>CM026398.1:50327334-50364091 GCA_014843695.1 Archivesica marissinica | reverse complement strand
GTCCGTGTATATATGAACTGTATCAACCGGATCGCCAGTCCGTGTATATATGAACTGTATCAACCGGGTCGCCAGTCCGTGTATATATGAACTGTATCAACCGGATCGCCAGTCCGTGTATATATGAACTGTATCAACCGGATCGTCAGTCCGTGTATATATGAACTGTATCAACCGGGCGCCAGTCCGTGTATATATGAACTGTATCAACCGGATCGCCAGTCCGTGTATATATGAACTGTATCAACCGGATCGTCAGTCCGTGTATATATGAACTGTATCAACCGGATCGCCAGTCCGTGTATATATGAACTGTATCAACCGGATCGTCAGTCCGTGTATATATGAACTGTATCAACCGGGTCGCCAGTCCGTGTATATATGAACTGTATCAACCGGATCGCCAGTCCGTGTATATATGAACTGTATCAACCGGATCGTCAGTCCGTGTATATATGAACTGTATCAACCGGATCGTCAGTCCGTGTATATATGAACTGTATCAACCGGATCGTCAGTCCGTGTATATATGAACTGTATCAACGGGATCGCCAGTCCGTGTATATATGAACTGTATCAACCGGATCGCCAGTCCGTGTATATATGAACTGTATCAACCGGATCGCCAGTCCGTGTATATATGAACTGTATCAACCGGATCGTCAGTCCGTGTATATATGAACTGTATCAACAGGGTCGCCAGTCCGTGTATATATGAACTGTATCAACCGGATCGTCAGTCCGTGTATATATGAACTGTATCAACCGGGTCGCCAGTCCGTTTATATATGAACTGTATCAACCGGATCGCCAGTCCGTGTATATATGAACTGTATCAACCGGGTCGCCAGTCCGTGTATATATGAACTGTATCAACCGGATCGTCAGTCCGTGTATATATGAACTGTATCAACCGGGTCGCCAGTCCGTGTATATATGAACTGTATCAACCGGATCGTCAGTCCGTGTATATATGAACTGTATCAACCGGGTCGCCAGTCCGTTTATATATGAACTGTATCAACCGGGTCGCCAGTCCGTGTATATATGAACTGTATCAACCGGATCGCCAGTCCGTGTATATATGAACTGTATCAACCGGGTCGCCATTCCGTGGCTGAGTGTTTGTGTTCATATATATGACCTTAAATCCAAAAATAACGCATGTACTCCACAGGAATATTACACTAAAAACTGTTTGCTTCATTTTGTAATGTATGCAACATATACTTTTATATGTTCGTATATTCCTACATATATGTATATTATACAAATTTATTTTAGCTCGACTGCGAAACAAGTTTTTACAACTTATATGAATCACTCTCGAGACCTCATTCCTGATGGAATCCATCGCCACGACGGAGAGAGAAGAGGCAACGTGGAATTTAAATGCCATGCCGTGCACAATCGTAACCGGGCTCGAACTCCGGATCGTTCGCACCTGAAGCGAACGCGCATCTACATATATACATAATACTGGGTTAGCCACAAACATGCGCAACATGAAATTAAAACGATTCCATTGATCTGCTTAATATTAATTGCATTTTCTAAACATGAAGTATAATTTCAGAACGAGTTAATGGTTGTACTGCAATACAAGAATTGCAATGCATGCGTCTTGAGTTATTATAGAACCTTTCCAAGTGCAGTGTTAGAGCATCCATCATGATCTCGGCGAGTTCCCGAGACCGGAACACATTGTTTGTACTCCTTTTCAGTAGGCGAAACAATTCCTTCTTTAAAAAACCCAGAAAGATTGCAACATTTACGGCTATGGTCTTAATGTGGCTTTTCTGATTGATTTATTCTTGGATGAATTCTATGGATTATCTTGTATCAAGGAAAGAATAGCTTTAATCCATTGTTGGTACGGCTGAATGGTTGAATGAATGACATGACTTCCGCTTCCACAGTGGAAGTCGCACGACTTCCGCTTCCACAGTGGAAGTCGTGATAGCGCAGTGATACGCTTTCGCTCCAAGTGCGAGAGGTCCGGAGTTCGAGCCCCGCTGGAGCCGTTACAATTGTGCCCTAAGGCAAGACATTTAAATTCCACATTGCCTCTTCTCTCTTCCTCGTTGTGATGGATTTCACCAGGAATGAGTGCGATTTACGTTTATTTACCGGTGCTATCGGTTTGTCCATATGAGCGACGCCTCCTGAAGAGATTAGTCATTTTAGATTTTTGGAGGCTAGTGCACTGATACAGACAGAGACCCAATCCAGAGTCTCCTCTGGGTCTTCTACGTGCAAGGTGTAAAGCAACTACACGAGACCTCGGTTTAAAGTCCAATCTGAAAGACTGTTAATTGTATTAGGGTCAGACGGGGGGTCGAACCTGCGACCCCTGGATTACCAGTTCAACGTGCTACCACTGGACTACAGATCCGTCAGATCAGGAATGAGGTCTCGAGAGTGATTTATATAAGTTGTAAGAACTTTTTTCGCAATCGAGCTGAAATAAATGTGTACAAATTAATGAATGGTACAATTATCCACCCCCTAACCCCTAACCCTAACCCTAACCCTATAACATATACAACATCGAAAGACCACATGATATTGGTATCACTATCTCTTTCACTTCAAATCACTTTCATCCCACTGCTGTAGGTTTGAATCCTAATCCAAATGTCAAGTGAAGTGGCTTGTGGAAGATCGATGGTTCTACCCGGGTGAACTTGCAATCAGTAGTTCATGCACGGACAGGTTCCCCATGGGGTCAGGTTATCCTACATCAATAAACACTGGATAACAAACAAACACACAAACAAAAACACAAACAAACAAACAAACATATACACTTACCACAACATGTTTTCATACGGATCTGTAGTCCAGTGGTAACACGCTGGACTGGTAATCCAGGGATCGCAGGTTCGATCCCCCGTCTGACCCTAATAAAATTAACAGTCGTTCAGATGGGACGTTAAACCGAGGTCTCGTGTCGGTGCTTTACACCGTGCACGTAAAAGAACCAGAGGAGAATCTGGAATGGGTCTCTGTATGTATCACTGCACTATCCTCCAAAAATCTAAAATGACTAATATCCTCAGGAGGCGTCGCTCATATGGGCAACCGGTAGCGACGATAAATAAACGTAAAACACACACATTCCATGCTTTATTTCTATTTGGCGCTGGGAGTAGTGGATTTGACGTGCTTATCTCATTAATTGTACATTGATTACATAAAGATTGAATGTGGATTATCGCACACACACAAAGGGAATAAATAAATGAATAATAAATTAAGGTTTGCTTGCATCCTGTAGAAACCAAATCTGCAAAATAATCAGTAAGTTGTCTACCCCATTATTGAATTTTCAGGCAAAAATACCCACACTCTCAACGCTATGGTATTTATTGAATTCGATAGGATGTGAGAGATATATGTTTACTTTTTTTATTTAAATACGAGAATTATACTAGAAATAACAGATTGAGGCTGAGCGTCGACATGATTACTGACAAGAACAGATTGAGGCTGAGCATCGACTTGCTCACTGACAACAACAGATTGAGGCTGAGCGTCGACTTGCTTACTGACAAGAACAGATTGAGGCTGAGCATCGACATGATTACTGACAAGAACAGATTGAGGCTGAGCGTCGACATGATTACTGACAAGAATAGATTGAGGCTGAGTATCGACATGATGACTGGCAAGAACAGATTGAGGATGAGCATCGACATGATTACTGACAAGAACAGATTGAGGCTGAGCGTCGATATGATTACTGACAAGAACAGATTGAGACTGAGTGAGCGTCGACATGATTACTGACAAGAACATATTGAGGCTGATTATCGACATGATTACTGACAATAACAGATTGAGGCTGAATGAGCATCGACTTGCTCACTGACAAGAACAGATTGAGGCTGAGTGAGCATCGACTTGCTTACTGACAAGAACAGATTGAGGCTGAGCGTCGACATAATTACTGACAAAAACAGATTGAGGCTGAATGAGCATCGATTTGCTTACCGACAAGAACAGATTGAAGCTGAGTGAGCATCGACATGATTACTGACAAGAACAGATTGAGGCTGAGCGAGCATCGACATGATTACTGACAAGAACAGACTGAGGCTGAGCATCGACTTGCTTACTGACAAGAACATATTGAGGCTGAATGAGCATCGACTTGCTTACTGACAAGAACATATTGAGGCAGAGCGTCGACACGATTACTGACAAGAACAGATTGAGGCTGAGTGAGCATCGACTTGCTTACTGACAAGAACAGATTGAGGCTGAGTGAGCATCGACTTGCTTACTGACAAGAACATATTGAGGCTGAGCATCGACTTGCTTACTGACAAGAACAGATTGAGGCTGAGCGTCGACATGATTACTGACAAGAACATATTGAGGCTGAATGAGCATCGACTTGCTTACTGACAAGAACAGATTGAGGCTGAGCATCGACTTGCTTACTGACAAGAACAGATTGAGGCTGAGCATCGACTTGCTTACTGACAAGAACAGATTGAGGCTGAGCATCGACTTGCTTACTGACAAGAACAGATTGAGGCTGAGCATCGACTTGCTTACTGACAAGAACATATTGAGGCCGAGCGTCGACATGATTACTGACAAGAACATATTGAGGCTGAGTGAGCATCGACTTGCTTACTGACAACAGCAGATTGAGGCTGAGTGAGCATCGACTTGCTTACTGACAAGAACAGATTGAGGCTGATTGAGCATCGACTTGCTTACTGACAAGAACAGATTGAGGCTGAGCATCGACTTGCTTACTGACAAGAACAGATTGAGGCTGAGCATCGACTTGCTTACTGACAAGAACAGATTGAGGCTGAGCATCAACTTGCTTACTGACAAGAACAGATTGAGACTGAGCATCGACTTGCTTACTGACAAGAACATATTGAGGCCGAGCGTCGACATGATTACTGACAAGAACATATTGAGGCTGAGTGAGCATCGACTTGCTTACTGACAAGAACAGATTGAGGCTGAGTGAGCATCGACTTGCTTACTGACAAGAACAGATTGAGACTGAGCATCAACATGCTTACTGACAAGAACAGATTGAGACTGAGCATCAACTTGCTTACTGACAAGAACAGATTGAGACTGAGCATCGACTTGCTTACTGACAAGAACCGATTGAGGCTGAGTGAGCATCGACTTGCTTACTGACAAGAACAGATTGAGACTGAGCATCAACATGCTTACTGACAAGAACATATTGAGACTGAGCATCAACCTGTTTACTGACAAGAACAGATTGAGGCTGAGCGTCGACATGATTACTGACAAGAACAAATTGAGGCTGAGCATCGACATGCTCACTGACAAGAACAAATTGAGGCTGAGCATCGACATGCTCACTGACAACAACAGATTGAGGCTGAGCATCGACTTGCTCACTGACAAGAACAAATTGAGGCTGAGCATCGACATGCTCACTGACAAGAACAAATTGAGGCTGAGCATCGACATGCTCACTGACAACAACAGATTGAGGCTGAGCATCGACGTGCTCACTGACAAGAACAGAATGAGGCTGAGCATCGACATGCTCACTGACAAGAACAGATTGAGGCTGAGCATCGACTTGCTCACTGACAATAACAGATTGAGGCTGAGCATCGACTTGCTCACTGACAAGAACAAATTGAGGCTGAGCATCGACATGCTCACTGACAACAACAGATTGAGGCTGAGCATCGACGTGCTCACTGACAAGAACAGAATGAGGCTGAGCATCGACATGCTCACTGACAAGAACAGATTTAGGCTGAGCATCGACTTGCTCACTGACAAGAACAAATTGAGGCTGAGTGAGCATCGACTTGCTTACTGACACGAACAGATTGAGACTGAGCATCGACATGATTACTGACAAGAACGGATTGAGGCTGAGTGAGCATCGACATGATTACTGACAAGAACAGATTGAGGCTGAATGAGCATCGACTTGCTCGCTGACAATAACAGATTGAGACTGAGCATCAACTTGCTTACTGACAAGAACAGATTGAGACTGAGCATCAACATGCTTACTGACAAGAACAGATTGAGACTGAGCATCGACATGATTACTGACAAGAACAGATTGAGACTGAGTGAGCATCGACATGATTACTGACAAGAACGGATTGAAGCTGAGTGTGCATCGACATGATTACTGACAAGAACAGAATGAGGCTGAGCATCGACATGCTCACTGACAAGAACAGAGTGAGGCTGAGCATCGACTTGCTCACTGACAAGAACAAATTGAGGCTGAGTGAGCATCGACTTGCTTACTGACAAGAACAGATTGAGACTGAGCATCGACATGATTACTGACAAGAACGGATTGAGGCTGAGTGAGCATCGACGTGATTACTGACAAGAACAGATTGAGACTGAGTGAGCATCGACATGATTACTGACAAGAACGGATTGAGGCTGAGTGAGCATCGACATGATTACTGACAAGAACAGATTGAGACTGAGTGAGCATCGACATGATTACTGACAAGAACAGATATAGGTTGAGCAGCTGAGCTGAGATACTGATAATACATAGCATGAAAATGCAAATGGTTTGGGCCACACGTTTAAGCAACATTAGACAACGACCTTCACCAGAAAGTCAAGCTAACGTTTGATTAAACTAAGCGAGTTTCTTTCCTCAAAAGAGTACGCAAAATATAATAAAAATAAACATGACTCAGGGGATTAGAAAAAAAGACAAGTTGCATAGATTGATACATGTATCACACGATTCCACCTGTTGTTCCCCACACCACGCCAAGACCCGAACACATAATCCCGCCTCACAAGCAAATCACTTATATTTAATTCAAGAGAGCAATGCCGAAAAACGACGAGATTTGTTTCTGGACGAATGGGAATTTATGTGATAAGAATTCCTGCTATGTATTCGTATTGTAGGTATTACAATTGTCCAATTGTTTTCAGGGAATTAGTTCCAAGCTTTCACTGGTGTGCGCATAGAAATACAGACTTGAGCTGGAATCCTGAAATGGCCAAGGTAGTTGAAATTCTGCAACAATCCTTGGTTCCCATATGATTCGCGGATGTTCCAGCAGGGATATTGTATATACTATTATGTTGGACAGGGTTTCATATTATTGTCAACATGTTTGCATTTTATTACTAAATTAGAAACTATTTAATTTAAATACATACTCACTACACTATCCAAGTGTGTATTATGCAGAGTGAGTTTTCAATCTTGTTATGTCAGTTTGCACTTCCAAAAATAACGTTTTGTTCTCCTCATCTGGTTCTCCTCATCTCAACGACTCTCTACCGTGAAGTAGATTTAATAAATACATATAAGGGCACTATCTTCGTGCTGGTGCCAATTAACGTTATATATTATGAAAACTGCATTCATCAAATACGAAATGCTCTCCGTTACTAGATACACTAAAGGCAAAAATAGCTATAAATTAATTATAGCGATACTCTGGGAGTGGATTGTTTTCTCTCTTTTTGAAACACAGCAAAAGCAGAGCAGCCACATGACAAGTGAGTAACTTGATATATATGCACCAGTCCAAGTAGCCAGTAAAAGTACTTGCATAAAAACATATATGCACTAGTCCAAGTAGCCAGCAAACGTACTTGCATATAAACATATATGCACCAGTTTAAGTAGCCAGTAAAAGTACTTGCATATAAACATATATGCACCAGTCCAAGTAGCAAGCAAACGTACTTGCATATAAACATATATGCACGAGTCCAAGTAGTCAGCAAACGTACTTGCATATAAACATATATGCACCAGTTTAAGTAGCCAGTAAAAGTACTTGCATATAAACATATATAGACAAGTCCAAGTAGCCAGCAAACGTACTTGCATATAAACATATATGCACCAGTCCAAGTAGCAAGCAAACGTACTTGCATATAAACATATATGCACGAGTCCAAGTAGTCAGCAAACGTACTTGCATATAAACATATATGCACCAGTCCAAGTAGGAAGCAAACGTAATTGCATATAAACATATATACACAAGTCCAAGTAGCAAGCAAACGTACTTGCATATAAACATATATGCACCATCCAATAGCCCAACGTACTTGCATATAAACATATATCACCAGCCAAGTAGCCACAAACGTACTTGCATATAAACTGCACCTCCAAGTAGCCAGCAAACGTACTTGCATAAACATATATACACCACAAACCACAAACACCAAAACATATCACCAGTCCAAACCAAAAACCAAAACAAACACACAACCACAAACACCAAAACAAACACCAAAACAAAACCAAACAAACACCACCCAAAACCAAAAACAAACACACCAAACTATATGCACCAGTCCAAGTAGCCAGTAAAAGTACTTGCATAAAAACATATATGCACTAGTCCAAGTAGCCAGCAAACGTACTTGCATATAAACATATATGCACCAGTTTAAGTAGCCAGTAAAAGTACTTGCATATAAACATATATGCACCAGTCCAAGTAGCAAGCAAACGTACTTGCATATAAACATATATGCACCAGTTTAAGTAGCCAGTAAAAGTACTTGCATATAAACATATATAGACAAGTCCAAGTAGCCAGCAAACGTACTTGCATATAAACATATATGCACCAGTCCAAGTAGCAAGCAAACGTACTTGCATATAAACATATATGCACGAGTCCAAGTAGTCAGCAAACGTACTTGCATATAAACATATATGCACCAGTCCAAGTAGGAAGCAAACGTAATTGCATATAAACATATATACACAAGTCCAAGTAGCAAGCAAACGTACTTGCATATAAACATATATGCACCAGTCCAAGTAGCCAGCAAACGTACTTGCATATAAACATATATACACCAGTCCAAGTAGCCAGCAAACGTACTTGCATATAAACATATATGCACCAGTCCAAGTAGCCAGCAAACGTACTTGCATATAAACATATATACACCAGTCCAAGTAGCCAGCAAACGTACTTGCATATAAACATATATGCACCAGTCCAAGTAGCCAGCAAACGTACTTGCATATAAACATATATACACCAGTCCAAGTAGCCAGCAAACGTACTTGCATATAAACATATATACACCAGTCAAAGGAGCCAGCAAACGTACTTGCATATAAACATATATGCACCAGTCCAAGTAGCAAGCAAACGTACTTGCATATAAACATATACGCACCAGTCCAAGTCGCCAGTAATAGTACGTGCATATAAACATATATGCACCAGTCCAAGTAGCCAGCAAACATACTTGCATATAAACATATATGCACCAGTCCATGTAGCCAGCAAACGTACTTGCATATAAACATATATGCACCAGTCCAAGTAGCCAGCAAACGTACTTGCATATAAACATATATGCACCAGTCCAAGTAGCCAGCAAACGTACTTGCATATAAACATATATGCACCAGTCCAAGTAGCCAGCAAACGTACTTGCATATAAACATATATGCACCAGACCAGTCCAAGTAGCCAGCAAACGTACTTGCATATAAACATATATGCACCAGTCCAAGTAGCCAGCAAACATACCTGCATATAAACATATATGCACCAGTCCATGTAGCCAGCAAACGTACTTGCATATAAACATATATGCACCAGTCCAAGTAGCAAGCAAACGTACTTGCATATAAACATATATGCACGAGTCCAAGTAGTCAGCAAACGTACTTGCATATAAACATATATGCACCAGTCCAAGTAGGAAGCAAACGTAATTGCATATAAACATATATACACAAGTCCAAGTAGCAAGCAAACGTACTTGCATATAAACATATATGCACCAGTCCAAGTAGCCAGCAAACGTACTTGCATATAAACATATATACACCAGTCCAAGTAGCCAGCAAACGTACTTGCATATAAACATATATACACCAGTCCAAGTAGCCAGCAAACGTACTTGCATATAAACATATATGCACCAGTCAAAGGAGCCAGCAAACGTACTTGCATATAAACATATATGCACCAGTCCAAGTAGCAAGCAAACGTACTTGCATATAAACATATACGCACCAGTCCAAGTCGCCAGTAATAGTACGTGCATATAAACATATATGCACCAGTCCAAGTAGCCAGTAATAGTACTTGCATATAAACATATATGCACCAGTCCAAGTAGCCAGCAAACGTACTTGCATATAAACATATATGCACCAGTCCAAGTAGCCAGCAAACATACTTGCATATAAACATATATGCACCAGTCCATGTAGCCAGCAAACGTACTTGCATATAATCATATATGCACCAGTCCAAGTAGCCAGCAAACGTACTTGCATATAAACATATATGCACCAGTCCAAGTAGCCAGCAAACATACCTGCATATAAACATATATGCACCAGTCCATGTAGCCAGCAAACGTACTTGCATATAAACATATACGCACCGGTCCAAGTAGCCAATAAAAGTACTTGCATATAAACATATACGCACCGGTCCAAGTAGCCAGTAAAAGTACTTGCATATAAACATATATACACAAGTCCAAGGAGCCAGTAAACGTACTTGCATATAAACATATATGCACCAGTCCAAGTAGCCAGCAAACGTAATTGCATATAAACATATACGCACCAGTCCAAGTAGCCAGTAAAAGTACTTGCATATAAACATATATACACAAGTCCAAGGAGCCAGCAAACGTACTTGCATATAAACATATATGTACCAGTCCAAGTAGCCAGCAAACGTACTTGCATATAAACATATATGCACCAGTCCAAGGAGCCAGCAAACGTACTTGCATATAAACATGTATGCACCAGTCCAAGGAGCCAGCAAACGTACTTGCATATAAACATATATGCACCAGTCCAAGTAGCCAGCAAACGTACTTGCATATAAACATATATGCACCAGTCCAAGTAGCCAGCAAACATACTTGCATATAAACATATATGCACCAGTCCATGTAGCCAGCAAACGTACTTGCATATAAACATATATGCACCAGTCCAAGTAGCCAGCAAACGTACTTGCATATAAACATATATGCACCAGTCCAAGTAGCCAGCAAACGTACTTGCATATATAACATATATGCACCAGTCCAAGTAGCCAGCAAACGTACTTGCATATAAACATATATGCACCAGTCCTAGTAGCCAGCAAACGTACTTGCATATAAACATGTATGCACCAGTCCAAGCAGCCAGCAAACATACCTGCATATAAACATATATGCACCAGTCCAAGTAGCCAGCAAACGTACTTGCATATAAACATATATACACCAGTCCAAGTAGCCAGCAAACGTACTTGCATATAAACATATATGCACCAGTCCAAGGAGCCAGCAAATGTACTTGCATATAAACATATATGCACCAGTCCAAGTAGCAAGCAAACGTCGATTGCTAGTAATCACATTGTTATCACAAGGACATTTCATTGGTATACTAAGATAGAAGGTAATCAAGTCAAGTCAAAATAAATTATTTGCATAAACATGTACATGTCCATCGCCAAGAAACATGATTGGCTGTTACATACAACGTGTACAGAAAAGTATGATATACATAAGGTATGACCGGTTGCCCATATGAGCGAAGCTTCCTTTAGAGATTAGTTATTTTAGATATTTGGAGGATAGTGCAATGATACAGACAGAGACCCACTCCAGAGCCTCCTCTGGTTCTTTTACGTGCACGGTGTAAAACACCGACACGAGACCTCGGTTTAACGCCCCATCTGAAAGACAGTTAAATTTATTAGGGTCAGACGGGGAATCGAACCTGCGATCCCTTGATTACCAGTCCAACGTGTTACCACTGGACTACATACCCGTCTGTAAGGTATGAGTAAACATAGCAATAACATTTACTTAATACATTGTTGTTTAACAATACAATTGGTATCCCGGTCTCACAATACATTATTATACAAGTAGTAACATTCATTTTATTTAATTAATATCATTTCTTTTACTTGTTGCTAAATAAATATATTTAGCTAAATTGACAAGTTTGCTTTTTGGTGTTGAATTCACGAGTGTTCTAAACGTATTAATACTCTTTCGTATGAAGCAGATGAAACTGGAAACAAATTTCTTTCATTTCCTATTTATTGAGATATTACAAAAATCCACTTAATCAACTTCATAAATAATAACTACTTCTTCCAGTGACGTTTCAAAGCGAGAACCCAAATAGAGTCGCTGGCTTCGTCCGGACGACTAATGACCGATCAACAGGCAACATTATTGCATACTAACCAGGAAATGTGCCACAGCAAATATATGAAATGTATTTTTATATTGCAATATTGCGCTAACGATGTCCTCATGTTCTCACCAACAACCGTTTCCTCTCGTTTACTTCATTTGTTGGCGAAGGATTTATTCGTTATGTGACGATCAGTCAATCAAGACCACTAATTGACATATATAATACATGAGTTCTCATATTCTGAAAGGCGCAATCGTCAAGGAAAAGGTTTTAGGAAAATATCTTTGTTAGCTATCACGAGAATAACATATTTATTTTTAGAAAGATGTTTCTATTGTTGATGTTAGTATGTGTTGTGACGAGAACGTGTATACATGTTGGCGTCCGGGTCCAAGTTGGAAAAGGTGCGCCTCATTAGTCGTATCTAGCTGCTGAAATATGTCGTTTGCATATGAGAAATTATGGTGAATTGTTTGTTTGTGTTTTACCACTTCATCAGCACCATTTTGAGCTATAGCGCCGGTGGACAGTCTACCTAACACGACCTTTCCTGTGACTGCTGTTAACCAGTACTTGGTGTCGTCTTTTTCATATAAATGAGACGCGGCCTGAGCGGGGCTTGAACCCGTGATCATCAATGATGATAGGCTACAATGGTATACAAGTCAGCGACATTAACCTCTCGACCACGGTGGCACACCATGATTAATAGTCAATTCGTATAATATTATTAGGTAGGATATGATTTGTATGTGAGACAGCGTGCTGAATGGTCAAACAGTATATTATATTATATAATATATATATAATTATCTGTTCTAAATGATCTTATATAATATGATATACTGCTTGACCATTCAGCACGCTTTCTCAATACAGTCTACATCCGTTATGTCAAAATCGGATATGTCGAATTATCCGGTTATCTCGAAGTCGGATCAAAGTCCCGTTTCAGACACTATCATTTTGCATATAACTTGATCTGTTTATATCGAATTTCGTTAAGTGAAACTTCAGTTATGTCGAAGTATTTTGTTCTTGGGGAAGATCTTATCCATAATGTCACTGTAAATGAATAGAACAATGTCCTAAATACCAACGAAAATGAAAACTGTATGCAATCAAATCCGTCTCTACAGACCACATACGAGCTACGTGACACAACCGCACAACCACTTCTGTTAGTGTGAACGTCCGTAATAAGAACTAGTTCCTTTATAATGTTCAAGTTAGTTTCTGTTTGCTATCAAAATTAAAAACTACAGACAAAACAAATTCCTTAGAATATACTGCTTAATAATTAACTGTTCATGATAGTCAGAAAATAGCTAAAATACAAACGTACATCTAAACCTCGCAGGAATACGAAACGCAACCAGTGGTAGAGAAAATGCAATATTTCACTTATCCAAGTACACGAGATGATGATTGAGCTTATTAACCCTCGCCACCGGCAAACCATGTGGACGAGCGCCAAGTACAAGAGATGATGATTGAGCTTATTAACCCTCGCCGCCGGCAAACCATGTGGACGAGCGCCAAGTACAAGAGATGATGATTGAGCTTATTAACCCTCGCCGCCGGCAAACCATGTGGACGAGCGCCAAGTACAAGAGATGATGATTGAGCTTATTTACCCTCGCCGCCGGCAAACCATGTGGACGAGCGCCAAGTACAAGAGATGATGATTGAGCTTATTTACCCTCGCCGCCGGCAAACCATGTGGACGAGCGCCAAGTACAAGAGATGATGATTGAGCTTATTTACCCTCGCCGCCGGCAAACCATGTGGACGAGCGCCAAGTACACGAGATGATGATTGAGCTTATTTACCCTCGCCGCCGGCAAACCATGTGGACGAGCGCCAAGTACAAGAGATGATGATTGAACTTATTTACCCTCGCCGCCGGCAAACCATGTGGACGAGCGCCAAGTACAAGAGATGATGATTGAGCTTATTGACCCTCGCCGCCGGCAAACCATGTGGACGAGCGCCAAGTACAAGAGATGATGATTGAGCTTATTTACCCTCGCCGCCGGCAAACCATGTGGACGAGCGCCAAGTACAAGACAGATGTCTTTTTAAATATAGGTCCACCTCCGTTGTCGAGTGGTTAAGGTCGATGACTTGTATACAACTGTAGCATATCATCACATATGGTCACGGGTTCGAGTCTCGCTCAGGCCGTGTCTCTTTATATGAAAATGATGGCAATTTCTTACGAAATTAAAAAATATAATGATTATTCGCTCAACCAATCAGAATCCTTCCAGGTATTATTACACGTGTGTACATATAAGAAATTATTAGATGACTGTATTACACTGAATACAAGCAAACTAATGTGATAAATACAATTCCAACGAGGCATTCTTGAATATTTTGTATTTATATAATAATTGTGCTTATCAAAACACACGGGTGACTTGTACAGATCCAGAACGAGGAAGTAGCTATATGAGTAATAGTTGAATTATGACATTGGTTCCCCCGTCTGACCATAATAAAGCGCAAACTATGGCATTGGTACCCTGTAGATAAACTCAGTCTCAAAGAAATAGCTTTCAGAAACGATCAGAGATACCTGAATGATATCGGAAAAGGAAATGATGGTGAAACAGTGTTTTACGTTTATTTATCGTCGCTACCGGTTGTCCATATGAGCGACGCCTCCTGAAGAGATTAGTCATTTTAGATTTTTGGAGGATAGTGCAATGATACAGACAGAGACCCATTCCAGAGTCTTCTCTGGTTCTTTTACATGCACGGTGTACAGCACCGACACGAGACCTCGGTTTAAAGTCCCATCTGAAAGACTGTTAATTTTATTAGGGTCAGACGGGGGATCGAACCTGGATTACCAATCCAGCGTGCTACCACTGTACTACAGATCCGTCCGTGATGGTGAAACACGTGACAATACATAATTATATATAAGATAACTTTTATTTTGAGTCGGCAATATAGCAACAGTACAACACAAGCTCTGAGTGAGCTTTTGAACCAACTATAATATAAATGTATATATATATGAATATTATATACATATTGAAGCACAATATCGCACCTCCTTACCTTTCTGGTTGGGTTCTACACATGTTCACAACGCACATCGATATCCTTCTAGAAATGCAACTAACCACACGCGTACCAATAATTATTGAACTTTAATTCGTCCATTAATTAGATATGTTAACGCTTTTCTAGGCGTAAAATGCAAGCACAGCGACAGCTTTAAACCAGTATTTGAACAACGTTTCACACCCCGAACAATTACTTCACTGGTAATATAGTAGGCTTCAAATGTTGCTCACCAGATTACGTACTCACTGCAGTTATCTCTGTTAGATTCGTTAAGCATGTTATTGACTGTCACACTCTCAGAGTGTGGTTACATCTAAAACTCTAGACTCTGTTTTCTATAAGGCACCGTTTTGCTATCTATTCAATAGTTATGCCTTATGGATATCCATAATTCGATTTTTTGGATATCCATAAATCGAATTATGGATATCTAATAATCGATGTATGGATATCTAATAATCGATGTATGGATATCTAATAATCGATGTATGGATATCCAAAAATAAAATTATGGATATCCAAAAATCGATTTTTGGATATCCATAAATAGCTTGGTATTATGGATATCCAATAATCGAAATATGTATATCCAATAATTCGATATTGAGATATTCATAATTCGATTTTGAGATATTCATAATTCGATTTTGAGATATTCATAATTCGATTTTGAGATATTCATAATTCGATTACTTGATATCCATAAATAGCTTGGTATTATGGATATCCAATAATCGAATTATGTATATCCAATAATCGAATTATGGATATACATATTTCGATTTTGAGATATTCATAATTCGATTATTTGATATCCATAATTCGATTTATGGATATCAATAAATACTGAATAAATAGCAAAACGGTGCCCCATAGTTATCTGCAATGTCCTATGTACACAAACTGTAACTATTCGATATCATATCTCATTATCATCGTCCATTCTGGTAGTTCTATGAATGATATCGGAAAAGGAAATGATGGTGAAACAGTGTTTTACGTTTATTTATCGTCGCTACCGGTTGTCCATATGAGCGACGCCTCCTGAAGAGATTAGTCATTTTAGATTTTTGGAGGATAGTGCAATGATACAGACAGAGACCCATTCCAGAGTCTTCTCTGGTTCTTTTACATGCACGGTGTACAGCACCGACACGAGACCTCGGTTTAAAGTCCCATCTGAAAGACTGTTAATTTTATTAGGGTCAGACGGGGGATCGAACCTGGATTACCAATCCAGCGTGCTACCACTGTACTACAGATCCGTCCGTGATGGTGAAACACGTGACAATACATAATTATATATAAGATAACTTTTATTTTGAGTCGGCAATATAGCAACAGTACAACACAAGCTCTGAGTGAGCTTTTGAACCAACTATAATATAAATGTATATATATATGAATATTATATACATATTGAAGCACAATATCGCACCTCCTTACCTTTCTGGTTGGGTTCTACACATGTTCACAACGCACATCGATATCCTTCTAGAAATGCAACTAACCACACGCGTACCAATAATTATTGAACTTTAATTCGTCCATTAATTAGATATGTTAACGCTTTTCTAGGCGTAAAATGCAAGCACAGCGACAGCTTTAAACCAGTATTTGAACAACGTTTCACACCCCGAACAATTACTTCACTGGTAATATAGTATGCTTCAAATGTTGCTCACCAGATTACGTACTCACTGCAGTTATCTCTGTTAGATTCGTTAAGCATGTTATTGACTGTCACACTCTCAGAGTGTGGTTACATCTAAAACTCTAGACTCTGTTTTCTATAAGGCACCGTTTTGCTATTTATTCAATATTTATGCCTTATGGATATCCATAATTCGATTTTTTGGATATCCATAAATCGAATTATGGATATCTAATAATCGATGTATGGATATCTAATAATCGATGTATGGATATCTAATAATCGATGTATGGATATCCAAAAATAAAATTATGGATATCCAAAAATCGATTTTTGGATATCCATAAATAGCTTGGTATTATGGATATCCAATAATCGAAATATGTATATCCAATAATTCGATATTGAGATATTCATAATTCGATTTTGAGATATTCATAATTCGATTTTGAGATATTCATAATTCGATTTTGAGATATTCATAATTCGATTACTTGATATCCATAAATAGCTTGGTATTATGGATATCCAATAATCGAATTATGTATATCCAATAATCGAATTATGGATATACATATTTCGATTTTGAGATATTCATAATTCGATTATTTGATATCCATAATTCGATTTATGGATATCAATAAATACTGAATAAATAGCAAAACGGTGCCCCATAGTTATCTGCAATGTCCTATGTACACAAACTGTAACTATTCGATATCATATCTCATTATCATCGTCCATTCTGGTAGTTCTATAAACCGGTACCTTGCAGAATATGACTATAACACCTTGTCTTGAAACAAGTACAATTGAACCTTTTTTTAATTAAATTGTGACAGTGAAAATCACTAGGGAGATGACTTTATCTTTTCATGAAGAGATTTCTTACAGCTTCCACACTGATTCATACTTGTCAAAGAAATCAAGTTCGAGTTTGCATCCAGCTGTAGCCGTTATGATTACCCCCATAGACATTTAAATGCCACATTGCCCCATCTCTCTCCCTCGTGTTGATGGATTCCATCAGGAATGAGGTCTCGAGAGGGATTAATATAAGTTGTAAGAACTTGTTTCGCAATCGAGCTAAAATAAAGTTGTTTAGACTAAGCTAAGCATATTCCTAATAGCGTACCATTAGTACAATACATATAATGCACATATCAGGCCCGTAGCCACACTGAGGCACACTGATGTAGCTGCCTCAGTTAAAATCCCCAAAGCAAAAAATTAAATAAATAAAATGCAAATAAATATCCCTTTGCTGTATAGAATGTTGACTGCTAGAGAGCTGAAGATCAGTACATAATTATACGTCTAAACTCATATCAGAAAACGCAGGAAATCGCCTCTAAACCCCAACCATTTTATCCGGACCCCCATCCCCCACACACTAGATTGCCACGGTTGAAATTTGCCTCTGGCTACGGTACTGCATATCAGTTTACAGAAAAATGATACAGGCGGATCTGTAGTTCAGTGGTAACACGCTGGACTGGTAATCGAGCGATCGCAGGTTCGATCCCCCGTCTGACCCTAATAAAATTAACAGTCTTTCAGATTGGACTTTAAACCGAGATCTCGTGTCGGTGCTGTACACCATGCACATAAAGGAACCAGAGGAGTCTCTGGAATGGGTCTCTGTCTGTATCATTGCACTATCCTCTAAAACTCTAAAATGATTAATCTCTTCAGGAGGCGTCGCTCATATGGGCAACCGGTAGCGACGATAAATAAACGTAAAACACACAAGAAACATCATTAGAATAATAGACGGATACTACATTGTCTTATGTTAATCTTCAACCTCTAACTTTATCTTTATAAACATATGCCACATTGAAGATTAGAAGTAGACACATAAACAAATGCTTTTTAAATGAGCCCAAATTCACAGTGGTAAGTTTTATGCATCACAATTTTGGCGAAATGTTTGCTGTTTGTTTTTTTAAAGTTAAACTATATTTATCTTACGATTGCGAAGCAAGTTTTAGCAACTTACATTAATCACTCTCGTTGGCGCGGATGAAACAATATATGTGTTAATTCATGTGGGAGGAAACTGGAGTACCCGAAGAAAACCCACCTGTCCGATCTGGCGACCACCGTACCATCTCACATTCTTCCCGGTCCGAGGATCGAACCCGGGTTGCATTGGTGAGAAGCGAGCTAACCGTACAGCCTATGTTGATTATAAACGAACCTAATAATAATAAGACTTTACTTTATGAAATAACTCATTTAACAAAAGTTATTATATCATGAGGTACTCAATATATATATACAAAGTCGTGAAGTCGTGGTAGCGCAGTGGATGCGCATTCGCTTCAGGTGCGAACTGTCTGGAGTTCGAGCCACACTGGAGCCGTTACGATTGTGCCCTTATGCAAGGCATTTAAATTCCACGTTGCATCTTCTCTCTCCCTCGTGGCGATGGATACCACCAGGAATGAGGTCTCGAGAGCGATTAATATAAGCTGTAATAACTTGTTTCGCAATCGAGCTAAAATAAATTTGTATAAACTAACATATACACAAATAAATGCAATCAATAGATAGGACTATAAGTGAGAACTGCACATTGGTATTATATAGTAATGTTAAAGTTGAAAAGTCGAGAAATATATAATATGTTATGGAATATGATGATATATGTAGTTGGCTAGTTGAGTAGAAAAGGGGTAATGAGACAATTAATGACAATAAATGTATTTAACAATGTGCATATATTATATCTTTATTTCTGTCTCATCTATGTACGTACATACATTTCAATTTATATTATAACACATACATTGCACATAGCCATTCTACAAATAAGAATTATACATTACAAAAGAACAAATGTATAACGTCACGACAGTGTTTTAATTGTTATTAAATATTAATTAGTAGGATCTTGTTATACAAGTGTGTGCTTTAAGTAAGATATAAGCCTCAACCGGATCCAATATGTAAATAGTGGTACTGTCTTCGGTGCTACGCGCCCCACACAGTGCAATATCTAACATATTGGATCGTTTGACTTATATCCTATACTTATATCACGTGTTTATATCGCTGGACCGATCTGATTTACCACCGAGTTCACAATTTACCATAACATATTTCCATTACCCATTTATACTAGATGACATAGAAAACGCACACCTACATTATATACTAGAGGACATGGAAAACGCACACCTACATTATATACTAGAGGACATAGAAAACGCACACCTACATTATATACTAGAGGACATAGAAAACGCACGCCTACATTATATACTAGAGGACATAGAAAACGCACGCCTACATTATATACTAGAGGACATAGAAAACGCACACCTACATAATATACTAGAGGACATGGACAACGCACGCCTACATTATATACTAGAGGACATAGAAAACGCACACCTACATTATATACTAGAGGACATAGAAAACGCACACCTACATATATACTAGAGGACATAGAAAACGCACACCTACATTATATACTAGAGGACATAGAAAACGCACGCCTACATTATATACTAGAGGACATGGACAACGCACACCTACATTATATACTAGAGGACATGGACAACGCACACCTACATTATATACTAGAGGACATGGACAACGCACACCTACATTATATACTAGAGGACATAGAAAACGCACACCTACATTATATACTAGAGGACATAGAAAACGCACACCAACATTATATGATTATTATATGAAAACGAAATACGAAGGATTCCATCAAAGATATATCACATCTTTATTACAAAACACAAACTGAACAACTAAAAATATTCCAAAATATTTAAAAGTATGTATTTATATAGTTATTGTTTTTCATGTAAAAACATACTTATCCGAAGTGTGCGTTTTCTATGTCCTCAGTATATATGTTATTTTGAAAGTATTATTTGTTCAAATGTTATTACAAAATGCCATGTTTGTTGCCATCTGTGATTATAAATAAAGATAATGTACTGTTCTGTTCCTTTTATAATGTCTTCATAGTTAACCCAGCCATCATACTGTATACAGTTACACGCATATCTTGTATTTTACTATGTATCGTGTATGTGAATATTGTCCATTGAACGACATAGAAGACGAATATCATTTCGTATTAATTTGTCCACTCTACGACATATAAACATTTACATACCAAAGTATTTTTCACAACGTCCAAATTTGTTTAAATGTATTGCTTTGTTGAATTCCGATAAAAAGGTCTTATTGAACAAGCTTGCACTATTTTGTATAAAAGGTTTTAAGATTAGAGACATCACATTAAACAGACACTAATAAACACCCATCAACTTTCACGACACCTGATTGATATACTGTAATAGATACATGCATTTATTCAAACAAAGATAATATTAAACATGCATTTATTCAAACAAAGATAATATTAAACATACTACTCACACTTTCTCATATTTCTTTATATTTAACACACATACCACATTTAACATATGTACTGTACAATATGTGTAAATATATATATATATGAATACTTTGTAAGTTTGTGCTATTATAATTAAGAAATTAAACATTTTATACAGCTACCTAACACACTGTGCCAAGTACACCACTATATGTATAACACCGTTTGATAATTCCAATTTAATTTGTTCTACATAAAATAAAATAGAGATGCTGAGATAATTCCTATCTAGTATCTCTCATAACACCCTCACATTGGAAACATTTTAATCAACATGTTTATCTACCATCAGTTAAACACTCCTAAACATTCATATATTTATGACTTTTATTTTTCAGTGCATGCACATTGTATATGTATTATTATGATGATGAGCTATGTAATGCTTAAGTTTAATAAACAATATGTTCTGTTCTGTTATTCTCAAATCTAGCTTATAAAGTTTATCTGGAAATAATTTCAATTGAGTGTATAGCCTTGTAGATATTTATCCGCCGGGAGTTAACGTTGATACATGAAGTAGATGTTGATCTCATACCCGACATTGTCCTCTGGGGACACAACAGTAACACATATATTTATTTGCGCTGAAGTTGAAATTCCCAAAAGTAGATTTCGAGTTGAGAGGAATTTGTCCATTAACATGTTAGTGTGAAAACATTGACATTGTAGTACGGACTCGACACTAGCGACACCTGCTCATGCTGCCTTGTCAATTTAATGACATTTCCAAGATACAACGGAGACGGGGGGCAATGCTAAATGTTCTGGTAAGCGGATTATATAGATAATTAACATGGATGATACAATGAACAAAGTATGTGAATCGGTACAAAGCTTAGAAGAGAAAGTTGAGATAGTAAATATCTGCCATGCTGCTATTTAAAAAATGTCCACTGTTGCCCAAATCGTGACTCCGAATTCAGATCACCTCCAAAATCTAATTAATTTAATCATATTTTATTGCTTGATTCAGTTTACATACATATATGTGGGTGAAGCTAGCAGTGAGCAGTGTACTGCCAGTGTAGTGAGCAGTGTACTGCCAGTGTACTGCTAGTGGTGAGCAGTGAATAGTATAATCCAGCAGTGAGTTATGTATTCTAGTAGTGAATGATGTGTATATGCCAAATTTCGAAAAAATAAATAAAAAAACATATTTATTTTTTCCCGTACTTGCCTTTTCTGGCAGTGAGCACAGTGGGGAATGTACGAGTAGTGTTCCAGCAGTGGGTAGTGTAATCCAGCAGTGAGTGGTGAATTGTAGTAGTGGGTGATGTGCAAATGTCAAATTTCGGGGGGGGGGAAATAATATTTTTAAAAATTATTTTCCATACTTGCTTTTCTGGCAGTGAGCCGTGTACTGCTGTACTGCTATCAGTGAGCAGTGAGTAGTGTAATCCAGCAGTGAGTTATGTATTCTAGTAGTGGATGATGGATACATGTAATACAAATACTAAACATTTTATTCCACATAAAAAATTATTACAGTTTTTATGTAAGACATGACAAATGATTTCATACTTAATTTCAAGATACCCTTTTGACGTAAGTGAATGAATCACGTGTTAATAGTTTCCATCGGTGTCTGAACTACATAGTGTGTGCTTCGAGTATGTGGATGCCGATTCATTACTTAAATTGGAAAGGCTTATATGAGAGCAAACATGTTTCACTAATACAACTATTGTATGATTATGACGGCTATTGTGTCGTGGATTCTACGTGATATACAATACAGTTTCCTGCTGCACTTTCTTCATTAATACTATGTACCATGCTAATGGACATCTCGTGTAGTTGGACTGTCGAACTGTAGATCAGAATGCACCGACTGTTCCCATGGCCATTGTGTCGAACAACATAAAGGACTTGGAAATGTGACGAACAAAGACTATATTTAAGATGATACGGGGCTGACGTGTATTTGGCAAACTTATCACACATCAAGGTGTCTTACCAGACATGTCGACAGTTGAAATACAAACCAGAAATGTAAGAACAACATTAACCCATTCAGCACCAAGTAACTGACATGGACTCGTGTATGATATTTGTAGACCAATATATTAATAAGAAAATTACATTTGGACTAGTTCATTTATCAAAATGGGTAATTTTGTCTAAAAATAGTAATATTGCTGCCAAAAAGTACAGATCCTAATTAGGCCTCCATTGTGCGCAATAGCACACTTGGCATCCATTGTGCGCAATAGCACACTTGGCATCCATTGTGCGCAATAGCACACTTGGCATCCATTGTGCGCAATAGCACACTTGGCATCCATTGTGCGCAATAGCACACTTGGCATCCATTGTGCGCAATAGCACACTTGGCATCCATTGTGCGCAATAGCACACTTGGCATCCATTGTGCGCAATAGCACACTTGGCATCCATTGTGCGCAATAGCACACTTGGCATCCATTGTGCGCAATAGCACACTTGGCATCCATTGTGCGCAATAGCACACTTGGCATCCATTGTGCGCAATAGCACACTTGGCATCCATTGTGCGCAATAGCACACTTGGCATCCATTGTGCGCAATAGCACACTTGGCATCCATTGTGCGCAATAGCACACTTGGCATCTATTGTGCGCAATAGCACACTTGGCATTCATTGTGCGCAATAGCACACTTGGCATCCATTGTGCGCAATAGCACACTTGGCATCCATTGTGCGCAATAGCACACTTGGCATCCATTGTGCGCAATAGCACACTTGGCATCCATTGTGCGCAATAGCACACTTGGCATCCATTGTGCGCAATAGCACACTTGGCATCCATTGTGCGCAATAGCAAACTTGGCATCCATTGTGCGCAATAGCACACTTGGCATCCATTGTGCGCAATAGCACACTTGGCATCCATAGTGCGCAATACCACACTTGGCATCCATTGTGCGCAATAGCACACTTGGCATCCATTGTGCGCAATAGCACACTTGGCATCCATTGTGCGCAATAGCACACTTGGCATCCATTGTGCGCAATAGCACACTTGGCATCCATTGTGCGCAATAGCACACTTGGCATCCATTGTGCGCAATAGCACACTTGGCATCCATTGTGCGCAATAGCACACTTGGCATCCATTGTGCGCAATAGCACACTTGGCATCCATTGTGCGCAATAGCACACTTGGCATCCATTGTGCGCAATAGCACACTTGGCATCCATTGTGCGCAATAGCACACTTGGCATCCATTGTGCGCAATAGCACACTTGGCATCCATTGTGCGCAATAGCACACTTGGCATCCATTGTGCGCAATAGCACACTTGGCATCCATTGTGCGCAATAGCACACTTGGCATCCATTGTGCGCAATAGCACACTTGGCATCCATTGTGCGCAATAGCACACTTGGCATCCATTGTGCGCAATAGCACACTTGGCATCCATTGTGCGCAATAGCACACTTGGCATCCATTGTCGCAATAGCACACTTGGCATCCATTGTGCGCAATAGCACACTTGGCATCCATTGTACGCAATAGCACACTTGGCATCCATTGTGCGCAATAGCACACTTGGCATCCATTGTGCGCAATAGCACACTTGGCATCCATTGTACGCAATAGCACACTTGGCATCCATTGTGCGCAATAGCACACTTGGCATCCATTGTGCGCAATAGCACACTTGGCATCCATTGTGCGCAATAGCACACTTGGCATCCACTGTGCGCAATAGCACACTTGGCATCCATTGTGCGCAATAGCACACTTGGCATCCATTGTGCGCAATAGCTCACTTGGCATCCATTGTGCGCAATAGCACACTTGGCATCCATTGTGCGCAATAGCACACTTGGCATCCATTGTGCGCAATAGCACACTTGGCATCCATTGTGCGCAATAGCACACTTGGCATCCATTGAGTGCAATATAACACTAGCGTCCATTGAGTGCAATATAACACTAGCATCCATTGTGTGCAATAGAACACTAGCATCCATTGAGTGCAATATAACACTAGCATCCATTGAGTGCAATAGAACACTAGCATCCATTGAGTGTAATAGAACACTAGCCTACATTGTGTGCAATAGAACACTAGCATCCATTGAGTGCAATAGAACACTAGCATCCATTGGTGCAATAGAACACTAGCATCCATTGAGTGCAATAGAACACTAGCATCCATTGAGTGCAATAGAACACTAGCATCCATTGTGTGCAATAGAACACTAGCATCCATTGAGTGCAATAGAACACTAGCATCCATTGTGTGCAATAGAACACTAGCATCCATTGAGTGCAATAGAACACTAGCATCCATTGAGTGCAATAGAACACTAGCAGCCATTGGGTGTAATAGAACACTAGCCTACATTGTGTGCAATAGAACATTCGCATCCATTGAGTGCAATAGAACACTAGCATCCATTGGGTGTAATATAACACTAGCCTCCATTGAGTGCAATAGAACACTAGCCTCCATTGAGTGCAATAGAACACTAGCCTCCATTGAGTGCAATCGAACACTAGCATCCATTGGGTGCAATAGACCACTAGCATCCATTGTGTGCAATAGAACACTTGCCTTCATTGAGTGCAATAGAACACTAGCATCCATTGAGTGTAATAGAACACTAGCCTACATTGTGTGCAATAGAACACTAGCTTCCATTGAGTGCATTAGAACACTAGCATCCATTGGGTGTAATAGAACACTAGCATCCATTGAGTGCAATAGAACACTGGCATCCATTGAATGCAATTGAACACTAGCATCCATTGTGTGAACTAGAACACTAGCATCCATGGAGTGCAATAGAACACTAGCATCCATTGTGTGTAATAGAACACTAGCATACATTGTGTGCAATAGAACACTAGCATCCATTGAGTGCAATAGAACACTAGCATCCATTGGGTGTAATAGAACACTAGCCTACATTGTGTGCAATAGAACACTAGCATCCTTTGAGTGCAATAGAACACTAGCATCCATTGGGTGTAATAGAACACTAGCCTCCATTGAGTGCAATAGAACACTATCCTCCATTGAGTGCAATAGAACACTAGCCTCCATTGAGTGCAATAGAACACTAGCCTCCATTGGGTGCAATAGAACACTAGCATCCATTGTGTGCAATAGAACACTTGCCTTCATTGAGTGCAATAGAACACTAGCATCCATTGTGTGCAATAGAACACTAGCATCCATTGAGTGCAATATAACACTAGCCTCCATTGTGTGCAATATAACACTAGCATCCATTGAGTGCAATAGAACACTAGCATCCATTGAGTGCAATAGAACACTAGCATCCAGTGAGTGCAATAGAACACTAGCATCCATTGTGTGCAATATAACACTAGCATCCAGTGAGTGCAATAGAACACTAGCATCCAGTGAGTGCAATAGAACACTAGCCTCCATTGAGTGCAATAGAACACTAGCATCCATTGAGTGCAATAGAACACTAGCATCCATTGAGTGCAATAGAACACTAGCCTCCATTTTGTGCAATATAACACTAGCATCCATTGTGTGCAATATAACACTAGCCTCCATTGTGTGCAATATAACACTAGCATCCATTGTGTGCAATATAACACTAGCATCCATTGTTTGCAATATAACACTAGCATCCATTGTGTGCAATAGAACACTAGCATCCATTGTGTGCAATAGAACACTAGCCTCCATTGTGTGCAATATAACACTAGCATCCATTTTGTGCAATATAACACTAGCATCCATTGTGTGCAATATAACACTAGCATCCATTGAGTGCAATATGACACTAGCATCCAGTGTGTGCAATAGAACACTAGCATCCATTGTGTGCAATAGAACACTAGCCTCCATTGAGTGCAAAAGAACACTAGCCTTCATTGAGTGCAATAGATCACTAGCCTCCATTGAGTGCAATAGAACACTAGCATCCATTGAGTGCAATATAACACTAGCCTCCATTGTGTGCAATATAACACTAGCCTCCATTGTGTGCAATATAACACTAGCATCCATTGTGTGCAATAGAACACTAGCCTCCATTGTGTGCAATAGTACACTAGCATCCATTGTGTGCAATAGAACACTAGCCTCCATTGTGTGCAATAGAACACTAGCATCCGTTGTGTGCAATAGAACACTAGCATCCATTGTGTGCAATAGAACACTAATCTCCATTGTGTGCAATAGAACACTAGCATCCATTGAGTGCAATAGAACACTAGCATCCATTGTGTGCAATAGAACACTAGCATCCATTGAGTGCAATAGAACACTAGCATCCATTGAGTGCAATAGAACACTAGCCTCCATTGAGTGCAATAGTACACTAGCATCCATTGAGTGCAATAGAACACTAGCATCCAGTGTGTGCAATAGAACACTAGCATCCATTGAGTGCAATAGAACACTAGCATCCATTGTGTGCAATAGAACACTAGCATCCATTGAGTGCAATAGAACACTAGCATCCATTGAGTGCAATAGAACACTAGCCTCCATTGAGTGCAATAGTACACTAGCATCCATTGAGTGCAATAGAACACTAGCATCCAGTGTGTGCAATAGAACACTAGCATCCATTGAGTGCAATAGAACACTAGCCTCCATTGAGTGCAATAGAACACTAGCCTCCAGTGTGTGCAATAGAACACTAGCATCCATTGAGTGCAATAGAACACTAGCATCCATTGTGTGCAATAGAACACTAGCATCCATTGAGTGCAATATAACACTAGCCTCCATTGTGTGCAATATAACACTAGCATCCATTGTGTGCAATATAACACTAGCATCCATTGTGTGCAATATAACACTAGCATCCATTGTGTGCAATATAACACTAGCCTCCATTGTATGCAATATAACACTAGCCTCCATTGTGTGCAATAGAACACTAGCATCCATTCAGTGCAATGGAACACTAGCATCCATTGTGTGTAATAGAACACTAGCATCCATTGAGTGCAATAGAACACTAGCATCCATTGAGTGCAATATAACACTAGCATCCATTGGGTGTAATAGAACACTAGCCTACATTGTGTGCAATAGAACACTAGCATCCATTGAGTGCAATAGAACACTAGCATCCATTGGGTGTAATAGAACACTAGCCTCCATTGAGTGCAATAGAACACTAGCATCTATTGAGTGCAATAGAACATTAGCCTCCATTGAGTGCAATAGAACACTAGCCTACATTGGGTGCAATAGAACACTAGCATCCATTGTATGCAATAGAACACTTGCCTTCATTGAGTGCAATAGAACACTAGCATCCATTGTGTGCAATAGAACACTAGCATCCATTGAGTGCAATATAACACTAGCATCCATTGAGTGCAATATAACACTAGCCTCCATTGTGTGCAATATAACACTAGCATCCATTGTGTGCAATATAACACTAGCATCCATTGAGTGCAATAGAACGCTAGCATCCAGTGAGTGCAATAGAACACTAGCCAACATTGAGTGCAATAGAACACTAGCATCCATTGAGTGCAATAGAACACTAGCATCCATTGAGTGCAATAGAACACTAGCCTCCATTGTGTGCAATATAACACTAGCATCCATTGTGTGCAATAGAACACTAGCCTCCATTGTGTGCAATATAACACTAGCATCCATTGTGTGCAATATAACATTAGCATCCATTGTGTGCAATATAACACTAGCATCCATTGTGTGCAATAGAACACTAGCATCCATTGTGTGCAATAGAACACTAGCCTCCATTGTGTGCAATATAACACTAGCATCCATAGTGTGCAATATAACACTAGCACCCCTGGTGTGCAATGTAACACTAGCATTCATTGTGTGCAATATAACACTAGCATCCATTGTGTGCAATAGAACACTAGCATCCAGTGTGTGTAATAGAACACTAGCCTCCATTGAGTGAAAAAGAACACTAGCCTTCATTGAGTGCAATAGATCACTAGCCTCCATTGAATGCAATAGTACACTAGCCTCCATTGAGTGCAATAGAACACTAGCATCCATTGAGTGCAATAGAACACTAGCCTCCATTGAGTGCAATCGAACACTAGCATCCATTGTGTGCAATAGACCACTAGCATCCATTGTGTGCAATAGAACACTTGCCTTCATTGAGTGCAATAGAACACTAGCATCCATTGAGTGCAATAGAACACTAGCCTCCATTGAGTGCAATCGAACACTAGCATCCATTGTGTGCAATAGACCACTAGCATCCATTGTGTGCAATAGAACACTTGCCTTCATTGAGTGCAATAGAACACTAGCATCCATTGAGTGCAATAGAACACTAGCCTCCATTGAGTGCAATAGAACACTAGCATCCATTGTGTGCAATAGAACACTAGCATCCATTGTGTGCAATAGAACACTAGCCTCCATTGAGTGCAATAGAACACTAGCATCCATTGAGTGCAATAGAACACTAGCATCCATTGTGTGCAATAGAACACTAGCATCCATTGAGTGCAATAGAACACTAGCATCCATTGTGTGTAATAGAACACTAGCATACATTGTGTGCAATAGAACACTAGCATCCATTGAGTGCAATAGAACACTAGCATCCATTGGGTGTAATAGAACACTAGCCTACATTGTGTGCAATAGAACACTAGCATCCATTGTGTGCAATAGAACACTTGCCTTCATTGAGTGCAATAGAACACTAGCATCCATTGTGTGCAATAGAACACTAGCATCCATTGAGTGCAATATAACACTAGCCTCCATTGTGTGCAATATAACACTAGCATCCATTGAGTGCAATAGAACACTAGCATCCATTGAGTGCAATAGAACACTAGCATCCAGTGAGTGCAATAGAACACTAGCATCCATTGTGTGCAATATAACACTAGCATCCAGTGAGTGCAATAGAACACTAGCATCCATTGAGTGCAATAGAACACTAGCCTCCATTGAGTGCAATAGAACACTAGCATCCATTGTGTGCAATAGAACACTAGCATCCATTGTGTGCAATATAACACTAGCATCCATTGTGTGCAATAGAACACTAGCATCCATTTGCAATATAACACTAGCATCCATTGAGTGCAATATAACACTAGCCTCCATTGTGTGCAATATAACACTAGCCTCCATTGTGTGCAATATAACACTAGCATCCATTGTGTGCAATAGAACACTAGCCTCCATTGTGTGCAATAGAACACTAGCATCCATTGTGTGCAATAGAACACTAGCCTCCATTGTGTGCAATAGAACACTAGCATCCATTGTGTGCAATAGAACACTAGCATCCATTGTGTGCAATAAAACTACTCCATTGGTGCAATAGAACACGCAATAAACACTAGCATCCATTGTGTGCAATAGAACACTAGCATCCATTGAGTGCAATAGAACACTAGCATCCATTGAGTGCAATAGAACACTAGCCCCATTGAGTGCAATAGAACACTAGCATCCATTGGTGCAATAGAACACTAGCTCATGGTGCAAACTAGCATCCATTGAGTGCAATAAACACTAGCATCCATTGAGTGCAATAGAACACTAGCATCCATTGAGTGCAATAGAACACTAGCATCCATTGTGTGCAATAGAACACTAGCATCCATTGAGTGCAATAGAACACTAGCATCCATTGTGTGCAATAGAACACTAGCATCCATTGAGTGCAATAGAACACTAGCCTCCATTGAGTGCAATAGAACACTAGCCTCCATTGTGTGCAATAGAACACTAGCATCCATTGAGTGCAATAGAACACTAGCATCCATTGTGTGCAATAGAACACTAGCATCCATTGAGTGCAATATAACACTAGCATCCATTGAGTGCAATATAACACTAGCCTCCATTGAGTGCAATATAACACTAGCATCCATTGTGTGCAATATAACACTAGCATCCATTGTGTGCAATATAACACTAGCATCCATTGTGTGCAATATAACACTAGCATCCATTGTGTGCAATATAACACTAGCCTCCATTGTATGCAATATAACACTAGCCTCCATTGTGTGCAATATAACACTAGCATCAATTGAGTGCAATAGAACACTAGCATCCATTGAGTGCAATAGAACACTAGCATCCATTGAGTGCAATGGAACACTAGCATCCATTGTGTGTAATAGAACACTAGCATCCATTGAGTGCAATAGAACACTAGCATCCATTGAGTGCAATATAACACTAGCATCCATTGGGTGTAATAGAACACTAGCCTACATTGTGTGCAATAGAACACTAGCATCCATTGAGTGCAATAGAACACTAGCATCCATTGGGTGTAATAGAACACTAGCCTCCATTGAGTGCAATAGAACACTAGCATCTATTGAGTGCAATAGAACATTAGCCTCCATTGAGTGCAATAGAACACTAGCCTACATTGGGTGCAATAGAACACTAGCATCCATTGTATGCAATAGAACACTTGCCTTCATTGAGTGCAATAGAACACTAGCATCCATTGTGTGCAATAGAACACTAGCATCCATTGAGTGCAATATAACACTAGCATCCATTGAGTGCAATATAACACTAGCCTCCATTGTGTGCAATATAACACTAGCATCCATTGTGTGCAATATAACACTAGCATCCAGTGAGTGCAATAGAACGCTAGCATCCAGTGAGTGCAATAGAACACTAGCCTCCATTGAGTGCAATAGAACACTAGCATCCATTGAGTGCAATAGAACACTAGCATCCATTGAGTGCAATAGAACACTAGCCTCCATTGTGTGCAATATAACACTAGCATCCATTGTGTGCAATAGAACACTAGCCTCCATTGTGTGCAATATAACACTAGCATCCATTGTGTGCAATATAACATTAGCATCCATTGTGTGCAATATAACACTAGCATCCATTGTGTGCAATAGAACACTAGCATCCATTGTGTGCAATAGAACACTAGCCTCCATTGTGTGCAATATAACACTAGCATCCTTAGTGTGCAATATAACACTAGCACCCCTGGTGTGCAATGTAACACTAGCATCCATTGTGTGCAATATAACACTAGCATCCATTGTGTGCAATAGAACACTAGCATCCAGTGTGTGTAATAGAACACTAGCCTCCATTGAGTGCAATAGAACACTAGCCTCCATTGAGTGCAATAGTACACTAGCATCCATTGAGTGCAATAGAACACTAGCATCCAGTGTGTGCAATAGAACACTAGCCTCCATTGAGTGCAATAGAACACTAGCATCCACGGTGTGCAATAGAACACTAGCCTCCATTGAGTGCAATAGAACACTAGCCTCCATTGTGTGCAATATAACACTAGCATCCATTGTGTGCAATATAACACTAGCATCCATTGAGTGCAATAGAACACTAGCCTCCATTGTGTGCAATAGAACACTATCATCCATTATGTGCAAAATAACACTAGCATCCATTGTGTGCAATAGAACACCAGCCTCCATTTTGTGCAATAGAAAACTAGCATCCATTGTGTGCAATATAACACTAGCATCCATTGAGTGCAATATAACACTAGCATCCATTTTGTGCAATATAACACTAGCCTCCATTGTGTGCAATATAACACTAGCCTCCATTGTGTGCAATATAACACTAGCATTTATTGAGTGCAATAGAACATTAGCCTGCATTGAGTGCAATAGAACACTAGCCTCCATTGGGTGCAATAGAACACTAGCATCCATTGTGTGCAATAGAACACTTGCCTTCATTGAGTGCAATAGAACACTAGCCTCCATTGAGTGCAATAGTACACTAGCATCCATTGAGTGCAATAGAACACTAGCAGCCAGTGTGTGCAATAGAACACTAGCATCCATTGAGTGCAATAGAACACTAGCCTCCATTGAGTGCAATAGAACACTAGCATCCACTGTGTGCAATAGAACACTAGCCTCCATTGAGTGCAATAGAACACTAGCCTCCATTGTGTGCAATATAACACTAGCATCCATTGTGTGCAATATAACACTAGCATCCATTGAGTGCAATAGAACACTAGCCTCCATTGTGTGCAATAGAACACTATCATCCATTATGTGCAATATAACACTAGCATCCATTGTGTGTAATAGAACACCAGCCTCCATTTTGTGCAATAGAAAACTAGCATCCATTGTGTGCAATATAACACTAGCATCCATTGAATGCAATATAACACTAGCATCCATTGTGTGCAATATAACACTAGCCTCCATTGTGTGCAATATAACACTAGCCTCCATTATATGCAATAGAACACTAGCATCCAGATTGTGCAATAGAACACTAGCCTCCATTGAGTGCAATGGAACACTAGCATCCATTGTGTGCAATATAACACTAGCCTCCATTGTGTGCAATAGAACACTAGCCTCCATTGTGTGCAATAGAACACTAGCCTCCATTGTGTGCAAAATAACACTAGCATCCATTGTGTGCAATAGAACACTAGCATCCATTGAGTGCAATAGAACACTAGCCTCCATTGTGTGCAATATAACACTAGCATCCATTGCGTGCAATAGAACACTAGCATCCAGTGTGTGCAATAGAACACTAGCATCCATTGTGTGCAATAGAACACTAGCATCCATTGTGTGCAATAGAACACTAGCATTCATTGTGTGCAATATAACACTAGCATCCATTGTATGCAATAGAACACTAGCCTCCATTGTGTGCAATAGAACACTAGCCGTCATTGTGTGCAATAGAACACTAGCCTCCATTGTGTGCAATAGAACACTAGCATCCATTGTGTGCAATAGAACACTATCATCCATTGTGTGCAATAGAACACTAGCCTTCATTGAGTGCAATAGAACACTAGCATCCATTGTGTGCAATAGAACACTAGCCTCCATTGTGTGCAATAGAACACTAGCATCCATTGTGTGCAATAGAACACTAGCATCCATTGTTTGCAATAGAACACTTGCATCCATTGTGTGCAATAGAACACTAGCATCCAGTGTGTGCAATAGCACACTAGCCTCCATTGAGTGCAATAGAACACTAGCCTCCAGTGTGTGCAATAGAACACTAGCCTCCATTGTGGGCAATATAACACTAGCATCCATTGGGTGCAATATAACACTAGCATTCATTGTGTGCAATAGAACACTTTCATCCATTGTGTGCAATAGAACACTAGCATCCATTGTGTGCAATAGACCACTAGCATCCATTGTGTGCAATAGAACACTAGCATCAATTGTGTGCAATAGAACACTAGCATCCATTGTGTGCAATAGAACACTAGCCTTCATTGTGTGCAATAGAACACTAGCCTCCATTGTGTGCAATATAACACTAGCATCCATTGTGTGCAATAGAACACTAGCATCCATTGAGTGCAATAGAACACTAGCATCCATTGAGTGCAATATAACACTAGCATCCATTGAGTGCAATAGAACACTAGCATCCATTGAGTGCAATAGAACACTAGCATCCATTGTGTGTAATAGAACACTAGCATCCATTGTGTGCAATAGAACACTAGCATCCATTGAGTGCAATAGAACACTAGCATCCATTGGGTGTAATAGAACACTAGCCTTCATTGTGTGCAATAGAACACTAGCCTCCATTGTGTGCAATATAACACTAGCATCCATTGTGTGCAATAGAACACTAGCATCCATTGAGTGCAATAGAACACTAGCATCCATTGAGTGCAATATAACACTAGCATCCATTGAGTGCAATAGAACACTAGCATCCATTGAGTGCAATAGAACACTAGCCTCCATTGTGTGCAATAGAACACTAGCATCCATTGAGTGCAATAGAACACTAGCATCCATTGAGTGCAATAGAACACTAGCATCCATTGTGTGCAATAGAACACTAGCATCCATTGAGTGCAATAGAACACTAGCATCCATTGTGTGCAATAGAACACTAGCATCCATTGTGTGCAATAGAACACTAGCATCCATTGTGTGCAATAGAACACTAGCATCCATTGTGTGCAATAGAACACTAGCATCCATTGAGTGCAATAGAACACTAGCATCCATTGAGTGCAATAGAACACTAGCTCCATTGAGTGCAATAGAACACTAGCTCCATTGTGTGCAATAAACACTAGCATCCATTGTGTGCAATAGAACACTAGCATCCATTGTGTGCAATAGAACACTAGCATCCATTGAGTGCAATAGAACACTAGCATCCATTGTGTGCAATAGAACACTAGCATCCATTGTGTGCAATAGAACACTAGCATCCATTGTGTGCAATAGAACACTAGCATCCATTGTGTGCAATAGAACACTAGCATCCATTGTGTGCAATAGAACACTAGCCTCCATTGAGTGCAATAGAACACTAGCATCCATTGTGTGCAATAGAACACTAGCATCCATTGAGTGCAATAGAACACTAGCATCCATTGAGTGCAATAGAACACTAGCATCCATTGAGTGCAATAGAACACTAGCATCCATTGAGTGCAATAGAACACTAGCATCCATTGAGTGCAATAGAACACTAGCATCCATTGAGTGCAATAGAACACTAGCATCCATTGAGTGCAATAGAACACTAGCATCCATTGTGTGCAATAGAACACTAGCATCCATTGAGTGCAATAGAACACTAGCCTCCATTGAGTGCAATAGAACACTAGCCTCCATTGAGTGCAATATAACACTAGCATCCATTGTGTGCAATAGAACACTAGCATCCATTGAGTGCAATAGAACACTAGCATCCATTGAGTGCAATAGAACACTAGCATCCATTGAGTGCAATAGAACACTAGCATCCATTGAGTGCAATAGAACACTAGCCTCCATTGAGTGCAATAGAACACTAGCATCCATTGAGTGCAATAGAACACTAGCATCCATTGTGTGCAATAGAACACTAGCATCCATTGTGTGCAATAGAACACTAGCATCCATTGTGTGCAATAGAACACTAGCATCCATTGTGTGCAATAGAACACTAGCATCCATTGTGTGCAATAGAACACTAGCATCCATTGTGTGCAATAGAACACTAGCATCCATTGAGTGCAATAGAACACTAGCATCCATTGAGTGCAATAGAACACTAGCCTCCATTGAGTGCAATAGAACACTAGCATCCATTGAGTGCAATAGAACACTAGCATCCAGTGTGTGCAATAGAACACTAGCATCCATTGAGTGCAATAGAACACTAGCATCCATTGTGTGCAATAGAACACTAGCATCCATTGAGTGCAATAGAACACTAGCATCCATTGTGTGCAATAGAACACTAGCATCCATTGTGTGCAATAGAACACTAGCATCCATTGTGTGCAATAGAACACTAGCATCCATTGTGTGCAATAGAACACTAGCATCCATTGTGTGCAATAGAACACTAGCATCCATTGTGTGCAATAGAACACTAGCATCCATTGAGTGCAATAGAACACTAGCATCCATTGAGTGCAATAGAACACTAG
>CM026398.1:50274741-50326334 GCA_014843695.1 Archivesica marissinica | reverse complement strand
CCAGGCAAGCAATAAGAAAAATTCAACTGTCTATACCTATGTTTTGAGTACCGGGTAATCCAAGGATTTCAGAAAGGGGATTCCCCGAAAGTATTTGCAAGGGGATTCACTGAATCATGTTTCCCATCTGATGGACCACTATGCACTGGACTATAATGGAGAAAGCCTGAAGGGTCTAATTTTGATATCTTGCTTGGCACCAGTGGTTTCCCGTTGAACCATGACACTGATTAGATACGCTGAATACAGTTGTGAAAAGGTGCATGGCAATATCGTCCCATTTTGGCCAGGAGTACACTGTCCTTACAGTCGACCAAGCTCTATTCTGTAAACTCATGGAACTGATGTGGTCTGTTGAAGAATACCGGGATAAATTAATCCCTCGTCTTGGTGGACTTCATACTGCGATGAACTTCCTAAAGACTATCGGAGATCACATGGCCGGGTCTGGTCTAGCTAAAGTGTGGTTGGAGTGTGGACTGCTCGGAGAGGGTGCTGTGCAGCTTGTCTTGTCAGGAAAGGCTTACAGCAAGGCTATGAAACCTCACAAACTTACCTTGCAGGCCCTGTGGCGGCTTTTGTTGCCAACATTTCTCTTGTTTGCTGCATAATCGAACAAGGAATGCTATGATGAAGTTTCAGCAATGGCAGCTGATGACAACCCCGAGAGAATTCCTGAGCTGATAGCGTGTCTCAGGCAGGAAATGTTTCACAGAGTTCTGAAAGATTTCGTTGCTAGTAGATCGGATGATGTGAACTTCGTCTTTTGGTGGAACTACATGGATATTGTCTCGATACTGTTGCATTTCACCCGAGCACAGCGTGATGGAGTATGGGACTTTCATCTCTACTCCTTCAGTCTGATGCTGCCCTACATCATGCGATATGACCACCTGAACTATGCAAGATGGAGTCCGCTGTACTTGGCCGAGATGCACCAACTTCCAGAACCTGTGCTATCGGAGTTTCAAAAGGGAAACTTTGTTGTCAAGCGTTCGGCACATAAGTTCAACCAAGTAGACCCAGACCAAGCCATGGAGTGGATAAATGGTACAGGCAAGAAAGGAGGTGGAATCGTTGGCATCACAAAAACAACATCAGCTCTTACTAGATGGACCCGTTCGTATAATCTGAGGTCTCACATTGCAGCTGAAACGTATGACATGTACGATCACCATCCTGGCAGTGGATACGTTCACAATGAAGTCACCAAATCACGGCAAAAGCGAGACAACGATGATGAGATGGCATTAGTCACGGCCTTCCAGGGATTCAAGGTGCTTGCATCAGTTTCACCAGAGTCCTTGCACAACCTCGTCACGAAAGACCTAGCAACGGAGGAAATCCAGGACTCATTACTTTGTGCCAAAGACCTCGGACAGGAACAAGTGAATACATTTGTTGAGGAGAGAATGATTGTACCTAAGCAAGGTGACATGCCGGATGTCCCGATTCATGCGCCACTACACAAGAGTCGTGCCAAAACGTTTGAATCCCTGTATGAAGTGGTCAAGGACAGTAAAGACAAAGACAAGAAAACTATCATAAAAGCAGATAGAAACGTCCTTCAACGCCTCGTCATTGCCTATGAGGCAGGTCGTCCTGTTGACTTGCAAGCTGTCATGAATCACGAGCTTCTGCCAGTTCCTATATCACTTGCCGAAATGAATGGTTCACTCCAAACTGGAAACAACTCCGTGCTGGCAGATAAGTTAACAGAAGACATCGTATGTCCTGAAGCTATAGAAGTTCACAACTTGTCATCTTGCCTTATCATTGATGGACAAGCACTGGTGGTTGCTCTGGGAAAGCCTGAAAAAGCAGTGACCTTCGGGGACTTGGCCGACACATACGTAAGACCAGTACTGAAGGCATATTCTAACTATCAATGAATAGACGTTGTGTTCGACAGGTACAAAGAAGAGACAATCAAGGGTGCTACCAGGACACGACGCACGAAAGCAGCTCGCCCAATCAGACGGCTTGTTGAAAATCGTGATGTGCCGCTTCCAAAAAACTGGACAAACTTTCTGTCGCTTCCTGATAATACAGTTGATCTTGCACATTTCTTGTCTGGGGAATTGTGTCTTCAGGCACCAGATGATAAGGAGATAGTAGCTGCAGTGGGATTCAGGGAGGAACTTGAAGTTAGGTCTTCAAAGACAACAACCGATTTGACTCAGCTGAAAGCCACACACGAAAAAGCTGACACTAGGTTGGTGTTACATGCTGTGCAGAGTCAGTTTAACACAGTTGTTGTATCATCAAGGGACACTGATGTTCTGATGTTCTCATGCTTTTTGGTTTCCAATTTCCCACATGTTCAGTGTGAACGTCTCTGGATGCAGTCTGGTACTGCCAAGAAACGGCGATATATACCCATTGATGCAGTTTTCAGTAACCTGCCAAGAGATTCAGCTACAAATCTTTTGCCATTTCATGCATTAACCGGGTGTGACACCACATCATACATCGCAAATCACACGAAAAGGACAGCATGGGAAGTCTTTAAAGAGCACCATCAGTTGCTCAAGGAAGTAGGAATCGCTGAACTCATAGAGGAGACCATTTGATCTTCAGAAACATTTCTTTGCAGAGTATACAATGTGCAAACAGACTCTATTGATACAGCACGGCATATGCTATTCTCTAAGACAGGGAAACCTGAAGCGATGCCCCCAACGAGTGATGCTTTCCGCTATCATGTGATGCGAGCACACTATCAAACAATGGTTTGGAGAAATGCTCACTGTGCTGTACCTGAGCTTCCGGCCCCCGTGTACATGGGATGGGAACGTACTGATACAGGACTAAAGCCCAAACTAATGTCGTTGAGTCCCATCCCTGAAAGATGTATGGAAGTGAGTTCATGTTCATGCAAGAAACAATGCAAGACACGCCGGTACAAATGCCGAAAATACAACTTACGATGCACAGCAATGTGTGCATGTGAGCAAGTGACTGATGACCAAACTCGTTGCATGAATACGGCCTAGCCGAACAAAAATTATCTGCCCTTCAAAACAGGTATAGACACTTTTAATATTTGTCAATATTGCATTTCTGGTTACGGAGATATTGGTCGAAACGGACTTTTCTGTAATGGCGGCCACTAATTTGCATATTCATGAGTATTGTTCACTACCAATGACCTCAGAAATGTCTTAAATCATATTCTCTGCCCTTCAAAACATAGGTATAGACACTTGATTTGTCATTATAGCTTGCCCGGTTACAGAGATATCGCAGAGGAATGGTCCAACATTGCCATTTGGCGGCCATTTTGTTTATGCAAATTACGTGGTCAAAATCTCAAAATTTCACTTGGGAACCGGGTTTATCGGATTCGGCATGCCTGAATTATGTTAAAAAGTCTGGTTCCCACACTTCCGCTTCCGTTATGGCAGACGTGAAAAAAATGTAAACAAGAGGACATTTCTGAAATATGATCTAAACAGACGTAAGGGTTGATATGGTGTTCACAGATTATGTAAATAACTGGCACACATATATAATTGACACTATGTTGATAAAACAAATCTGAAATGTGAATTTGAACTTTATACCTTTATACCGCTGTCACCTGTGAAATGAAAATCTATATTTAGACCACCCCTGCTCGAATTTTCAACAACATACACTGCGCGCAAAAAAATTGTAACTATTATTAACTTTTGAACAATACACATACGCATTATGAATGATGACCAGATTCCAGTATGTTCAACGCCTGTAACTGATAGCAAAAAAAGAGAGTTGTCATCACCACTGGATTATACAGATCTTAAAAAATCAAAAATGGCAGACTCCCAGATTGTTCTCTCTAGTGAAGACATTAAGGCAATTGCCAGTGCATTACATGAAACATTTCGTTCTGAGATGCTTAGTCATAGACCTGCTGCGAACATTGATGCCACTGTTCAAGCCATTGTTGATGGAGTTCTTACAGGACTTCAACAAAAAATACAAAAGTTAGAGAAGGAAAATGAAGAACTTCGCACACGCGTTGACAAACTGGAACATGATGTAGATACTGCAGAGCAATACAGTCGAAGAAACTGCCTTCGTATTAGCGGTATTCCAGAAACAACTATCGAACAAGAACCAAACTCACATAACAATATCACACATCACAATCACGAACCTACAGATGAAAAAGTCAGGAAAATCTCAAGAGCCCTTGAGGTAAAAGTCGACACTTCAGATATTGACAGATCACATCGCATCGGAAAACAACAGCCTGGCAAAACAAGGGACATTATTGTGAAATTCACATCATACCGGGCAAGAAACGCTCTTTACCGAGCCAGGGTCGGGCTGAAGGCATGTGGATATCCCGGTGTATTCCTCAACGAAGATCTAACCCGGATGCGCTCATCCATATTCTACAGGGCCAGACAGCTCGTTAAGGATCGCTTCCTGAATGGTGCTTGGACCTACGACGGCACAATCATGGTAAAGGACGCCAGTCAAAACATACATCGGATAACTTGTGAGAACGAACTTTTGTCAGCCAAATGTTCACAACCGATTAAACGATGACTGTCCTGTAACTTTTGTTGAGATGTATACTACCTACTAACTTTCAATGAAGCAAATCTACATGCTGCTATTTATAGCATCTCACCTGTGCAAAACTGACTGACCGTTTTCTAATTATAGCACACATTGAATACCTGAGATATCGGGTTTATTAATACTTCTTTAAATTGTTGTGTATATATACGCATACTTTCGTTGACCAGCCAGGAAAATGTTCTGAATCTTATATATATATATTTATAATTCTAGACTTGTTGCAGAAATCCTGCTACCTAAAATATGACGAGTGTATGCGTTATCTTGATCCATAATTATATGGTATATACACCATGTAGATGTACTGTACTTTAGTTAATTAGACAATACCTTGGCAAATGACATTTTAAGTATATATATATATATATGTGTGTGTGTGTGTGTGTGTGTGTGTGCGTGTGCGTGTGCGTGTGCGTGTGCGTGCGCGTGCGCGTGCGCGTGTGCGTGTGTGCGTGCGTGCGAATGTTTATCTACCAATACCATATGCAGTATGTTGTAGTTAATTCCTAACCAATTGTGGTCTTGTTGAGATCAGTTTTTCATCACAAAATGTACCTGCCTTTCTATATGTGACGCACAGTATGTTCATTGTCTGTTCATTTTCTCTGTCAATATATATATTTTAATGGAAACTTGATCGAATTACCTCCCATGCACTTAAACTTGGCAACATCAGTTTATGTATAGCATACACATACATGCTGGACTTACTGGCATACCAGCCAATTTCATAATTTGAAAGCAGCAAGTTACCGACAACTTATCTTGTACACTTAATTTTATTTTCATAATCAAGAGCATATATGGTTGGAATATTAGGTAATATTGTATGTTGGTATCTCATGCCGCCTATTAATCACATTTTTAATTTGGTAATGCCACAGTGATCTTGGAAAATATGTCTTAGTTGAAAATGCATATCAGTATTTTTAAGGTACCAGTATTCCTCTATGGTACACATCAGTTTCAGAATATTAGATTGGGTAGGTACCATATTGGTACCGGGTGGTCATGCAAATACGTCTAAATGGTATGTCTGCAGTGCACGTTCCACTATTATGACCGTCATAACAGTGGAGCGTGTATTGCAGACATACCATTAGACATTGAGCTAACATTTCAGTAATTATAATCGCTCTCAATTTTCACAGACCCATATAGTAATAACATGTAACTAATTCGTCAGTTTATGTCATATTTCCCTTGTTATAATATTCTACTCTTACTAGATTGCAGTATGGATGTTATTCTCTTCCTTTATTTACTCTTTTTCAATCCTGTACAGTTACAGTATCTATCTAACACTCTCCTGTTGATGAATCGGAACATTATTATTCGGACCAGTTTATATGGCAGAGGCTGTGCATGCGACATTTCAGTGTGCGTATGCATGACTGTGGTCAAATTGTTTTTGTTGTCCTTGTCAGCAGTAACATAATGAGTAACACTTCCTTCCCCACGGTCGTGCTAACCTATACAAGCCCATGGAAATTCTCGTTATTTCTACACGCCACATTAATATTTGTCATCGCTTCCAACTCGTTATATGCGTATTCTCTGACCAATCAGATAAGGTCACAATTAAAACACAACATTGTATACCCTCATAAACACATGCTTCAAGGGCTCAAATTCAAGCAAAATCTTTGCTTCGTTAGATATGTATTTTGGGTGTTTACAAGTTCATTGTCTATAACATGGCTCTGCCTCTTAATAGTTCAGGCTGGTGATGTTCATCCGAACCCGGGCCCATCATCTACGAGTTCTACCAGTTCATCATCTATCAGTTCCACCATGTCTAACACACTATCAGAACTAATAACTAGCACCAGATGCCTTTCATTCTTACACTATAACGTACAAAGCCTCGTGAACAAGATTGATGTTCTTGGAACTGAGTACGGTATTTTCGATGTCATTGCATTCACTGAAACATGGTTAAATCCGAACATCGCTTATGACGACATCAACCTTCCAACCTTTCATATTCCAGAGAGAAAGGACAGATCTGAAAATGGCTACGGTGGTGTTATTGTGTACTTGAAGGAATCTTTACATTACAAAAGAAGGTTTGACCTCGAACCCATAAACTTGGAATGCATCTGGATCGAATTAATGCCTTCCCATTCCAAGCATATCCTGTTTGCTGTTTTCTACCGTCCCCCAAACGCAGCTGCCAATCTCACAAATCTAATCGAAGACTCATTAAGTTTGGCTATTGATTCAGGTATATCGGATATAATCGTCACTGGTGACTTTAACTTTAATGAAACAAACCTGTACATGAGTCGCAAGCTCCACTCTATCTGTCAACAATTTAGCTTAGAACAACTAATTTCTGAACCAACCCACTTCACAGAGACCTCCTCTTCTATACTGGACCTCTTCCTGGTAACTTGTAGCCACAAAGTAATAACTTCTGGTGTAGGGGAACCTATTTTAGACCAGAACCAACGCTTTCATTGCCCTATCTTTGCTCTATTTACGTTCTCCAAACCGCACGTCAAGTCTTTTAAACGGTTAGTATGGCTATATGAACGAGGAGATTACACCTCACTTAGACGCAAGATCAGTGAAACTAACTGGGACCTGTTCAAGAACGATGACATTAACACGTACACTTCCTCCTTTACAAATAAACTCCTAGAGCTGTCCAAGGAATGCATTCCAACAAGAAATATTACCGTAAAACCAAAAGATGCTCTATGGATCTCAACGCAAATAAAGAAACAAATTCTAAAACGCAAGAAATACTACCAAAAAGCTAAACGCACTCAGAACCCTATTCACTGGAACAAGTTCAGAACAATCCGAAATGAAATAGTCTCACTTATCCGCTCTGCTAAACTAAACCATTATCTTAAATTGGCTGATTCTCTTAATTCTGCGACTACCACGCCAAAAGACTGGTGGAAACTCATCAAAGCATTCATTTCACCTTCTAATAAACAAGTCATCCCTCCACTTATAGACCCGGCCACACATGCACTTGTCCTTGATTCTAAGTCGAAGTCTGATCTCTTGAATGACTTCTTTTGTAGCCAGTCTTCGCTAATCAACCACAATAACGACCTTCCTGCCAATAATTATCAAGAACATATAAATAAATTAGACTCCATTTCTATTACCCTACAAGACGTTGACGATGCTTTGAGATCTCTTAAAATCAACAAAGCCTCAGGACCAGATGGAGTTAGTAACCGAATCCTGCGTGAAACTGCACCAGTGATTAAATTTCCACTTTGTTCTCTGTTTAACCATTCACTATAGCTCAGTAAGGTACCTCATTCTTGGAAAGATGCTAATGTATGTGCTATCTTTAAAAAAGGTGACCCATCCTTACCTAACAACTACCGCCCGATTTCTTTGCTCTGTTGTATAGAGAAGGTATTTGAGCGTATTATATTTAAGTATCTTTTCAACTTTCTTAGTGATACTAATTTCCTGTCTTCCCTACAATCTGGGTTCAGACCAGGAGACTCATCATCGAATCAGCTCATCTACCTGTACAATACATTCTGCAAGGCTCTCGATGACGGCCTTGAAGTAAGAACTGTATTCTTTGATATTAGTAAGGCCTTTGATAAAGTGTGGCATAAAGGTCTCCTCTTCAAGTTAAAAAATGCTGGACTGGATGGCTGTTTATTTACCTGGTTTTCTGACTATCTCTCTAACAGACGACAATCTGTTATTCTACCGGGTACTCAATCTAATTGGTCAGCGGTAAATGCAGGAGTTCCCCAAGGATCTATTCTTGGCCCACTCTTATTCCTAGTGTTTATCAACGACATTGTCGACGACATGGGTTCTCAAGTACATCTCTTTGCTGACGACACCAGTTTACATATCATTTTTGATAATCCTATTTCTGCTGCAGAAACTCTACAATCCGACATTGAAAAAATATCAAATTGGGCTGACAAATGGTTAGTTACGTTTAATCCTTCCAAATCAGAAACTATGACAATTTCACGTAAAACTCATAAACACGTTCATCCACCTCTACGTATGCACGATCAACCTATTACACTAGTCAATTGTCACAAGCATCTTGGTGTCCACCTTTCCGATGATTGCTCTTGGCATTCTCATATCAACTCAATTAAAGAGCGTGCCTGGAAAAGAATACACATCATGCGAAAACTCAAGTTCCAACTAGATAGAAGATCTCTAGAAGTGATATATGTATCCTTCATTAGACCTCTTATTGAATACGCGGACGTTGTTTATATCAACTGCACACACTATGAGAAATCGGAACTTGACAAAATTCAGCACGAAGCTTCCCGTATTGTTTCTGGAGCTACCAAACTTGTATCACTTAACGAACTCCATAGAGAAGTTCCATGGGAATCCCTTGAACGTCGAAGACACAACCATAATCTAATTATACTGTACAAGATGAAGAACGGCCTAACTCCTGATTATCTTTCTTCTCTAGTCCCACCTACTGTAGGAGAAACTTCTAGGTATAATTTGCGCAATGTCGATGATATCCAAACCATACGCGCAAGAACATCTCTATACAACAATGCGTTTCTGCCATCGGCTCTGAGAGACTGGAACAAACTATCAAATGTACTACAAAATTCACCATCTCTTTCCTCATTCAAATCGCAGCTAAAGAGTGACGTCACAAAATGCCCAAACTATTTTTACTTAGGTGACCGCAAATGGCAAGTCTATCATGCTCGACTCCGTACTAATTGTAGCTCATTAAACCAGCATTTGTTCACAAAAAACATTTCTCCATCACCACTCTGCCAATGTGGTCTTTCTGAGAGTAATCATCATTTCTTCTTTGAATGTGTCTACTACAATGACATCAGAGTTCGTCTCTTAGCAACTACTTCTAAATATTGTACCATAACACTATACACTCTATTACACGGAGACCGGAACCTTAGCGATGACCTCAACGCACACATATTTGAAGCAGTCCAAAACTACATCCGGGAAAGCAGACGATTTTCATGAGCATCTGTTCACTAAATGTAGCAAGTTTGCTTCTCCCATTGAACTATCCGAATGATTACATGTTCCTCCATCTTCTATCCTTTTGCCTATCTTCTCAGTCAATCTTAATTTCAACTTACTAATTTAATTACTATGTGTATTTCTATCACCTTAATAATCTCATTATATTATTGAGATTATAGTTTACAGTTCATGGTTAATATAATTTTATACTTATCTTTATCGAATTGCAATTAATAGTTCATATACGATTAAAACGCTGTCATACTGTAATTACAATATACATCTAAATATAGGAGAAGACCTCTATAAGCTATAGCTTTCGGTTCTAATCCATTTTCATACATGTATGTAAATATTTGTGTAAATTGTACATTTGTATATGTTATATCATTGTTTGAAATAAACTATGTTTAAACTAACCAGGCAGCAATAGAAAATTCAACTGTCTATACCTAGGTTTTGAGTACCGGGTAATCCAAGGATTTTCAGAAAGGGGATTTCCCCGAAAGTATTTGCAAGGGGAATTCACTGAATCATGTTTCCCATCTGATGGACCACTATGCCTGGACTATAATGGAGAAAGCCTGAAGGGTCTAAAGTTGATATCTTGCTTGGCACCAGTGGTTTCCCGTTGAACCATGACACTGATTAGTACGCTGATACAGTTTGTGAAAAGGTGCATGGCAATACGTCCCATTTTGGCCAGGAGTACACTGTCCTTACAGTCGACCAGCTCTATTCGGTAAACTCATGGAACTGTATGTGGTCTGTTGAAGAATATCGGGTAAAATTAATCCCTCGTCTTGGTGGACTTCTACTGCGATTAACTCCTAAAGACTATCGGAGATCACATGGCCGGGTCTGGTCTAGCTGAAGTGTGGTTGGAGTGTGGACTGCTCGGAGAGGGTGCTGTGCAGCTTGTCTTGTCAGGAAAGGCATACAGCAAGGCTATGAGAGCTCACAAACTTACCTTGCAGGCCCTGTGGCGGATTTTGTTGCCAACATTTCTTTTGTTTGCTGCAGAATCGAACAAGGAATGCTATGATGAAGTTTCTGCAATGGCAGCTGATGACAACCCCGAGAGAATTCCTGAGCTGATAGCGTGTCTCAGGCAGGAAATGTTTCACAGAGTTCTGAAAGATTTCATTGCTAGTAGATCGGATGATGTGAACTTCGTCTTTTGGTGGAACTACATGGACATGGTCTCGATACTGTTGCATTTCACCCGAGCACAGCGTGATGGAGTATGGGACCTTCATATCTACTCCTTCAGTCAGATGTTGCCCTACATCATGCGATATGACCACCTGAACTATGCAAGATGGGGTCCGCTGTACTTTGGCCGAGATGCACCAACTTCCAGAACCTGTGCTATCGGAGTTTCAAAAGGGAAACTTTGTTGTCAGCGTTCGGCACATAAGTTCAACCAAGTAGACCCAGACCAGCCATGGAGTGGATAAATGGTACAGGCAAGAAAGGAGGTGGAATCGTTGGCATCACAAAAACAACATCAGCTCTACTAGATGGACCCGTTCGTATAATCTGAGGTCTCACATTGCAGCTGAAACGTATGACATGTACGATCACCATCCTGGCAGTGGATACGTTCACAATGAAGTCACCAAATCACGGCAAAAGCGAGACAACGATGATGAGATGGCATTAGTCACGGCCTTCCAGGGATTCAAGGTGCTTGCATCATTTCACCAGAGTCCTTGCACAACCTCGTCACGAAAGACCTAGCAACGGAGGAAATCCAGGACTCATTACTTTGTGCCAAAGACCTCGGACAGGACAAGTGAATACATTTGTTGAGGAGAGAATATTGTACCTAAGCAAGGTGACATGCCGGATGTCCCGATTCATGCCCACTACACAAGAGTCGTGCCAAACGTTTGAATCCCTGTATGAAGTGGTCAAGGACAGTAAAGACAAAGACAAGAAAACTATCATAAAAGCAGATAGAAACGTCCTTCAACGCCTCGTCATTGCCTATGAGGCAGGTCGTCCTGTTGACTTGCAAGCTGTCATGAATCACGAGCTTCTGCCAGTTCCTATATCACTTGCCGAAATGAATGGTTCACTCCAAACTGAAACAACTCCGTGCTGGCAGATAATTAACAGAAGACATCGTATGTCCTGAAGCTATAGAAGTTCACAACTTGTCATCTTGCCTTATCATTGATGGACAAGCACTGGTGGTTGCTCTGGAAAGCCTGAAAAAGCAGTGACCTTCGGGGACTTGGCCGACACATACGTAAGACCAGTACTGAAGGCATATCTAACTATCAATGAATAGACGTTGTGTTCGACAGGTACAAAGAAGAGACAATCAAGGGTGCTACCAGGACACGACGCACGAAAGCAGCTCGCCCAATCAGACGGCTTGTTGAAATCGTGATGTGCCGCTTCCAAAAAACTGGACAAACTTTCTGTCGCTTCCTGATAATACAGTTGATCTTGCACATTTCTTGTCTGGGAATTGTGTCTTCAGGCACCAGATGATAAGGAGATAGTAGCTGCAGTGGGATTCAGGGAGGAACTTGAAGTTAGGTCTTCAAAGACAACAACCGATTTGACTCAGCTGAAAGCCACACACGAAAAAGCTGACACTAGTTGGTGTTACATGCTGTGCAGAGTCAGTTTAACACAGTTGTTGTATCATCAAGGGACACTGATGTTCTGATGTTCTCATGCTTTTTGGTTTCCAATTTCCCACATGTTCAGTGTGAACGTCTCTGGATGCAGTCTGGTACTGCCAAGAAACGGCGATATATACCCATTGATGCAGTTTTCAGTAACCTGCCAAGAGATTCAGCTACAAATCTTTTGCCATTTCATGCATTAACCGGGTGTGACACCACATCATACATCGCAAATCACACGAAAAGGACAGCATGGGAAGTCTTTAAAGAGCACCATCAGTTGCTCAAGGAAGTAGGAATCGCTGAACTCATAGAGGAGACCATTTGATCTTCAGAAACTTTCTTTGCAGAGTATACAATGTGCAAACAGACTCTTGATACAGCACGGCATATGCTATTCTCTAAGACAGGGAAACCTGAAGCGATGCCCCCAACGAGTGATGCTTTCCGCTATCAGTGATGCGAGCACACTATCAAACAATGGTTTGGAGAAATGCTCACTGTGCTGTACCTGAGCTTCCGGCCCCCGTGTACATGGGATGGGAACGTACTGATACAGGACTAAAGCCCAAACTAATGTCGTTGAGTCCCATCCCTGAAAGATGTAGGGAAGTGAGTTCATGTTCATGCAAGAAACAATGCAAGACACGCCGGTACAAATGCCGAAAAATACAACTTACGATGCACAGCAATGTGTGCATGTGAGCAAGTGACTGATGACCAAACTCGTTGCATGAATACGGCCTAGCCGAACAAAAATTATCTGCCCTTCAAAACAGGTATAGACACTTTTAATATTTGTCAATATTGCATTTCTGGTTACGGAGATATTGGTCGAAACGGACTTTTCTGTAATGGCGGCACTAATTTGCATATTCATGAGTATTGTTCACTACCAATGACCTCAGAAATGTCTTAAACATCATATTCTCTGCCCTTCAAAACATAGGTATAGACACTTGATTTGTCATTATAGCTTGCCCGGTTACAGAGATATCGCAGAGGAATGGTCCACATTGCCATTTGGCGCCATTTTGTTTATGCAAATTACGTGGTCAAAATCTCAAATTTCACTTGGGAACGGGTTTATCGGATTCGGCATGCCTGAATTATGTTAAAAAAGTCTGGTTCCCACACTTCCGCTTCCGTTATGCAGACGTGAAAAAAATGTAAACAAGAGGACATTTCTGAAATAGATCTAAACAGCCGTAAGGGTTGATATGGTGTTCACAGATTATGTAAATAACTGGCACACATATATAATTACACTATGTTGATAAAACAAATCTGAAATGTGAATTTGAACTTTATACCTTTATACCGCTGTCCCTGTGAATGAAAATCTATATTTAGACCACCCCTGCTCGAATTTTTTCAACAACATACACTGCGCGCAAAAAAAAATTGTAACTATTATTAACTTTTGAACAATACATACGCATTATGAATGATGACCAGATTCCAGTATGTTTCAACGCCTGTAACTGATAGCAAAAAAGAGAGTTGTCATCACCACTGGATTATACAGATCTTAAAAAAATCAAAATGGCAGACTCCCAGATTGTTCTCTCTAGTGAAGACATTAAGGCAATTGCCAGTGCATTACATGAAACATTCGTTTGAGATGCTTAGTCATAGACCTGCTGCGAACATTGATGCCACTGTTCAAGCCATTGTTGATGGAGTTCTTACAGGACTTCAAAAAAAATACAAAAGTTAGAGAAGGAAAATGAAGAACTTCGGCACACGCGTTGACAAACTGGAACATGATGTAGATACTGCAGAGCAATACAGTCGAAGAAACTGCCTTCGTATTAGCGGTATTCCAGAAACAACTATCGAACAAGAACCAAACTCACATAAACAATCACACATCACAATCACGAACCTACAGATGAAAAAGTCAGGAAAAATCTCAAGAGCCCTTGAGGAAAAAGTCGACACTTCAGATATTGACAGATCACATCGCATCGGAAACACAGCCTGGCAAAACAAGGGACATTATTGTGAAATTCACATCATACCGGGCAAGAAACGCTCTTTACCGAGCCAGGGTCGGGCTGAAGGCATGTGGATATCCCGGTGTATTCCTCAACGAAGATCTAACCCGGATGCGCTCATCCCTATTCTACAGGGCCAGACAGCTCGTTAAGGACGCTTCCTGAATGGTGCTTGGACCTACGACGGCACAATCATGTTAAAGGACGCCAGTCAAAACATACATCGGATAACTTGTGAGAACGAACTTTTGTCAGCCAAACTGTTCACAACCGATTAAACGATGACTGTCCTGTAACTTTTGGTTGAGATGTATACTACCTACTAACTTTCAATGAAGCAAATCTACATGCTGCTATTTATAGCATCTCCCTGTGCAAAACTGACTGACCGTTTCTAATTATAGCACACATTGATACCTGAGATATTCGGGTTTATTAATACTTCTTTAAATTGTTGTGTATATATACGCATACTTCGTTGACCAGCAGGAAAATGTTCTGATCTTATATATATATATTTATAATTCTAGTCTTGTTGCAGAAATCCTGCTACCTAAAATATGACGAGTGTATGCGTTATCTTGATCCATAATTATATGGTATATACACCATGTAGATGTACTGTACTTTAGTTAATTAGACAATACCTGGCAAATGACATTTAAGTATATATTATATATATATATATTATTATATATATATATATATATATATATGTGTGTGGTGTGTGTGTGTGTGTGTGTGTGTGTGTGTGTGTTGTGGGTATATTATAGATACAATACATACATACATACATACATACATGCATGTTTATCTACCAATACCAATGCAGTATGTTTTAGTTAATTCCTAACCAATTGTGGTCTTGTTGAGATCAGTTTTTCATCACAAAATGTACCTGCCTTTCTATATGTGACGCACAGTATGTTCATTGTCTGTCATTTTCTCTGTCAATATATAATTTAATGGAAACTTGATCGAATTACCTCCCATGCACTAAACTTGGCAACATCAGTTTTATGTATAGCATACACATACATGCTGGACTTTACTGGCATACCAGCCAATTTCATAATTTGAAAGCAGCAAGTTCCCGACAACTTATCTGTACACTTAATTTTATTTTCATAATCAAGAGCATATATGGGTTGGAATATTAGGTAATATGTATGTTGGTATCTCATGCCGCCTATTAATCACATTTTTAATTTGGTAATCCACAGTGATCTTGGAAAATATGTCTTAGTGAAAATGCATATCAGTATTTTTAAGGTACCAGTATTCCTCTATGGTACACATCAGTTTCAGGATATAGATTGGGTAGGTATCCATATTGGTACCTTGGTGGTCATGCAAATACGTCTAAATGGTATTGTCTGCAGTGCACGTTCCACTATTAGACCGTCATAAAGTGGAGCGTGTATTGCAGACATACCATTAGACATTGAGCTAACATTTCAGTAATTATAATCGCTCTCAATTTTCACAGACATATAGTAATAACATGTAACTATTCGTCAGTTTATGTCATATTTCCTTGTTATAATTCTACTCTTACTAGATTGCGTATGGATGTTATTCTCTTCCTTTATTTACTCTTTTCAATCTGTACAGTTACAGTATCTATCTAACACTCTCCTGTTGATGAATCGGAACATTATTATTCGGACCAGTTTATATGGCAGAGGCTGTGCATGCGACATTTCAGTGTGCGTATGCATGACTGTGGTCAATTGTTTTTGTGTCCTTGTCAGCAGTAACAAAATGAGTAACACTTCCTTCCCCACGGTCGTGCTAACCTATACAAGCCATGGAAATTCTCTTATTTCTACACGCCACATTAATATTTGTCATCGCTTCCAACTCGTTATATGCGTATTCTCTGACCAATCAGATAGGTCACAATTAAAACACAACATTGTATACCTCATAAACACATGCTCAAGGGCTCAAATTCAAGCAAAATCTTGCTTCGTTAGATATGTATTTTGGGTGTTTACAAGTTCATGTCTATAACATGGCTCTGCCTCTTAATAGTTCAGGCTGGTGATGTTCATCCGAAACCCGGGCCCATCATCTACGAGTTCTACCCAGTTCATCATCTATCAGTTCCACCATGTCTAACACACTATCAGAACTAATAACTAGCACCAGATGCCTTTCATTCTTACACTATAACGTACAAAGCCTCGTGAACAAGATTGATGTTCTTGGAACTGAGTACGGTATTTTCGATGTCATTGCATTCACTGAAAACATGGTTAAATCCGAACATCGCTTATGACGACATCAACCTTCCAACCTTTCATATTCCAGAGAGAAAGGACAGATCTGAAAATGGCTACGGTGGGGTTATTGTGGTACTTGAAGAATCTTTACATTACAAAAGAAGGTTTGACCTCGAACCCATAAACTTGGAATGCATCTGGATCGAATTAATGCCTTCCCATCCAAGCATTCCTGTTTGCTGTTTTCTACCGTCCCCCACACGCAGCTGCCCAATCTCACAAATCTAATCGAAGACTCATTAGGTTTTGCTATTGATTCAGGTATATCGGATATAATCGTCACTGGTGACTTTAACTTTAATGAAACAAACCTGTACATGAGTCGCAAGCTCCACTCTATCTGTCAACAATTTAGCTTAGAACACTAATTTCTGAACCAACCCACTTCACAGAGACCTCCTCTTCTATACTGGACCTCTTCCTGGTACTTGTAGCCACAAAGTAATAACTTCTGGTAGTAGGGGAACCTATTTTAGACCATAACCACGCTTTCATTCCCATCTTTGCTCTATTTACGTTTCTCCAAACCGCACGTCAAGTCTTTTAAACTGGTTTATGGCTATATGAACGAGGAATTACACCTCACTTTAGACGCAAGATCAGTGAAACTAACTGGACCTGTTCAAGACGATGACATTAACACGTACACTTCCTCCTTTACAAATAAACCTCCTAGCTTTCCAGGAATGCATTCCAACAAGAATATTACCGTAAACCAAAAGATGCTCTATGGATCTCAACCAATAAAGAACAAATTCTAAACGCAAGAAATACTACCAAAAAGCTAACGCACTCAGAACCTATTCACTGGACAGTGTCAGAACAATCCGAATGAAATAGTCTCACTTACCGCTCTGCTACCTAAACCATTATCTTAAATTGGCTGATTCTCTTAATTCTGCGACTACCACGCCAAAAGACTGGTGGAAACTCCAAAGCATTCATTTCAACCTTCTAATAAACAAGTCATCCCTCCACTTATAGACCCGGCCACACATGCACTTGTCCTTGATTCTATCGAAGTCTGATCTCTTGAATGACTTCTTTTGTAGCCAGTCTCGCTAATCAACCACAATAACGACCTTCCTGCCAATAATTATCAAGAACATATAAATAAATTAGACCTCCATTTCTATTACCCTACAAGACGTTGACGATGCTTTGAGATCTCTAAATCAACAAGCCTCAGGACGCAATGGGTTAGTAACCGAATCCTGCGTGAAACTGCACCAGTGATTAAATTTCCACTTTGTTCTCTGTTTAACCATTCCCTATCGAGCTCAGTAAGGGACCTCATTCTTGGAAAGATGCTAATGTATGTGCTATCTTTAAAAAAGGTGACCCTCCTTACCTAACAACTACCGCCCGATTTCTTTGCTCTGTTGTATAGAGAAGGTATTTGATCGTATTATATTAAAGTATCTTTTCAACTTTCTTAGTGATACTAATTCCTGTCTTCCCTACAATCTGGGTTCAGACCAGTAGACTCATCATCGATCGCTCATCTACCTGTACAATACTTCTGCAAGGCTCTCGATGACGGCCTTGAAGTAAGAACTGTATTCTTTGATATTAGTAAGGCCTTTGATAAGTGTGGCATAAAGGTCTCCTCTTCAATTTAAAAAATGCTGGACTGATGGCTGTTTATTTACCTGGTTTTCTGATATCTCTCTAACAGACACAATCTGTTATTCTAACGGGTACTCAATCTAATTGGTCAGCGGTAAATGCAGGAGTTCCCAAGATCTATTCTGCCCATCCTTATTCCTAGTGTTTATCAACGACATGTCGCAAACGACATGGGTTTCTCAAGTACATCTCTTTGCTGACGACACCAGTTTACATATCATTTTTGATCATCCTTTCTGCTGCAGAAACTCTACAGTCCGACATTGAAAAATATCAAATTGGCTGACAAATGGTTAGTTACGTTTAATCCTTCCAAATCAGAAACTATGACAATTTCACGTAAACTCATAAACACGTTCATCCACCTCACTTATGCACGATCAACCTATTACACTAGTCAATTGTCACAAGCATCTTGGTGTCCACCTTTCCGATGATTGCTCTTGGCATTCTCATATCAACTCAATTAAAGAGCGTGCCTGGAACGATACACATCATGCGAAAAACTCAAGTTCCAACTAGATAGAAGATCTCTAGAAGGATATATGTATCCTTCATTAGACCTCTTATTGAATACGCGGACGTTGTTTATATCAACTGCCACCTATGAGAAATCGGAACTTGACAAAATCAGCACGAAGCTTCCCCGTATTGTTTCTGGAGCTACCAAACTTGTATCACTAACGAACTCCATAGAGAAGTTCCATGGAATAATCCCTTGAACGTCCGAAGACACAACCATAATATAATATGCTGTTACAAGATGAAGAACGGCCTAACTCTGATTATCTTCTTCTCTAGTCCCACCTACTGTAGGAGAAACTTCTAGGTATATTTTGCGCAATGTCGCTGATATCAAACCATACGCGCAAGAACATCTCTATACAACAATGCGTTTCTGCCATCGGCTCTGAGAGACTGGAACAAACTATCAAATGTACTACAAAATTCACCATCTCTTTCCTCATTCAAATCGCAGCTAAAGAGGTGACGTCCAAAAATGCCCAACTATTTTACTTAGGTGCCGCAAATGCAAGTCTATCATGCCGACTCCGTACTAATTTTAGCTCATTAAACCAGCATTTGTTCACAAAAAACATTTCTCCATCACCACTCTGCCAATGTGGTCTTCTGAGAGTAATCATCATTTCTTCTTTGAATGTGTCTACTACAATGACATCAGAGTTCGTCTCTTGCACTATTCTAAATATTGCCCTAACACTATACACTCTATTACACTAGACCGGAAACCTTAGCGATGACCTCACGCACACATTTTGAAGCAGTCCAAAACTACAGTCCGGGAAAGCATACGATTTTCATGAGCATCTGTTCACTAATGTAGCAAGTTTGCTTCTCCCATTGAACTATCCGAATGATTCATGTTCCTCCATCTTCTATCCTTTTGCCTATCTCTCAGTCAATCTTAATTTCAACTTACTAATTTAATTACTATTTGTATTTCTATCACCTTAATAATCTCATTATATTATGAGATTATAGTTTACACGTTCATGGTTAATATAATTTTTACTTATCTTTATCGAATTGCAATTAATAGTTCATATACGATTAAACGCTGTCATACTGTAATTACAATATACATCTAATATAGGAAGAAGACCTCTATAATCTATAGCTTTCGGTTTCTAATCCTTTTCATACATGTATGTAAATATTTGTGAAATTGTACATTTGTATATGTTATATCATTGTTTGAAATAAACTTGTTTAAACTAACCAGGCAGCAATAGAAAATTCAACTGTCTATACCTATGTTTTGAGTACCGGGTAATCCAAGGATTTCAGAAAGGGGATTCCCCGAAAGTATTTGCAAGGGGATTCACTGAATCATGTTTCCCATCTGATGGACCACTATGCCTGGACTATAATGGAGAAAGCCTGAAGGGTCTAATTTGATATCTTGCTTGGCACCAGTGGTTTCCCGTTGAACCATGACACTGATTAGTACGCTGAATACAGTTGTGAAAAGGTGCATGGCAATACGTCCCATTTTGGCCAGGAGTACACTGTCCTTACAGTCGACCAAGCTCTATTCTGTAAAACTCATGGAACTGATGTGGTCTGTTGAAGAATATCGGGATAAATTAATCCCTCGTCTTGGTGGACTTCATACTGCGATTAACTCCTAAAGACTATCGGAGATCACATGGCCGGGTCTGGTCTAGCTGAAGTGTGGTTGGAGTGTGGACTGCTCGGAGAGGGTGCTGTGCAGCTTGTCTTGTCAGGAAAGGCTTACAGCAAGGCTATGAAACCTCACAAACTTACCTTGCAGGCCCTGTGGCGCTTTTGTTGCCAACATTCTCTTGTTTGCTGCATAATCGAACAAGGAATGCTATGATGAAGGTTTCAGCAATGGCAGCTGATGACAACCCCGAGAGAATTCCTGAGCTGATAGCGTGTCTCAGGCAGGAAAGTTTCACAGAGTTCTGAAAGATTCGTTGCTATAGATCGGATGATGTGAACTTCGTCTTTTGGTGGAACTACATGGATATTGTCTCGATACTGTTGCATTTCACCCGAGCACAGCGTGATGGAGTATGGGACTTTCATCTCTACTCGCTTCAGTCTGATGCTGCCCTACAATCATGCGATATGACCACCTGAACTATGCAAGATGGAGTCCGCTGTACTTGGCCGAGATGCACCAACTTCCAGAACCTGTGCTATCGGAGTTTCAAAAGGGAAACTTTGTTGTCAAGCGTTCGGCAATAAGTCAACCAAGTAGACCCAGACCAAGCCATGGAGTGGATAATGGTACAGGCAAGAAAGGAGTGGAATCGTTGGCATCACAAAAAAACAACATCAGCTCTTACTAGATGGACCCGTTCGTATAATCTGAGGTCTCATATGCAGCTGAAAACGTATGACATGTACGATCCCCATCCTGGCAGTGGATACGTTCACAATGAAGTCACCAAATCACGGCAAAAGCGAGACACGATGATGAGATGGCATTAGTCACGGCCTTCCAGGGATCAAGGTGCTTGCATCAGTTTCACCAGAGTCCTTGCACAACCTCGTCACGAAAGACCTAGCAACGGAGGGAAATCCAGGACTCATTACTTTGTGCCAAAGACCTCGGACAGGAACAAGTGAATACATTTGTTGAGGAGAGAATGATTGTACCTAAGCAAGGTGACAGGCCGGATGTCCCGATATGCGCCACTACACAAGAGTCGTGCCAAACGTTTGAATCCCTGTATGAAGTGGTCAAGGACAGTAAAGACAAAGACAAGAAAACTATCATAAAAGCAGATAGAAACGTCCTTCAACGCCTCGTCATTGCCTATGAGGCAGGTCGTCCTGTTGACTTGCAAGCTGTCAAATCACGAGCTTCTGCCAGTTCCTATATCACTTGCCGAAATGAATGGTTCACTCCAAACTGGAAACAACTCCGTGCTGGCAGATAAGTTAACAGAAGACATCGTATGTCCTGAAGCTATAGAAGTTCACAACTTGTCATCTTGCCTTATCATTGATGGACAAGCACTGGTGGTTGCTCTGGGAAAGCCTGAAAAAGCAGTGACCTTCGGGGACTTGGCCGACACATACGTAAGACCAGTACTGAAGGCATATTCTAACTATCAATGAATAGACGTTGTGTTCGACAGGTACAAAGAAGAGACAATCAAGGGTGCTACCAGGACACGACGCACGAAAGCAGCTCGCCCAATCAGACGGCTTGTTGAAATCGTGATGTGCCGCTTCCAAAAAACCTGGACAAACTTTCTGTCGCTTCCTGATAATACAGTTGATCTTGCACATTTCTTGTCTGGGGAATTGTGTCTTCAGGCACCAGATGATAAGGAGATAGTAGCTGCAGTGGGATTCAGGGAGGAACTTGAAGTTAGGTCTTCAAAGACAACAAACCGATTTGACTCAGCTGAAAGCCACACACGAAAAGCTGACACTAGGTTGGTGTTACATGCTGTGCAGAGTCAGTTTAACACAGTTGTTGTATCATCAAGGGACACTGATGTTCTGATGTTCTCATGCTTTTTGGTTTCCAATTTCCCCATGTTCAGTGTGAACGTCTCTGGATGCAGTCTGGTACTGCCAAGAAACGGCGATATATACCATTGATGCAGTTTCAGTAACCTGCCAAGAGATTCAGCTACAAATCTTTTGCCATTTCATGCATTAACCGGGTGTGACACCACATCATACATCCAAATCACACGAAAAGGACAGCATGGGAAGTCTTTAAAGAGCACCATCAGTTGCTCAAGGAAGTAGGAATCGCTGAACTATAGAGGAGACCCTTTGATCTCAGAAACATTTCTTTGCAGAGTATACATGTGCAAAAGACTCTATTGATACAGCACGGCATATGCTATTCTCTAAGACAGGGAAACCTGAAGCGATGCCCCCCGAGTGAGGCTTTCCGCTATCAGTGATGCGATCACACTATCAAACAATGGTTTGGAGAAATGGCTCACTGCGGTACCTGAGCTTCCGGCCCCCGTGTACAGGGATGGGAACGTACTGATACAGGACTAAAGCCCAAACTAATGTCGTGAGTCCCATCCCTGAAAGATGTATGGAAGTGAGTTCATGTTCATGCAAGAAAAACAATGCAAGACACGCCGGTACAAATGCCGAAAATACAACTTACGATGCACAGCAATGTTGCATGTGAGCAAGTGACTGATGACCAAACTCGTTGACATGAATACGTCCTAGCCGAACAAAAATTTATCTGCCTTCAAAACAGGTATAGACACTTTAATATTTGTCATATTGCATTTCCTGGTTACGGAGATATTGGTCGAAACGACCTTTTCTGTAATGGCGGCCACTAATTTGCATATTCAGGATATTGTTCACTACCAATGACCTCAGAAATGTCTTACATCAATATTCTCTCCCTTCAAAACAAGGGATAGACACTTGATTTGTCATTATAGCTTGCCCGGTTACAGAGATATCGCAGAGGAATGGTCCAACATTGCCATTTGGCGGCCATTTTGTTTATGCAAATTACGTGGTCAAAATCTCAAAATTTCACTTGGGAACCGGGTTTATCGGATTCGGCATGCCTGAATTATGTTAAAAAGTCTGGTTCAACTGTTACCCAAAAATGCCCCTAACATTCACATTTTTCTCAAATCCCACTATTCTATATATGAAAAGGTGCATTATCAATTGTCTATAAATTATTCGTGAGCTGTTACATGTGTACCTGAGGGACGTGGATAGAACAGAACATAGTGTATTCATGACGTATACATAGTCATAATCTATACATATAATTAAACAATTATATACAAATAAACACGTGATCAATAAAGCTGTCGTATTAGCCTGGGTTCCAGTCTGTCGATTTTTCACTTTTTAACTTCTGGCAAAATGATATGATCAGAAACTCAATACGGCGCAATTAATAGTCTCGGTGTTAAAATATATTTTATTTGCCTGTCCAGGCAAAATATATCGACGCCTGTTCCCAGGTTACTGTCGTATTGCTACTGTATTCTAATTAACTATATAGAGTATGAACATTCTAGTTGGTGTTTTTGTGTGGGAAGTCCCCCAATAATCGTTAAAAGATACTACAATACAAATCGCTATGATTATACTGTGTATGGTATAATATACGGTACTACTGTACTAATGTTTTTTGTTGTTGTTTTTTTTTGTGCTAAAAAGGACCATAATGAATGTAGTTTAAAGCGACACTACATCAGTGAAAAGGCAAATGTATACAGAATGTAATTTCCTTTTATATGGTATATGTGTATAATGTTTTCGAATATCAAGCTATGTGGATTGATCATCACATCATGTGTTATACATGTACTGTATATATGTGTCAAGAAACTGTGTATGGTTTACGACAATAAAATAGTCTGTCTGTCTGTCTGTCTGTCTGTCTGTCTGTCTGTCTGTCTGTCTGTCTGTCTGTCTGTCTGTCTGTCTGTCTGTCTGTCTGTCTGTCTGTCTGTCTGTCTGTCTGTCTGTCTGTCTGTCTGTCTGTCTGTCTGTCTGTCTGTCTGTCTGTCTGTCTGTCTGTCTGTCTGTCTGTCTGTCTGTCTGTCTGTCTGTCTGTCTGTCTGTCTGTCTGTCTGTCTGTCTGTCTGTCTGTCTGTCTGTCTGTCTGTCTGTCTGTCTGTCTGTCTGTCTGTCTGTCTGTCTGTCTGTCTGTCTGTCTGTCTGTCTGTCTGTCTGTCTGTCTGTCTGTCTGTCTGTCTGTCTGTCTGTCTGTCTGTCTGTCTGTCTGTCTGTCTGTCTGTCTGTCTGTCTGTCTGTCTGTCTGTCTGTCTGTCTGTCTGTCTGTCTGTCTGTCTGTCTGTCTGTCTGTCTGTCTGTCTGTCTGTGTATTTAAGAAGATAACGCATTCAGTATGGAGTTCCTATGGTTTAAAGCATTCTTCAGAAAACGAGCCAAGTTTAATAACACCTTTCTATTATCACTGTTCATAAAATACACAAGTTATATATGCTTGTTAATGAGTTATTTTCTCAAATCTGAGTAACACTGACAACATAAAACAAAATGATACTCATCTTTAATGTCTCTAACATTGCAACATTGACAATAACGCTCATTTCTCTGTACTCTATTTACTAGCGAATATACCTGTATGGATTCTAAGCGAATGGACAGAAGTCCTCATTCCAGTTAGAATCAGTCTCAAGTTAGACGGTAATATGTTTGCTTTAATATGTCGATAAATAGCTATAATGCTAATATCGCTTATAATTGTATTGATATGAAAACCTAATCGATGATTCAAAATTAATCTATTTTCAATCATGTCCAACTATTATATAAAAGAAACTGAAATATTTAAACTATCATATATTATATATTAAGCTTCGCGAGTCATCATAGGCTTACTCTGGTAACAAGCGTCCAGGGGGTGGGACAATGACCAGCATATGCTTACTCTGGTAACAAGCGTCCAGGGGGGTGGGACAATGACACCTGAGCATACTTGACTGTTTTTCTACATATGTTTGTTTTCCTCTAGAAAATATTAATTCTTTTATTTAAATTTCATTGTAGTATCACTCGACACAATTCTAGTATTTTTCGTACAAAATAAACCAGAACTTATATATCTATATCTGATGCAATGAGGAGGACGGAATCTAATGTTGTTATAGCTTGTGGTCCAACCCATCTGTGTATGTATGTAATACGTGTTCGAGTGTGCCATATATACAATACAATATGATTAAACTAAATTTAGAAATGATTAGGAATCTCATTTATTTTATAATAAATAGGTAAGATCTTACTGAGCAAGTCCGAACGCATCGTTGATTAGTTGCCCTCTGTTCAGCACATGTATTGCCTGAAACAACACGAAACAATACTAGGAAACTCGATTACACAATACTAGGGGCTGTGCACATACGCATCAATATCCGAATGACTTGTTGCTTGAACTTGTCACAGGTCTCACTTATTACAAAAATCCTGACGTAGGTTCATATATCTTTATTTCCTATTACAGTTGGCCATAGCGTCTGTTGTATATCTATATACACTGTATATACAGGTATCAGAGTAATCTGAATATTTCAAAACGTCTATCTCGTAAGAGAATTCTGTCCTGACTCCCAGGAAAGATATTCCAAATACCCATCAGAGAACGACCATTATTAAACAACCATTGCACGCAATTGTTTCACACTATAATCCATTCATACACACAAAACAGACACACCGACCGGACATTATACAAAACAACTCCAACTTCAACATGTGACACGTGCTCACGGACAACCCGCCCGAAACCGCACGGGCAGCACAGGCCACGCCTGCCACCGACGTACATCGCCGAATGTCCTCCCCCACACAACCACCCATACCAGAACACACACAACAACCGGATCAATGAAACCAATATGAACGCAACCGATGTTTGACTCACGTGTGATGCTAACGCACCTGTTCGACCCACGGCACCATAAAACGCATGTCAAGACCCAGGTATACATTACAAACGGTGACAAACTAATTGAAAGAAATTGTTTGAATTTGTTATCGGTTATCACAATATAAAGTTATGTCCTGGAGTCGACGCAGTGGAAGCCTGAATGAATTGACTGACACCATGTCATGACAATAACAAGGTATTCTTCGTAAACAGCGGCGCTAAAATAACTAATTATTTACTTTGTGTGTGTTTTACGTTTATTTATGTCGCTACCGGTTGCCCATATGAGCCACGCTTCCTGAAGAGATTAGTCAGTTTAGATTTTTGGAGGATAGTGCAATGATACAGACCCATTCCAGAGTATCCTCTGGTTCTTTTACGTGCACGGTGTAAAGCACCGACACGAGACCTCGGTTTAACGTCCCACATGAAAGACTGTTAATTTTATTAGGGTCAGACGGGGGATCGAACCTGCGATCCCTGGATTACCAGTCCAGCGTGTTACCACTGGACTACATATCCGTCTAATTGTTTGCATGTGTTTTATTTTTATTTATCTGGCGATTTTAATTGTTATGTGACATGAACACAGTGTAACAAAATGAAAGTGACCATTTTAACTAATGTGTAGTTGGGGCCTCTTTATCAATGGATTTCAGAGCATTTTGTCGTACCATTGAAACATTTATTCAGTGATTTTGTCATAAATTAGGACGAATGTATCTATACCAGATAAAGGACAGTGGTGTATTATTATATATCACGTATAAGGGAAATTCCCGTTTATTTGATATAAATCCGACTAGTATTAGCAGATTTGGGTTTATTCTTTTCAAATCACTGTTCCCTTTATCAGTGAAATTACCCTCCAGGGCCTGATAAGAACGCGCAGTCAATATGGTATGTATCATATCAGCTGATAAAATTCATGAAAAGATCGTGCGTGTACTCAGTGACGGCGCTATAAATTGGAGAACCGCACATTGCACTGCCATTACTCTCGGAACATCACAATTGACTGTGGTGACTTGTACATGCGACAGATTTGGGTATGTAACTATATATTATATTGTTCGTAGTTGTCATTAGAGGTTATTTGATCTGAAACGTCGTCTAAAGCAACTGTCCGAGACGTTACCAGAAACATGTTGTAGTAAATCGTTATTAAATGTTGTTCTAGTGATTTACGACGATGCATATCTACTGTTCATTACATACATACTAATTAACTAATAACTACTGTTGAATCAAGTGTTGAATATATGGCTGGGGCAGAATTGTTGTCAGCTGTTGGTTGAAAGGGGTGTCATGTACGCTCAAATTGCAGGAGCGGTGTAATAGGTCTTGAGTGGTTCTAAGTTTGTATAGATATACCATATAAGGTCATGATGGGTACGGAGTCATTGTATATTTAGACCATGAAGGTCACCAGGTGTTTTGATTCTACATAGACGTGTGTGTATTTATGTCCAAGCATTATGGTAACTAGTGTCTTGTTGTTCTACCACAATGTTATGATAAAGTGGTAATACTAGCTGAGTAGATTGACGTAGCACAAGGGTATTCTATTTGTTATTGTTGTAGTCGCTTCATGCGTGAGAGGTGTAGCTCAGGGGCGTAGATCGTGTTCTGAACGATCAAGATAACAAGCTGGGGCACGAGCCGACTGGGATAGTTTGCCGGCGTGAGCTGGTGACGTCCATATACTGGAGAGTTAGCGGTAGCTGTACAGCATCGAGTCAGTGGACCGGGTCCTTAGGACGCAGGGAGTTAATGATCTTGTGCATTGTAAATCTTTGAAGTGTGCATTATAGCACTGTGATGGCAATACTTGCCATATTTTAAAGTGTGCATTATAGCACTGTGATGACCATACGTGCCAATGTTTAAATAGGTGTATTATAGCCTAAAGTTAAAGCCGAGTGTGGAACGGCAGATAGTTAGATCTCGAACTGTTACATAAATTAACGGCATTACCAGCCGAAGACCGGACTCTATACCGGAAGTGAAGCCATCATCGGTGAAGAGCCAAACTACGGACAAACATACGTCTCCTACCATACATTGTCTTTGTTGCTAGTGTTGTTTGATGTATATTAAAATTTGTAAATCTACTTAGTCTTTATGCATACACTTGATCCTGGTATACGTGACCCTGAGATAAGCTGGCCCTCGTGTCATTCTGTGACACACAGTTGTTGCCATAATAATATGCGGATAACTGGAGGTCAGGGGACGGGAAACCGGCGTGTGGGTTATGTTGAACCCAAACATATATACTAGATGACCTAGAAAACGCACAGTTTTACATGAAAAATAATAACTATATAAATATGTAGTTTTAAACATTTTGGAATATATTTAGTTGTTCCGTTTGTGTTTTGTAATAAAGATGTGATATATCTTTAATGGATTCCTTCGTATTCATATAATAATAAAATAATAGTCGTATATAATGCGTTTTCCATGTTCTCTAGTATATACTGTAGGTGTGCGTTTTCTATGTACTCTAGTATATAATGTAGGTGTGCGTTTTCCATGTCCTCTAGTATATAATGTATGTGTGCGTTTTCTATGTTCTCTAGTATATACTGTAGGTGTGCGTTTTCTATGTACTCTAGTATATAATGTAGGTGTGCGTTTTCCATGTCCTCTAGTATATAATGTATGTGTGCGTTTTCTATGTTCTCTAGTATATACTGTAGGTGTGCGTTTTCTATGTCCTCTAGTATATAATGTAGGTGTGCGTTTTCTATGTCCTCTAGTATATAATGTAGGTGTGCGTTTTCTATGTCCTCTAGTATATAATGTAGGTGTGCGTTTTCTATGTCCTCTAGTATATAATGTAGGTGTGCGTTTTCTATGTCCTCTAGTATATAATGTAGGTGTGCGTTTTCTATGTCCTCTAGTATATAATGTAGGTGTGCGTTTTCTATGTCCTCTAGTATATAATGTAGGTGTGCGTTTTCTATGTACTCTAGTATATAATGTAGGTGTGCGTTTTCTATGTCCTCTAGTATATAATGTAGGTGTGCGTTTTCTATGTCCTCTAGTATATAATGTAGGTGTGCGTTTTCTATGTCCTCTAGTATATAATGTAGGTGTGCGTTTTCTATGTCCTCTAGTATATAATGTAGGTGTGCGTTTTCTATGTCCTCTAGTATATAATGTAGGTGTGCGTTTTCTATGTCCTCTAGTATATAATGTAGGTGTGCGTTTTCTATGTCCTCTAGTATATAATGTAGGTGTGCGTTTTCTATGTCCTCTAGTATATAATGTAGGTGTGCGTTTTCTATGTCCTCTAGTATATAATGTAGGTGTGCGTTTTCTATGTCCTCTAGTATATAATGTAGGTGTGCGTTTTCTATGTCCTCTAGTATATAATGTAGGTGTGCGTTTTCTATGTCCTCTAGTATATAATGTAGGTGTGCGTTTTCTATGTCCTCTAGTATATAATGTAGGTGTGCGTTTTCTATGTCCTCTAGTATATAATGTAGGTGTGCGTTTTCTATGTCCTCTTATATAATGTAGGTGTGCGTTTTCTTGTCCTCTAGTATATAATGTAGGTGTGCGTTTTCTATGTCCTCTAGTATATAATGTAGGTGTGCGTTTTCTATGTCTCTAGTAATAATGTAGGTGTGCGTTTTCTATGTCCTTAGTATATAATGTAGGTGTGCGTTTTCTATGTTCTAGTATATAATGTAGGTGTGCGTTTTCTATGCTCTAGTATAATGTAGGTGTGCGTTTTCTATGTCCTCTAGTATATAATGTAGGTGTGCGTTTTCTATGTCCTCTAGTATATAATGTAGGTGTGCGTTTTCTATGTCCTCTAGTATATAATGTAGGTGTGCGTTTTCTATGTCCTCTAGTATATAATGTAGGTGTGCGTTTTCTATGTCCTCTAGTATATAATGTAGGTGTGCGTTTTCTATGTCCTCTAGTATATAATGTAGGTGTGCGTTTTCTATGTCCTCTAGTATATAATGTAGGTGTGCGTTTTCTATGTCCTCTAGTATATAATGTAGGTGTGCGTTTTCTATGTCCTCTAGTATATAATGTAGGTGTGCGTTTTCTATGTCCTCTAGTATATAATGTAGGTGTGCGTTTTCTACGTCCTCTAGTATATAATGTAGGTGTGCGTTTTCTACGTCCTCTAGTATATAATGTAGGTGTGCGTTTTCTACGTCCTCTAGTATATAATGTAGGTGTGCGTTTTCTACGTCTTCTAGTATAGCTGCGGTCGCGAGACATTTCATACAATATTACTGTGGTTACACAGTGTTACCTTGTGGTCGGTGTTTAGTTGTTTTATGAGATTATTCCAGTTGGCTTCGTCGTAGTTCACTCTATACACCCCGTACTGTTGTACATTGCCGACGACCCAAGCATCAGTGGGCGTCGGGTAACTATGTTGTGTGACTGAAACGAATAACATGCTCAAACGTACTATTCTTAACAGGAAAGAAGATGGAATTAAACAAGCTATAATTATACTGGAACCTCTGACGTCATTTAGGTACTAACATGGTGTATTGTGAAAACTCTGCATCGGTATGGATCTGACCATCTTGTGATCAAATATAATTTTTTAAAGCATCTCGTTGATGAATTCATAATTCGCAAACCGGACCAGATCGATGCACCACGACTCTATTAACGTCTACATAAGACGTGATCAATTAATAGTTCTCTTTAGTAATCAGCGACCAAAACCTGTTTAAATATACTGCAGCGTCGATACATTTACCTTTGTTAATAATGTCCCATCTTTTTATTATTACTATTGTGATGGTTTATATTATACTACAAGAAGAAGCTGCTAATTAGTTCATTCTAACGTGTGTGATCGTAGGTGATAACTGATAGTTTACGACACTAGTATATCTTAATTGCGCAATGCAATGTTTTCCCCTTTTTTCTTTTATATAGTATTTATATTGTTTCGTGGCTTTATAATGTAAATAAGTGGTTGTGGCTGTCCGATTAGCGCACTCGCTTCTCACCAATGCAACCAGGGTTTGATCCTCGGACCAGGAAGTATGTGAGATGGTACGGTGGTCACCAGATCGGACAGGTGGGTTTTCTCCGGTTTCGTCCCACACAAATGACCACATTACATTTATGCTTTCATCCGCGCCAACGAGTGATTAATATAAGTTGTTAAAACTTGCTTCGATTTCATGGTAAAAATAAATAAAGTTTAATGCATTGTTGCAATATATGTCTCTTGTAATTCTACTTAGACTGTACTTTTCATATGCTTAAAGCAGCATTACATCGTAATAAAGGATGTTTTGGGTAAAATATAAATACTAATGTGTGTGTGTTTACAAACATCGAAATAGTTGCTCAGAAACGATAAAATTCCAATAAATTTAAACCGTCGTATACGCGAATTTGTTAATCAACACACGAAATATAAACACGCACAGCGCGCATGCGTGAAACAACAGAATGTAGAAAACAACGTATATATTTTGAACATGAAAGACTATCTATCTTCCTCTAATGTCGAACCCTCACGGGGATGTAGACATGTCCCTAAAAGACTTAGCTAACAGAGGTATGAATCAACATATCAAGTAATTTAATTAAAAAAGACAACGTGGGACAAATGGGGACGATGCATTCCGAATGTAAACAAGTGAGGACGATGCGTTCCGGTTGTAAACAAGTGCGTTACCGATCGACTCGGAAAGTCCTACTTTCGGTTTCGAGTTTGTTTTATCTCAAAAAACACTGTTTACCAAATGAACATAAGCGTACAAAGTATAATGTTAGAATGTGTAGCAGCATTGCTATCCATACGTAAACATTTATTATTTCATACGATGTAATGCTGCTTTAATGTTGTCTTTGCGTTATATGCATGTACATAGGTGAGACTTTATATTATATGAAAACTAACTTAAAACTGATATGGTATCCTACATATCATGTTATCGATCTCGTGCATTGACTATCATTAAATCAATCATGTTAATGGTGCGATAGCGCAGTAGGTAGACGGGTCCGATTAGACGCCGTCACCGTAGTGAGTTCGAAACCGTGTACCGATTATAAATTAAGTGATGAATTACCCATTTCTTTGTCGTCAAGCCAGATGACATGTTGATCAGTTTGATTGAAGTGTTTGATATCACTGGTGGTAAATGTAAAGGGTATCTTCCACATATAGCTAAAAAAGAAAGATACGAAATACAAGTGCATGCCAAAATTCATTTAGCTCGATTGGGAAACAAGTTCTTATAGTGTTAGTTTAATTAGTTTATATTAATTTTAGTTCGATTGCGAAACGGAAGTTCCACGTGTCTCTACTGCACCATGCTTATTCAACTGGATTCTTCCACGAGTCCATATTGGGCCAAGCTTATGTACGGTGCTGTCTATATTGTGTCAAGTTTAGTCAACTGGATGGTGCCATGTTTCATTATTTTGTCACGTATGGTCAACGGGATGGTGCCATGTTTCATTATTTTGTCACGTATAGTCAACTGAAAGATGCCATGTTTCATTATTGTGTCACGTATAGTCAACGGGATGGTGTCACGTTTCATTATTTTGTCAGGTATAGTCAACTGAATGGTGTCATGTTTCATTATTTTGTCACGTATGGTCAACGGGATGGTGCAATGTTTCATTATTTTGTCACGTATAGTCAACTGAATGATGCCATGTTTCATTAGTGTGTCACGTATAGTCAACTGAATGGTGTCATGTTTCATTATTTTGTCGCGTATGGTCAACGGGATGGTGCCATGTTTCATTATTTTGTCACGTATGGTCAACGGGATGGTGCCATGTTTTCCTATTTTGTCACGTATAGTCAACTGGATGGTGCCATGTTTCCCTATTTTGTCACGTATAGTCAACTGGATGGTGCCATGTTTGCCTATTTTGTCACGTATATTCAACTGGATGTTTCCATGTGTCTCTTAGTGTTTCATAATGAGCATAGTGGAAGCTTATATGGGACTTTGTTTTGTCGTATTGAGATAAATGGTGCTTCAGGTGCAAACGGTCCGGAGTTCGAGCCTCATTGGAGATGTTACGATTGTGCCATTAGGTATGCATTTAAATTCCAAGTTGCCTCTTCTCTCTCCCTCGTGGCGATAGATTCCATCAGGAATGAGGTCTCGAGAGTGATTATAAGTTGTAAGAATTTGTTTCGCAATCGAGCTAAAATAAATTTGTATAGACATTACAAATGGAAATGTCATAGTTCTATGTGAAATGGTGTACAGTCATGTGAGCATTAATGAAATAGATCGTCCCATTTATAGGGAAGCGAGATATAGACAATCCACTGGCTGTGTGGTTAGGAATGGCATCGATATGTCAACCATTTGCCTTATTAGACACTTTATTAAGAGTGTACATGTCTTATTAGCGAATATATTGTTAAACCATTTTCAAATTGGCGGCCATTTTGTAAATCTTGAATATTTCAAATTGCCCAAAAGGTGAGAACTTCACACCCACCTGGATATCATTATATATGTCATATAGATACATAATGAACAGAAAGTCCACCTCCGTGGTCGAGTGGTTAAGGTCGCTGACTTGTATACCACTGTAACCTATCATCTCTGATGGTCACGGGTTCGAGCCACGCTCAGAGCGTGTCTCATTTATATGAAAAGGTTGGCAGTTTCTTACGGAGACACCAAGTACCGCTGGAGCCTGCCCAGGAAAGGTGTTGTTAGGTAAACTGCCCGTCTCTCAAATGGGAAACCGGTAGCGTCGATAAATAATCTTTTAAAAAATCAACGGAAAAAAAACTTTATCCGGGTATTTCAGGGTATGGTGAAAACCGTGGTCTCACTCCCGGACTACTTACTCGAAAGGCGATTTGTAACGTCCAGGATCTGTAGCATTTTTATCCTTGAGAAACCTCTCCTGTTGAAGTTTGACCTTCCCGTCTAAATTTTTGGTAACCATAACAACCGGGTAGTTCATCTGGAGTATCCATGTGTCTAATATATCCTTCACTTTAATAGTCTTGCCTTCGTGAATAGCTTCCTATAAAGAACCCACACTGGTGTTAACATGATCATTCCACGTAAATATAAAAATTGCATAGGCGTATTTAGGGGGGGGGGTGATCAGGTGAGCATTCCCATTAATGTCCAGGGCGATGCATTTTTTGATCTCGTTAATTTCCTATAAAAGTGTTGCACGAGTATCTTCATTTGACACCACATGTACGAACAAATTGTATTTCAGTATTTCAGGGGGAACATTCGCCCGGCCCTCCCTCCTAGGATGGGCCGGCCACCTGTGGCGGCCAGGTCAAATGTGCTGCCCGGGGGTGTGTTTTACGTTTATTTATCGTCGCTACCGGTTGCTCATATGAGCGACGCCTCCTGAATAGATTGTTAGAGGATAGTGCAATGGTACAGACAGTGACCCATTCCAGAGTCAACTCTGGTTCTTTTACGTGCACGGTGTACAACACCGACACAATACCTCGGTTTAACGTCCCATCTGAAAGACTGTTAATTGTATTAGGGTCAGACGGGGGATCGAACCTGCGATCCATGAATTACAAGTCCAGCGTGTTACCACTGGACTACAGATCCGTCTGTACTGCCCGGGTCCGATGTTACGTCTCTATATATACAGAACATACAGATATAAATCACATGCTGAGGGTGTCATTGTGATTGTGTAAGGTCATGTTTAGTAAAAGTTGAAGAACGGAAGGGTATTACTGTATAGTGTTTGTTTATTATAGTGTCACCCTTATTGAAAGGGCCAGTCATTTCTGACTAATGGCACACCTCTTATGGACACCAGTACTTCCCGAATCCTATCCTTGAAGGTCAGGCGGCACATGGATGGTAGACAGTCGGTAACTATTATATTTAACTAGCTGACGGCTCACCAACCGGCCATATCAGAATGAACCCCTGACGAAGTTCGAACCTTCGACCTCCAGCTCCGTAGGCGGTCACCTTATCTAGTATGTATATAGATAATATAAAACGTGTGTTATCTCTGAACTTCAAATGATGTATGTATCGACGGCAAGATGGCGTGAACCTCATGTCAGTGTGCAGACTGTTTAATGAAGAATAATGTTCCAATGATTGAGATCTGGTACATAATGGCATATGTCGACCATATATGTATATTAGACGAGTACAGACAATGGATAGCAGATAGCAGAGGACGCTTATAGAAATGGAGTTTTGTTACTTATAAAAGTTCAGTATGTTCGGGTAACTGCAATATACATGTTGTGTTCTTCACTTTTATTGTTAGTGTAATTCTACGCGTTATAACAGTTGGCCGTTACTGCGACCACATGAATACAACGGGACACGAAAAGCGAAATAAATTTAAAGTTTATTTATTTTACAACTATTGCGAAGCAAGTTCTAACAACTTATATTAATCACTCTCGTTTGCGCGGATGCAAGCGTAACTGTTGTCGTTCGTGTGGGAGGGAACCGGAGTGCCCGGAGAAAACCCACCTGTCCGATCTGGTGACCACTGTACCATCTCGCATCAAGCGAAATAACTGAAGGCGAGTCGAGTCGGACACGTGTAGCAATAGAACCAGTGTTCTCCTTTGCTAGGTTACTGTGTGTTTTACGTTTTTATTTATCTTCGCTACCGGTTGCCCATATGAGCGACGCCTCCTGAAGAGATTAGCCATTTTAGATGTTTGATGATAGTGCTATGATACAGACAGAGACCCATTCCAAACTCCACTCTGGTTCTTTTACGTGAACGGTGTAAAGCACCGACACGAGACCTCGGTTTAACGTCCAATCTGAAAGACTGTTAATATTATTACGGTCAGACGGGGGATCGAATCTGCGATCCCTGGATTACCAGTCCAGCGTGTTACCACTGGACTACAGATCCGTCCGTTACTACTCGATATTTTCTTCCTTTACAATTAATGACAGTCATTAGCGGTTTAATGCATCAATTACATAGTGGTTAAAGTATCCACGTTAATTAAAGTCTTTATTATTAACATTATTATTTTTGTTATTATTATTATTATTGTCATTATTATTATATATTGAAAGTCTATGTAGTGACTTATGGGACACCTCTTATGGACATCGGTACTTTTCGAATCCTATCCTTGTAGGCCAGGAGCCAATTTTGAGAGATCGGGCTTGGTTGATAGGCACTCGGTAATCATTATTTACCTAGCTGGCGGCTCACCAACGGGCTATATCAGAATGAACTCCTGGCGAGGTTCAAACCTTCGACCTCCCGCTCCGTAGACTGACGCCTTTACCACTAGGCCACGGAGACGGTATTAATCAATGTGTACAGTTCTTAGTGTTAGCATTAGCAAACGGTCATTTACAAAGTTAAATAAATATTTAAGGATTTCTAAATATAAAATTTGATAAAAGTAGCAACCAATACGGCATTCACAATTAGTTGGCCCTGAAAATAAACTTGTTTATCGCTGTTTTAAGCGCCGTGAGAACAACACGGAATATGATTAAACTAAGTGGAAGTAACTGACAAATACGGATTCCACAGAGTAAAGCGTGTGTGTTATACGTTTATTTATCGTCGCTACCGGTTACCCATATGAACAACGCCTCCTGAAGAGATTAGTCAGTTTAGAATTTTGGAGGATAGTGCAATGATACAGACATATACAAATTCCGGAGTCTCCTCTGGTTCTTTTACGTGCACGGTGTGCAGCACTGACACGATACCTCGATTTAAAGTCTCATCTGAAAAACTGTTAATTGTATTAGGGTCAGACGGGGGATCGAACCTGCGATCCCTGGATTACCAGTCCAGCATGTTACCACTGGACTACAGATCCGTTTGTACAGAGTAAAGCTATTAGGGTAGCTCAGCTTGTAGTTATTCAATGGAGATAATAAATGAGGTCACCCCATTGGGGGCATGAAACGGAAAAAAATAACGTTTTAATTGTATGCAAATCTGCAAAATCTTTGCTTAAAGTCTGAATAAGTTATTGTATAAAAATGGAAAAATAAGAAAGAACGACAACTTGTAATCATGTGTTCCTTAGAATATCTCGATGTGAGCAGATTCTAAGAATAACACATAACAGGCATGTACATTAATAACCCTTTCAACCCCACAGGCCTCTAAATAGGCTTATGAAAAGTGTAGATCCAGATGAGCCGGCTCGTAACGAGCCGTCTCATCAGGATCTGCACTTTTTTGCCAGTAATAATTATGACTATTTTTAGATAAAATTACCCATTTTGATAAATGAACTGGTCCAAATGTAATTTTCTTATTAATTTATTGGTCTAAATATAGCATGCACCAGTCCATGTCAGTTACTTGGGGTTGAATGGGTTAATATTCACATTATATTAGACTGGAGTTTGAAGGGTTTCTGAACTGTTATTTGAGAAGTAAAAGTGTAAGTATGTCGCATATGTAGTTCACAAAACTGCAATTCTAAAATACGAAAGAGCCCTCTGCCCCTGTGGTTAAGGTCGCCGACTTGTATACCACTGTAACCTATCATCACTGATGGTCACGGGTTCGAGCCCCGCTCAGACCGTGTCTCATTTATATGAAAAAGTTGGCAGTTTCTTACGGAGGTTGGTGCACCCAAGTACTGGTTAAACGCTGGAGCCTGCCCAGGAAAGGTGTTGGGTAAACTGCCCGCCGGCGATATAGCCCAAAATGGTGCTGATGCAGGCGTAAAACCCGAAATATAATATAACATAATAATAAAATACGTAGGGTATTTATAATGAAGTAGTAAATTCCATATTCCATAGAGTACCGTTTTAGTTCAATCATATATGATTGCAAATCAATAGTAACTATGTCACGCACGCACGCACGCATGCACGCACGCATAGCATGAACATACAAATGGTTTGGGCCAGAGCATAGAATTCTGGGTACACGACTATGTACTATCTATCTTAGCCTGGGAACAGGCTTCGATATATGTTGCCTAGTCAGTCAAATAAATATATGTTAGCACCGAGACTATTAATTGGGCTGTATTGAGTTTCTGATCATATCATTTTGCCAGAAGTTAAAAAGTGAAAAATCGACAGACTGGAACTCAGGCTATATCTACCTAGCTACGTCAATGTTATATATGGGCAACCGGTAGCGACGATAAATAAACGTAAAACACACAATGTTATACCTGTTCAAGTGCATCCCATAGATCGTTGTGATCAGCATTGTTGTATTTCCTGTTGTGCAGGTATCTCTGAAAAATATCAATTTGTATCATGTTGCTAGATGTTACCGATAAATATGATGTTACCGATAAATATGATGTTACCGATAAATATGATGGATGTTACCGATAAATATGATGTTACCGATAAATATGATGTTACCGATAAATATGATGTTACCGATAAATATGATGTTACCGATAAATATGATGTTACCGATAAATATGATGTTACCGATAAATATGCATCCGGCCTTGTAAGTGTTATGCTGCAATATATTACTTGTCAAGTGTTGTCTTATCTAATACTGTGGACAATTGTGTACTGCTGTGGGATTTTGTGCTATACTTTTTCAAATATATCTTTTTTAATTCCTTATATACCAAGTTACAATATTGCGGTTGGTTCAATATTTTTCTTTCACAAGAAGTGGAGGCCATTTTTAAATTTTCAAAATGGCCGCCAATTTTCAAAATGGCCGCCGTTATAAATATAGTGGTGTCCATATCTCCGCTTTCATCTTACTTTTCGATCATATATCGATATTCCGATATCGCATCCTTATCTAATAACATAGATATAGTCAATGATGGTTAAGTAAAACATGTGTAGCTCTGGACAAAATATCAGGATGTCTTAGTAGAACTACCGACCTTCTCCACGCCAAGACAACGAGCCACAAGGACATAGCTACCATGAAGTGAAACCTCTATTCATATCATAGTGAGCAGGCTACTGAAGTTATTCATGGCTAATGAATTATGTCAATGTGCTTAACTGCTCCACATGTGTTCTATCTGAAGATTAACATTTATTAAAGTGTGTGCATGTTTTACGTTTATTGGTCGTCGCTACCGGTTGCCCATATGAGCGACGCATCCTGAAGAGAATAGTCATTTTAGATTTTCGAAAGATAGTGCAATGATATAGACAGAGACCGTTTCCAGAATCCCATCTGGTTCTTTTACGTGCACGGTGTAAAGCATCGATACTAGACCTCGATTTTAAGTCCCATCTGAAAGACTGTTAATATTAGTAGGATCAGACGGGGGATCGAACTCAAACAATTAATGTGAAATCAAATGGTACCATTATTGGGAACTTTCTGTGGGTGTGTCTATGCTCATGAGTTTGTGTTGTTACGTCAATTAATCTCGCGGGACCACGGGTCATCTTATATATAAAATGGTTTAATTGCCGTTGTTCACGTAATAATGACAATGTGTGACTCATTTTCAATTCATATAAACTGTTATTTTATACACATTTATTTTAGCTCGAGTGCGGAACAAGTTCTTATAACTTATAGTAATCACTCTCGAGACCTCATACCTGATGGAATCCATCGTCACGAAGGAGAGAGAAGAGGTAATGTGGAATCTAAATTCCCTGCATAAGGGCACACTTGTATCTAATGGAGTGAACTCCGAGCTTTTTGCACCTGAAGCGAACGCCCTACCACTGCGCCATCACGACATACACGTTATTACTTGCCAGAGGATCGCTTATTTCAACATATTTTCACAACTCACTTAATCAAAGATTATATAATCTGAAAACACCGTCACAAATCACACATTTACATTGCATAAACATGGCTGCCCGGAATGAAGTCTGAACACAACTTTAGATAACTGCGACTCGAAATATATTAGTGAATTATTGAAGTACCTGCACACCCAACTGGAACGTCTTCTCCCCCAGAAAGAATCGCATCATCCTAATCACAGATGCACCCTATAAGGTTGTAAAACAACAAATAAATTGTATATTAAGTACATACATAAAAAGTAAAAACATACAATCTGTTCATTTATATTTCCAATCTTTCATTTTTTCTGGTACCACATACACAGTGAAGAGTTATTCAAATATAGCGATTCACATAGCCACTGCTCACCTGTGAATAACGTCACTGTGTTTACACACTGTATTCCTCCGCCAAATAATACAGTATACCAACCTTCAGTTATACAACATCTTTTCTACACATCAACTAGTCTGAAGTCTTCTCAAGTCACATAATTTCTAAAAAAACACAAACTACATAATTTCTAAAAAAACACCAAAACTATACACTGCCTGTCATGAAAATGCATTGTTACCAAACAGAAAAATTAAACTATATTAGTTATTGGGACTACATTCCTATTTACGTATATACAACCTACAACACACTTTTTAAAAATACATTTACATTCAACATTTAATGTTTTAAAGTTCGTTAAAGCTACATTTACATTCCACATTTAATGTTTTAAAGTTCGTTAAAGCTACATTTACATTCCACATTTAATGTTTTAAAGTTCGTTAAAGCTACATTTACATTCCACATTTAATGTTTTAAAGTTCGTTAAAGATACATTTACATTCCACATTTAATGTTTTAAAGTTCGTTAAAGATACATTTACATTCCACATTAAAAATTTAATGTTTTCTAGTTCGTTAAAGATACATTTACATTCAACATTCAACATTTAATGTTTTAAAGTTCGTTAAAGCTACATTTACATTCCACATTTAATGTTTTAAAGTTCGTTAAAGATACATTTACATTCAACATTTAATGTTTTCTAGTTCGTTAAAGATACATTTACATTCAACATTAAAAATGTTAATGTTTTCTAGTTCGTTAAAGATACATTTACATTCCACATTTAATGTTTTCTAGTTCATTAAAGGTACATTTACATTCCACATTTAATGTTTTCTAGTTCATTAAAGGTACATTTACATTTCACATTTAATGTTTTCTAGTTCGTTAAAGATACATTTACATTCAACATTAAAAATGTTAATGTTTTCTAGTTCGCTAAAGATACATTTACATTCAACATTTAAAGTTTTCTAGTTCGTTAAAGATACATTTACATTCGACATTTAAAGTTTTCTAGTTCGTTAAAGATACATTTACATAGCGTATTGCAATCCACCGTTCCGCTTGGATTACTCGACATAGCGTATTGCAATCCACCGTTCCGCTTGGATTACTCGACATAACGTATTGCAATCCACTGTTCCGCTTGGATTACTCGACATAACGTATTGCAATCCACCGTTCCGCTTGGATTACTCGACATAACGTATTGCAATCCACCGTGGATAAGTAGTCGTCATATCTATCCCGCCTACATAGATATTACTGGAACTACATAGAGATTTAGGTAAATACACTATTATATATCCATACAAACGACAGCCATTTAGCTATCATGCAGTGGATAAGTAGTCGTCATATCTATCCCACCTCCAGAGATATTACTGGGACTACATGAGATTCTGGCCTTTATTATGATCATTGGTTTGGCTACTACAATGTCAATGTATGTCGTATTGGTAATGGCGTCAAGAGGTGCTTCTGTGAGGGAAAGGGTTCAAATGGACAATGCTGGAAACTAGATAAACAGAGTAATCAGAAATGTTAAATGATTAAAACGTTAGTATTATAAAGTATACAAGCTATACAAGTTAGTTATCAACGTGTAATTTCTTATTGATCCATTGATTAATACAAAATACAACCTTTGCATACGAGATGGTGTCAAATATCTCATTGATTTCATCTGGGTTCTGGACGGGTACGTATATTGGATGTGATGATGTCAGCGAATCTATGTCAAACACCTCATATATCTCGAACACGAACTGTTCAAACTGAAAATATAAACGTCATATCATATACTGACAGCATAACAATAAATGTGCACTTTTATATTGAGCGTTACATTTTCGCTACAAATTTTAGAATTATGGATTTTACTATCATGAGTGAAGAAAATAATCCTTCACACATTGCACTAAATTACCAAATATTTCGCACAATTTTGATACCAAATTTGCGTTATATTTTTTTCAAAAAGAATATAAATTTGATATCTTTGGCAAGTGTACACTTTCTGTTTGGTGTCAGTATATTGTATACTAGAGGTCATAGAAAGCGCACACCTACATTATATGATTATTATTACATGAAAACGAACTACGAAGGATTCCATCAAAGATATATCACATCTTTATTACAAAACACAAACTGAACAACTAAAATATTCCAAAATGTTTAAAACTATGTATTTATATAGTTATTGTTTTTCATGTAAAAACACACTTATCCGAAGTGTGCGTTTTCTATGTCCTCTAGTATATATGTAATGTATGCCAAATACAGATTACTGTAAACATGCCAACTATTTCGAATATTTATTGTACAAAATGAAAAATGCAACAACACAGAACAGAACAAATAGTTTATTAGATATACAACTCAGCATCATACTAATACACATACAACTGCATGCAATGAAACAAAGAGAGAAAACAGTCATAAATATATGTAGATTAACCCTTTGCCGGCTGCACAAATAAAATCACAATTGCAAACAACATAGATCCAGATCAGCCGCGGCGTAACGCCGCGTCTCATTAGGATCTGCATGTACGTTGATATTCAACCAAGTGTTTTAGCTCCACTATCCGAATAGCTATCAGCATAGAGTATGATTATACAGCACGTTCTGTGCACGTTCTGCGCAGGCTCTATGCTACGTTCTGTGCCGTCCAAAGGAATTAGTTACAGATCAAGTGGCGTCCGATCACTCACACGAGACAACTGAACCAGGGAGTTAGCTACAGATCAAGTGGCGCCATATCACTTACATCAGACAACTGAACAAGGGAGTTAGCTACAGATCAAGTGGAACACGAACACTCATACCAGACAACTGAACAAGGGAGTTAGCTACAGATCAAGTGGCACTCGATCACTCATACCAGACAACTGAACAAGGGAGTTAGCTACAGATCAAGTGGCACCCGATCACTCATACCATACAACTGAACAAGGGAGTTAGCTACATATCAAGTGGCGCCCGCGCACTCACATCAGACAACTGAACAAGGGAATTAGCTACAGATCAAGGGGCGCCCGCGCACTCACATCAGACAACTGAACAAGGGAATTAGCTACAGATCAAGGGGCGCCCGCGCACTCACACCAGAAAACTGAACAATGGAGTTAGCTACAGATCAAGTGGCGCCCGATCACTCACACCAGACAACTGAACAAGGGAGTTAGCTACAGATCAAGTGGAGCCCGTTCCACACTCACATCAGACAACTGAAAGGGAGTTAGCTACAGATCAAGTGGAGCCCGCTCACTCACATCATACAACTGAACAAGGGAGTTAGCTACATATCAAGTGGCGCCCGATCACTCACACCAGACAACTGAACAAGGGAGTTAGCTACAGATCAAGTGGCGCCCGATCACTCACACCAGACAACTGAACAAAGGAGTTAGCTACAGATCAAGTGGCGCCCGCGCACTCACATCAGACAACTGAACAAAGGAGTTAGCTACAGATCAAGTGGAGCCCGATCACTCACACCAGACAACTGAACAAGGGAGTCCATGTTCAGAACACTAAGCATATTTGTTTGGTCAATAATTAAATAATGTCTATGCCAATTTAGGGTCTCCATAGTTATATAGTTTTTCATTGTTGTTGTCATAATTACCTTAGCACAACACTGATATATTCCATTTGTTCACGTTGACAACAGTTCAACATGCAGCGGCCAGGTACCACTCGTACAAAGCAGTGGACAATATGTGCTTGACACAACACTTTTCTCAATGCATCCATTACGAATGATGTTTTACACGGATGCACATTTGCTGGACTTTGCATCTCCGGAGCGAGCTCCGTTGTCATTATGTCATCTATTATTTGTTTGATCTAATTTGATAAACGTGGTGGAGGTGTTTTAGGTTTATTTACCGTCGCTACCGGTTGCCCATATGAGCGACGCCTCCTGAAGAGATTAATCATTTTAGAATATTGGATGATAGTGCATGATACAGACAGAGACCAATTCCAGTCTCCTCTGGTGTAAAGCACCGACACGATACCTCGGTTTAAAGTCACATCTAAAAGACTGTTAATTTTATTAGGGTCAGACATGGGATCGAACCTGCGATCCATGGATTACCAGTGCTGCGTGTTACCACTGGACTACAGATCCGTCTTGATAAACAGAACTGTCTGTTTCTTACGTAGTTCGTCTTTCATGGTCCATTTTAGTTTAACCATAATTGAAACTATATTCCGTTATAATCCTTTCCTATATACTTAGTTCTTTGATTTCGTGTACATGTATTGTTTTGTAAATGTATATAGTGGAATAAATATGCTTACGCCAACCGTAATTGTAGATGATGGTGACCTGGTAATCATATCAATGTCATTATTGTGAATTCCAGCAACTACTTTCAGTGCATCATATTGTTTAAATGTGTTTTCTTTCCGTTACTATGGCCACCAGAGTCCTGCAAAGATCCATTAGTTTTGCTCTGTTCTTTTCCCAAACATCATTTATGTTTCCATTGCAACTCGATTTATGTAATCAATTAAATGACATATATGGCAAACGTTCCCTTCGCTTGCAGAAAGCATTTACAAAACATTCCCTTTTGACGATCTATTTGTGTGTTGGACCAGGGGATCAGAAGCACGCTGACTAATCAAAGAGCTACGATGTATATAACGGAACAAAGGAACTTACGCAAACGAAACAAATATATCGACAATTGTCCTTTAAATATGTGTTATGTTTTAATGTGTTTGACATCATGTTGTACAAAGGCAAGAGGTTTCTGACAGGTAGAAAATTCTGGTCTGACAATTGGTTATTGATTCTGCCCATGGCAGCTCATGTCAACATAATGCTAATACGTGTGTCTGGAATGTGTAACAGATATAGAATTCGTCTCTTGGTTGCGGCATTATTATCACATTAGCACTGGTGCTTTAGTGTATGTGTATGGAGCCAACGGAAGCGGCATTATTATCACATTAGCTCTGGTGCTTTAGTATATGTGTATGGAGCCAACGGAAGCGGCATTATTATCACATTAGCGCTGGTGCTTTAGTATATGTGTATGGTGCCAACGCAAGCGGCATTATTATCACATTAGTGCTGGTGCTTTAGTATATGTGTATGGTGCCAATGGAAGCGGCAATTATTATCACATTAGCTCTGGTGCTTTAGTATATGTGTATGGTGCCAATGGAAGCGGCATTATTATCACATTAGCTCTGGTGCTTTAGTATATGTGTATGGTGCCAACGCAAGCGGCATTATTATCACATTAGTGCTGGTGCTTTAGTATATGTGTATGGTGCCAACGGAAGCGGCATTATTATCACATTAGCGCTGGTGCTTTAGTATATGTGTATGGTGCCAATGGAAGCGGCATTATTATTACATTAGCTCTGGTGCTTTAGTGTATGCGTATGGTGCCAACGCAAGCGGCATTATTATCACATTAGCTCTGGTGCTTTAGTGTATGCATATGGTGCCAACACAAGCGGCATTATTATCACATTAGCTCTGGTGCTTTAGTATATGTGTATGGTGCCAACGGAAAGGACAGAAACCGGTGTAACCAAGAGTCGGCACTGTATGTAATATTTAGTCAATAAGCTACTGTAGTGATTGTGTTATATTTTTGGGGAAAGGTGGGGTTTTGCTGGGGGCGTAGTACAAGCGAACAACACGAAGCATAGAGCGACGATTGTATACGCTCACCATTTTCCAATCTGGATTCGTGTGATCAACGCCCATATACTCTACAAAACTCGCAAACCCTTCATTGAGCCAGAGATCGTCCCACCAGTCCATTGTGACAAGGTCGCCGAACCACTGCAAGCAAAATAATACAGAACATTAAAAAGTAGCCCCGTGCTTTTAGTCAATGTTATTATTATGCGACCTCAATAATTCGTGTAGATACGTTAATTTACACGTGCACGTAGTTAATAGCAGCCATTTTTGCGTGCTCTTGTTGCTATCCTGGATATAAAGTAAACCACCGCCCATTCACGCAGAATCAACATCAGCAGAAAACTGATGATGATGATTGAGTTTATTTACCCTCGCCGCCGGCGAACCATGTGGGCGAGCGGTCGGAAATCGTCTACAGAGTAATATATATATATATATATATATATATATATATATACACATATAAGCAAGATCACACGGGTTTCTATTGACAACCGTTTCAATTCATCAAGGAAATAAAAAAATATAGGCAAGATAGTCATATTAATTTGTCTAGTAAGAATGGTTTAAATTATGTAAGAATTGAATTGCTTTAATTGTTGTATCTTAATATAATGAGAGGATAGGCACGTAGCATGCGTATCTTAATATAATGAGAGGAGAAGCACGTATCATGCGTATCTTAATATAATGAGAGGAGAAGCACGTAGCATGCGTATCTTAATATAATGAGAGGAGAAGCACGTAGCATGCGTATCTTAATATAATGAGAGGAGAAGCACGTATCATGCGTATCTTAATATAATGAGAGGAGAAGCACGTAGCATGCGTATCTTAATATAATGAGAGGAGAAGCACGTAGCATGCGTATCTTAATATAATGAGAAGAGAAGCACGTAGCATGCGTAACTTAATATGATGAGAGGAGAAGCACGTAGCATGCATGCCCATAGAAAACTACCTGGTGTGCCAGTTCGTGAGCCACAACGACCTTGACCCGTTGTAAGTTCGATTCTGAATATATCTTAATATCATGATATCTTAATATAATGAGAGGAGAAGCACGTAGCATGCGTATCTTAATATAATGAGAGGGGAAGCACGTATCATGCGTATCTTAATATAATGAGAGGAGAAGCACGTAGCATGCGTATCTTAATATAATGAGAGGAGAAGCACGTATCATGCGTATCTTAATATAATGAGAGGAGAAGCACGTATCATGCGTATCTTAATATAATGAGAGGAGAAGCACGTATCATGCGTATCTTAATATAATGAGAGGAGAAGCACGTAGCATGCGTATCTTAATATAATGAGAGTAGATGCACGTAGCATGCGTATCTTAATATAATGAGAGAAGAAGCACGTATCTTAATATAATGTGAGTGGAAGCACGTAGCACGCGTATCTTAATATAATGAGAGGAGAAGCACGTAGCACGCGTATCTTAATATAATAAGAGGAGAAGCACGTAATATGCGTATCTTAATATAATGAGAGGCGAAGCACGTAGCATGTGTATCTTAATATAATGAGAGGAGAAGCACGTAGCATGCGTATCTTAATATAATGAGAGGAGAAGCACGTAGCATGCGTATCTTAATATAATGAGAGGAGATGCACGTAGCATGCGTATCTTAATATAATGAGAGGAGAAGCACGTAGCATGCGTAACTTAATATGATGAGAGGAGAAGCACGTAGCATGCATGCCCATAGAAAACTACCTGGTGTGCCAGTTCGTGAGCCACAACGACCTTGACCCGTTGTAAGTTCGATTCTGAAGATACCCCTGGCTCAAACAGCATAGCCGTCTCTCGGTAGGTGATCAATCCCCAGTTCTCCATGGCCCCGGCAGAGAAGTCCGGGATGGCAATCATTGCTGTTGGTAGGTACGACATGTATAATTACTATAAGTCGAACCTGTGTTAAGCAGCCAGCCAAGGGAACCACATAAAGTGGCTGCTTAGCACAGGCGGCTGTTGTTTAATAGAGGTCAACTTTATAATAAAACAATATATTGGAAGCTGGAAACCGGCTGCTTGATATAGGTTGGCTGCTTAATAGAGGTGACCCCATACCTGGCAACTGGCTGCTTAATACAGGTTGGATGCTTAATAGAGGTGACCACTAACCTGGAAACTGGCTGCTTATTACAGGTTGGGTGCTTAATAGAGGTGACCCCTAACCTGGAAACTGGCTGCTTAATACAGGTTGGATGCTTAATAGAGGTGCCCACTAGCACATAAGGTTGACCGTAGATGCACCAGAATAGTGCATATGTTTCTAAGTCTATTTTACGATGCCAGTTATCAATCACATGTTCAGATATTCAATGAAGTGACGATTTCATTTATCAACTGATTCACATGTTGTTCTAATCCAAGTGTTATGTCAAAGCACTTGCAACATATACTCCGACAAGCAAGCTAGGTGGACATATGCTGGCATTCGCCTTATACCACTTGGCAAATAACAAACCCTGTTTATGTAAGAGAAAATGATAACTCATGTTTATTTACCGGGAAATGACAAATACTGTTTATGTAACAGAAAATGACAACTCGTGTTTATTTACCGGGAAATAACAAATACTGTTTATGTAACAGAACATGACAACTCATGTTTATTTACCGGGAAATGACACATACTCTTTATGCAACGGAAAATGACAACTCATGTTTATTTACCGGGAAATGATAAACCCTGTTCGTGCAACGGAAAATGACAACTCCTGTTTATTTACCGGGAAATGACAAACCCTGTTTATGCACCGGAAAATGACAACTCCTGTTTATTTACCGGGAAATGACAAATCCTGTTTATGCACCGGCAAATGACAATCCCTACTTATGTAGCGAAAGATGACACATCTTGCTTATTCATCGATGCACCGGAAAATGACACACTCTGTTTATGTCCTGACAAATGACAAACCCTGCAAATGTAGCCTAGCAAAAGATGACCAATTTTGCTTATGTGTCCATGCACCGGAAAATGACAAAACGGACTATGACAAAATACTGTTTATGCACTATAGCATAACAAGTCCTGTTTATGTAACTGAAAGTGACAAGCATTGATTGTTTATGTAACGGAAAGTGACACGCATTGATGTTTATGTAACGAAAGTGACAAGCATTGATTGTTTATGTAACGGAAAGTGACAGCATTGATTGTTTATGTAACGAAAGTGACAAGCAAAACAACAAAAACAAAACAGCATTGACTGTTTATGTAACTGAAAGTGACAAGCATTGATTGTTTATGTAACGGAAAGTGACACGCATTGATTGTTTATGTAACGGAAAGTGACAAGCATTGATTGTTTATGTAACGGAAACTGCTAATCGTTATTTATGTAACGGAAAGTGACAAGCATTGATTGTTTATGTAACGGAACGTGACAAGCAGTGATTGTTTATGTAACGGAAAGTGACAAGCATTGTTTGTTTATGTAACGGAAAGTGCTAATCGCTATGTATGTAACGGAATATTACAAACCCTGCTTAGGTAGCGGAAAAGCCTCTCCAAAATAGTCCGCATAGAAGTCGAGTAGATTTGTTCCAGTATCCAGGGCAACATCAACCTGGTTGATAGATTCTGGGCGTGCCCATACTCGATACTGTAATAGTCATAGCAAATATAAGAGCTATAACACATATGTTTCACACAAATTCAATGCCAACTGTAGAGAATTTCAATGAATTAACTGAATTCCAAGAAGCATTTCCCAACAACTGATAGTAGAAGAGCACAGTTTATTGACAAATTCGTTGTTAATCTAACATGTATACATATACATGTACATTTATTGATTTCCTTAATTGATACATTGATGAGTGATAATTTTAATTGTTTAATATTACGGTTCACCGTATATGTGAATGTGCACTCGACGACTTAGAGGACTAAATTTTCGTTGATGCAGTTAATATACATATGTTGTACATGTACTTTAAAGCGACTTTACATTGCAAAAAGCAAATAAAATGCATTTGTTCACGTATAAATGTATTGCTACTACACATTCTTCTGAATACATTCGAATACTAACATTGGACCAATAAACAGTGTTTTGTGGCATAGAAACTTTCAAAAGTGAAAGTAGGATTACATATATAACGGTCATCCGCGCTCCTGAATTTTCATTGGAGTCAATACTAAACACGCGATACTTTCGTTTAGAGATAATTTAATTAAGATTAGGCACACATGTGAGATATCATGGTAAATATGTATCATACCTCGTGGTATTCAGGATAAACGCGTTGTATTACGCATATTACGAATATCGACCCTATTTACATTATTTTGTTATGTCAACAAACCGCGTATACGACGTTTGTTTATTTGTTGAAATACTCAGTTTTTGATGCAAATATTTGGAGAAAAAATAATACCATATACTAGCAAATTACATTCTGCAGATATTTGCGTTTTCACCGATGTAGTGTCGCTTTAAATATATTTATGAGGCTAGTTTGCAATACACATATAGCACAATGTACAAGGTACAATGTAATGAATCGCCAAAACTGGAGATATGCTATTAATGTGTGTGGTAATATTATGTCCTATGCAATACCTTGACACCATTCTTAGTAGTATTTTCTTTGTACCGGAAGTCGCAGATGATAAAAGCAAGGAGATACGTGGACATCCTGGCTGAGGAATTGTAGACATCCATAATGAAATCGTGTCCCCTGTGGTAAAATATTCCGATATAGACGACATCTATATACTAGTACTAGTTCCCTGCTAGGAACAATCCACATATATATATTACTAGTACTAGTTCCCTGCTAGGAACAATCCACATATATATATTACTAGTACTAGTTCCCTGCTAGGAACAATCAACATATAAAATAGATATGATATATACAAGAGCAAGACATACAAGTATATCAGTCGGCAATAGCAATGCTCATTTAGTACTTTATGTCAATTATTGTTAATACATAAGTATTGGTAGAAAAAATAACATATACTAAAGGACATAGAAAAAGCCTAATTCGGAGATAAGTGTACATGAAAACAATATCTATATACATAGGTAGTTTAAGCATTTTGGAATATTTTTAGTTGTTCAGTTTGTGTTTTGTAATAAAAATGTGATATATCTTTGATGGACCCTTCGTATTTCGTTTTCATGTAATAATAATCATATAATGTAGTTGTGCGTTTTCTATGTCCTCTAGTATATGTATAGTTTAGACACATTTAGCTCGATTAGTTTATACAAATTTATCTTATCTCGATTAGTTTATACAAATCTATCTTAGTTCGATTGCGAAATAGGGTCTTACAACGCTATATTGATCACTCTCGAGGCCTCATTCCTGATGGCATTCACCGCCATGAGGGAGAGAGAGAGAGAGAGAGAGAGAGAGAGAGGAGGAGGAAATGTAGACTTTTAAATGCCTTGCCTAAAGGCACGGCACATTCGTAACGGTTACAACTGGGCGCGCGAATTCCATGCCTCTCGTATGTGAAACGAAGATGCTACCACAGCACTATCACGACTTCCAACATGCTACCACCGCTTCCACCTTGCTACCACCGCGTTTCTACCCACCGCTTCCACCTTGCTACCACCGTGCTGATGCCCACCGCTTCCACATTGCTACGACCGTGCTGCTACCCACCGCTTCCACCTTGCAACCACTGTGCTGCTACCCACCGCTTCCACCTTGCTACCACCGCGCTGCTACCCACCGCTTCCACCTTGCTACCACCGTGCTGCTACCCACCGCTTCCACATTGCTACGACCGTGCTGCTACCCACCGCTTCCACCTTGCTACCACCGTGCTGC
>CM026398.1:50202762-50273741 GCA_014843695.1 Archivesica marissinica | reverse complement strand
CCTTGCTGCCACCGCGCTGCTACCCACCTTGCTACCACCGCGCTGCTACCCACCGCTTCCACCTTGCTACCACCGCGCTGCTACCCACCGCTTCCACCTTGCTACCACCGCGCTGCTACCCACCGCTTCCACCTTGCTACCACCGCGCTGCTACCCACCGCTTCCACCTTGCTACCACCGTGCTGCTACCCACCGCTTCCATGCTACCACCGCGCTGCTACCCACCGCTTCCACCTTGCTACACCGTGCTGCTACCCACCGCTTCCACCTTGCTACCACCGCGCTGCTACCCACGCTTCCACCTTGCTACCACCGCGCTGCTACCCACCGCTTCAACCTTGCTACCACCGCGCGCTACCCACGCTCCACCTTGCTACCACGCGCTGCTACCACCGCTTCCACCTTGCTACCACCGCGCTGCTACCCACGCTTCACCTTGCTACCACCGTGCTGCTACCCACCGCTTCCACCTTGCTACCACCGTGCTGCTACCCACCGCTTCCACCTTGTACCACCGCGCTGCTACCCACCTTGCTACCACTGCGCTGCTACCCACCGCTTCCACCTTGCTACCACCGCGCTACTACCCACCGCTTCAACCTTGCTACCACCGCGCTGCTACCCACCGCTTCCACCTTGCTACCACCTTGCTGCTACCCACCACTTCCACCTTGCTACCACCGTGCTGCTACCCACTGCTTCATTAAAATTTGGTGTCCATACCCATGTGTTCAGGGTCAAGGATTCCAAATATCACACACTATTTAGGAATTTCAATATGGTTGCCATTTATATGATATGGTTACTATGCAAAGTTAATAAATTTCAATTAAATTGTGATGTCTGTATGATTCTTTCAAAGTCTAGGAATCCAAATACATTTTAAATGAAAATTAATGGCAAAATATTAAAGTTATGCAATAACCGAACATTATCAATGTGCTCAGGCAATAATAGGAAGAATATTGGTATAAATCTACATAGTTCAGTGTTCAACATTACTCATTAGAATAAAGGATCATCATCGTCGTCGTCGTCGTCGTCGTCGTCGTCGTCGATGCCCATGGGATGTTCCTGACTCACATTACTACATACGTCTTCATCTGCCCCACACATACACATATCTGAGCAGTTGAGATTCTGTGCTCAACAAGAACAGTTGGACCGGCAGTTATTCTTCTTGCAGCCACATTTGACCAAATGTGTAATGGATGCTAGAGCTGGAGGATCCATTGTTTTGATGGGAACTAGTCGATCCCTCTGTCTCTCATCCATATCCAGTTGCTGGCGGTAGCTGTGGATTAGGCACGTGAGCTTAATGCCATATCATGGCCTGAAAATGTGCATGACCAATAGCTTCATGCAAAGCACCTCGTGTTGGTGGCAGTTTCTGAGCTTCCAGTTGCTTTTTGGAGAAGTCTCCATCTAAGATCACCTACATCTGTCACAGCAGTACAAGGCTCACACAGTCCTCATACAAATGCCTCAATAGCAGATTCTGTGTCGTCTGTTAGCATGTTATAGGTTCCCAGCGTAGCAAACGTGGATACTACCTCAACAGGGCACCTGCTTAGTATTTGCCAACATGTTAGCTTTCCTTTCCCGGAAAACCGTCCAGTCTGGTCATCTCCAGAAAATGCATGGAAGCCAAGTAATGCTGCAGTCTTTGCATCGCCAAGTGCATGCACTATTGGTTTCAGTGAGATTTTCCGCACCAGGTTTTTACATGTGATGAAGTATGTTTTTTCGCACAGTTGATGATAGCGGTGGAGTGCAAGGATAAATACATCTGTGTCGGGGGACTGAATGTACAGTTATGTAGCTCCTCGTTGAACAGCATCCAGGCTGTGCAGATTATCTTTGTGTCGGCCTCTTCTTGAGAGCTACTTAGGTGTTTAGCATTCATGCAATTCGAGAGGACCATTTGCCGTGAAGTGACAAAGAAAACTTTTGACGATCCCTCATTATTGAAGAGCTTTGCTTGCAAGGTAAACTGTCAATTCATCTTTGGTGGCCGTACTTGCCAGGAATTGTTTTACTGATAACTTCCCTACTGGTGTATTATCTTCAACATGATACACTGTGACTGGTCTCGTACCCTGGTGTCTCTCTCGTGTGGCCTCCTTCAGTGAAGTGAGAAGGTCATAACGGTCAACCCATATATGATTGTTGCCTTCTTGGGTGGCACCAGAACATCAGTGATGTCTTCAGGTTGTTCGACATCTTCAGCTGAACTTTCTGACTGCTGACCCTGGTTAGTTACCTCCTGGTTGGGTAGCGTTTCCAGTATGGTCATGAGGCTGTTTTTGTCTATGGGTAGTAAACGTGACCTATCTATTGCAAATAGGGTTCTTAGAAGGGATGTAAACTCATGCTGGCCAATGGCTTCCTTTAGGTTGACGTCTGGTCGTGAGCGGGCCACAATAAGCATGCGGGCAAATAGTGACCTGTCATCCTTCATTTCCACCACTTTATCAGCCAGCTTGTGCTTCATTGCTTTTCCATGTCTTAAGTTGAACCTTCGTCATTCTAGCCCACAAATTGACCTCATTTTGTTGATACGCTCTTCAAGAAATGTGACGTATTTTACCTGGCCAATTTCATCTCGACTGCAAACATCTTTTTGTACTTGATTTGGCATTACTACTTTTGTGATGATATTGATCAGGTCCTGTTATAGGATTCATAGAGGACTGAATCGCATTCTCCAGTTTCAGTATGTTTTCCTCTTGTCTAGTCCAGACAGCCGTTGACAGTTCATGGTGATCTTTGAGTGAGCTTGTTTGCGAGCCAGCCATTTCATGCGCTTCTGCAGCAAGTCTACTCAGTTTGGGTACTGTAAGGAAGAATCTTTCACGGGCACTGGCATTCTGTGTAATCCCTACCAGACCTCTTGTGACTTTCATGATGCGATGTATGTGCTCTAGGGCATGATCCACTCCAACTGCACAAAATGGGATCTTGTTTTTGTGAACAGTGAAGTTTCCATCCATGAACTCTTTATGTATGTCTGATCGGTGGTCTCAAGAGCTGTCATTTCTGCAAGGTAGACTGGAACAAGCCTCGCGTACTTTTGCTTGTCATGAGCAAACCATGATTTGCACAGCTCACCAAGGGAAGATAGGTGAAGCTGCCAGAGCCCATCACGTGTGGCACGAATGAATATGACCAACACCATCTGCATATAGCGTGGCATAAACTTGAAGAGTGAGCTTGTGCATTCAATCTTTTCATCAAACTGTTTCATGATCTCCAAAATGTTGTTGGACTCTAGGGTACTTAGCATGTTTTGTTGACCCCTTAGCATATCCTTCTGGATGCGTTGTGCACAACTCCTGTCAATCAGTTGTGCTGAATTTGTACATGGGCCACGTAGATTATGGTTCTCTGAGAACAGTTCTTCCACATATAGGTCAAACAGGGCTTGGACTGTAGTCATATGTATTTTTCTAGAGCCCTCTTCATGTGATTGGCTTCAAGGATCTGTCTTGTCGTGATGGGTCCATATATATCGGACTCAAACCAGACTTCTTCAAGCCCACTATCGTCTATGGCATTGCCAACAACCTCAATGCAGCCATCACTGTATGTATCTCGCCCAACCGCAGCACACATTTGCCCTTGCAATCATCCCTGCTCATCTCGAGCTGATTAGCACGTTCATACAAGGCCATGTCGAGAGTGATCACTGTCTTGTTGTTAGGACCCATTACCGTATAGTTGATCTGCTGTGTCTGTTTTAAGACTGTAATGAGAGTTTGCCATTCATGGGCTGGTGATGCTATGAGAGGCATAGCATTTACTTCTGTAAGAGGTTTTGTTGACGCCAAGAGTGAGTTGTAGGCGTCCATGTAGGGATAGTGTGATGTATAGTCTTAGTACTTAACGGTGTTCCCATGTCTGCTGGTTCTGTGTCTGCTGAGACACTGGGTTCAGCATACTGGGGTATCTCGGAAGATAGCTGGTGAGCTGGTAGGTCAATGACTACATCCTGCATATCCTTAGCTTTTGTGGTACGCATAATAGTGCGTGAAAGTAGCCATGCTGTGTCCTGTGTAGAATATGGTTTGACGACTTGAGATATGGTATTGGGTACGAAAGTAGGACATGTTGACGCCTCGATGAAACCTTGTTTCTTTGGTGAACAACAAGGGATACATTCTGGAGTAGTGAGACTTTTAAGAAATCGATCTCTGGATTTGGTCCCGTGTAGTCTCAACTGGATTATTTGGTCCTGAATACATGGGCATCAACAAAATTTAATTGGTAGCATTATTATTAGCCGAGATATGAGATTTTTTAAACTTTGTGTAGTCATACCATAAAAAACAGCAGCCATATTGAAATTCTTAATGTCTAACACAAGGTATTTTAAATATTTTGTGATATATTGATTCTTTGACCATGAAAACAAGGGTATAGACACCAAAATTAAATGTTTAGCTCTATTATTATCAGAGTAATGAGGTATTGTAAATTTACATGGCGGCCATTTTAAAAATGGCCGCCAAAGCAACAATAATCACAGAAAAAAATGGCAACATGTTTTTATCATTGCCCAAGAATCATTAGCATGCACTTATCATAGTCGCCAACAATTAACATTAAAAAACAACGAGCGCCCTAAAACCTATCATTGGCCCCCCTACTAATACAAATCTTAAAACAAAGCTGCGTCACGCAGACGTCATACATAACGACTTAAAGACATACATATTGAAATGACCTAATTACGAAATGAATTAACCTCACTTACAATGTTTGATTGTTGATAATGGGCATGTTGGACACTGACACCATGTGACTCTTCCTGATTAACCTAACGTTGAACACAGCCTTCATCTGTGGCTCATCAAAACACGGAAACGCCTTCCTAGCATCAACCGGCTCGAACTGCGTCGTTGTGATGTATCTGCGCAATGGAAATATACACGTTGTAGACTTGATTGCTTGCGGTTATATTCACACTCAGACAGCTTGGATCATATTGCGATTTTGCAGCGTTTGTTAGTGGTGCAAGTCCATGAGTTCTCCTGTGGACGTTTACATTCAATCACAAGTGAGCGGTTCAAATGGGTAAAACCACTGACCACCCGCAAGTTATCTGTACTGCATTTGTACACTTGTGGCCCAATCCATTTGTATTTTCATGCTATGTATTGTATCATTATGTGTATGACATATGTACTATTGATAAAAATACTAGGACACATGACAAATAATACATATGAAACAGTCAATATTCTAAAGCTCATTGGAATATCTCATTTGTGCAACTCTTTCTTAGTAAACGCGCTGGGTCATACAACATTAAAACGTCAGCGTACTGGTCATTATTGCATACTGTACTATAAATAGTAACAAATTTAATGGTAGAAAAGCAAAATATCTGGTCGACGCGGGCAATATATTTCGAGTCTCGGCTTGCCGGGCCAATATCGGATATTGGCCCGGCACGCGCCGAGAACGAATCACGAGCACGTGTCACAGGTAGCAACAACATAGTAACTACATTGTGTAAACATGGCCGCCGAAGCAACACTAAAGTCGATGTCTGACAGATTGTTGTCTCTTGACGGTAAAATGGCTGAGCGAAATAAGCAAATAACAGCAGAAGAAACATAAGGCTATGTATGCAATAAAGAAGTTATTAAACGGCTGCGGTGGGCCATTTGTGGATATTGGCGCACCTAACCGATATTGGCCCTCGTGCCTAACGGCCCTCGAGCCAATATCTCCATAGGGTGCGCCAATATCCACAAATGGCCCACCTCCGCGGTTTAATAACCTCTAAGTATTGGCGTACACGTCTGTATTGACGTACACGTCTGTATTGACGCAATACAGTACACGTCTGTATTAACGTACACTTCTGTATTGACGTACACGTCTGTATTAACGTACACGTCTGTATTAACGTACACGTCTGTATTGACGTACATGTCTGTATTGACGTACACGTCTGTATTAACGTACACGTCTGTATTGACGTACACGTCTGTATTAACGTACGCGTCTGTATTAACGTACGCGTCTGTATTGACGTACACGTCTGTATAAACGTACATGTCTGTATTGACGTACACGTCTCTATTCACGTACACGTCTGTATTAACGTACACTTCTGTATTAACGTACACCTCTGTATTAACGTACACGTCTGTATTGACGTACGCTTCTGTATTAACGTACACTTCTGTATTAACGTACACGTCTGTATTGGCGTACACGTCCGTATTAACGTACACGTCTGTATTAAAGTACACGTCTGTATTGACGTACGCGTCTGTATTGACGTACACGTCTGTATTAACATACATGTCTGTATTGACGTACACTTCTCTATTCACGTACACGACTGTATTAACGTACACTTTTGTATTAACGTACACATTTGTATTAACGTACACGTCTGTATTGACGTACACTTCTGTATTGACGTACACTTCTGTATTAACGTACACGTCTGTATTGACGTACACGTCTGTATTAACGTACATGTCTGTTTTAAAATACACGTCTGTATTAACGTACACGTCTGTATTAAAGTACACTTCTGTATTGACGTACACGTCTGTATTAACGTACACGTCTGTATTAACGTACACGTCTGTATTAAAGTACACTTCTGTATTGACGTACACGTCTGTATTGACGTACACGTCTGTATTAACGTACACTTCTGTATTGACGTACACGTCTGTATTAACGTACACTTCTGTATTGACGTACACGTCTGTATTAACGTACACTTTTGTATTGACGTACACGTCTGTATTGACGTACACGTCTGTATTGACGTACACGTCTGTATTAACGTACACGTCTGTATTGACGTACACCTCTGTATTGGCTGTATTAACGTACACGTCTGTATTAACGTACATTTCTGTATTGACGTACACGTCTGTATTAACGTACACTTCTGTATTGACGTCCACGTCTGTATTAACGTACACGTCTGTATTGACGTACATGTCTGTATTAACGTACACGTCTGTATTAACGTACACGTCTGTATTAACGTACACTTCTGTATTGACGTACACGTCTGTATTAACATACACGTCTTTATTAACGTACACTTCTGTATTGACGCACACGTCTGTATTGACGTACACGTCTGCATTAATTAACATGCATATCAACCTCAGCGTACATGTCAGTATCGTGTGTGTGGTGTGAACGACAGGCCAATCCGAGTGTGATCGCCCTACTAATTATGTGTTACCATCGGCTGTCACATGCATACTAGTAATCATTTATTTAGAATGATTCGTAATTATATCATCTACCCGAGCACATGAGAACAATGACAGTAAACATAATTATGTCGTAACCCAAATACTGTATGTTTATTGGATTTCGTGCTAGGCTAAATTCGCGCATTTCTGATGAATGGATATGCCATGGTGTGTTGGTTTTACGTTTATTTATCGTCGCTACCGGTTGCCCATATGAGCGACGCCTCCTGAAGAGATTAGTTATTTTAGATTTTGGAGGATAGTGCATGATACAGACAGAGACCCATTCCAGAATCTCCTCTGGTTCTTTTACGTGCACGGTGTAAAGCACCGACACGAGACCTCGGTTTAACGTCCCATCTGAAAGACTGTTAATTTTATTAGGGTCAGACGGGGGATCGAACCTGCGATCTCTGGATTACCAGTCCAGCGTGTTACCACTGTACTACAGATCCGTCTGTTGCATATGCCATCAGAAATTTAACTTCTTTTATGCTTTCCAATGAATGATTGAGTTTTGTCAGTGAAAGAAAACTCCATCTTCCACCGTTTTGAAACAGTGAAAGATGGCATTTTCTCTGTCACTGCTTGAGTTTCGTATTCCTCCGCGGTTGGATATACCTTTGTATGTTAGCTATTTTCTGATAATCATGAACAATTAATTATAATTCTAACACGACCCAGCTAATAACATACATACTTGTAGAGTAAAATTTACCTCGGGTTATCCTGCGATATACCTACCTTGAATTATGCTGAGCGCGCACCTTGTTTTGGCTATTCCATTTATTCAATGCGTGTACAGTTTTATGAATGAAAGTCACGTGATGTTTGTAAATACTACCGTGGGAATTCGCGGAAGTGAGCTATTTTTAGAATCAGATAATCTCTTGTCCGTCTTGTTTTTCTGTTAAGTAACGTTTCAGTTACTATTCTGTACAGTTTTATTTGACAACATAAATACAATTATTGATCAGTTACAACTTTTGTTCATTTATGCACTAGATTGATATTTTCCATAAAAAATAACGTCATCACCCCATACCCGGGAGGACATTTCGAAAGCCAAATGCAGCGGGGTAGCACGGCGTTTGAAGTAAATACTCCTTTGATTCTCGTCTAAAATTATTAGAAGTAAGTCGTGTTAGAATCTAAATAATAAGTATCAACCGTGGTATATCGCAGAATAACCAGAGTTTGTATAACCGTGGTATATCGCAGAATAACCCGAGTTTGTATAACCGTGGTATATCGCAGAATAACCCGAGTTTGTATAACCGTGGTATATCGCAGAATAACCCCCGTGTGTCGTTCTCATGCGTAGAAATATATCACTCAGGCCTTCTGATACTTATTATTTCTTAAGTAATATATTCTAATGAATTTGTTTAGTCTGTAGTTTTTAATTTTGACAGCAAACAGAAACTAACTTTATATTATAAAATGATATAGACTATTTCTTATTACGGACGTTCACACTAACATAAGCGGTTGTGCGGGCGGTTGTGTATTGTAGAGAAATAAGGCCCCCGACAGGGGTAGTTAAAATGAATTGAAGATTTGTTTTTATTAGTGTAAGATAGGATTTTATTTCATCTCGTGATCAGCGTAATATGTGTTTCAACGCATGCCTCTCGCCACTCGTGAACATACACATTTCGGTGACCACTCGATGACACAAATGCCTCTCGCCACTCGTGAACATACACATTTCGGTGACCACTCGATGACACAAATGCCTCTCGCCACTCGTGAACATACACATTTCGGTGACCACTCGATGACTCAAATGCCTCTCGCCACTCGTGAACATACACATTTCGGTGACCACTCGATGACTCAAATGCCTCTCGCCACTCGTGGACATACACATTTCGGTGACCACTCGATGACACAAATGCCTCTCGCCACTCGTGGACATACACATTTCGGTGACCACTCGATGACGCAAATATCCTCTATATCTCTGATTTCAGGAAAACTAATCAGCCGATCTGTAGTCCAGTGGTAACACGCAGGACTGGTATTCCAGGGGTAGCAGGTTCGATCCCCCGTCTGACCATAATAAAATTAACAGTCTTTCAGACTTTAAACCGAGGTCTCGTGTCGGTGCTGTATACCGTGCACGTAACAGAACCAGGGAAGACTCTGGAATGGCTATCTGTCTGTATCATTGCACTATCCTCCAACAATCTAGAATGACTAATCTCTTCAGGAAGCGTCGCTCATATGGGCAACCGGTAGCGACGATAAATAAACGAAAACTAATTAGCTATGTTTATAATCCACATTGAATGACACGTTTGATTGGTGTATACTACTGTACAAGCTCATAAACAACTTGCATGATAAACAGTTGTGCTTAATTCGCGATAACAAGTGTGGTCATATGTAGCAACGTTCCAGCTATTCTGGGAGGAGTAGGACACCGAGTACCGCTCGGAACAGTATTTCAGGGTAGATCCTCCGATCTGTCCGCAAGCCAGCTAGTTAACTTATTCGCATGAGAGAATTCGACGCCCTCATTGGGATTCGGACCTACAGTGATGAGATACAAGTGATTTGCAATCCACGACCGTGTTTTAACACCACTCGGAGGACTCTTCTATTGCATGATAAACATAGTGTATCTTTTATCCTGGATAGTTAATACAGATTTATTTGAGCTCGATTGCGAAACAAGTTCTTACAACTTATATTAACCACTCTCGAGACATCATTCCTGATGGAATCCATCGTCACGAGCACGAGGGAGAGAGAAGAGGCAACGTGGAATTTAAATCCTGGATGAATAAAGAGCGTATAAGTCACTATACGTACATGTGTGTTTACGTTTATTTATCGTCGCTACCGGTTGCCCATATGAGCGACGCCTCCTGAAGAGATTAGTCATTTTAGATTTTGGAGGATAGTGCATGATACAGACAGAGACCCATTCCAGAGCCTCCTCTTGTTCTTTTACGTGCACAGCGTAAAGCTCCCACACCAGACCTCGGTTTAACGTCTCATCTGAAAGACTGTTAATTTTATTAGGGTCAGACGGGGGATCGAACCTGCGATACCTGGATTACCAGTCCAGCGTGTTACCACTGGGCTACAGATCCGTCTGTAATATACGTACATTGTTTTATTCGCTCGTTTATACTGGCTGAGATACAGCCCAGCCAGATCTCCAGTGAGAGGTCCTGTAAAGTTCATCTCTATCTCGTACTTGTCTCCCGCAACAACATCCGAATCGAGGAAAAATATCTCGAATTGTCTCTCTTTGTCCGTCTGTCTCTGTCCTAAAAACATTGACACTTTGTTGAAGTATTAGCAGATAGAACAAGCTAACAACGAGACGATGCACCACGAACACAATGTTTCCTCCCACACGAATGACCACATAATATTATAGGGTTTCATCCGCGTTAGAACTTGTTTCGCAATCGTTGTAAAATAAATATAAGTTTAAACACAATGAACGGACATTTGTATTATTACCATGTTTGGTTACGTCACATGAGTGTAATGTTTTATTAAAACTATAACACTACATGTCTAGATCTTTTAAATATATGTTTTCAAATTTAGTTTAAAACATGGCCTCACTTTACAATACATCCTCGTCACTATTGGTTGGTGGGTGAGAAAACCTGTATTGACATTGCATTGACATGTCGCAAGCTTCTAACGCAATATATTAACTGTATCTAAGAGGAAATTAACAACCCATATCCGCAGATAAGGGCTGTTAAGTACATTGATATGTGTGTGTTTTACGTTTATTGATCGTCGCTACCGGTTGCCCATATGAGCGACGCCTCCTGAAGAGATTAGTCATTTTAGATTTTGAAGGAGAGTGCAATGATACAGACAGAGACCCATTCCAGAGTATCCTCTGGTTCGTTTACGTTCACGGTGTACAGCACCGACACGAGACCTCGGTTTAAAGTCCCATGGTATATATAATAACATAGCTGTACAATGAAAACAAGTCATACCACTATAACCTAACATCACTGATGGTCACGGGTTCGAGCCCCGCTCAGGCCGTGTCTCTTTATATGAAAACGTTGGCAGTTTCTTACGGAGGTTGGTGCACTATGTACTGGTTAACTGCTGAAGCCTGCCCAGGAAACGTGTTGTTAGGTAAACTGTCCGTCGCTCAAATGTGTAACCGGTAGCGACGTTAAATAAACTTAAATAAAAAACCCAAGACAAAACGGTCTAGATCGCCACAAGCACAACACAAACGGCACAGCATACACCGCAAACAATGCGAATACCTCGAGGGCATATATACACATACAATTATACAACTTTTATTAGTATTTGAACTTTCTTACCATTGTATTTTGGCCCCTGTGACCCGTCTTGTTTTCCAAATGATATGCTCATCTCGTTAATGTCAAGTTTATTTGCATGCACTGTTACGTTACGCCCACCATCCATTGCCGTCATGTATATCTTCACTTGTCCGTCAAAGTTAAACGTGTCTGGGTCGTCATTATACATGTTAGGCTGCAATGTGATATCGTATGAATCTGGAATCAGATGACCCGGTAGCCGTACGTCCTTGACCCTTGTATCACGTGGTGTTCCAACATTGTCTAGCCATGCGGCGACTGTATCTCGGTGACCCTTCATCCAGTGAATGTTTGCCTCCGCTTCCTCTATGGCTTGCTGGAAGGCCCGGTTGCCGGTACCCATATACGGATACTCCGCAAGAAAATCGTTTAACTGCGAAATAATTGGTAAACAGTGTTAGTAAAATATGACAAATGGCCTCCACTGCCGATTTGTTAAGGTCGTGCATGAAATACTGCTTCGTGGGCACCTGTGTCTTCTTCCACCAATAATAGCTGGAGAGTCGCCATGTGACATAAGCTGTTGGTGCGACGTTAAGCTCTCAAAACCACAAACGCAAAATGTGACAATGCGTCTCGGATATTGTTGGAATAATAAGTGTATTCACGATACAGTATAACTTGTAATAGGTGTTCAAATGTTGTGTGTGTGCGTATTTCCTTCGATTTCATCAAATAAGTTCTAATGATGAAGATATAGGTGGACGTATTCTAAAACATATAACACATATGTAAACTTAGATCCATGATAAATTGTAACATAATGGGGTTATATGTTGATTATGTTAATTAATTACCTCCATAATTAGTTGTAATGCATGGTACATATTCATGAGTATTGGTCCATTTATAATAATGCTGTATACGGTCGTTATACAAGGCAATTATACATTGAACTGTACTAACTGTTTATGTTGGCAGAGAAGCAAATACATTTGGCAGATAAACACGTATAGTTGGCGTGGACATCCCTTACATGTATGCCTGATCAGCATATTAAAGGTTTTTCCACACATGTGTGCTATTACACCAGAAATGTACTCTGATGTTTTAAGTTTAAACAGTACAATTTCAAAATATTAACATGTTATTTCCGTACAAGCATGTGTTTGCACCAAAACAATATATCCGAATTGATATATTGAGTGGCAATTATGCCAAGCATGTTTACTGGAACATCTGTAGCTTGACATTTTATGGAATACATGTCCATGCTTGCTTCTCTATAAAATATGAGATAAATTTAGATTACAGGGAGACGAACTGGGATTATTGAAAGCGCCATATGGTGCGTGGGCACACCGTAGCAATTTATTTAAATAAACACTTATAACTTGGACTTGTTTTGGAACTTATACGATTACGGTACAAAATGCGTACACATTTTCGACATTTTCCATGTTAAATGACACCCGAAGTATATTACAACCTCTAAATAAAAACATTAAAAACATTGTTATTTACACAAACCACATCGGGTACACGTCGGATCAAGTCGCAATATGAACATCTCGGGCTAAGTCCCAATGTGTAAACGTCAGGCCAAGTCCCAATGTGTAAACGTCAGGCCAAGTCCAAATGGGTAAACGTCAGGCCAAGTCCAAATGGGTAAACGTCAAGCCAAGTCCAAATGGGTAAACGTCAGGCCAAGTCCAAATGGGTAAACGTCAGGCCAAGTCCCAATGTGTAAACGTCAGGCCAAGTCCCAATGTGTAAACGTCAGGCCAAGTCCCAATGTGTAAACGTCAGGCCAAGTCCAAATGGGTAAACGTCAAGCCAAGTCCAAATGGGTAAACGTCAGGCCAAGTCCAAATGGGTAAACGTCAGGCCAAGTCCAAATGGGTAAACGTCAGGCCAAGTCCAAATGGGTAAACGTCAGGCCAAGTCCAAATGGGAAAGCCTCGGGTTAAGTTCAAATGTGTAAACGTCGGGTCAAGTCACAATTGGAATGCCTCGGGTTAAGTCCCAATGTGTAAACGTCGGGTCAAGTCACAATGGGAAAGCCTCGGGCTAAGTCCCAATGTGTAAACGTCGGGTCAAGTCACAATGGGAAAGCCTCGGGCTAAGTCCCAATGTGTAAACGTCGGGTCAAGTCACAATGGGAAAGCCTCGGGTTAAGTCCCAATGTGTAAACGTCGGGTCAAGTCGCATTGGAAACACTCGGTTGAAGTCCCAATGTGTAAACGTCGGGTCAAGTCACAATTGGAAAGCCTCAGGTTAAGTCCCAATGTGTAAACGTCGGGTCAAGTCGCAATGGGAAAGCCTCGGGTTAAGTCCCAATGGGCAAACGTCGGGTCAAATCACAATTGGAAAGCCTCGGGTTAAGTCCCAATGTGTAAACGTCGGGTCAAGTCGCAATGGGAAAACCTCGGTTGAAGTCCCAATGTGTAAACGTCGGGTCAAGTCACAATTGGAAAGCCTCAGGTTAAGACCCAATGTGTAAACGTCGGGTCAAGTCGCAATGGGAAAGCCTCGGGTTAAGTCCCAATGGGCAAACTTCGGGTCAAGTGCAATGGGTAAGCAGGCATTTACAATGGCGAAACACATTTGAATACTAATACAATCCGTGTTACATGCTATATTTATGCATGCGCCTGTATGTATTACCTGCTTTACTTGGAACTCTGTGTTGAAAGCCGCAGTTAATCCACGTATAAGGGTTGCAAACGAGAACCATCCTTTACCATACCTATTGAGCACATTTATCACAATTGTCATATTATAATAGTTCTATATAATAATTCTCAAGTTATTTATCGATAATACTAGACTGTATTTAAAGGTATTATCCTGTTCAAACTGACGGATCTGTAGTCCAGTGGTAACACGCTGGACTGGTAATCCAGGGTTCGCAGGTTCGATCCCCCGTCTGACCATAATAAAATTAACAGTCTTTCAGATGGGACTTTAAACCGAGGTCTCGTGTCTGTGCTTTACACCGTGCACGTAAAAGAACCAGAGGAGATTCTGGAATGGGTCTCCGTCTGTATCATTGCACCATCCTCCAAATATCTAAAATGACTAATCACTTCAGGAGGCGTCGCTCATATGGGCGACGATAAATAAACGTAAAACACACGCACAATCTGACTGTCCCAATTTCAAAGAACGTTGCTATCATACAATTGTATAGTATTACCCTCGTGGTGATTACATACCACATTTTATGAAACTCATTTTGGAAGTATGCAAATAAGCTCGCACAAAGCCTCGCTTAATAGCAAAATTCCAAAAGTCGTTGTAAAAAATTGTTTTGAAATCAAGATCCTATCTATATAATATACTCACACGAAAAAGAAAGTGAGCCATTGGCTTGGTTAGAGGGGGAATTTTATACGTATATAGATCTATAGAAGCAAAGGATTAAGCAAATTTGGTATTGTGCAAACATGTATTGGCTACACGATTGATAAATTATCAGAACTTTGTTTTACCTGTGAAAATAAGTATTAAATTTTCCATCTAACCAAGTGCTCAATTTCTTTTTCGTGTGAGTATATATTACTAATTGCTTGTAATAGTCGACAATGAGCGTATCTTTATACAATGTAGCTATGCGATACATTGGACACTATAGATAACTGTAATCCGTCTTTAAATGAATTTCTTTATTATGATTATTATTGCTATTATTATTATTATTGATACTATTTTTATTGTTGTTTTCCTGTTTCTTCCGAAATATTCTGCTCATTATTACTATTATCAGCTCAGAACAGTATATTTTACAGTTTCATGCAACATAGTATAATTTAAGTATATTCTACAGCAACAGATAAACAGAATCCTTGCTCAATTCTATGTTCCATCGAAAATTTAACAACAAATGCCCATGCCACTGTTCCGGTGAGTTTTTTGTAAAATTCATCACATGTTACTATAAATAAACTATATGATTTGCAAGGCAAACAACCAATTTGTCAGACATGTCAGTGTTCTATTCCAATTGTCACAGCGTGTAAATATTACGATATATTGTTCATACTCACGTATTAAAAAGATAATCCCATTTTCCTCTCACGAAGTCCCAGGCTAACGACTCTCCGACAGAATTGCTCGCGATATACAAGATGATATTGGTGGTATCTTGTTTGTGTACTAAGCTAGGTGTTATGCTCAGTTCAAGGTATCTAAAACATGGAATAAATAACAAATAAAAAGGATATGAAGGTATAAATACTAAAACTGAAATGCGACCATACCGAGAACAAAATTATTAAGCCAGTATTCTTATTTAACCATCCTGTCTAGTATGTGGCTAACCCCCTTATATCAAACATTCTATATTCCAAATACATGTGCTGCCCATTACCATGTAGCCTGGCAACAGGCGTCGATATTTGTGTGTATTACGTTTATTTATCGTCGCTACCGGTTGTCCATATGAGCGACGCTTCCTGAAGAGATTAGTTATTTTAGATTTTGGAGGATAGTGCAATGATACAGACAGAGACCCATTCCAGAGTCTCCTCTGGTTCTTTTACGTGCACGGTGTAAAGCACCGACACGAGACCTCGGTTTAACGTCCCATCTGAAAGACTGTTAATTTTATTAGGGTCAGACGGGGATCGAACCTGCGATCCCTGGATTACCAGTCCAGCGTGTTACCACTGGACTACAGATCCGTCTGTGTCGTCGATATATTTTGCCTGGACAGTTAAATAAATATATTTTAACACCGATACTATTAATTGGGCCGTATTGAGTTTCTGATCATATGTCATGTTGCCAGAAGATAGAAAGTGAAAAATCGACTGGAACCCAGACTAATTATCATGGTACATAGCGTACACATTTCTTCAATAATCTCAATTTAATATCTGTTATCCTGTTATTCATACTAATTTTGATTTAAGAATATCTATATCATTCAACAACTAATTTCACATAAATTAAATAAAATCTGACGAAACGTGACTGAATCATGAATGCCCACTTTGACTAATATACATTATTATTCTTGGACACGGATGTGTTAATACATTGATATCGAGACTGTATTAACTGTAATGTATTCAATGAGAGTGTATGCCACGTGCCAGATTCATGTCTGTCGATTGGTTCGCAGAGATACAATGTTATTATAGAAAGTTTAAACTTGATTTATTTTACAACGATTGCGAAGCAAGTTCTAACAACTTATATTAATCACTCTCGTTGGCGTGGATGAAAGCGTATATGTGGTCATTCGTGTGGGAGGAAACTGGACCGGAGAAAACCCACCTACCTGTCCGATCTGGCGACCACCGTACCATCTCACATACTTCCCGGTCCGAGGATCGAACCTGAGTTGCATTGGTGAGAAGCGAGCGTGCTATAACAGCTGCGCTAATAGGACAGCCAAAATGGGATTATAGTTCTTGCATGAAATTCGTATATTGTGTAATGGCCAGATCGGTAATGGTAGATTACTAGAATTGATATAGACAGAGGCATTACTGATATATTCTGGATATTTATAGAATGTACATATATCGTATTGTATAATAAAATTGTAAACACAGCAAGTATTAAATTGTTATTGAGACCATCACTATTTACGATATCACGAGCCCGTGTCAAGCCACTACGTGACAAGCTGTAACAACATGGATGTTATGTGACTATGTGACAAAGCCGTTTGAAACGTGTACATTACACCAAATAGCTGTTACTGGATAGAGGTATTCTTCCTGAATAAGCACGTGCTGTTGCACGTGACAATGTGATCGGTGCGATTATTTAATCCGTTTTGTACTTATTTGTTTTACATATACAATTACTGCCCCGGACTTACTTGCCGACTCATGTTCAGTTTCTACACGCCTTGACAACGTGACTTTCTCTGCGATACCTGGAGCCATTTTAAACGTGTACGTCTTAGATAATAGTTGTAACCACTTGCTCTCCGATTACCGCAGTGGTTAGCGCGCTCGCTTCTCACCAATGCAACCCGAGTTCGATCCTCGGACCGGGAAGTATGTAAGATGGTACGGTGGTCGCCATATCGGACAGGTTGGTTTTCTCCGGGTACTCCGGTTTCCTCCCACACGAATGCCCACATACTCGCTTTCATCCGCTCCAACGAGCGAGCAATCGTTGTAAAATAAATAAAGTTTAAACTAAACTACTTGCTGACTCACGTACCCTTTATGCAAACTAAAGCATGTGATCATGTGATGTTCTATGTGGTGTAGCTACAGTAGCCACCCGCTTGGTACTTCCCGAGCTGGAAAGACGCCACATGATCTAGGCTGTCAGCGCAAACGTAAAAACCACCAAATACAAAGCTATTACTTACTTGCTTAGCAACCACGTGCTTTTTGTACACGCCAACGCCTGTGACAATATGTTTTTCTCTGTGACTAATGTAGCCGCCTGATACTTCTGAAAGGCAAATTCCCATTCTAGCGAGCCTCCTTCAGCAATAGCAGAGCAGTATACAGCAAGGCGTACGTCTACGTCAATACTGAAATAACACGGCATTAGTAAGAACAGTGTCCCGGGTATGTGAGTGTCCCGTGCATGTGAGTGTCCCGTGTATGCGATTATCTCGTGTATGCGATTGTCCCGTGTATGTAAGTGTCCCGTGTACGTGAGTGTCCCGTGTGTGTGAGTTTCACGTGCATGCGACTTGCCCGTGCATTTCAGTGTTCCGTGTATGCGAGTGTCGCGTGTATGCGGGTGTCCCGTGTATGCCCTCCAGGTCCTCGTAGCAATACCTCGAGAATAGGGTAACCTCCTCTGAATATTGTAAACAAACATATCCGTCTAACGAAGCTTTGTCACATGGAAACTTTAAGCTAAATGAAGCAAGCTATGTTTGGAAATGAAAACGTTGATGAATGAGCTAGTGCTGATTAAAAGTTTTAGTACATCGAGAACTAGGGATACCGTTCCATAAGCTTAGCATACCGATTGTTGTTGAGGATGTTCCGCACATTTGTATTTGCATATTGTATTTCCCTTCGACACCTTGATGTTTAATATAAGTGTAGTTATCATGCAAGCAGAGCTAATGGTATGCACTGTTTGTATCTTCTTTGTTGGCGGAATGTTTGTTTCTTTGATGACCCGTACTGGGTGACTTTCGGTTTGACAATTACCTTACATTTTCCATCCGTGCCATTACTGATGTGCGGTGTGATCAAACAAGCTACGCAACATAAGCATACATAATTATATAACATACACACATGGGTTATACAGCACGTGATATTAATACTAGATTCGGTTTCCCACATATGAGTATATCATTTGTTCTACTCTCCGCATCTCGAAGAAAATAAAATAACAAAAGTACAAGTGTTCTATATCGTAGGGAATGTGCTGGGGATTTAGTAATACAAGTAATCAACAGATTCAGTTTGTCATGTTTTTCTGGGGATTTAGAAATTCTTGATGATCTAGAATAAACTTGTAACCTACGGATTGTGTTGAGGATCAGTCATCCATTTAGCAAACAATTGCTTGGCGTGTAGAACACATTCCTGTAATCCGTAAGAACAGGCCATCTTTGCTATATCACTACGTATTAGTCTGGAAGAGTAGACAATATAATACTATTCAAAACTGGTAAAATTACAAAATTAGAAAAGCACGTATAATATAGCAATATATTTGTATACAAGTAAGCGAGCATTAGTCTGTTTAACAGTAAGTATGTGACATTTAACTCATATTGACGCAATTAGATTCAATGTGGTTCGCATTAGTATCGCCAATTCCATCATTCATGTACTTACTTACATTGAATGTTGTTCGCATTAGTATCGTCAATTCCAAAATGCTTACTTCGTCATTGTGGTTCGCATTAATATCGTCAATTCCAAAATGCTTACTTCCAATTCATTGTGGTTCGCATTAGTATCGTCAATTCCAAAATGCTTACTTCTCATTCATTGTGGTTCGCATTAATATCGTCAATTCCAAAATGCTTACTTCAAATTCATTGTGGTTCGCATTAGTGTCGTCAATTCCATTTTTCTTACTACTAATTCATTGTTGTTCGCATTAGTGTCGTCAATTCCAAAATGCTTACTTCTAATTCATTGTGGTTCGCATTAGTATCGTCAATTCCAATATGCTTAATTCCAATTCATTGTGGTTCGCATTAATATCGTCAATTCCAAAATGCTTACTTCTAATTCATCGTTGTTCGCATTAGTATCGTCAATTTAAAAATGCTTACGAACAATGCAATGCTATGCAATGCTAGCTATAATGCCGTCGATTCCAAGTTGCTTACTTACGATTCAATGTGGTTCGCATTAGTGTCGTCAATTCCAAAATGTTTAAATGGGTCCTTCAGTATAGACATCATGAATGTCTGGATAGGAAAAAGGCATTTATTGAACAACTAACATTATACGACAATTGATACAACTACTACTATTATAATACATATGATTGGTATTGTATATATGGTATATATAACCAGTATTAATGCATTTCGATGGATACTAATTTGGTCTACTTGATCGTACGTCATTGTGTTTTAGAGCAGTATGAACTGTTTTCCAAATCTTGCTTACTGGATAGTAACGATTCGCTGACTCGTAGACCTCTGCAACCTATCATCAGTCACACTGCATAGTGTTTCAACCTGGTTGATAATTACGCTGTACACATGATTATTTACTTCCTGCTCACATTTTACACGATTAACCTTCACATTCCCTCGGAGACGTATTTATGATGCTAATACTATTTTGTAAAATCGACTGTGCCCACGAGAGATATTCACAGTATTATTTAGACAGCGTATTGTGTTTAATTTCTGATTACCGTTATAACTCGAAATCTGTTCCCATGGTGATAGTACAAGGAGCATAATTAAAATGTATTACCTGCATTAACTACATGTCTGAACATAATTTAAAGGGAACGACACAATTATAGTGATATGTTCTGTTCAATAGTGAATTGCTTTGTCGAGGTTACGAATACAATCACATAGATTAGAAATTGAATGTTGTAGATGGAAAAAACACACAAAGTACACCTTTCATTGAAAGGAAATGCAATGTATGTAACAAGTTAGAGGATGAATGTCAATTTAGTATTGAATGTTCACTTTATACTGATTTAAGAACACTTTATATCAAGAAATATTATTGGCATATATACGACATATGGTTAAATTTGTTACGTTAATGCAATTACAAAATGAAAATGCAGTTCGGAAATTATCTATATACGTTTGTAAAGCTTTGAACGTCTTTGATCATTTGTCAATATCTAAACAGATATTAATAGTTAATATTGTGTTCAATGATTAATAATCAATTCTTGTTGTTTTTTGTTTGTTTGTTTTTTATGCGTTGTTTTTGTTTATAAGAATGTATGTCTCTCCCATAATTGTACGTTGAGATTAGTGTCCGTCACAATATTACCATCCATGTTTCACTTTGTAATGTTTTGTATTGATGTTTTGTTGAGATTAGTGTCCGTCACAATATCACCATACATGTTTCACTTTGTAATGTTTTGTGTTGATGCTTTGTTGAGATTAGTGTCCGTCACCATATTACCATACATGTTTCACTTTGTAATGTTTTGTATTGATGCTTTGTTGAGATTAGTGTCCGTCACCATATTACCATACATGTTTCACTTTGTAATGTTTTGTATTGATGCTTTGTTCATGGGCCAGAAATGGCTTATTACGAAATAAAGATATATTAATATCAATCAATAGTGAACCTTCATTTCCACTGATGGAAACATTATATATAAAATAAGTAGTTGCTGTTTGAACATTTTGGTTACCTTGATCAGTTTGATTTCGAGACCATACCATTCTAATATGGTGGGATCTAATTACGTCATGTTTTTGGTAAACGTCATTTACTACGCTTTGCAATATCATTCTATAGCTATACACGCAACACAAAGTCTAATCGATCGGGTGGTTTTTACAGTATTTGGAGCAAACTAATAATATAATATTACTATTTGTATCATCTTATTTTGTGCATTTTATTACAGGTCTTTATGCAATGAATTGCTGTATAATCATTTGGAATGAAATGTATTAAATGGCAATATGAAAATGTTTATATAACATTTTGAGACTGAGATTAGTTGTTGAGTTTTATCTCTCGCATGGAAGCTTAAAGCGGAATTTGATCTCTCCCATGGAAGCTTAAAGCGGCATTTGATCTCTCGGATGGAAGCTTAGAAAGGCATACCATTTTGAGACTAAGATTGGTTGTTGTGTTTGATATCTCGCATGGAAGCTTAGAATGGCATACCATTTTGAGACTAAGATTAGTTGTTGTGTTTGATATCTCGCATGGAAGCTTAGAATGGCATACCATTTTGAGACTAAGATTGGTTGTTGTGTTTGATATCTCGCATGGAAGCTTAGAAAGTTATAACATTTTGAGACTAAGATTCGTCGTTGAGTTTGATCAAAACCAATCTCAAGTTTTTCTCCATCTCAAGATCAACCTGAGTTAAAACCCAAACTCAAAAATAGTATGACTTTTATTTCTGCGTTTGGAATTGGGGTTGAGCACAGAACTTGCGTTGAGCTTGAAATCGAAAGTTCCATATCATATGTGTCAGGAAGAAACATCGTTTGCACCACAGTGACATTTAAAATAGAGAATACATATAAATTGCTGAATTTTGCATATATGAGATATTTTTCAGACATTAATGGCATGTTATCTATTGGTAGTCATCATACTCTCCTCCGTGGAAAACATCGTTTGTGATATTTTGTAATTGTAACTGGACGAACCTGGAATTTGCCATACAGTTCTGTTTTTCGGAGCATTTCATCAAGATACAGAATTTGCTTCCTGGCGGCGTACCACGGACCATAATCGTGTTCTTTGTCCAAGTACTCGAGAATATTTAATACGATATCTGTCGACAACTGTCCTGCCCTGAAACAGCAATTTAATACGATATCTATAGGCACCTGTCCTGCCCTGAAACAGCAATTTAATACAATATATGTTGACAACTGTCCTGTCCAGAAACATCAACTAAATACAATATCTATAGACACCTGTCCTGTCCTGAAACATTTTTGTGTGTTGTTTTTTTTGTGTTGTTTTTTTTTGTGTTGTGGTTTTTTTGTGTGTGTGGCAATTTAATGCAATATATGTAGACAACTGTCCTGTCCAGAAACATCAACTAAATACAATATATGTTGTTGTGTTTTTAGACACCTGTCCTGTCCAGACCCATCAACTAAATACAATATCTATAGACACCTGTCCTGTCCAGACCCATCAACTAAATACAATATCTATACCTGTCCTGTCCAGAAACATCAACTTAATACAATATCTATAGACACCTGTCCTGTCCAGACCCATCAACTAAATACAATATCTATAGACACATGTCCTGTCCAGACCCATCAACTAAATACAATATATATACCTGTCCTGTCCAGAAACATCAATTTAATACAATATATGTAGACAACTGTCCTGTCCAGAAACATCAACTTAATACAATATATATAGACACCTGTCCTGTCCAGAAACATTAATTTAATACACTATCTATAGACACCTGTCCTGTCCAGACCCATCAACTAAATACAATATCTATTGACACCTGTCCTGTCCAGACCCATCAACTAATACAATATCTATATGTCCTGTCCAGAAACATCAATTTAATACAATATATGTAGACAACTGTCCTGTCCAGAATCATCAACTTAATACAATATCTATAGACACCTGTCCTGTCCAGATTTTTTTTTGTGTTGTGCCCATCAACTAAATACAATATCTATTGACACCTGTCCTGTCCTGAAACAGCAATTTAATACAATATATGTAGACAACTGTCCTGTCCAGAAACATCAACTAAATACAATATCTATAGACACCTGTCCTGTCCTGAAACAGCAATTTAATACAATATATGTTGACAACTGTCCTGTCCAGAAACATCAACTAAATACAATATATGTAGACACTGTCCGGTCCAGAAACATCAACTTAATACAATATATGTAGACACCTGTCCTGTCCAGAACCATCAACTAAATACAATATCTATAGGCACCTGTCATGCCCAGACCCATCAACTAAATACAATATCTATACCTGTCCTGTCCAGAAACATCAATTTAATACAATATATGTAGACACCTGTCCTGTCCAGAAACATCAACTAAATACAATATATGTAGACACCTGTCCTGTCCAGAAACATCAACTAAATACAATATATATAGACACCTGTCCTGTCCAGACCCATCAACTAAATACAATATCTATAGACACCTGTCCTGTCCAGACCCATCAACTAAATACAATATCTATACCTGTCCTGTCCAGAAACATCAATTTAATACAATATATGTAGACAACTGTCCTGTCCAGAAACATCAACTTAATACAATATCTATAGACACCTGTCCTGTCCAGAAACATTAATTTAATACACTATCCATAGACACCTGTCCAGTCCAGACCCATCAACTAAATACAATATCTATAGACACCTGTCCTGTCCTGAAACAGCAATTTAATACAATATATGTAGACAACTGTCCTGTCCAGAAACATCAACTAAATACAATATCTATAGACACCTGTCCTGTCCTGAAACAGCAATTTAATACAATATATGTTGACAACTGTCCTGTCCAGAAACATCAACTTAATACAATATATGTAGACACCTGTCCTGTCCAGACCCATCAACTAAATACAATATCTATAGGCACCTGTCATGCCCAGACCCATCAACTAAATACAATATCTATAGACACCTGTCCTGTCCAGAAACATCAATTTAATACAATCTATGTAGACAACTGTCATGTCCAGAAACATCAACTTAATACAATATCTATAGACACCTGTCCTGTCCAGACCCATCAACTAAATACAATATCTATAGACACCTGTCCTGTCCAGACCCATCAACTAAATACAATATATATACCTGTCCTGTCCAGACACATCAACTTAATACAATATCTATAGACACCTGTCCTGTCCAGACCCATCAACTAAATACAATATCTATAGACACCTGTCCTGTCCTGAAACATCAACTAAATACAATATCTATACCTGTCCTGTCCAGAAACATCAATTTAATACAATATATGTAGACAACTGTCCTGTCCAGAACATCAACTAAATACAATATCTATAGACACCTGTCCTGTCCAGACCCATCAACTAAATACAATATCTATAGGCACCTGTCATGCCCAGACCCATCAACTAAATACAATATCTATAGACACCTGTCCTGTCCTGAAACAGCAATTTAATACAATATATGTTGACAACTGTCCTGTCCAGAAACATCAACTTAATACAATATCTATAGACACCTGTCCTGTCCAGACCCATCAACTAAATACAATATCTATAGACACCTGTCCTGTCCAGACCCATCAACTAAATACAATATATTACCTGTCCTGTCCAGAAACATCATTGTGTTGTGTTTTTTTTGTTGTGTTTTTTTTGTGTGTTGTGTTTTTTTGTGTGTTGTGTTTTTTTTTTGTGTTGTGTTTTTTTTGTGTTGTGCATCAACTAAATACAATATCTATACCTGTCCTGTCCAGAAACATCAATTTAATACAATATATGTAGACAACTGTCCTGTCCAGAAACATCAACTTAATACAATATCTATAGACACCTGTCCTGTCCAGAAACATTAATTTAATACACTATCTATAGTGTTGTGCCCATCAACTAAATACAATATCTATTGACACCTGTCCTGTCCTGAAACAGCAATTTAATACAATATATGTAGACAACTGTCCTGTCCAGAAACATCAACTAAATACAATATCTATAGTGTTGTTGGTTTTTTTGTTGTGTTGTGTTTTTTGTGTGTGGTGTTTTTTTGTGTGTTGTGTTTTTTTGGTGTTGGTTAAATACAATATCTATACCTGTCCTGTCCAGAAACATCAATTTAATACAATATATGTAGACACCTGTCCTGTCCAGAAACATCAACTAAATACAATATATGTAGACACCTGTCCTGTCCAGAAACATCAACTAAATACAATATATATAGACACCTGTCCTGTCCAGACCCATCAACTAAATACAATATCTATAGACACCTGTCCTGTCCAGACCCATCAACTAAATACAATATCTATACCTGTCCTGTCCAGAAACATCAATTTAATACAATATATGTAGACAACTGTCCTGTCCAGAAACATCAACTTAATACAATATCTATAGACACCTGTCCTGTCCAGAAACATTAATTTAATACACTATCATAGACATCTGTCCTGTCCAGACCCATCAACTAAATACAATATCTATAGACACCTGTCCTGTCCTGAAACAGCAATTTAATACAATATTGTAGACAACTGTCCTGTCCAGAACATCAACTAATACAATATCTATAGACACCTGTCCTGTCCTGAACAGCAATTTAATACAATATATGTTGACAACTGTCCTGTCCAGAAACATCAACTTAATACATATATGTAGACACTGTCCTGTCCAGACCCATCAACTAAATACAATATCTATAGGCACCTGTCATGCCCAGACCCATCAACTAAATACAATATCTATAGACACCTGTCCTGTCCAGAAACATCAATTTAATACAATCTATGTAGACAACTGTCATGTCCAGAACATCAACTTAATACAATATCTATAGACACTGTCCTGTCCAGACCCATCAACTAAATACAATATCTATAGACACCTGTCCTGTCCAGACCCATCAACTAAATACAATATATATACCTGTCCTGTCCAGAAACATCAACTTAATACAATATCTATAGACACCTGTCCTGTCCAGACCCATCAACTAAATACAATATCTATAGACACCTGTCCTGTCCAGAAACATCAACTAAATACAATATCTATACCTGTCCTGTCCAGAAACATCAATTTAATACAATATATGTAGACAACTGTCCTGTCCAGAAACATCAACTAAATACAATATCTATAGACACCTGTCCTGTCCAGACCCATCAACTAAATACAATATCTATAGGCACCTGTCATGCCCAGACCCATCAACTAAATACAATATCTATAGACACCTGTCCTGTCCTGAAACAGCAATTTAATACAATATATGTTGACAACTGTCCTGTCCAGAAACATCAACTTAATACAATATATGTAGACACCTGTCCTGTCCAGACCCATCAACTAAATACAATATCTATAGGCACCTGTCATGCCCAGACCCATCAACTAAATACAATATCTATAGACACCTGTCCTGTCCAGAAACATCAATTTAATACAATCTATGTAGACAACTGTCATGTCCAGAAACATCAACTTAATACAATATATATAGACACCTGTCCTGTCCAGACCCATCAACTAAATACAATATCTATAGACACCTGTCCTGTCCAGACCCATCAACTAAATACAATATATATACCTGTCCTGTCCAGAAACATCAACTTAATACAATATCTATAGACACCTGTCCTGTCCAGACCCATCAACTAAATACAATATCTGTAGACACCTGTCCTGTCCAGAAACATCAACTAAATACAATATCTATACCTGTCCTGTCCAGAAACATCAATTTAATACAATATATGTAGACAACTGTCCTGTCCAGAAACATCAACTAAATACAATATCTATAGACACCTGTCCTGTCTAGACCCATCAACTAAATACAATATCTATAGACACCTGTCCTGTCCTGTCCAGACCCATCAACTAAATACAATATCTATACCTGTCCTGTCCAGAAACATCAATTTAATACAATATATGTAGACAACTGTCCGGTCTAGAAACATCAACTTAATACAATATATATAGACACCTGTCCTGTCCAGAAACATTAATTTAATACACTACCTATAGACACCTGTCCTGTCCAGACCCATCAACTAAATACAATATCTATAGACACCTGTCCTGTCCAGAAACATCAATTTAATACAATATATGTAGACAACTGTCCTGTCCAGAAACATCAACTTAATACAATATCTATGGACACCTGTCCTGTCCAGACCCATCAACTAAATACAATATCTATACCTGTCCTGTCCAGAAACATCAATTTAATACAATATATGTAGACACCTGTCCTGTCCAGAAACATCAATTTAATACAATATTTGTAGACAACTGTCCTGTCCAGAAACATCAACTAAATACAATATATGTAGACACCTGTCCTGTCCAGAAACATCAACTAAATACAATATATGTAGACAACTGTCCTGCAATAAAACATCTATTTAAATATTGTTATGAGGTTGTGGTGTCGCAGATATTCGCCCGACTATTTTAAATACATTGCTGAAGAGTATTGACCCTTTCAGCACTACAGGCCTCTAAATAGACTTACACAAGTGTAGATCCAGATGTGCCGGCTCGTGACTAGCCGTCTCATCAGAATTTGCACTTTTTGCCAGTAAGAATGATTTAGATAAATCTACCCATTTTGATAAATGAACTGGTCCAACTGGTAATTTTCTTATTAATGTATTGGTCTCAAAATACCATGCACCAGTCCATGTCAGTTACTTGGTGTTGAATGGGTTAATGTAGTGTACAAATAAGTAAACTATTAATGTCATTCCAAATAATGAAAGTAAAATGTTAATGTCATTCCAAATAATGAAAGTAAACTGTTAATGTCATTCCAAATAATGAGAGTAAACTGTTAATGTCATTCTATTGTTGCATCCTAATTTAAATACCATCACATATATGATATGGGACTTTAAACCGAGGTCTCGTGTCGGTGCTTTACACCATGCACGTAAACGCATCAGACGAGACTCTGGAATGGGTCTCTGTCTGTATCAATGCACTATCCTCCAAAAATCTAAAATGACTACTCTCTCTTCAGGAGGCATCGCTCATATAGGCAACCGGTAGTGATGATAAATAAACGTAAAACACAAATATTAAATGACATTCGATACTGTCACTGGGATTCGAACCTAAAACAGTGAGGGGCAATTTAATTGATGCACTCAGCCATGGAGCCTCTCCCAATTTAACTTAGTATTACCTGATAATGTTGCAAATGCTAAATGTAGTGTGCAGGTGTGAACTGCGCAATATTAATGTTCTGATATCCATTAATGGTTGGTAAACATCTAAGTGTGCAAATGTGACTGAGAACAGACTGCGTCTGCTTATACCTGGCTAGACTCCAACCGTCATTAATAATCTGCGCTCTGTTTATGTTGGAAATCATCTGAAAGAAAGGAAAAAACCGGAATATGTTTAAAGCGACATTACATCGCAAAAAGCCAAATAAATGCGAACACTAACATTGAATCAATAAACAATGTTTTATGTTGTCTACAAACTTTCAAAAGTGAAAGTAGGATTTCATATAATGGTCATCCACGTTGAAATGACGTTTGTTTGTCATTGGAGTCAACACCAAAAGCGCGATATTTCGTTCAGAATAATTTAACACATAAATATGCATGGGCACAACTGTGAGACAAAATGGTGAATCTGTACGATAAATCGTGTTATTCAGGATACACGCATTGTATTACGCATGAATGTTGACCCTATTTAGATTATTTTGTTATGTCAACAAACCGTCAACGTATACGAAGCTTATTTGTTGAAAAACTCAGTTTTTTAGGCAAATATTGGGGAAAAAATATATCATATAATAGGAAATTACATTATGCAGACATTTTCGTTTTCACTGATGTAGTGTCGCTTTAGTGACGTCATTCCCCGTTGAAAACATTGGCTACTATTAATAGACTATTAATATATGTTGCAGTGCAACTGTGGAGTATTAAAATTAAACACGATACGACCCGTAGCGTCAATGTGACGTTAATGTTAATTTAATAAGGTAATTCAATGAAATATATAGCTTGTAGCATAGATCACACCATTGACCCGGTTGCGTATTAACATAGCATTATTTGCATAAAGTCTGACAGGGCCGTGATTTAACATGTGTAGCACCCACTGTTTATTTTATCCACTAATATTTGAGCACATTTATTTTAGCAGTGAGTCATAAGTGTATTCGATTAACATGATGCACGTACGGTGTATCACACTAGTACATAGCTAACCTAATTTGCATATCATTCGAAGTGAAATACGCACTTTACGGTACCTGCACATGGTTTTCTATGGACAAGTACTCAGTCTGTGATAACGGTTATCACAGCAAAGATTGCAATGTTCGCTGACAAGTGCACTAAGTAAGAAGAGTGGTTCAATGTTGAAGCTCGTAGGTAGTGCTTGAAAGTTATTTATCTAAAAACACTGATAATACACGAGGATAACTTATATCTGTCAGGATATGTTTGTTTGGTTGATTGATATAGGGCCTATATCTAGGTCCATGTATATGACTGGAAGTCGTGATAGCACAGTGGATGCGCGTTCGCTTCAGCTGCGAAATGTCCGGAGTTCGAGCCCCGCTGGAGCCGTTACGATTGTGCCCTTAGGCAAGGCATTTAAATTCCACATTGCCTCCTCTCTCCAATGGATTCCATCAGGAATGAGGTCTCGAGAGTGATTAATATAAGTTGAAAGAACTTGTTTCGCAATCGAGCTAAACTACATTTGTATAAACAACATGTCTAAACATATCGGCTACGGAATAATTTAAACACAACTGAAAATTGAAGGAACGCGTACGCTACCTTGTGGTTAGATTTGAGCTGTAGTACAAGAGACCTCCAGTTGGAGTCTTCATAGTTAACCCTGTAGTACCCATACTGTTGAATATTACCCACAATCCACCCAGTTTCCGTTGCACTCGCATCTGGAATATCTAGAAATAACATAAACATTTTTCTTTGGAGGCAGTTCTTATTGGTATCGTTCCGTAATCGTTTCGTGATAGAAGCCTATCTTTATTTTTGTTTCGTTGTTATATCATATTCATGACCTAATCTTGCCGAAACGAGACACAAGCAAGGCAATGGTTGTGATGTGTACAATTTAAAGGTGTTAAACTAAGCAGACTATGAAACACCAATAGCATGTACAAGGATAATTGAAATATGACTTGCATGTTGAGTTTACTATACTAGAGGACATAGAAAACGCACACCTACAGTATGTACTAGAGGACATAGAAAACGCACACCTACAGTATGTACTAGAGGACATAGAAAACGCACACCTACATTATGTACTAGAGGACATAGAAAACGCACACCTACATTATATACTAGAGGACATAGAAAACGCACACCTACATTATATACTAGAGGACATAGAAAACACACACCTACATTATATACTAGAGGACATAGAAAACGCACACCTACATTATATACTAGAGGACATAGAAAACGCACACCTACATTATATACTAGAGGACATAGAAAACGCACACCTACATTATATACTAGAGGACATAGAAAACGCACACCTACATTATATACTAGAGGACATAGAAAACGCACACCTACATTATATACTAGAGGACATAGAAAACGCACACCTACATTATATACTAGAGGACATAGAAAACGCACACCTACATTATACTAGAGGACATAGAAAACGCACACCTACATTATATACTAGAGGACATAGAAAACGCACACCTACATTATATACTAGAGGACATAGAAAACGCACACCTACATTATATACTAGAGGACATAGAAAACGCACACCTACATTATATACTAGAGGACATAGAAAACACACACCTACATTATATACTAGAGGACATAGAAAACGCACACCTACATTATATACTAGAGGACATAGAAAACGCACACCTACATTATATACTAGAGGACATAGAAAACACACACCTACATTATATACTAGAGGACATAGAAAACACACACCTACATTATATACTAGAGGACATAGAAAACACACACCTACATTATATTATTATTATCACATGAAAACGAAATACGAAGGATTCCATCAAAGATATATCACATCTTTATTACAAAACACAAACTGAAACAGAAAATATTCCAAAATGTTTAAAACTATGTATTTATATAGTAATTGTTTTTCATGTAAAAACACACTTATCCGAAGTGTGCGTTTTCAATGTCCTCTAGTATATCAAATCGCATCTTGCTCACATTCTATAAATCAGCTTATCAGAACAAGGACATCGCTATTAAATGATATCACCCCCTGCTGAATACAATATTTATCATATACTTTTTGCTTGTATTCAGCGTAACTCTTTCACCGCCAATGTCGCATAAACGCGCCTTAGCAAACTGCTGAGAACCTGATCAGACTGAACAGAACGTGCCACCGACCAGGCTGTGTGCTGGTGACATCCGACCAGGCTGTGTGCTGATTGCTCTTCAGACAGTGGAGCTGCTGAAGCACCTGTCGTAATAGCAATCAACGAGTTGTGATGTCGGATAGTGTCATGTTACAGTTATTAATATTTATGTCCGATTAGCACGCTCGCTTCTCACCAATGCAACCCGGGTTCGATCCTCGGATCGGGAAGACTGTGAGATGGTACAGTGGTCGCCAGATCGGACACGTGGGTTTTCTCCGGGTACTCCGGTTTCTTCCCACACGAATGACCACATTTAGGCTTTCATCCGCGCTAACGAGAGTGATTAATATAAGTTGTTAGAACTTGCTTCGCAATCGTTGTAAAATAAATAAAGCTTAAACTTTAATACGTATATATATCGGGTATTCATTTGTGAAGTTGGTGATGCTTGGTATGTTGTTCATTAATTTTGTTTCTAATTTTCCTATTCTTGATTTATTTAGATTTCGTTTCATCAGTTTGGGTCTATGTTTACCGTATACCAAGCGTGCATACTCTACTGGAAATTGACATAAACAGGCCACTTCTTGGATTGCGGTGTATCTCAGAATAATATTATCCTAACACTAGTCAACTTCCAAGCGTCGTAGATTATAGATACGTACTCCACATCTCAATAATGTTCGACTCTTTATATCTCCAAGCTTGAACTAACCAATAGATACATAGCTTGAACTAACCTATAGATACATAGCTTGAACTAACCTATATATACATCGCTTGAACTAACCTATAGATACATAGCTTGAAGTAACCTATCGATACATAGCTTGAACTAACCAATATATACATAGCTTGAACTAACCTATATATACATAGCTTTAACTAACTTATATATACATAGCTTGAACTAACCTATAGATACATAGCTTGAACTAACCTATATATACATAGCTTGAACTAACCTATAGATACATAGCTTGAACTAACCTATATTGTTGTTTTTGTTGTTTTATACATAGCTTGAACTAACCTATATATATACATAGCTTGAACTAACCTATATATACATAGCTTGAACTAACCTATATATACATAGCTTGAACTAACCTATAGATACATAGCTTGAACTAACCTATAGATACATAGCTTGAACTAACCTATAGATGCATCGCTTAACCATGTAATATCCGAACTTGTAGTATTGAAACTGGGAGATGCACTGGTTGTGTAGGTGAAAGGAATGTCCCACTTGTAACTGAAACATATAAATAACACATGGTCTCAATTGTTCAGCGATGACAATCTCAAATGGAAAATAATCTACTGCATGGCATATAAAGCAACGATTGACACTAAACTGAGAAAATATCAATATAAATTTTTAATGAGACTAGTTCCAACAAACAAGTATCTCCATATGTGTAAATGAACTGAATCATCCCTATGTGACTTCTGTAATATGAGCATAGAAAGTATAGAACACCTGTTTTGGGAATGCCCGATCATACAAGACCTATGTACAAGCATTCGTAATTATCTAGGAACTATTGGTATTAACATGTCTTTCAACTTTAAAGACATTTGTCTAGGGTGCGAAAATAATAACATTGTTAATTTTATAATAATCCTGTGCAAATACTTTATCTCAAATATGAAATATAGTAAAATCCTGCCAAAGTTCGAATCATTTAAAAAGTACTTGTATCAAAGGATCGAAATCGAAAAAGACATTGCTTCATATTCTGGAAAAATAGATAGACACAACTTGAAATGGTCAAAGTTTAACTAAGCTAATCAAATATACATGCATAACAATCAATGTTTTCATAAATACAGTACACAGATAACTCTAAACAACACAGGACCTGGAACAGCTTACACTACAAAGGAACCTCCACATCAATTACCCAACCCCTACAAATCCTTGTTTGACACACTCCTTATCCTATTAACAAATATAAATGTTAGTAAGCAGAAGCGATCAGCCACTCATTACATCTCTCTCTCTTTCTCTCTCTCTCTCTCTCTCTCTCTCTCTCTCTCTCTCTCTCTCTCTCTCTCTCTCTCTCTCTCTCTCTCTCTCTCTCTCTCTCTCTCTCTCTCTCTCTCTCTCTCTCTCTCTCTCTCTCTCGCTTTAACAACTACACCTTAGTTACCCATTGTTCACTTTTAACTTTTGACAATCTTTGTATGCACTCATTCTTAAGGGACACACTGTACATATAGATAATCGAACTGAAGTAATATGTATACAATTAAAAACCAAAATAACTGTCGAAATATGTATCAACTAAATGTATATGCAATAAAGAAATAAACGAGGTTACCCGGATAGGGGCCTCAAAAGGAAAAAAAAATATAAAAAAATAACACATGTATGATATATACTTGACATTGTCCAATCTACCTAACTGGCCGTAATAACACATGTATAATCTAATATGGACCTTGTCCAATATACTTACCTGGCCGTAATAACACATACATAATCTAATATGGACCTTGTCCAATCTACTTACCTGGCCGTAATAACACATACATAATCTAATATGGACCTTGTCCAATCTACCTACCTGGCCGTAATAACACATGTATAATCTAATATGGACCTTGTCCAATCTACCTACCTGGCCGTAATAACACATATATAATCTAATATGGACCTTGTCCAATCTACCTACCTGGCCGTAATAACACATATATAATCTAATATGGACCTTGTCCAATCTACTTACCTGGCCGTAATAACACATGTATAATCTAATATGGACCTTGTCCAATCTACCTACCTGGCCGTAATAACACATATATAATCTAATATGGACCTTGTCCAATCTACCTACCTGGCCGTAATAACACATGTATAATCTAATATGGACCTTGTCCAATCTACCTACCTGGCCGTAATAACACATGTATAATCTAATATGGACCTTGTCCAATCTACCTACCTGGCCGTAATAACACATGTATAATCTAATATGGACCTTGTCCAATCTACCTACCTGGCCGTAATAACACATGTATAATCTAATATGGACCTTGTCCAATCTACCTACCTGGCCGTAATAACACATGTATAATCTAATATGGACCTTGTCCAATCTACCTACCTGGCCGTAATAACACATGTATAATCTAATATGGACCTTGTCCAATCTACCTACCTGGCCGTAATAACACATGTATAATCTAATATGGACCTTGTCCAATCTACCTACCTGGCCGTAATAACACATGTATAATCTAATATGGACCTTGTCCAATCTACCTACCTGGCCGTAATAACACATGTATAATCTAATATGGACCTTGTCCAATCTACCTACCTGGCCGTAATAACACATGTATAATCTAATATGGACCTTGTCCAATCTACCTACCTGGCCGTAATAACACATGTATAATCTAATATGCACCTTGTCCAACCTAATTGGCCGATGTATGACTATCAGCAAGACTGTAGAGCCGACCACTCGGCAATATCTAAGATGCCGTTGGTTTTCGCAGCATAAGCAGACAATAATAGTCGAGGTATGTGTGCTTCGATATGTGATACGCTTATACATGTCCCCAAAATACATCTTTACATGTCCCCAAAATACGTATATTCGTGTCCCCAAAATACATCTTTACATGTCCCCAAAATACGTATATTCGTGTCCCCAAACTATATCTTTACATGTCCCCAAAATACGTATATTCGTGTCCCCAAAATATATCTTTACATGTCCCAAAAATACGTCTTTACATGTCCTCAAAATATATCTTTACATGTCCACAAACAATATCTTTACATGTCCCCAAAATACGTCTTTACATGTCCCCAAAATACGTATATTCGTGTCCCCAAAATATATCTTTACATGTCCCCAAACTATATCTTTACATGTCCCCAAAATATATCTTTGCATGTCCCCAAAATACATCTTTACATGTCCCCAAAATATATCTTTACATGTCCCCAAAATACATCTTTACATGTCCCCAAAATACGTATATTCGTGTCCCTAAAATACATCTTTACATGTCCCCAAAATATATCGTTACATGTCCCCAAAATACATCTTTACATGTCCCCAAAATACGTATATTCGTGTCCCTAAAATACATCTTTACATGTCCCCAACATATATCGTTACATGTCCCCAAAATATATCTTTACATGTCCCCAAAATACGTCTATTCGTATCCCCAAAATATATTTTCATGTGTATTAATACACTTTTACTGTCCTCCAAAGTACATCAGTGCATATCCACATAATTCGTCTTTACATGTCCAAAAATACGTGTTTAAAATACCCCAACATTCGTCATCACAATTCCCTAAAACAAATTCCAGTTGTCTGAACAAGTTCTCCATTAGCTGTTTAAATTAATTTGAAAAACGAAATTGCACTGAATGCGAGTGTCCCGTTTTATTAATACTTGCAGTGTTAATTAAACATGCTAAAATGATTTATCGAGCTAACATTCAGATCTTCGTTATTGTGAGTGTGGTATCTCTCCCCACCACTGACACGCCAATCAGGCTCGTAGGCACACTGAAATGCACATCGAGGAAACTTCCTCGGTTAAAATTTCCAAAGCAAAAAGATATAAATGAAAAATTAAATAAATAGAATGCAAAGCATGTCCCTTTGCTGTATAACATGTAGACTGCTGGGGAACTGAAAGATCAGTACATAATTATACGCCTAAAATCAGAAAACGAGGGAAACTTTTATATACCCCAACAATTTTAAGGGAGAACATGCACCGGATCCCATAGATTTCCTCGGTTGAAATTTTCCTCCGGCTACGGCGCTGCCAATCTGGAAATTTCGGAAATGATCGGGGATACTAATTTGCATATGGTGCGCTATTTTTAGAAATACGAATGACTGCGGAAAAAGCCGAACGCTGGATAGTCAAAAAAATCGAGCATATAACCGCGGAGCCTGCCCAGGATATGTGTTGTTAGATAAACTGCCCTTCGCTCAAATGAGCAAATTTAGCGACGCTAAATAAACTTAAATTAAAAACATCGATTACATTTTAAATATCTTTGATTGTATCTCCATTCTGAGAAACTTTGATAATAAAAGTTTTATAGTGAGTACAATTATATGATAACAACAATTCTAGAAGATATGACATATATCACATAAATAATAATAATAATAATAATAAAACTTATCTTACCCAAATGTGCTGAGATATTTTTGTGGATCTTTTGCATTTTTGTTCTTTAAGAAGCGACTTTGTTCCAAATGTATATTTCCAATCCGCTTCGTTACCATGACAACAGGGTAATTCATTTGTAGCGTATATGTATCCATAATCTTCTTCACGTCTACTGTATGTCCGTCTGTCTTCGATTGCTTTAAAATACGCTTTTGATCAGAGAGAATATTGGTAAAGAATATATTTTTGATGATTGCTAATTTCGATTGACCTTTGTCTGAGTTTGACCTTTGCTCTAGAAAATTGATTTTAAGACAGTTTTGGAATACATTTTGAAACTATTTATGTTGCATTCTTTTTTAGGACTAAAATTCGAGTTTAGTATAATATTCACTCAATACTCACAACGTTGGTTCAAGTTGTTCCATGTACTTTCATATAAATATATTTGTTTGCACAGTGTCGCACCGCATTGAATTAGCGAACAATGGTGTTATACCTAAATACAGTATGTAATCTCGACCAATTTCTTTTACCTCTCAGTGGATTCCAGGAAATTAACTATCTTTTTTAAAGCTTAAGCTTCATTTTAACTATGTATATATATATATGCCACAATGGTGTTATACCTAAATACAGTATGTAATCTCGACCAATTTCTTTTACCTCTCAGTGGATTCCAGGAAATTAACTATCTTTTTTAAAGCTTAAGCTTCATTTTAACTATGTATATATATATATGCCACAATGGTGTTATACCTAAATACAGTATGTAATCTCGACCAATTTCTTTTACCTCTCAGTGGATTCCAGGAAATTAACTATCTTTTTTAAAGCTTAAGCTTCATTTTAACTATGTATATATATATATGCCACAATGGTGTTATACCTAAATACAGTATGTAATCTCGACCAATTTCTTTTACCTCTCAGTGGATTCCAGGAAATTAACTATCTTTTTTAAAGCTTAAGCTTCATTTTAACTATGTATGTTGTTGTTTTTTTTTTTTTTTTTTTTTTTTTTGTTTTGTTATATATATATGCCACAGTGGTGGTTATACCCTAAATACAGTATGTAATCTCGACCAATTTCTTTTACATCTCGGTGGATTCCAGGAAATTAACTATCTTTTTTAAAATTTAAGCTTCATTTTAACTATATATATATATATATATATATATATGCCACAATGGTGTTATACCTAAATACAGTATGAAATCTCGAACAATTTCTTTTACATCTTGGCGGATTCCAGGAAATTTACTATCAACAATTAGATATAGTATCCAATGAACAACCGCATTTGGTGGGTTTGTAAATGTTAATTGATGTAATGTAAGTATTCTTTGTGAATAAAATGATGTATGTATATTTATCGGCCACAACTACTAACCACCCAATCCCCAGGAAGCTAGTATGGAAAGAGAAGCACAAACAGATTCACGAACTGACTCTTTATAAGCCATACAATTAAAAGTTTAAACTTTAATTATTTTACAACGATTGCGAAGCAAGTTCTAACAACTTATATTAATCACTCTCGTTGGCGCGGATGAAAGCGTATAATTTGTATGTGGTCATTCGTGTGGGATGAAAGCGGAGTACCCGGAGAAAACCCACTTGTCCGATCTGGCGACCACCCCTATCTCACATATTTCCCGGTCAGAGGATCGAACCTTTGTTGCATTGGTGAGAAGCGAGCGCGCTAACCACTGCGCTAATCGGACAGCCAATTAACAGGTCCGCATCTATTTGAAACAATAGTTACATAGATACATAGACATTGTAGTACATTTCATAACGTCTGGGCGGCGAAAAGAAGTGTCAATAAATAAGAAGAATGAATTATAAATGAACAGCGGTCCGCTTAAACGATATAATTATATAAGCACGTGTTTGAAACACGTGCTGGAGAATAATACTTACAGTTGACCAGGCTTCCCAGAGATCATCGTGCCCTGTATTTCCGTACTTGTGAGTATTCAGGTAAAGCTGACAAATAGATACATGAGGTTACTGTTATACATGCTATTGCTTAGAAATAAGCGAACCGATTTCGACAGATTCAGTTGTGGATCTGATATAGGCTATAGAATACCATTATATGGTAAATGGCTCTTTAGATGTAAACGTGTGAAGTTGACAACACGATAACTGTGTATATGGAATATAGTTCTATGTCTCCAGTACCATAGCACGAGGCAAATTGCAACAGATGCAATATAGGGGGTCCGGGAACATTGCTGGGGTATAGAAGCGATTTCCTGCGTTTTTCTGATTTCATGAGTTTAGACGTATAATTATGTACTGACCTTTCAGCTCTCTAGCAGTCAACATTTTATACAGCAAAGGGACATTATTTGCATTTTATTTATTTAATTTTCCATATTTTATTTTGCTTTGGAAATTTTAACCAAGACTGCTGCCTCGGTGTTCCTCAGTGTGGCTACGGGCATTGTCTCCATTTGAAATACTACAAAATAAAATCCTCATTGGCTCAATGCATGGTTGCAAAGGATAACCTCATTAGCTCAAATCACGTGTTCCTTGCTATAGGTTCGAATCCCACTGGGGGTGTCGAATTCTTTCATATGAGGAATCTATCCAGCTGGCTTATGGTAGGTCCGTGGTTCTACCTGTGTACCCGTCAATACCAGTACTACTGCTCTAAGGGGCATCCGGGGTCTTCTTCCACCAATAAAAGTTGGAAAGACGCCGTATGGCCTATAGAAGCTGTTGATGCGACATTACACTCGGCTTCCGTGGTCGAGTGGATACGGTCCACTGAAACCTCTCATCACTGATTGTCACGGGTTGGAGCGGCGGAGCGCCCAGGCCTCATTTATGTGAACAAGTTGGCAGTTTTTTACGGAGGTTGGTGCACCAAGTACTGGTTAACCGATGGAGTCTGCCCAAGAAAGGTGCTGTTAGGTAATCTGCCCGTCGCTCGGACAACCGGTAGTGACGTTAAATAGACTTAAAATAAGAAATTAAACCCATAAACCAAAACGTGACATCATGATTAAGCTATGTTTAAACTAAGATATGAAAATCTTCAGGGATGACCTGAGGTAATATGTATATATACGCACACACCTGTAGTCCTTTCCTAAACGTTTCATCTCCTAAAATAAATCGCATCATTCGAATGACAGAGCCGCCCTGGAAGAAACCAAGTATATATATAATGTATGTACTGAACGACTGTCCTAAACATTCATTACGCAAACAGAACGTACACTTTTCAGAGATGGAAACGTGAGAATAAAGTGGCATATTCAACTATATTTAATTATTTATTTTCCAGTTAGAAGTCAAAGCACTTTCGGGTAGCCAGTACATGCCCGGTGTATAGCACCGCTACACGAGAATTCGGTTTCTAGTCCCATCTGTTAATATTATTAATCGAACCTGCTATCCATGGCTTCGCAGTCCAACGTGTTAACTACTGGACCACTGACTCATCTATCAAAGAACTATTGTGTGCTTTACGTTTATTTATCGTCGCTACCGGTTGCCCATATGAGCGACGCCTCCTGATGAGATTAGTCATATTAGATTTTTGGGGGATAGTGCAATGATACAGACAGAGACCCAATGCAGAGTATCATCTGGTTCTATTACGTGCACGGTGTACAGCACCGACTCGAGACCTCGGTTTAAAGTCCCATCTGAAATACTGTTAATTGTATTAGGGTTATACGGTTGATCGAACCCGCGATCACTGGATTACCAGTCCAGCGTGTTACCACTGGACTACAGATCCGTCTGTAAAGAACTACTTAGACCTTGTTATGTATTTATAGTATGTCCCTGACATTTTTACAACATTTGTACAATATCTTGTAATAAAATACGACAATTTTACAAACCTTGTAATACGATATGTTGCAATCAGATACGACATATTCCCAACACCTTGGCATAAGATATTGTATCAAAGAGCTCGTGAATTTCCCCTGGGTTATGTAAAGAAAGGTAAATGGGATGTGACGTAATACATGAATACAATTCCAATTGTACAAACCTTGTAATAAGAAATGGCGTAATCAGATATAGCATATTCTCAATACCTTGGCATAAGATATGGCATCGAAGATCTCGTGAATTTCATCTGGGTTATGTACAGGAACGTAAATCGGATGTGACGTAATCAGTGAATCAAACTCGAGAGCCGCTTGTAATGGACCAGCAACAAACTGTTCAAACTGAAAACATCGAATCACAGGTGTCACAGTTAGGCAAGAAGCACATCATGCTAGAGAATGACTGTATGGTGTGTACAGACACAATTAGGCAATGATCACAGATTAGAGTAAAGTTTCAGTAAATACATTCATGATTTGTTCTTTTGTCGTAGAATCGTGTTCAACTTCTGTGCCAGCTTATCAATAAAGTTAGCACACACACTTAGACATAATACAAATGTGTATATCTAATCAGTTGCATAGCTTTCTGTCCAATTCATTCGTTCAGTTGTTGTAGATAAGCATGTAGTAGTCATTATAGGTAGCAGTGAGAGTTCAATATACAGTAATGCAAGGACCACATACTGCTAGAGCAAGACTGCATTGTGTGTTTACAGACAGATATAGTAAGGCAAGGACCACATACGGCTAGAGCAAGACAGCATTGTGTGTTTACAGACATATACAGTAAGGCAAGGACCACATACTGCTAGAGCAAGACTACATTGTGTGTTTACAGACAGACAGATACAGTAAGGCAAGGACCACATACTGCTAGAGCAAGACTGCATTGTGTGCTTACAGACATATATAGTAAAGCAAGGACCACATACTGCTAGAGCAAGACTGCATTGTGTGCTTACAGACAGATACAGTAAGGCAAATACCACATACTGCTAGAGCAAGACTGCATTGTGTGTTTACAGACAGATATAGTAAGGCAAGAACAACATACTTCTTCAGAAATGCTGTATGTTATGTGTGGCAAGGACCACCGACTTAGAGCAAACACATTCAATGATGTGTTCTCTCATAGCAGAATCGTGTGCAAATACTCTGCCAGCTATGCACTGTATTGTGTATATTAAATTATTAATACATAGTCTGAAATCGAATAATACGAATAATAACAACAAGACAGAATAAAGTCTACATTTATTGAAGGTAAGCACAGTATGACAGTGTGCAGATTTCATCAACGGAATACTAACTTCCTAAACCTATATGACAACAATTGTGGTCACGTGGAAAACAAATACTATTTTCCAGACACCCTGATATGCCATTGGCGTTTGCAAATTCAATAATCCATATATACATGTATATCTAATCCGTTTTTATTTCGAAACATTCAATAGGAGGCATGGGTAATTAGTTATTGGAAAGTAATGCAACAAAGAAGACTAGCGCTATGATGTATTTAATTATAAGTATATTATGTAATGGGTACCATCTTCCAGTCCTTGTAGAGCATGTCGGCACCGATATACCCTACAAACGTAGCAAATCCTTCATTGAGCCACAGATCATCCCACCATTGCATCGTCACAAGGTCACCAAACCACTGTTATAAAATACATTTAGAATTTAACAATATACTAGATGACATAGAAAACGCACACCTACATTATATGCTTATTATTACATGAACACGAAATACGAAGGATTCCATCAAAGATATATCACATCTTTATTACAAAACACAAACTGAACAACTAAAATTATTCCAAAATGTTTAAAACTATGTATTTATATAGTTATTGTTTTTTTTGTAAACACACACCTATCCGAAGTGTGCGTTTTACTATGTCCTCTAGTATAGGTAAATGTGCTATATTACTGAACAAGCAGAATGTATGATATTGAATGTTGCAAAGCAATTAGTTTGGATATTTAACCGTCTGCGCCAGCGCTACTTAGTAAATGAAAAGAGCAGACAAACAGTTTTATAACTTTTGTCTATTTGTACTTATGCATGGATACAATTCAGATAGACTGCAATATTAAAGAGAATTGTAAAGTAAAATTTATGCACTCATCCCAATTATCTGAGTACACGAGCTGACATCTAAGAACTCTCTTACATGTGATGTGAGGATATCAAAAGCATGTTCAACTGTAAACTAATCCTAGGAGGTTTTGATGGAACAGAAATGTCATTCCACAATGGTCTTATACCTAATTACAGTATTAAAAGAAAAATCATTATTTATTTTACAACGATTGAGAAGCAAGTTTTAACAACTTATATTAATCACTCTCGTTGGCGCAGATGAAAGCGTAAATGTGGTCATTCGTGTGGGAGGAAACCGGAGTCCCCGGAGAAAACCCACCTGTCCGAACTGATGACCACCGTTCCACCTACATTCTTCCCGGTCCGAGGATCGAACCCGGGCTGCATTGGTGAGAAGCGAGCGCACTAACCACTGCGCTAATCGGACAGTAATTACAGCATGACATCTCGACCAATTTCTTTTACATCTTGGCGGATTCCAGGAAATTAACTATAAACATGTAGATATAGTATCCAATGAACAGCCGCATTTGGTGGGTTTGTAAATCTTAATTGATGTAATGGGAGTATTCTTTGTGAATTTCATAACTGTTCAGCTATGCACACCATCATACAGTTTGTCGTAATTGTCTTTGCTTAGTCTAGTGCAAACTTTTCTCTTGTCTAGGCCATCATGGACTACGTTCACTCTTATCAAGCACACATCCATTCACCTGTCGACAAGTTTAATAACAACATCTTGATTGGACATGTGCTTGTTTATTATAGTATCACCCCTATTTAAAGGGCCAACCATATGAGACATCTCTTTTTATGAACATCAGTAGTTCCCGAATCCTATGCTTGTATGCCAAGACGCCAGGCTGGTAGACAATCGTAACCATTATTTAACTAGCTGGCGGCTCACCAACCGGTCATATCAGAACGAACCCCTGACGAGATTCTAACCTTCGCTCCGCTCCGTAGGCAGACGCCTTAACCACTATGCCACGATTACGGTGCAATATATATGCATAACTACAATACTTATTTGGTACAAATAATTTATAGTTCATGCAAATTAGCGATATCGAGCGCACGCGCATTGATACTGAAAGAGGTACTTTGCTCTCCGCATATAAAGTAGGTCTCCATATGTATAATATTATGGTTATTTACCTGGTGAGCCAGTTCGTGCGTAATTGTGTCAACAACGTACTGTCGGTCCATCTCTGACGTCACCCCGGGGGCATATAGCAATCTAGATTCCTTGAACGTGATCAGTCCCCAGTTCTCCATACCACCAGCCGGAGAGTCGGGTAACGCTATCATATCTACAACATGTGTAAAACGTTCGTTTCTATATATTTTAAGCACAGTTTTAATGAATACTAACATAATTTAGAAATTATAGTATTCCGTGGCCGGTACGCCTGAAATACGAAATGTAATATTGTGTGCGAAATGGACGAAATGTAATTGGCGTGTGCGAAATGGAATTTTAAATCGTATATAAATGCAAAATAAGAGCATGAAATGACTTATATTGTATTATATATCGAATATTAACTGTATTCAATGAAAATCACAAAGGTTGCAATTAAATATATTAACATATACAACATTTATAGCTCATATTGTAATTTCTCAATGAAACGACCACTAGGAAATGTAAATCTCGTGTGCGAAATTCCAGTTTGCACATAATTCGGTTATATGTTCATATATTTAATTGCAACCTGTGTGGTTTTCATTTAATACAATTAATATTCGATATAATTATAATACAACATAAGTCATTTCATGATGATGATTGAGCTTATTTACCCTCGCCGCCGGCGAACCATATAAGTCATTTCATGCTCTTATTTTGCATTTATATATGATTTAAAATTCCATTTCGCACACGTCAATTACATCTCGTCCATTTCGCACACAATATTACATTTCGTATTTCAGGCAAACCCTTCCGTGGCCTAGTGGTTAAGGCGTCCGCCTACGGAGCTGGAGGTTGAAGGTTCGAATCTCGTCAGGGGTCTGTTCTGATATGGCCTGTTGATGAGCCGCTAGCTAGTGTTTTGCAAAATGTCAATGCATTGTCCCAGTTCCAGGACAAATTGGTAAATAGAAATACAGAAACACACATGGAAGTCGTGATAACACAGTGGATGTGCGTTAGCTTTAGGTGCGAAAGGTCCGGAGTTCGAGCCCCGCTGGAGCCGTTACGAGTGTGCCCTTAGGCAAGGCATTTGAATTCCACGTTGCATCTTCTCTCTCCCTCGTGGCGATGGATTCCATCAGGAATGAGGTCTCGAGAGTAATTAATATAAGTTGTAAGTTTCGCAATCGAGCTAAAATAAAATTGTATAAACTAGAAACACACATAATACCGAAACACACATAACCAACTCAGGTGACATCCATTATGTACGACGTGTAGTGAGCTTCTGATCCATTTTCATTCATGTTTCTAAATTGTGTGTACTATGTATACTCTATATGAAATGAACACTGATCCATTGCGAATGGTTGTTGGAAGGGGTTATATGCCGGGATACGGTCTCAAATGTATAATGTTGTATCATTACTAAAAAACTATTGAGGCTAGCAATGCAATCAAATCCACTTGAACACCTGCTACCTCGTATACAGCTCTTCTTCAGCAATAAACTGAATTAAAGTAAAGCAGGGACCAGTAGGCATATATCAAACATTTACGACCTCGTAATAAATGTACGACCATCGTCACTAGTGGCTTACGATCAGATTACACTCTAGATAAAGTGCTATCCGAAAGTTCATCTTATAGCGCTCGTAGAAAATCACAACTTACGATCTCACAACTTAGTAGTATTGTATATAGAGAGACGCCGGTGTTGTATTGTATATAGAGTGACGCCGGTGTTGTATTGTATATAGAGAGACGCCGGTGTTGTATTGTATATAGAGTGACGCCGGTGTTGTATTGTATATAGAGAGACGCCGGTGTTGTATTGTATATAGAGTGACGCCGGTGTTGTATTGTATATAGAGTGACGCCGGTGTTGTATAGTATATAGAGAGACGCCGGTGTTGTATTGTATATAGAGAGACGCCGGTGTTGTATTGTATATATAGTGACGCCGGTGTTGTATTGTATATAGAGTGACGCCGGTGTTGTATTGTACATAGAGAGAGGCCGGTGTTGTATTGTATATAGAGAAGCCGGTGTTGTATGTATATAGCGTGACGCCGGTGTTGTATTGTATATAGAGTGACGCCGGTGTTGTATTGTATATATAGTGACGCCGGTGTTGTATTGTATATAGAGTGACGCCGGTGTTGTATTGTATATAGAGTGACGCCGGTGTTGTATTGTATATATAGTGACGCCGGTGTTGTATTGTATATAGAGTGACGCCGGTGTTGTATTGTATATAGAGGGACGCCGGTGTTGTATTGTATATAGAGTGACGCCGGTGTTGTATTGTATATAGAGAGACGCCGGTGTTGTATTGTATGTAGAGTGACGCCGGTGTTGTATTGTATATAGAGTGACGCCGGTGTTGTATTGTATATATAGTGACGCCGGTGTTGTATTGTATATAGAGTGACGCCAGTGTTGTATTGTATATAGAGTGACGCCGGTGTTGTATTGTATATAGAGTGACGCCGGTGTTGTATTGTATATAGAGTGACGCCGATGTTGTATTGTATATAGAGTGACACTGGTGTTGTATTGTGCTTCATTGTCAAGCACTAGCAAATATGACATTATAAATGGGGTTAGCTCGCTCGCCTCTCACCAATGCGACACGGGTTCGTTCCTCGGACCGGGAAGTATGTGAGATGGTACGGTGGTCGCCAGATCGGACACGTGGGTTTTCTCCGAGTACTCCGGTTTCCTCCCACACGAATTACCACATATACGCTGTCATCGGCGCCAAGGAGAGTGATTAATATAAGTTGTTAGAACTTGCTTCGCAATCGTTGTAAACTAAATAACGGTTAAATAAATTGGGTAAAAGGCACAGACAGTGATAGAATACTTGAGACATTCTCATCCAAGCGAGTTCACTCCCTACCAAATATGTCTTGAATTGGTTTATCTGATTTGATTCTATTATATATCTCTCTATCTCTCTATACATGTATGTATGAATAACAATCACATTACAAATAGATAATTAGCAAATGGGTTGGGCCCCAAGTTCTGACAACATTAGTGATTGGCCCTCGCCATATAAAAAGTGTTAAGCACTACAGAATGTAAGTGGAGTTATATTACGTACTCAACGCCGAAATAATATACATAGCACATAGTGCATATTACAAGTATGAATATAATATTATGTGGTCTTAGTCTTGGACTTGTTCAAAGAAATGTACTAATTTGCACAATACAATTCAATGTCCACGTTGTCAAGTTGTGAATACCGGAACCAAGGCTCAAGCAAAAAATCAAAAGCTTATCTCCCACTAACCGCCCGTTATAACAATGTTGTCAATCGTTGTCTTGGTCACGTTCTTGGTCACGTTCTTGGTCATCCAAGTCCCAATCATATTCATTTGTGTCATTAGCCCGTTAGTTAACTAATAACTACCGCCTGTGTCTCATAAGTCAGAAATGACTGGACCTTTCAATAGGGTCGACATTATAATAAACACACATTTTACTTTAGTATTTAACTCTTTAGGCGCCTACTAAATTGAGAGCATGTGCAAGCAACATAGATCCAGATAAGCCGCGGCATAACGCCGCGTCTGATCAGGATATGTGTTGTTTGCTATTCGGATAGGTGCTTCAGCTCTACTGTCTGAAGAGCAATCAACATACAGCCTGACCAGACGACACGTTCAGTTCTGTCTGATCGGGTTCTCGGCTTTTTGCAAAGTCGCTTTTATGCGACATTGGCGGTGAAAGAGTTAAAGGTATATTTCGGTACTTCTGGCAGTAAATGATAATACAATGCATCGCTGTCAGGAAAAACAATCACTAAGTCGTATGAGATACACACATGTCAGAGTGGGTCATAGTGATGCGGGGTTCGCAGTGACTTGCGCGGGATTTGTAAGAACATGTTACCTACCTTGCTTCGGCAGAGGATATGCAATTCCAAAATAGTCAGCGTAGTTTTCAATAGTCTTTATACCAACGTCTAGTGCCACTTTGGTCTGGTCCACAAACTGTCGTCTGACCCATGCACTATACAGTATGCCAGTGTTTGTTCTACCCTCCGTTTTATTGAACTGCCCGACAACAAAGGCTAGGAGATATGTTGACATCTTTTTAGATATTTCATAATGATCCTCCACGTAATCGTTAGCACTAGAATAAACAGATATACTAATGTCGGTTTGTTTAATTAATGGTTAATTGCTTACATAAATTAAATGACATCAGAACTATTTGTGATGTATTGAAGATCACTTTATCGGCGATATTTATGAAATCATTTATGTGGTTGCTAGGTTACGTCACCGTGGCGGTGTGGGTTCGTATGCCTAATTCTTCTTTAATTTGGAAAATATACATAATCTTTTGATTACATGTATTTACTAGCGTATTACTTAATCATATAATAATAATAATAACAACATAATTTATGTTTTTGTCAATTAAAATAAGAATACATTATTGCTAAGTATTAATAATTCGAGAGAGAGAGAGAGAGTGGGGATGGAGGGAGAGAGAGAGGGGAAGATAGAGAAAGAGAGAGAGAGGGGGGGGAGAGAGGGATATATAGAAAGATAGAGAGAGAGAGAGAGGGGTAGAGAGAGAGAAAGAGGGAGATAACGCAATATATAATACAAATGGCGCTATCACAACTTCAATATCTATGTATACTAGAGGACATAGACAACGCACACCTACATTATATACTAGAGGACATAGACAACGCACACCTACATTATATACTAGAGGACATAGACAACGCACACCTACATTATATACAGAGGAGTTTTAGAGGACATAGACAACGCACACCTACATTATATACTAGAGGACTAGACAACGCACACCTACATTATATACTAGAGGACATAGACAACGCACACCTACATTATATACTAGAGGACATAGACAACGCACACCTACATTATATACTAGAGGACATAGACAACGCACACCTACATTATATGATTATTATTACATGAAAACGAAATACGAAGGGTTCCATCAAAGATATATCGCATCTTTATTACAAAACACACACTGAACAACTAAAAATATTCCAAAATGTTTAAAACTATGTATTTATATAGTTATTGAGTTTCATGTAAATTCATGTCCTCTAGTATATATGCTATATGCACGGGGAGGGCTGTAAATAATGTTGTTATAACTTGTAGCCCAACCAATTTGCTTTTTTCCCCTCGACAAAACAAATGTATCGAATACTGCAATCATATAATTGCATATTAATCTCTGATTTGTTCTTAGTATTGTATGTATATATGTAATGTATTGTATGAAAAAATGCAATAAAATATTATTAAAATTAAAAATATATATGCAATGTAATTTTGTTCGCTTGTTTCACTTTCAACAGAATAGTGGTTTTACATGATTGTTTCATAAACACAATACGAAGAAACAAGCAGCTGTAGACACTATAGTAACACTATTGTAACACTATAGTAACACTATAGTAACGTTACTATAGTAACGTTAATACTATAGTAACACTATAGTAACGTTACTATAGTAACACTCATTGAAGTAAGCAACAATGTATAGGGAGGAAGTTTGCAATGAAAACTGGACTGGTTCAAGTCTATTAAGTGTATCGAGTACCATAATACCAATGCAGCAACTCACAGCGCACTCATTTGCTAGTCAATTACCAGTACCGTAGCCAGAGGCAAATTTCAACCGAGGCAATCTATGGGGTTCGGGGGAATGTTTCCCCTTAACATTGTTTGGGTATAGAAGCGATTTCCTGCGTTATCTGATTTTAGACGTATAAGTATGTACTGACATCTTGCAGTTAACATGTTATACAGCAAAGGGATTTGCATTTTATTTATTTAATTTTTCATTTATTTGATTATGCTTTCGAAATTTTAACCGAGGCGTCTGCCTCGGTGTTCCTCAGTGTGGCTACGGGCCTGGTGACTATTCAAGAAGGCGGCTACCCGGCAACTACTCTCACTACAAATATTACTGAACACACGAGCAACATCATGGGAGCCACTAACTAAACCTAAATAATTAGGGGTTTAATATCAAACTAAAATGGAGCACATGTCAGGAAGGACTATGACACTATGAGTTTAAACTTTAACTTTATTTATCTTACAACGATGGCGAAGCAAGTTCAAACAACTTATATTAATCGCTTTCGTTGGCGCGGGTGAGCGCGTGTATATGGTAATTCCAGTGGGGGGAAACCGGAGTACCCGGAGAAAACCCACCTGTCCGATCTTGCGACCACCGTACCATTTCACATATTTCCCGGTCCGAGGATCGAACCCGGGTTGCATTGGTGAGGATCGAGTGAGAAGTGAGCGCGCTAACCACTGCGCCAATCGGACAGCCCATAAATATAATATAAATAAGTTGTTTTTTGCCGTAAATGTCGTACATAAAGATAAAGCTTACATTGTCACGGTGTTGGTCAAAGGCATATTGGAGAGCGTCACAAGATGTTTCTTTCTCACAAGCCTGACACGAAATGTCGCTTTCATTGCAGGTTCATCGAAACATGGAAATGCTTTGCGTGCATCTGTTGGTTCCATCTGAGTAGCAGCGAGATATCTATAACGTATCAAACATTCATAGGCTAAGCAATGTTGAAGACCTGTGTTAGTGGTCACCTCTATTAAGCAGCCAATCTGTATTAAGCAGCCAATTTCCAGATTCCTAATATGTTATATTATGTTATATTTCGGGTTTTACGCCTGCATCAGCACCATTTTGGGCTATATCGCCGGCGGGCACTCGACCACGGAGGCGGACTTCCTAATATGTTGCTATATTATACATTTGACCTCTATTAAGCAGCCACTCTGTATTAAGCAGCCAATTTCCAGATTCCTAATATGTTGTTTTATTATATAGTTGATATAGCAGCCATATGTGCTAAGCAGCCATTTTCTATGATTCCCTTGGCTGGCTGCTTAAGACAGGTTTGACTGTAAGCGCATTATATATAACAACATGTTTATACAATCACAACCTCTTTGGTTCAAAATCAATGACAATCTTTATTTCCTTTAAATGTGTATCAAATTAACACTTAACCTGCCGAATAAATTGGACGGAATGTGCAAACAACATAGATCCAGATCAGCGTCTGATCAGAATCTGTGTTGTTTGCTTCACAATCCGAATAACAAACAACATATAGCCTGATCAGATAGCACGCTATGTGCCGTCTGATCTGGCTCTGCTCTATGCTATTTGCAAGAGCGATTTTAGTCGTGATTGGCAGGTTAGGTGTTAAGCACTATGTGAAACTTAAATGACTGCAAACTGTGTCTCCATCATGTTTCGTATGGACAATAGGGCTGTTCTCCAAAACAGACAAGCCAATCATCCGATGAGTTGTTGCAAGAAACGATACCAAACAAACAAAAACCCCTGTTTGTTTAAAAGTAGAACACTGTGTGCTCATTTCGTCTATTACTAATATCCGGTTATAGATCACTTAAAGTGGCAAATACAGGCTGGCTGTGAATCATAGTATTCTCGCTAATATAACATGGTTTTATTTAAAAATGAATAACAGCTCAATACTATATGATTTCCAGTTGATTTGATTTAAATCTGTCAAGTAATAAAAGTATAATACAATTATATGTCCAACTCACTGACACTGCAAACACGGCGGCCCTCTTAGCGGCCATCTTGGATTGTGGGGGAAACCTTGACCCAGAACCTAGGGTCTCGCTAGGAAAAGGTCCACACATTATCATTCTACCAGTACACCAAGTGGCTAAATTCTAGAATTAAGCGAGCAATTATTGCAACATACCCTTGTAGTGACTCTCACTAATATCATACTCTAATATCCCCTCATGGCGATGGATTCAAACATGAATGAGGTATTGTGAGCGATTAATATAATGTTGTAAAAGGTTGTTTCGCAATCGAACGAAAATACATTTGTATAAGCAAGTATCTTGGAGTGTCATATGTATGTATTTCGTGCAGAATGTACATTCCTTAATACATTTAATAGTTCATTTACATCGTTTGGTTACCCTCCTGGTAGCTGCTGAGGTAAAACCCTTGTAGATCATCCTTCAGAGGGCCAACAAAGTCCATGGACAGTTGGTATTGCGAACCCTGTATAGTGTCTCTATCGAGATGAACTATCAGGAACTGGCGATCTTTATCTTCAGTATGTTTCACATACTTCGGTTCACTGCTAGTCGCCGAGTTCGCACTAAATTGAATCGTGTCCTTTGTAATCTGTAATGGAAAGGAAAAAGGAAATGGGACCTTCAACATAGCCTGGGTTCCAGTCTGTCGATTTTTCACTTTGTAACTTCTTTCAAAATGACATGATCAGAAACTCAATACGGCCCAATTAATAGTCTCGGTGTTAAAATATATTTATTTGACTGACCAGGCAAATATATATCGACGCCTGTTCCCAGGCTACCTTCAAGAAACAAGGGACATAAAGTGGATACTATTTAAGAGTGATAGGTTGCATGTTGCGCACGTATATCAATCACGAGTATGTCTTAGAGAAAGTTCGACAGCCCCATTACAACGGATTCCATTAGCTTGAAACGTAATATAAAAACACATAAATAAAACCGACGTTCTCAAAGTAATACAAGCAATATCATTGAGATAATCTTAACGTTTATTAAATATGATACGATCATACATAGTGCAGATAGTGTACACTGGATATTAGAAGAACACCAAGACAATGCATATGGGGACGAAATACCATGTTGCATTTATAACAAATCCATTTAAAATCTATGTTTTTACATCGTTGTGCATTGTGCATGGCGAAATGGTAGCCCGACGGTAGTCTCTCTCTCTCTCTCTCTCTCTCTCTCTCTCTCTCTTCTATCTTCTCTCTCTATTCTATCTCTCTCCCCTCTCCCCCCACTATCTCTCACTCTTCTCTCCCCCTCTCTTTCTCTCTCTCCCTCTCACTCTCTCCCCTCTCTCCCCTCTACCTCTCACTGTCCTATCTCCCCTCTCTCTATCACTCTTCCCTCTCCCCTATCTCTATCTGCTTTCCTCTCGCTCCCCTCTCTATCTCTCCTCTCTCTCTCTCTCCCTCCTTCTCTCCCCCTCCCTCTCTCTCCGTCAGGGCAATATATTCCACCAGGAATGAGGTCTCGAGAGCGATTTAACTACTATAGCAAGAACTTATTTCGCAATCAAGATAAAAGAAATGTGTATTTATAAACTAATACTATATTGGAAAGAGGTTTTGACAGAAGAAAACGATCAAATAATAGAGACATGACGCCATTTCAGAAATATCACAAATATATATAAAAAAGATATATTTAAATGCAGTGTTTAAGAGTGGTTTATGTAAATATGCTATGTCATAAAGATCGTGTTTATTGCATTATCGCGTTAATTCCTTATGCTAGTCAAATCAGTGACGGTTTGATGAGATGGATAGACTTCTCTCCCTAAAGACATGACACAACTTCGCAATCTGTTTTCTGCAGTTACATCACCGTGCAGTACAGCAATAGGATAGCTCATTGCTTCGGTGAATGATCGATATATAATTCCCCGAATTAACATTGAAAGCATTATTATCACGAGTACAAATAATAGGGTTTAATGTTCATGAGTTTAATATTATTCGATCGATCACTTAAGCAAACAAATTTTCTTTTTATGTTATGTCTGGGTATTTTTTATGAAAGAAAACAATGCTAAGTGACGCTCGCTATAATCTCGTGTTTAGACAGCTATATATGACGCTATGAAATACGTCGTAGATGACGTCACTTACAACATGATTCCGAAAACGTTCGAGTTTACAACATTTCAACATGCATCGGCTAGGTAGTACACGTGCAAAGAAGTGAGTTATAAAATGCGTTATTTCACTGCTTTTAACAAGTGGAATAACACATTTTATTTCACTGATAAATTTCTATATTTCATTGGATATATGTATAAAATTCATAATGATCTTGTTGCTATTCCCATTGAAAATTACCTAGTTCCCCTCTCCCGTCCTGCTCACCATTGCCATTCCTTAAGCTATAGGTTAATTACAGCAACTACAGACTACTACAAGTTTTCCTTTTTTCCAAGAACAATCTACCATTGGAACCATCTCCCTCCTGACATTGTCCATCTCCCTACCATAGAGCAATTCAATACGGCAGTTTGCCATATTTGTCATGCCAGTCCCTAGTTGTTCTGCGCAGCTGCTTTTAAACTGTTACCACAACTTATTTTCATTACTTTCTTAAATTATACTTTTAACTACTCATACTTTTAACTTCTTTGCGGTTTTTGACGCGCAACATGTCTACGTCCCCGCGAGGGGTTCGACATTAACGGAAGATAGATAAAATGATAATGGGTTACTGTATATCCCATTTATTTTAAGCATTCCAATGAAAATTACTATCATTTCAGGTTACTCATTCTATGCTTCAGTTCGTATTGCGCTGAATGGGTTGACAAAACCAGATCATATGGGAGGCGTATACGTGTTTGTTTATTATAATGTCACCCATATTTAAAGGGCCAGCCATTTCTGACTTATGAGATACCTGTTTTTATGAACATCAGTACTTTCCGAATCCTATGCTTGTATGCCAGACGCCAGGCTTGTAGGCAATCGATAACCATTATTTAACTAGCTGGCAGCTCACCAACCGGCCATATCAGAACGAACCCCTGACGAGATTCGAACATTCGACCTCCCGCTCCTTAGGCGGACGCCTTAACCACTTTGCCACGTTTGTTTTTTGCTTTCCAATGAAGTACAGACATTTTATCAGTGAAACAAAATAATTATTATGTAATATCTTATTCTCATTGCTTTCGGCTTATAAATGATTCCCAACCATTGCAATATGAAATATCGTAAATGTAAACCTTTTATGACGTCATGTAAACGCGAAATTCTAGCTCTGAGTATCTAGCATGGTTTAAAAATAAACTCGTGTAGGTGAATGACCGAGCTATATTTCATTCGGGTAATTGGAGCATGCATGTACTAAATGAAACAAATGTGCAGAAGATATTTAATTTCCATAAAGTGTACTCCTGGGAACGGAATAGCCTGCATTAATGAATTTACTTCTAAGATCTTGGTATTTCACGATGCTACCAGTTTCTAAGCATATGTTCGTATTTGTTTTTACAATAAGTCTTTGCTTTGTGGATTCTAAGTTTACAAACACATTTATTGCGAAGCCAAAATGAAATAGAAAGAAATGTCTAGTTAATGCATCTTCAATTCACACTTCACAAAAACGCAATGCATATGAACTTGATAATGATGTTACTGAATTGTTCATCAAATAGATATTACGGATAGGCCTACTAGTGTAGTAGATAAGGACCACACAATGATGATGGACTAAACTAGTAATAAAGACGTTTGTAAAAAATCAAATCAAAATTTAGATGCACATCTTAACACAATGGAAACATTGTGTTGAAATGTTTCTGAACAGAATAAAGAAATTAAACATACCATTACACTACATAACAACCATTTTCCCGTGATCAATCCATTATTATATAGGAGTCATATTAGTTTATACAAATTTATACACAGACGGATCTGGACTGGTAATCTAGGGGTCACAGGTTCGATCCCCCGTCTGACCCTAATAAAATATAACAGTCTTTCAGATTGGACGTTAAACCGAGGTCTCGTGTCGATGCTTTACACCGTGCACGTAAAAGAACCAGAGGAGACTATGGAATGGGTCTCTGTCTGTATCATTACATTATCTTCCAAAAATCTAAAATGACTAATCTCTTCAGGAGGCATCGCTCATATGGGCAACCGGTAGCGACGATAAATAAACGTAAAATACACACACATACAACTTTTTTAACTCAATTGCGAAACAAGTTCTTACAACTTATAGTAATCACTCTCGAGACCTCATTCCTGATGGAATGCATTGCCACGGGGAGATAAGAGGCAACGTGGAATTTAAATGTCTTGCCTAAAGGCACACTCGTAACGGCTCCATCGGGGCTCGACCTCCGGCCCCTTCGCACTGTATGCGAACACGCGTCAACTGAGATATCACGACTTCCACATCGGAAGCATATTGATGGTGGTATTGATAATATGAATGTCATAAGATCAGAGTTTTAGAAATTCTGACAATCCATTCTATTATAAACAAAGAGCAATGACTAAGATTAATTAATTCATAAACACAAGAGGAAAATATGTTTATATTTTAAATTTTTGCCCATATGAGCGACGCCTCCTGAAGAGATTAGTAATTTTAGATTTTGGAGGATAGTGCAATGATACAGACAGAGACCCATTCCAGAGTCTCCTCTGGTTCTTTTACGTGCACGGTCTATTAGAGTCAGACGGGGGATCGAACCTGCGATCCCTGGATTATCAGTCCAGCGTGTTACACTGGACTACATATCCGTCTGTTACCAGATGAAGAAGACATACTCCTATTATATATTATTGCTGGATCTCATTGTTAAGCACGTCGTCTTAGTTCTCTATTCGTCATTGTATTAAAACATTTTATATTTTAACCCATTTCATTCTGTATACATTTAAAGGCTTTTGCAAACAACATAGATCCATATCAGCCGCAACATGGCGCTACGTGCTGAGCAGGATCTATGTTGTTTGCTACATAGCCAAATGTCTTAGCAAGATCATCTGAATAGCAAGCAGCATCCGTGGCAGTTGATCTGACTCTATGTTCTTTGCAAATACTTTTTGAACGGTATCCAGAATGAAATGGGTTAATGAACAGTGAATATAGAGTGTTATTAAATTTGGCTCATTTTCTTAAGAATGCTTTACTTAATATAATATATAAGAACTCCATACGGAATGCTTTATCTTCATAATTACACCAAAGCATGAACTAAATATTCATCCTCTATAATAAATTAGAATACAGTAACACTTGTTTATTTGTATATAATGTATATATATGTACTTGTATGTACTATACGTCATGAATAAATTCTCTGTTCTCTTCTATAAAAAAAAACATTTCCCGACAAAAGTAGACAGATAACTAAGAGATGACATGGATATTCTCAAGTTTGTACCCAGAGTTCCAGAGCATATACAGTCAAACCTGTGCTAAAGCCCACCTCCGAATAAAGGCCGCATATGAAAAACCTGTCTCTAAAGACAACCATTGTTCTCTCCCGTCGAGCCATTTTCAATGCATTTTAACCCTCTATTGAGAGGCCACCTGCCAACAAAGACCACCTTTTGACTTTCCCGAGGGTGGCCTTTATAGACAGGTTTGACTGTACAAGTAATATCGTTCTGCGTTGCCAGTTTATTTTAATATCACATTAGTTGGGCATAGAGGACATTTCAATTTGGAGAGGACATTTCAATTTGGAGAGGACATTTCAATTTGGAGAGGACATTTCAATTTGGAGAGGACATTTCAATTTGGAGAGGACTTTTCAATTTGGAGAGGACATTTCAATTTGGAGAGGACATTTCAATTTGGAGAGGACATTTCAATTTGGAGAGGACATTTCAATTTGGAGAGGACATTTCAATTTGGAGAGGACTTTTCAATTTGGAGAGGACTTTTCAATTTGGAGAGGACATTTCAATTTGGAGAGGACATTTCAATTTGGAGAGGACATTTCAATTTGGTTTGATAAATTACTACACTTAATAATAGATTGCAAATGTTTCCAGTTAATAGAAAGTAAGTATTTTAAGCAATCAAATGACACGGAGATGGGGCAAGGTTTGCGCATACATATGCAGCACTTGTTCTGAGATGCTTGGAAGAAACTATGTACGAACTTAGCAAATCACAAAAAGAATACTTCCCAGGTTCGATCCCCCGTCTGATTCTAATAAAATTAACAATTGGGACTTTAAACCGAAGTCTGGTGTCGGTGCTGTACACCGTGCACGTAAAAGAACCAGATGAGACTCTGGAATGAGTCTCTGTCTGTATCATTGCACTATCCTCCAACAATCTAAAATGACTAATCTCTTCAGGAGGCGTCGCTCATATGGGCAACCGGTAGCGATGATAAATAAACGTAAAACACAAATCCACACAATGTAAATGGTATCTAGAAGATTGTTTCATTCACTGGGAATGATCTATGAATGACTTCAAATTTCAAATACCTCAACGCACAGAAAAACTCCCATTTCTGACAAATAGTATGGCAATAAAACACGGGACCTCTAGCCCTAAGCAATATCTCAATTTGAAATCCTGTCGTCTTAGAAACAAAAACGAACAATCCATTTTCAATGGCACGTATATGATAATAGCACCATTATTGTACGCTTAAAGAACTAGTCACCACATTAACGAACGCCCTCGCCTAGCTGCTGTCTACCCGACGTAGTGCTGTGATCAAAGCTGGTCGATTAGTGCAGTTGTTAGCGCGCTCGCTTCTCATCAATGCGACCCGGGTTCGATCCTCGGACAGGGAAGTGTGTGAGATATAGTACGATGGTCGCCAGATCGGACAGGTGGGTTTTCTCCGGGTACTCCGGTTTCCTCCCACATGCATGACCACATATACGCTTTCATCCGAGCCAACGAGAGTGATTAATATAAGTTTTTAAAACTTGCTTTGCAATCGTTGTAAAATAAATAAAGTATAAAAAAGCGGGTCGACGTATATACAGTATATGTACTTGCATTCAACATATGAATATGTAACGTAACGTTCGAGGTCGCTTGTGTACAGTTCATGTATATTGCAACTCTTCCGTGGAAAGTGAATGCTGCTGGATCAGCGTTGTACATTTCCGGTTGAAGTCTAAGGTCATAGTGTGTAGGAAGCATTGAGGTTGGGAGCCTAATCCCTTCTTGAAGTGGTACCGCCGTTGTCGAGGCGGTTGGGGATATGGTCGACGTCTGGATTGTTGACGTCGATGTGTTCGGGCATTGTACAGCTTTGTTATAATGGAATAGAAAACATAATGTTCTTTTCATACAGAGATACACATCTGTGTGGTGTATTGTTGTGCTCTTTAAATCTATATATCGTGATATCGCTTCAGGTGCGACAGGCACAGTGTTCGACTCCCGCTAAAGTCGTTACGATTATGCCCTTAGGGTTGTATATACGTAAATAGACAGACGTGTGTCCACGGTCCACTCGAATGTAGTCCCAATAACTAACATAGTTAATTTTTCTTTATTTAAGAAATTATGTGACTTGAGAAGACTTCAGACTAGTTGATGTGTAGAAAAGATGTGGTATAAGAATTCAGGCCATTGCAAACTGAAGGTTGGTATACTGTATTATTTGGCGGAGGAATACAGTGTGTAAACACAGTGACGTTAATCACACGCGAGCACTGGCTATTTGAAACTTAAAATTTGAAATATTCTTGGTGTGATTCAGGCTGATTTGAATACCTCGTCACATTGGATGTGGTATCAGAAGAAATGAAAGATTGGAGATATAAATGAACAGACTATATGTTTTTACTTTTTACTATGTATTTAATAGGCAATTTATTTGTTGTTTTACAACCTTAGGCAATGCATTTAAATCTCTCCGTCGTGGTGATGGATTCCGCCAGGAATGAGGTTAAATAAATGTGCATAACCTAAATCTAAAATAATGTAAATGAAATACATGTGTGACTCAAACATATACTGCATTAAACCTTGCAAGTTATGGCGTGTTCATGTGCATCGTGTGGATGGCGCAAACATGACAACGAGATATATGTATCTATATCAGATTGTCGCCATTAATACAAGGAGGCTTTCTAGTTTATCAGTGACCGTCCTATTTAATTGATATCGTATCTTCGAAACCTAACAACGCAGAAGAGTAGGATATTAAACTGTAATGTGCTTGCCAACACGCGGTATGCATTAACTATTAAGTAAACAAGGCAGTAACAAGTCCCCATACATCTCCAACAGTAATTATAAACAAAAAGTAACGGGCAATATTTGGCGACCAAATCGTAACCTTAGCATAACGTGCACACTATTTTGACGAAACAGTAACGTCAAAAGAACGTGCACATATTTGACTAATGCTCAACGTCATTATACATTTACGTCAAAATAACTTGCACTCTATTTTGACTAGAACGTAGCGTTATAATACATTTACGTCAAATTAACGTGTACAACAGTTTGACTATCATTCAACGTCAAAATAACGTGTACAATATGTTAACAAGACCGTAACGTAATAATACAGTTACGTCAAAATAGCATGGTACAAAGCTTTGACATTAATTCAACTAATTTTTAAAAAATAAGAAGGGAACAAAAAGTAGATACGTCTATGCAATGCATTGCTCAATGACGTAGCGGTTTAGTGCATTTTGCCATCTGCCACGTGATCGAGGGCGTCTGTGATGAAGACACACACGTTTCATGTCCAGCACTGTGATCACAAAATAACAAAGTGAAATAAATGTTTAGGCGAGGACCATGTGAAACATTGCCATATGGATATACAGGTTACACCAATAAACATAACCCGAACACAAAAAGAAAACTAAAGAAGATATACCGCACGTGCAGCACGCTGTGCTTGTAGTAAGTGTATTACTCGTGTATGTTACCTTGCTTGCTGCCTGGGACTTGCACTTGCGTCTTATCGTTGGTGAACCCGTCGGGAAAGTTACATTCAAGGACCCGGTTCTCAGCAAAGTGGACTATTATACCAACACCAACTGCTATCAAGATGGCCACCAGAGCAAGCAGGACACCTGTGTTAAATCAATGCAATATATTTAGGAGTCGATAGAGTGTTTTTATTTACGTTTATTTAACATCGCTACCAGTTGCCCATTTGAGCGAAGGGTAGTTTACCTAACAGCACCTTTCCTGGACAGGCTCCATCGGTTCACCAGTACTTGGTGCATCAACCTCCGTATTAAACTGCCAACGTTTTCATATAAATGAGACATGACCTGAGCGACGGGTAGTTTACTAAGCAACACCTTTCCTTGGCAGGCTACAGTGGTTAACAAGTATTTGGTGCACCAACTTTTTCATATAATGAGATATAGTCTGAGCGGGGTTCGAATCAGTGACCATCAGTGATGATAGGTTACAGTGATATACAAGTCAGCGACATTAACCACTCGACACCGGAGGCGGAATAGACGATATACGACCAATCCCTATTATCATAATTAATAATAACAATAATAATAATTGTAATAATAATGATAACAATAATAATTATAATAATAAAGACTCAGTTTTTAAGAGACTCATTTGGACGATAGCTGGGCCTCCGTGGAAGTGTTGTCATGGATGTTGACTTCAAATCACTTTCAACACAAAACACTGGAGCCGTTACGATTGTGCCATTAGGCAAGGCATTTAAAGTCCACGTTGCCTCTTCTCTCTCCCTCGTGGCGATGGATTCCATCAGGAATGAGGTCTCGACAGTGATTTATATAAGTTGAAATAACTTGTTTCGCAATCGATCTTAAATAAATTTCTATAAACTAACAGAAAACACCCGAAGTAGAACAAGAACCATACACTTTTGTGTTGGCCTTCGCGTGAACAATTTGTTTAATTGAATTAATCCACCAAACCCAATGCTGAACATGCAAATTCAAGATTGAAATGTTCTTAACAGCATCGACGAGTTTCTGTGGTACTATTAAACAGAATTATCTTGAATCTCAGTGCTTGTATATGTTTACTTGCGAAAGGCCAGGAGTTCAAGACCCGCTGGAGCCGTTAATATTGGGTCCTTAGGCAAGGCACTTAAATTCCACGTCGCCTCTTCTCTCTCCATCTTGACGATGTATTCCACCAGGAATGAGGTATCGAGAGTGATTAATATAATTTATAATAACTTATTTCGCAATTGAGCTAAAATAAATATGTATAAACTAACACAACAGACGTGCCACATGCTGCTTACCTGTCGCTGTATTGACATAACATCCCTTGTGCTTCAAAGACATATTGCCGCTCTCGCCGCCTTCGTCTGAACCCGAGATTTCCTGTAACTCGTATTTCATTAGCACACCATATCAGAACGCTTTAATACTGAAGAAGTGACGGCCGTTACTACAGGTAGATCTGATAACGAGCCATACTGGCCATATGTAAATAGTGTCATTCATAAAGTAAATAACCGAGTGTATTCAATTAAACATACAGTTTTCATCCGTTATGTCAAAGTCGGTTATGTCTAATTATCCGGTTATCTCGAAATCGGATCAAAGTATCGTTTCAGACACTATCATGTTACATACACCTGGCTCCGTTTATATCGAATTTAGTTTAGTCAAATTTCGGTTATGTCGAAGTACTTCGACATAACTGATGTAGACTGTACATATGTATGTTGTAATATTGGATTCGATACCAGCTTTTGTTCCCGATTTCTGGAATCAAGGGTGAGTTCAGAAGCTATAGTCAATGCATATAGTGACAGAGTATGTAACTGGCAAAATCATCTATACGTGGGTGGATGGCTTGCAGTTTGAAATTAAGCTGAAATTTGTATAAAAAGTAAGTTTGTGAAGACATTGTCTAGACATTGGAGGACATGACAAGTGAATTAGAATCGAGAAATGAACAAATAAATCAATTTAGAAGATTGTCAATTAATCCAATTCAGTCGACCATCTACATCACACTCAGACAATCTCGAACAATTCCATGAATCCATACACATCATGGTGCTTCTTTGTATGGCAATATATACTAGAGGACATAGAAAACAACGCACACCTACATTATATACTAGAGGACATAGAAAACAACGCACACTTAAATTATATACTAGAGGACATAGAAAACAACGCACACCTACATTATATACTAGAGGACATAGAAAACGCACACCTACATTATATACTAGAGAACATAGAAAGCAACGCACACCTACATTACATACTCGAGGACATAGAAAACGTACACCTACATTATATACTAGAGGACATAGACAACGCACACCTACATTATATACTAGAGGACATAGAAAACGCACGCCTACATTATATACTAGAGGAAATAGAAAACGCAAACCTACATTATATACTAGAGGACATAGAAAACGCACACCTACATTATATACTAGAGGACATAGAATACGCACACCTACAGTATATACTAGAGGAAACAGAAAACGCACACCTACATTATATACTAGAGGACATAGAAAACAACGCGCACCTACAATATATACTAGAGGACATAGAAAACGCACACCTACATTATATACTAGAGGACATAGAAACGCACACCTACATTATATATTAGAGGACATAGAGAACGCACACTTACATGATATACTAGAGGAAATAGAAAACGCACACCTACATTATATACTAGAGGACATAGAAAACAACGCACACCTACAATATATACTAGAGGACATAGAAAACGCACACCTACATTATATACTAGAGGACATAGAAAACAACGCACACCTACATTATATACTAGAAGACATAGAAAACGCACACCTACATTATATACTAGAGGACATAGAAAACGCACACATACATTATATACTAGAGGACATAGAAAACGCACACCTACAGTATATAGTAGAGGACATAGAAAACAACGCACACCTACAATATATACTAGAGGACATAGAAAACGCACACCTACATTATATACTAGAGGACATAGAAAACGCACACCTACATAATATACTAGAGGACATAGAAAACGCACACCTACATTATATACTAGAGGACATAGAAAACGCACACCTACATTATATACTAGAGGACATAGAAAACGCACACCTACATTATATACTAGAGGACATAGAAAACGTACACCTACATTATATACTAGAGGACATAGAAAACGCACACCTACATTATATACTAGAGGACATAGAAAACGCACACCTACATTATATACTAGAGGACATAGAAAACGTTCACCTACATTATATACTAGAGGACATAGAAAACGCACGCCTACATTATATACTAGAGGACATAGAAAACGTACACCTACAGTGTATACTAGAGGACATAGAAAACAACGCACACCTACAATATATACTAGAGGACATAGAAAACGCACACCTACATTATATACTAGAGGACATAGAAAACAATGCACACCTACAATATATACTAGAGGACATAGAAAACGCACACCTACATTATATACTAGAGGACATAGACTAGAGGACATAGAAAACGCACGCCTACATTATATACTAGAGGACATAGAAAACAACGCACACCTACAATATATACTAGAGAACATAGAAATCGCACACGTACATTATATACTAGAGGACATAGACTAGAGGACATAGAAAACGCACACCTACATTATATACTAGAGGACATAGAAAACGCACACCTACATTATATACTAGAGGACATAGAAAACGCACACCTACATTATATACTAGAGGACATAGAAAACGCACACCTACATTATATACTAGAGGACATAGAAAACGCACGCCTACAGTATATACTAGAGGACATAGAAAACGCACACATACAGTATATACTAGAGGACATAGACTAGAGGACATAGAAAACGCACGCCTACATTATATACTAGAGGACATAGAAAACGCACACCTACAGTATATACTAGAGGACATAGAAAACAACGCACACCTACAATATATACTAGAGGACATAGAAAACGCACACCTACATTATATATACTAGAGGACATAGAAAACGCACACCTACATTATATACTAGAGGACATAGAAAACGCACACCTACATTATATACTAGAGGACATAGAAAACGCACACCTACATTATATACTAGAGGACATAGAGAACGCACACCTACATTATATACTAGAGGACATAGAAAACGCACACCTACATTATATACTAGAGGACATAGAAAACGCACACCTACATTATAAACTAGAGGACATAGAAAACGCACACCTACATTATATACTAGAGGACATAGAAAACGCACACCTACATTATATACTAGAGGACATAGAAAACGCACACCTACATTATATACTAGAGGACATAGAAAACGCACACCTACATTATATACTAGAGGACATAGAAAACGCACACCTACAGTATATAGTAGAGGACATAGAAAACAACGCACACCTACAATATATACTAGAGGACATAGAAAACGCACACCTACAGTATATAGTAGAGGACATAGAAAACAACGCACACCTACAATATATACTAGAGGACATAGAAAACGCACACCTACATTATATACTAGAGGACATAGAAACAACGCACACCTACATTATATACTAGAGGACATAGAAAACGCACACCTACATTATATACTAGAGGACATAGAAAACGCACACCTACATTATATACTAGAGGACATAGAAAACACACACCTACAGTATATACTAGAGGACATAGAAAACGCACACCTACATTATATACTAGAGGACATAGAAAACGCACACCTACATTATATACTAGAGGACATAGAAAACGCACACCTACATTATATACTAGAGGACATAGAAAACGCACACCTACATTATATACTAGAGGACATAGAAAACGCACACCTACATTATATACTAGAGGACATAGAAAACGCACACCTACATTATATACTAGAGGACATAGAAAACGCACACCTACATTATATACTAGAGGACATAGAAAACGCACACCTACATTATATACTAGAGGACATAGAAAACAACGCACACCTACAATATATACTAGAGGACATAGAAAACGCACACCTACATTATATACTAGAGGACATAGAAAACAATGCACACCCATAATATATACTAGAGGACATAGAAAACGCACACCTACATTATATACTAGAGGACATAGACTAAGACATAGAAAACGCACGCCTACATTATATACTAGAGGACATAGAAAACAACGCACACTTACAATATATACTAGAGAACATAGAAACGCACACGTACATTATATACTAGAGGACATAGATAGAGGACATAGAAAACGCACGCTACATTATATACTAGAGGACATAGAAAACGCACACCTACAGTATATACTAGAGGACATAGAAAACGCACACCTACATTATATACTAGAGGACATAGAAAACGCACACCTACATTATATACTAGAGGACATAGAAAACGCACACCTACATTATATACTAGAGGACATAGACTAGAGAACATAGAAAACGCACACCTACATTATATACTAGAGGACATAGAAAACGCACACCTACATTATATACTAGAGGACATAGAAAACAACGCACACCTACATTATATACTAGAGGACATAGAAAACGCACACCTACATTATATACTAGAGGACATAGAAAACGCACACCTACATTATATACTAGAGGATATAGACATAGAAAACGCACACCTACATTATATACTAGAGGACATAGAAAACGCACACCTACATTATATACTAGAGGACATAGAAAACGCACACCTACATTATATACTAGAGGACATAGAAAACGCACACCTACATTATATACTAGAGGACATAGAAAACGCACACCTACATTATATACTAGAGGACATAGAAAACGCACACCTACATTATATACTAGAGGACATAGAAAACGCACACCTACATTATATACTAGAGGACATAGAAAACGCACACCTACATTATATACTAGAGGACATAGAAAACGCACACCTACATTATATACTAGAGGACATAGAAAACGCACACCTACAGTATATACTAGAGGACATAGAAAACCGCACACCTACATTATATACTAGAGGACATAGAAAACGCACACCTACATTATATACTAGAGGACATAGAAAACAACGCACACCTACAATATATACTAGAGGACATAGAAAACGCACACCTACAGTATATACTAGAGGACATAGAAAACAACGCACACCTACATTATATACTAGAGGACATAGAAAACGCACACCTACATTATATACTAGAGGACATAGAAAACGCACACCTACATTATATACTAGAGGACATAGAAAACGCACACCTACATTATATACTAGAGGACATAGAAAACGCACACCTACATTATATACTAGAGGACATAGAAAACGCACACCTACATTATATACTAGAGGACATAGAAAACGCACACCTACATTATATACTAGAGGACATAGAAAACGCACACCTACATTATATACTAGAGGACATAGAAAACGCACACCTACATTATATACTAGAGGACATAGAAAACGCACACCTACATTATATACTAGAGGACATAGAAAACGCACGCCTACATTATATACTAGAGGACATAGAAAACAACGCACACCTACAATATATACTAGAGGACATAGAAAACGCACACCTACATTATATACTAGAGGACATAGAAAACGCACACCTACATATATACTAGAGGACATAGAAAACGCACACCTACATTATATACTAGAGGACATAGACTAGAGGACATAGAAAACGCACGCCTACATTATATACTAGAGGACATAGAAAACAACGCACACTTACAATATATACTAGAGAACATAGAAAACGCACACGTACATTATATACTAGAGGACATAGACTAGAGGACATAGAAAACGCACGCCTACATTATATACTAGAGGACATAGAAAACGCACACCTACAGTATATACTAGAGGACATAGAAAATAACGCACACCTACAATATATATTAGAGGACATAGAAAACGCACACCTACATTATATACTAGAGGACATAGAAAACGCACGCCTACAGTATATACTAGAGGACATAGAAAACGCACACATACAGTATATACTAGAGGACATAGACTAGAGGACATAGAAAACGCACGCCTACATTATATACTAGAGGACATAGAAAACGCACACCTACAGTATATACTAGAGGACATAGAAAACAACGCACACCTACAATATATACTAGAGGACATAGAAAACGCACACCTACATTATATACTAGAGAACATAGAAAACGCACACCTACATTATATACTAGAGGACATAGAAAACGCAAACCTACATTATATACTAGAGGACATAGAAAACGCACACCTACATTATATACTAGAGGACATAGAAAACGCACACCTACATTATATACTAGAGGACATAGAAAACGCACACCTACATTATATACTAGAGGACATAGAAAACGCACACCTACATTATATACTAGAGGACATAGAAAACGCACACCTACATTATATACTAGAGGACATAGAAAACGCACACCTACATTATATACTAGAGGACATAGAAAACGCACACCTACATTATATACTAGAGGACATAGAAAACACGCACACCTACATTATATACTAGAGGACATAGAAAACGCACACCTACATTATATACTAGAGGACATAGAAAACCGCACACCTACAATATATACTAGAGGACATAGAAAACGCACACCTACATTATATACTAGAGGACATAGAAAACGCACACCTACATTATATACTAGAGGACATAGAAAACGCACACCTACATTATATACTAGAGGACATAGAAAACGCACACCTACATTATATACTAGAGGACATAGAAAACGCACACCTACATTATATACTAGAGGACATAGAAAACGCACACCTACATTATATACTAGAGGACATAGAAAACGCACACCTACATTATATACTAGAGGACATAGAAAACGCACACCTACATTATATACTAGAGGACATAGAAAACGCACACCTACATTATATACTAGAGGACATAGAAAACACGCACACCTACATTATATACTAGAGGACATAGAAAACGCACACCTACATTATATACTAGAGGACATAGAAAACGCACACCCATATTATATACTAGAGGACATAGAAAACGCACACCTACATTATATACTAGAGGACATAGACTAGAGGACATAGAAAACGCACACCTACATTATATACTAGAGGACATAGAAAACAGCACACCTACATTATATACTAGAGGACATAGAAAACGCACACCTACATTATATACTAGAGGACATAGATAGAGGACATAGAAAACGCACACCTACATTATATACTAGAGGACATAGAAAACGCACACCTACATTATATACTAGAGGACATAGAAAACGCACACCTACATTATATACTAGAGGACATAGAAAACGCACACCTACATTATATACTAGAGGACATAGAAAACGCACACCTACATTATATACTAGAGGACATAGAAAACGCACACCTACATTATATACTAGAGGACATAGAAAACGCACACCTACATTATATACTAGAGGACATAGAAAACGCACACCTACATTATATACTAGAGGACATAGAAAACGCACACCTACATTATATACTAGAGGACATAGAAAACGCACACCTACATTATATACTAGAGGACATAGAAAACACACACCTACATTATATACTAGAGGACATAGAAAACGCACACTACATTATATACTAGAGGACATAGAAAACGCACACCTACATTATATACTAGAGGACATAGAAAACGCACACCTACATTATATACTAGAGGACATAGAAAACGCACACCTACATTATATACTAGAGGACATAGAAAACGCACACCTACATTATATACTAGAGGACATAGAAAACGCACACCTACATTATATACTAGAGGACATAGAAAACGCACACCTACATTATATACTAGAGGACATAGAAAACGCACACCTACATTATATACTAGAGGACATAGAAAACGCACACCTACATTATATACTAGAGGACATAGAAAACGCACACCTACATTATATACTAGAGGACATAGAAAACGCACACCTACATTATATACTAGAGGACATAGAAAACGCACACCTACATTATATACTAGAGGACATAGAAAACGCACACCTACATTATATACTAGAGGACATAGAAAACGCACACCTACATTATATACTAGAGGACATAGAAAACGCACACCTACATTATATACTAGAGGACATAGAAAACGCACACCTACATTATATACTAGAGGACATAGAAAACGCACACCTACATTATATACTAGAGGACATAGAAAACGCACACCTACATTATATACTAGAGGACATAGAAAACGCACACCTACATTATATACTAGAGGACATAGAAAACGCACACCTACATTATATACTAGAGGACATAGAAAACGCACACCTACATTATATACTAGAGGACATAGAAAACGCACACCTACATTATATACTAGAGGACATAGAAAACGCACACCTACATTATATACTAGAGGACATAGAAAACGCACACCTACATTATATACTAGAGGACATAGAAAACGCACACCTACATTATATACTAGAGGACATAGAAAACGCACACCTACATAATATACTAGAGGACATAGAAAACGCACACCTACATAATATACTAGAGGACATAGAAAACGCACACCTACATAATATACTAGAGGACATAGAAAACGCACACCTACATAATATACTAGAGGACATAGAAAACGCACACCTACATTATATACTAGAGGACATAGAAAACGCACACCTACATTATATACTAGAGGACATAGAAAACGCACACCTACATTATATACTAGAGGACATAGAAAACGCACACCTACATTATATACTAGAGGACATAGAAAACGCACACCTACATTATATACTAGAGGACATAGAAAACGCACACCTACATTATATACTAGAGGACATAGAAAACGCACACCTACATTATATACTAGAGGACATAGAAAACGCACACCTACATTATATACTAGAGGACATAGAAAACGCACACCTACATTATATACTAGAGGACATAGAAAACGCACACCTACATTATATAGAGGACATAGACTAGAGGACATAGAAAACGCACACCTACATTATATACTAGAGGACATAGAAAACGCACACCTACATTATATACTAGAGGACATAGAAAACGCACACCTACATTATATACTAGAGGACATAGGACTAGAGGACATAGAAAACGCACACCTACATTATATACTAGAGGACATAGAAAACGCACACCTACATTATATACTAGAGGACATAGAAAA
>CM026398.1:50168842-50201762 GCA_014843695.1 Archivesica marissinica | reverse complement strand
TAATTGGTATATGGTAATTGATATACAGTAATTGGTATATGATAATTGATGCATACTAATTAGTATATGGTAATTGATATACAGTAATTGGTATATGATAATTGATGCATACTAATTAGTATATGGTAATTGATATACAGTAATTGGTATATGGTAATTGATGCACACTAATTGATATACATTAATTGGTATATGTTAATTGATGCACACTAATTGATATACAGTAATTGGTATATGGTAATTGATATACAGTAATTGGTATATGGTAATTGATGCACACTAATTGATATACAGTAATTGATGCATACTAATTGGTATATGGTAATTGATGTACAGTAATTCGTATATATGGTCATTGATGCACACTAATTGATATACAGTAATTGATGCATACTAATTGGTATATGGTAATTGATGTACAGTAATTTGTATATATGGTCATTGATGCACACTAATTGATATACAGTAATTGATGCATACTAATTGGTATACAGTAATTGGTATATGGTAATTGATACATACTAATTGATATATGGTAATTGGTATATGGTAATTGATATTCAGTAATTGGTATATGGTAATTGGTATACAGTAATTGGTATATGGTAATTGATGCACACTAATTGGTATACAGTAATTGGTATATGGTAATTGATGCACACTAATTGATATACAGTAATTGGTATATGGTAATTGATGCATACTAATTGGTATATGGTAATTGATATACAGTAATTGGTATATGGTAATTGATGCATACTAATTGATATACAGTAATTGGTATATGTTAATTGATGCATACTAATTGATATGCAGTAATTGGTATATGGTCATTCATATACATTAATTGGTATATGTTAATAGATGCATACTAATTGATATGCAGTAATTGGTATATGGTCATTCATATACATTAATTGGTATATGTTAATTGATGCATACTAATTGATATGCAGTAATTGGTATATGGTCATTCATATACATTAATTGGTATATGTTAATTGATGCATACTAATTGATATGCAGTAATTGGTATATGGTCGTTGATGCATACTAATTGATATGCAGTAATTGGTATATGGTCATTGATGCATACTAATTGATATACAGTAATTGGTATATGTTAATTGATGCATACTAATTGATATACATTAATTAGTATATGGTCATTGATGCACACTAATTGGTATACATCAATTAGTATATGGTCAATGATGCACACTAATTGATGTACAATAATTAGTATATGGTCAATGATGCACACTAATTGATGTACAATAATTAGTATATGGTCATTGATGCACATTAATTGATGTACAGTAATTAGTATATGGTCATCAATGCACACTAATTGATGCACACTAATTGATATACAGTAATTGGTATGTGGTCATTGATGCACACTAATTGATGTACAGTAATTAGTATATGGTCATTGGTGCACACTAATTGATGTACATTAATTGATGCACATTAATTGATGTACAGTAATTAGTATATTGTCATCGATGCACACTAATTGATATACAGTAATTGGTATGTGGTCATTGATGCACACTAATTGATGTACAGTAATTAGTATATGGTCATTGGTGCACACTAATTGATATACAGTAATTGGTATGTGGTCATTGATGCACACTAATTGATGCACAGTAATTGATGTACAGTAATTTGTATATGATAATTGATCCATAGTAATTGATATACAGTAATTGATATACAGTAATTAATATATGGTCATTGATGTACACTAATTGATGTACACTAATTGATATACACTAATTGATATACAGTAATTAGTATATGGTGATTGATGTACACTAATTGCATGTTTATCATTCATCAGTTATTGAGGTGAGCCCTCGTCTCACACCTCTGCTTATCATTGCTATCTCCATGGTCTGAATGAATTTGTAAACATATCAGTATGTTATCAATGTTATTTGTGTATATCAATATGTTATCAATGTTATTTGTGTATATCAGTATGTTATCAATGTTATTTGTGTATATCAGTATGTTATCAATGTTATTTGTGTATATTAGTATGTTATCAATGTTATTTGTGTATATCAGTATGTTATCAATGTTATTTGTGTATATCAGTATGTTATCAATGTTATTTGTGTATATCAATATGTTATCAATGTTATTTGTGTATATTACATTTTGTTCCTCGTGTCGTGTATAATATTATGTATGTACATTGTGTTGTCAAAGACATGGTTATTGTCGGTTTTGCAATAAACTGTTATATTTGTGTCCGTTCTTGAACATTTGTAGAGGAATCATTAACAGCCTTCCTGTGTTCTAGAAGTGCTTCACAGGTATCTTCCCCCAGTTTACAGGTATCATGGTCCCTGCTCCCATTCGCTTCAGATGTGAACGGTCCGGAGTTCGAGCCCCACTGGAGCCGTTACGATTGTGCCCTTAGGCAAAGCATTTAAATTCCACATTGCCTCTTCTCTCTCCTTCATGGCGATGGATTCGAGAGAGTGATTAATATAAGTTGAAAGAACTTGTTTCGCAATCGAGTTAAAATAAATGTGTATAAACTAATTACTTATTATTTTCGTCATAAGGCTACACAACCAGATCATGGACATAGGTGGAGCCAAGATGAACGCCGCTCAGTCGCGAGTGAATGCCATCCAGTCACAGATCGATCAGGTCATAGGACAGATTACGAAAGCCACCGTCGGTGTGAAAACATCACAAAGGTAACAGCTTGTATTGCTAAATGTGTTTGTTAGTCATTAGTTGGAGCCCTAATGGTGGCCCCTTTTCTTCACATGTCATTCGTTCGAGCTAACTGGTAGCCCTTTATCATGATAGATCCTTAGTTTGAGTCTGCTGGTGGTCCATTTTTAATGGCAAGTCCTTTGTTTGAGCCTACAGGTGGCCCCCTGTTATGATATGTTGCTGGTTTGAACCTACTTGTGGCCCCCTGTTATGATATGTTGCTGGTTTGAGCCTACTTGTGGCCCCCTGTTATGATATGTTACTGGTTTGAGCCTACAGGTGGCCCCCTGTTATGATATGTTGCTGGTTTGAACCTACAGGTGGCCCCCCTGTTATGATATGTTGCTGGTTTGAACCTACTTGTGGCCCCCTGTTATGATATGTTGCTGGTTTGAGCCTACTTGTGGCCCCCTGTTATATGTTACTGGTTTGAGCCTACAGGTGGCCCCCCTGTTATGATATGTTGCTGGTTTGAACCTACTTGTGGCCCCTGTTATGATATGTTGCTGGTTTGAGCCTACTTGTGGCCCCCTGTTATGATATGTTACTGGTTTGAGCCTACAGGTGGCCCCTGTTATGATATGTTGCTGGTTTGAACCTACAGGTGGCCCCCCTGTTATGATATGTTGCTGGTTTGAACCTACTTGTGGCCCCCTGTTATGATATGTTGCTGGTTTGAATCTACTTGTGGCCCCCTGTTATGATATGTTGCTGGTTTGAACCTACAGGTGGCCCCCCCTGTTATGATATGTTGCTGGTTTGAACATACTTGTGGCCCCCTGTTATGATATGTTGCTGGTTTGAGCCTACTTGTGGCCCCCCCTGTTATGATATGTTGCTGGTTTGAACCTACTTGTGGCCCCCCTGTTATGATATGTTGCTGGTTTGAACCTACTTGTGGCCCCCTGTTATGATATGTTGCTGGTTTGAGCCTACAGGTGGCCCCCTGTTACTGGTTTGAACCTACTGGTGGCATGATATGTAAGTGAGATTGGTGGCCAGTGGCATGAGGGTTGTTGTACAATAAAGCACTTAATATTTATGCCTGAGCATATTGAAATACTAGTATATCTCACCTATATTTGGTTTCTACAAAATACAAGTGGTCCACCATGATAATTACAGTCAAACCTGTGTTAGTGGTCATCTCTATTAAGCAGCCAACCTGCATTAAGCAGTCAGTTTACAGATTCCCAATATGTAGTTTTATTATATCTTTGACCTCTATTAAGCAGCCACCTGTGCTAAGCAGCCACTTTCTGTGATTCCCTTGGATGGCTGCTTAAGACAGGTTTGACTGTATTTACATTTCCTTCTTTGGTCTGTATAAATATTATGGAATCAAGAGTTATTTCCCTCCATGTATTGTAACAATGATTCACATTTATCAATAATACAATTCTGAATGTTAAAACGGTTTTATACAATACATATACTTATATTATTCCGATAGAAATTCACTGTGCTACTGCATATATATGTATATTTTGGAAACTAGAAGCAGATAGTAGGGGTGACTATTGGGGTAAATTTTACTATTGCGATAGTATTGCGATAGTTGTAGGACTATTGCAATAGTATTGTGTAAATACATATTAATTTTAAAAATATTCTGTTTCGCATGGAATACACAAGTTTTGTGTATATATTTATTAGCATGCAATTTTTTCTTTATTATCATGACATCGAACACACTGCACTAATTTACTTGTCCATAGTGAAAACCCACTTGCCCGTATATCCGAACTTTATTTTTTTAAATAATATAAACCAACCTTATTTAAAAATCGATACACAGTCCCGCTAAGTTACATGATTGTTTACCTGTCGTCTTCAATAATAAGGCTGCGTCACGTATCCGTTCCCGTATATCGATTTAGCGACCGCGTAGTATACTTGTAACTGACGCATGCGCTATAGCACTTTAAATTACCCATACCCGGGATTATGGGGGTCACATCGCCATTTTCGACAGTAGTTTTTCTTATTGACAGCTGGCTTGTTTTGAGCGGAAAATAAATTACATACCCACTGCATTTTACACAGTTTTTATGTGACGGGCGATAACTCTTGACATTTCCGTTTCTTATTCAGGTTATTGTCGGCTGGGAATTGTTGTCGGCTGGCTTGTGTTCATTGCTTAAGTTCCGCAGGAAAATAAACAAGAAAATTCGCCGATGCTTTCTCATTAAAATACGATTTAAATGCCATGGGAACATGAAGTAAATGCACTCGCCGGTATTTTTACTTGTCCACGGACAAGTTACATTCGAAAATCTACTTGCCCGGCGTAACAAATGACCGCCACCCCTGCCAACTATCGAAACTATTGCGATAGTACTGCCGCAATAGTCAATACTATCGATGGTCATATTTACCATCGATGGTTGACTATCGTGACGCTGTCTATTGCGATGCATCGATATTTCGATGCATCGTTACACCCCTAGCAGATAGTATAAAGTTTATTATAATTATACAAATTAGAACTATTCGATTATACAAACTTTGAGAATGTATGCATTAAAACTACTCGCTTTCTATATGAGAACATTATGACAGTCGTTTAAGTTCAATGTGATGAATCTTTATTCTTGTGTTGACATTTTGATAATGTCTTGCTTTCATTTATATTGTTATGCAGGTGACAAATAGGCCCATCGGGCCGGGCGCATCTTAAAGTTGTGTAAATATTTTGTATTGAATGTTTATGTTTGCATGTGTCAGTCACTTAACGTACATACTTACTGTATACAAGACTGGATCACACAACCCTAATGTAAAGGAAGTCCTAAGAGCGCAGTGGTAGCGTGGTGCGAAATGCCCGTAGTTCAAGCCGTTATGATTGTGCCCTTAGGCAGGCATTTAAATTCCACGTTGCCCTTTCTCTCTCCCTCGTGGCGATTGATTCCATCAGTAATGAGGTCTAGAGAGTGATTACTATAAGTTGTATGAACTTGTTTCGCAATCGAGCTAAAATAAATTTGTATAAACTAACTCTAATGTGAAGAACAATGATGTAGCACATAGTTTGGCTTAGACACTCGATGATAAAGTAATACCATGCATTTATCAGAAATTTGAAGAAAGCGGAGGATAAGTTAACAAGCCTGCATGAAGAAATAGATGAGAACAAACGTGATGTGAAGAATATGGAGACGACACTGTCCGACCTGGAAGAGGATGCGACAAAAGTCATGGAAGCCTACCAGGAATCACAGGTACACCGCCATTTCACTCCTGCTCAATCATGTTAACGGGAGACACACAGTTACACCTAAATTCCCTCCTGCTCAATCGTTTAGAGGGAACACACAAATTCCCACCTGCACAAGCATTTAGAGGGAACACACTCACATTCCCACCAGCACAAGCGTTTAGAGGGAACACACACATTCCCACCTGCACACGCATTTAGAGGGAACACACACACATTCCCACCAGCACAAGCATTTAGAGGGAACACACACACATTCCCACCAGCACAAGCGTTTAGAGGGAACACACACACATTCCCACCAGCACAAACGTTTAGAGGGAACACACACACATTCCCACCTGCACACGCATTTAGAGGGAACACACACACATTCCCACCAGCACAAGCATTTAGATGGAACACACACACATTCCCACCAGCACAAGCATTTAGAGGGAACACACACACATTCCCACCAGCACAAGCGTTTAGAGGGAACACACAAATTCCCACCTGCACAAGCATTTAGAGGGAACACACAAATTCCCACCTGCACAAGCATTTAGAGGGAACACACAAATTCCCACCTGCACAAGCATTAGAGGGAACACACAAATTCCCACCTGCACAAGCATTTAGAGGGAACACACTCACATTCCCACCAGCACAAGTGTTTAGAGGGAACACACACACATTCCCACCTGCACACGCATTTAGAGGGAACACACAAATTCCCACATGCACAAGCATTTAGAGGGAACACACAAATTCCCACATGCACAAGCGTTTAGAGGGATCACACACACACATTCCCACATGCACAAGCATTTAGAGGGAACACACAAATTCCCACATGCACAAGGGTGTAAAAGAAATGACAAAGTCTGCACTATATGAAGTAAACAAGCAGCTAGCCTGACTAAAATGCATAATAAAATAATTGCTGTAAACTTGTAGGATACAATGAAAGCAGCAGAGACGGCACTGAATGAAGTAAACAAGGAGCTAGCCAGGCTGGAAGAAAGCGAGAACAGTATACAGAAGGAAGTGGTCGACGTGAAAAATGAACTCGAGAAATTTCAGAATATCATGAAAGAGAATCAGACAAAGGTTAAACATTGGAAAAAAGAGGTAATTGTTACTCCTCAAATCTGACCATCATTCCGTGTCAGCTGTAAATAAACATATAACACTAGACTAGAGAATAGTAAAGCCCCGCACTGGTATTTACCATTGTCTGAACTGTTCGTATAGATTAGTCCACCGACGTGTGAATTGATGTATGGCTGTGTGTCGTACCAGGTGAACTGTTGGTATGGACAAGTCCACCGATGTGTGAATTGATGCATGTCTGTGTGTCCTGCCAGGGAACTGTTGGTATAGACTAGTCCACCGACTTGTGAATTGATGTATGTCTGTGTGTCCTGCCAGGTGAACTGCTGGTATAAATTAGTCCACCGACGTGTGAATTGATGTATGTCTGTGTGTCCTGCCAGGGAACTGTTGGTATAGACTAGTCCACCGACTTGTGAATTGATGCATGTCTGTGTGTCCTGCCAGGGAACTGTTGGTATAGACTAGTCCACCGACTTGTGAATTGATGTATGTCTGTGTGTCCTGCCAGGTGAACTGTTGGTATAAATTAGTCCACCGACGTGTGAATTGATGTATGTCCGTGTGTCCTGCCAGGTGAACTGTTGGTATAGACTAGTCCACCGACTTGTGAATTGATGCATGTCTGTGTGTCCTGCCAGGGAACTGTTGGTATAGACTAGTCCACCGACTTGTGAATTGATGTATGTCTGTGTGTCCTGCCAGGTGAACTGTTGGTATAGACTAGTCCACCGACTTGTGAATTGATGCATGTCTGTGTGTCCTGCCAGGTGAACTGCTGGTATAGACTAGTCCACCGACTTGTGAATTGATGCATGTCTGTGTGTCCTGCCAGGTGAACTGTTGGTATAGACTAGTCCACCGACTTGTGAATTGATGCATGTCTGTGTGTCCTGCCAGGTGAACTGCTGGTATAAATTATTCCACCGACTTGTGAATTGATGCATGTCTGTGTGTCCTGCCAGGTGAACTGTGGGTATAAATCAGTACCATACCGTAATCGTGTATGTATAGGTCGCACTGGAGTATAAGACGCAGTTAAAAAACACAGAAATTCCAGGGGGGAAAACTTATTTGCTGTATAAAACGCATCTTTGAAGAAAATGTATATGTAAGTGATATACGGTCTGTCTCTGTGGTCGAGTGGTTAAGATCGCTGACTTGTATACAACTGTAATCTATCGCATGCCTCCCAGTCATACTCATATTATATATTATGATTCGGGTTTTACGCCTGCATCAGCACATTTTGGGCTATATCGCCGGCGGGCAGATTACCTAACAACACCTTTCCTGGGCAGGCTCCAGCGGTTAACCAGTACTTGGGTGCACCAACCTCCGTAAGAAACTGCCAACTTTTTCATATAAATGAGACACGGCCTGAGCGGGGCTCGAACCCGTGACCATCAGTGATGATAGGTTACAGTGGTATACAAGTCAGCGACCTTAACCACTCGACCACGGAGGCGGACCAGTCATACTCAGCATTCAATGTTGGCAGTATGTAGTATGTATGTAATATATATATAGGATCTTACATGAGTGGTGATTTCATATCATATTTTATGGAACGGAGTTTTGGAACTTTGTTAAGCGAGCCTTTTGCCGCAAAATTCCAAAACAAGTTTCATAAAATATGGTATGAAATCATCACGAGTGTAAGATCTTCATTACCAGAGCGTGCTCTGCTCGTTGTAATTAATAACGCTCATACTCTCATTTTTGCACCAAGAATCAACGCAAATTGTCATGACATCACTAAATGTTCATGACATCACTACGCAAAGCAGCGTTATATTTATGTTTTAGACAGTCGTTATAATTGTGTCGAGACTTCTTTTAAATCGTCATTTGTCTTATCGTTAACGTTATGTACGAAATCACCTAGAAATATGCATAATTTACAGTTTAATTTACAAATTATAAGGATTATTCTCTCAACCAATCAGATTCCTTCCATGTGTTATTACACGTGTGTACATATACGAAATTTTGAGATGACTGTATTACACTGAGTACAAGCACAGTCATGTGATGATGACTGGGTGATATGTAAGTGATATATATATATATATACTGGGTCCCTCTGTCTGAATGTTTGTCTGCACCACTTCTGTCGCCAATTGAAAAACACTGGAGCCAATTTAAAAAACTTGGGAGCCATAAGAGCCATATAGTTCACAAATAAATATTTGAAGCCATTAACAAAACATGTGCCAAAAATAAAAATTAAGAAAAAAAACAATGTTGAGCCAAATATTTTCGCCAATATTGTTTTTTTTGTCGCATTTGGCGCCATTGGCGACTGGCAGTGGGAACCTGATATATTATATATGAATGTGGTATATGTAAGTGATATAAGGTAGTGCTGTATTGATTTCACACGGTCATATTACAGTTATCCCACCTGTCCCTCACACCCATTGACAGACAGGAAGTGGAGGAGCTGCAGACGATACCAGCTGAAGCAATAGAGGCAATCAACAAGGAGGAAACGCAGTACGAGATCACCGTCCTAGAGGAGAAAGTCACACAGATGAAACCAAATATGGCTGCCATTGCAGAATATAGAAAGAAGGTATGGTCAAATTTAAGAAACTAAAGATGAAAGGGAATTTAGTGGAACGTCGCCTAGAGAGGCACCTGAGGATTTCCTTCAAAAAGTATTAGAAGTATTATCTCCATATCCAACATATTCTAAGGAAACGGGTTTCTCGGAATATTTCCTTGTGAAACACATTCTCAGTAAGCATGCTTTTCAGACTATCTCCATGTCCAACATATTCTAAGGAAACAGGCTTCTCGGAATATCTCCTTGTGAAACACATTCTAGGTAAATTCACACATTTAACGAATATTAGATGCGGGATAGTACTGAGTGACTCCTGTACTGTCTCTATATATTTTGGTGGTTGTAACTTAATCTATTGCCGGGCTGAGCATTCAAATAATACTATCAAAACGTACACAAAATATCCACCTTACTTTATGAAATATTAGCGCTAAGCGGCTTAGTACGATCACCCAGATGGTACGGCGGCGGCGAGGGTAAATGGCTCAATCATAAATTACTAGGTTTTCTTCCCTGCCTGCTTCCATGATAACACACCCACAATTATATTGAGAAGCAATAAATTCTACAAATAAACTAACACCATTTTAAATTTGGCAATATTTTCATGAGAATCTTGCAAATAATTTATGTATGCTAAATTCCAACATTGTCGGAGGTTATAAAACTTTTCTTAAATCTCAAGCTCAATATTGGTTGAATCTGAGATTTACTTTGGAATCAATCAATCGGAGCTTGTCGAGATTGAGTTTTTAGTAGCCAATGAGAGACATCTCTAATTTTCTATTACCTCCCTTGGCAGTTAAAGTCTTGAGTTATTCCAAAATGTGAATAGGCCCTTTTAGTTAGAATCCTTTGTTTTCTACTGTTTTGCCCTAACCAGATGTTGCGGTATGATAACTGTGATTTTATCAAAATCGTGTTAATTAACTGATAGCATTGTTTTACAAATAAGTACGCCTCCGTGGTCGAGTTGTTACGGTCGCTGACTTGTATACCACTGTAACCTATCATCACTGATGGTCACGGGTTCGAGCCCCGCTCAGACCGTGTCTCATTTATATGAAAAAGTTGGCAGTTTCTTACGGAGGTTGGTGCACCCAAGTACTGGTTAACCGCTGGAGCCTGCCCAGGAAAGGTGTTGTTAGGTAAACTGCCCGCCGGCGATATAGCCCGAAATATAACATAACAAATAAGTACCTATTACATATACTGTAGGAGATCTGTCGAGATATAGTAATTTAATAATCATAGAAAGCGATAGTGGAATAAAATTGCTAGCATGCTGTGCAAAGGAAACAACGATAAAAACAGAGGAAAACACTTAATAGGACCTATCTACTTTTAGGGAATATTCAGGGGCAGTAACTGACCGATGTCTCTCATTGTCGTAAATATTAGCCAATAGCAAAATTGGCGATGGCCAGCGCAGGCCATGAGTTGAGAGTGGAGAATAGTCTTGGCAATGGGATGAAACCACTAATATTCTGTGCATTGATCTTCTAGGAAGAACTCTACCTACAAAGAGTGGGCGAGCTTGATCAGATCACAGACTTCCGTGACAAGCAGCGTAAATACCATGAAGATCTACGTAAACAGAGGCTTGACGAGTTCATGGCCGGGTTCACTGTGATAACGTACAAGCTGAAGGAAATGTACCAGATGATCACCCTGGGCGGCGACGCCGAGCTGGAACTTTTAGATTCTCTAGATCCATTCTCCGAAGGAATTGTCTTCAGGTAAATTCTTTTTATTAGCTTGGCTGATTTTTTCCTTTTGAGGCCCCTATCCGGGTAACCTCGTTTATTTCTTTATTGCATATACATTTAGTTGATACATATTTCGACAGTTATTTTGGTTTTTAATGGTATACATATTACTTCAGTTCAATTATCTATATGTACAGTGTGTCCCTTAAGAATGAGTGCATACAAAGATTGTCAAAAGTTAAAAGTGAACAATGGGTAACTAAGGTGTAGTTGTTAAAGCGAGAGAGAGAGAGAGAGAGAGAGAGAGAGAGAGAGAGAGAGAGAGAGAGAGGGAGAGGGAGAGGGAGAGAGAGAGGGAGAGGTGTAGAGTGGCTGATCGCTTCTGCTTACTAACATTTCTATTTGTTAATAGGATAAGGAGTGTGTTGGCTGATTCTTAGGAAAAAATAATGAGTTATTGTCATTGATGGACAGCGTCTTGTCTGTTGGGTGTGCATCCTTCCTCCGTCTGAAACTTGTAACATTGGCCATGACATCTATTGATACGATTGTAGTCACTGTATAAAGAAAGTGAGGCATTTTGGCCGTCTTGCTGGTTCATCTAAGCTACGGCTCAGGGCAAGCTATTAGCATTTGCCTAGCGTCCATCCTATGTCAACGATTGGCTAATTTAAAACCGAGCCACAATTATTCCGATCTGATTCCAAAATTGCTTCAAAACAATTGATATAATAGAGTACATGTAGAACGCACACTGTTGTTTTTAATACATTTACTAGTTGTTTGCTTTATAATAGTTTCAGGACTATTTTATTTACAACCTACCGCATAACACACTTTATTGATACTAACTAACTGGTGGAAGTCGTGATAGCGCAGTGAATGCCCGTTCACTTCAGGTGCGAAATGTCCAGAGTTTGAGTCCCGCTGGAGTCGTTACGATTGTGCCCTTAGGCGAGGCATTTAAATTCCATGTTGCCTCTCTCCCTCGTGGCGATGGATTCCATCAGGAATGAGGTCTCGAGAGTGATTAGTATAAGTTGTAAGAACTTGTTTCGCAATCGAGCTAAAATAAATTTGTATAAACAAATCTATTGATACTAACTAAAGCACAGGTACATTTGCATTTCAGTGAAGTTACAGTTGTTTGAACGATTATGGTATCAATACCATCTTATTTATACATGTCCATTTGCTGTTGAATTTATTTAACTTGTCTTCTAAAAACGATAGAGGCTCGTTTCTAGAACTCATGAAAAAATTCAATAAAGGTGACTCATTTAATATCGTATATTGTTATTGTTTAACTAGGTCGTTAGCATACGTCCATATATATACACACGCTCACCTACGGTATATATGGTTTAATCAAGTTATTGTATACTTCCAGCGTACTTCCACCTACGGTATTTATAGTTTTTAGGCAAGACAATATTGTATACTTCCAGCGTACTTCCACCTACAGTATATATAGTTTTTAGGCAAGACAATATTGTATACTTCCAGCGTACTTCCACCTACAGTATATATAGTTTTAAGCAAGGCAATATTGTATACTTCCAGCGTACTTCCACCTACGGTATATATAGTTTTAAACAAGACAATATTGTATACTTCCAGTGTACTTCCACCTACGGTATATATAGTTTTTAGGCAAGACAATATTGTATACTTCCAGCGTACTTCCACCTACAGTATATATAGTTTTAAGCAAGGCAATATTGTATACTTCCAGCGTACGTCCACCCAAGAAGTCTTGGAAGAACATCTCTAATCTGTCGGGCGGTGAGAAGACACTGAGCTCTCTGGCGCTCGTGTTCGCACTGCACCACTTTAAGCCCACGCCCCTGTACGTGATGGACGAGATTGATGCTGCCCTCGATTTCAAGAACGTCTCTATCGTGGCTAACTACATTAAGGTATCTCATACATGTGATTTCTAGTCGAAAAAATGTGAATATTAATTTTGATAAAACATGTTTACTTTTGCTAGGATTACATGTTTAGCCATTAATATACCTAGGTATAGGTAAACTATACCACCAAGTAAACTATACCACCAAGTAAACTATACCACCAAGTAAACTATACCACCAAGTAAACTATACCACCAAGTAAACTATACCGTATAGGTAAACTATACCTAGGTATAGGTAAACTATACCACCAAGTAAACTATACCACCAAGCAACACAAAATGTTACAATATCCAATTAGTTTCAGGTCATGCAGGTAAGTTAGAAATGGGACGACTGCGTTAACATTTGTATTATCTCAGCAGGTGTGACCGTTTTGATTCCAACAAGTGTGATAGTTTTGATTCCATAAGGTGTGATAGTTAGATTCCAACAGGTGTGACAGTTTTGATTCCAACAGGTGTGACAGTTTTGATTCCAACAGGTGTGACAGTTTTGATTCCAACAGGTGTGACAGCTTTGATTCCAACAGGTGTGACAGTTTTGATTCCATCAGGTGTGACAGTTTTGATTCCATCAGGTGTGATAGTTTTGATTCCAACAGGTGTGACAGTTTTGATTCCAACAGGTGTGACAGTTTTGATTCCAACAGGTGTGACAGTTTTGATTCCATCAGGTGTGATAGTTTTGATTCCAACAGGTGTGACAGTTTTGATTCCAAAAGGTGTGACAGTTTTGATTCCAACAGGTGTGACAGTTTTGATTCCAACAGGTGTGACAGTTTGATTGATTGACAGCATGACTATGATTAGTATTCTGTATTACAGGAGAGAACAAAGAATGCACAGTTTATTATCATCTCTCTACGTAACAACATGTTTGAGTTGGCGGACAGACTCGTGGGCATCTATAAGACAGATGATTGTACAAAATCAGTGACAATAAACCCCAGCAAACTCAGCATTCCTCTACAAGTAGTCGACCCAAATGCTGCATAGATTTGAAAACTCCAACAAGCTCACCGTGTCTATACATGTAGTCGATCCAAATGCTGCATAGATTTGAAAACTCCAACAAACTCGACATTCCTTTACACGAAGTTGACCCAAATGCATAGATTTGAAACCCCAACAAGCTCGCCTTTCAAAGAAAGTAATGTGTATTGGTTTGAAGATGTCAGAAGATCAGCTGGTTTGGACCATATCTCTGAAACTGCTTCATAATGTTTCATTTAGCTTCATACAGTTATTCACCATTTTGCTTCGACGTGTCGCTCGAAAGACTTAGATCAATAGCTTCAAAGGGTTTGAAATATAACATTACATAGAGGGCATACTATGTATTAGAAACATCTCTTGTTTAACGTTTGCCAGGGGTCTTCGTGGCCGAGTGGTTAAGTTTGATGACTTCAAATCAGACGGGGGATCGATCCTGCGATCCCTGGATTACCAGTCCAGCGTGTTAACCACTGGACTACAGATCCGTCTCTCCAATCCTCTCATATACTCCTTAATTATACTAGCCTCATTTACCACAGCAGTAGTGTTCATGTTTACGTTTGTCATTATTTATGTTTGTTAATAAATGTATATCTCACTGTATAGTCTCTCTAATAATTTTCATGTTGTCTATCTCTCCAATCCTCTCAATAACTCCTTTATGTATATGTTAGTGTCATTTTTACCACAGCTGTGTTCAATTTATACTTGTGGTTGAACATTATTATCACATTCATTTCATTTCTAAAGCACAGGCTCATTCTCCTTTCCAAGATGAGGTCCAACATAGCTCCTCCTTACTTGTCTGAACTTTTTCCACTTTCTCAGGGTTCATTCTAGGTCAGAATTTTTGGGAGAAGTGAGAAAGCGCGTGATCGCTTCCTTAAAAGGTGTTCTTTAATATACCACTGCAAAATAGGGTTAAAATGCACAGTACAACCATTAAATACAACATTTGAATAGAAGGAGTGCTTTATAATGGGCCAGTGTATCTTACTAGACAAAATTTTGTTTGAAAATCATAAAAAAACCAAAACATATTATTTTTTTTAGGGAGAAGTGGGGCCCCAGAGGGCGAAGTCAGGGTCCCTAGGGCGACAATTTCTCACACATCGCCCTCTAAACTGATCCCTGCTTTCTGCTCAGAATGAAACCTATCAACTGGGTAATCTCGAAATACAGAGTACCGAGCGCACGAACTTCTTTATATTGTAATGCATTCCTTCCTTCAACGATTCAAGCATTTAATGATCTTTCTTCGTCCTTAAAACATGCATCAACTCTCTCATCATTTAATAATCAACTGTTCAAGCCACGAAACGAAGTCCCAATTTACTTTTATTCGGGGAAACGAAGAAACCAGATTCTCCATGCCCGGCTACGTATCATCTGCAGTATATTTGCTGACGATCTTTTCTCTAAGAACATCATACCATCACCTCTTTGCATATATGCAAACAACGTGAAGCTACTTATCACTTTTTCCGTCAATGCAGATTGTATGACACAATCAGAGCATCACTGACAAACAACATCAATGCACATTGTAATGTTTCCATAACAACAATTCTTTCTGGGAATACTTCTATACCAGATGACGCCACGAACAGATCTGCCTTGCCGTACACGAGTTCATAGAATAGTCAAAACAATTTGATTGAGTGGTCTAGTCCATGACGTCCACTATAAAATCAACTTCACAATCCGCTCCACCCCTATTTCTTACTCTCATTCAATACTACTCGTCAATACTTCTACATCTCATTTCTGCATAATTTATTCTATTCCATTTTCATCCTTATTTCCCTTTTCTATTTCTAAGCCCTTAGCTACCAATTTTCAGATATTTTTAAATGTTTCGATGCGATTCGAATTAAACATATTTAAGTTCTGGTCATTTTCGATATTACGCCAAGTTATTAAAATTGCCATATATACCTTGTACCAACATCTAGTACGCAGTGGAAAGAATTACCTTAAGCTTTGAGCTTTCAGTTCAATCCACATATCACGATATAAATGTATGTTTCTGTATATTTCTCAATGTATATTATATGTATCCTGATAAATAAAATATGTTTAAACCAATTTATACTTTAACATTATTATCACATTCATTTCATTTCTGATGAGCCGGAATGTCAGGGGAGGTAACTGGAGCCATGGACTCTGGCTGTATGTTGATGTGGGCTCCGTGGATGAGTGGTTACCGTTGTTGACTTTAAATCACTCGCCCCTCACCGCTGCTTGTTTGAATCCCACTGGGCAGCGTCGAATTCTTACAAGTGAAGAAGATATTCAGCAGGCTTATGGTATGACGGTAGCTTGATTGGAGATCTCCCTTCACCAATAATAGCTTGAGTAGGGATCTCCCTCCACCAATAATAGCTTGAGTAGAGATCTCCCTCCACCAATAATAGCTTGAGTAGAGATCTCCCTCCACCAATAATAGCTTGAGTGGAGACCTCTCTCCACCAATAATAGCTTGAGTGGAGTTCTTCCTCCACCAATAACAGCTTGAGTGGAGATCTCCCTCCACCAATAAAAGCTTGAGAGCTGCCGATGAGCTGTTTGTGCTACTTTAGCCCCTCCCCCAAAATAGAAAAACCAACGCGGATTTATCCTAGTGTTAACTTTACCAAACCATCATTTATATATACTGAGTCAAAAAAGAAACGATACCTGGTGTTTATGTGTCTATAATTTCAACATGTATTAAGAAAATTCTTTGAAAATTCATAAGATGATAGTCCAACATGTTTGAAAGAGGAACACATAAAGCATAATGAGCCTCCGAAACTGTCTGCTGCGTGATGACGTAATTCGTCGGACAGGGGTCTAATGGAGTTTTCACACAGACGTCAATACCGAGTATGGGCACCATTTGAGTCTCTCACTGCAATGCACCGCCGTCGCATCGAACGGAAGAGTGTCTGAATCTCTTGCTGGTCAATATTTGTCCACTCCTGACGCAAAACATCCCTCAGTTGGTTTAACGTTACCGGCTGACGTCGTCTGACGTGGCGGTCTAACGTATCCCACAAATGTTCTATGGGTGACAAAGCAGGCCACGGCAGGGTTTCAATATTGTTCTGCTCCAATAATGTGGTGGAAATCCGAGCAGTATGACACCTGGCGTTGTCCTATTGGAACAGTGTGACGCTTCTGTTGGCGTTAAAGAACGGCACAACAACTGGCGCAAGGATCTCATCACAGTACCACTGGGTGTTTAGGTTCCCGTCCACCACTAACAGTTCAGTGCGACTGCCGAAGGTGATACCGCCCCACGCCATAACGCTTCCGCCCCCGAACAGATCGACCTGACGTACACATGCGTCGGCGTAACGTTCACCGCGTCTGCGATATACCCGCTCGACGCAAACAGAACCGCGATTCATCGCTAAGCATCACCGAATTCCACTGTAACCGAGTCCAGCGAGCACGTTCCGTCGTCCATTCCCGCCGTACGTCACGGTGACGTCGTGTCAGGATGGGTCCAACGTATGGCCGATAGGCACGAATGCCACGTTCACCGAGCCGGTTCCTGACTGTTTGTGCACTGATGCGATTGTTGGTCATCCCAGGAGTAACGGCAGCTGTGTGCGTAGCAGGTAGGAACCGGTCACGTAAATGTGACGGTCCTGTTCACGCGTCGTCACACGTGGTCGACCAGATCTTGGACGGTCGTCCACCGATCCATGTGTTCGATAACGTCGAAGTAGACGTGTTATCGTGATCCGCGTAACCCCGAGTCGATTTACGACGTCACGCTGACGTAAACCGCCGTCAATCATGCCAATGGCACGCATTCTCTGATTGCGGTTTAGCCTAGGCATTTTGTTAGAGGTAACAATGGGTATGTAAGGTGTTTTTCCTCGATGATAATGCAATACCAGTACAATAAACCGGTTTTCCGATTTGTACTTGTGCAGGAAGTTGTCTTTGTTGAGGAGCGAGTGCAAATCGGAAAGTCGGCGTTCCAGGATTATCGTGTGTTTATTTACCTGTGTTTATGGTTGGCTGACGTTGCAATAAGATGATACGTAATAATATATTAAACCTTTCTATGGTTTTATCCGTTTTACGTCATTTTTAATTTCGTATCATTTCTTTTTTGACTCTATAGTTATGGATGATTTTGTATTTACATTCCCATACGGGTGAATAATTTACAAACAAATTATTACAAAAAATACAATTTGTGGGCAGACCATCCAAATTGACCTTTCTGCAAACGCTACTTAGGCACGCCCCCCATAGTTACAGGTGCTCGCTGTAACTACGCGAGACAAGCTATCTAACAAAATGGCGTCTAACGCAGACCTGCATCGAGTTAATCTAGATAAAATTCCGTGGAATTTCTCAGTTTTATTTTACCCAGATATTAATATCTTGTTGAAAGCAAGTCAACAAGTGTTTAGGTTCTTTAAATAGTGAAGGTTATTTCTCTAATATACAGATATATTTAACGGGTGAGGACGTGTTAAGTGTTCGTGGAAAATGTTTTCGCAGTCAACGGAGGAGGTTTCGTATAACTTCTTCTTCGTATACAAGGCAATATAGAGTGAAACATTGTGGTGGATTCGTCTAATAGTATATTATCACGCCTACGCCAATTATGAGATGGGCTGTTGACAAATTAATCAATTACTGGAGAATATATTATTTTTCACACCTTGATTGGTCGGCTCAAACATCTGTGATGCTGGCTTGTATGCCCGTGTTGTATCAGCTTTAGAGCTGAGCCGTGCCATATGTCCAAGCCCTTGCATCATGTATAAATATCATGCTCTTCACATCAATTTCATTACAACCATGGCGTCTATATTTCCATGCGTTTTTTGCTGATTATACAATACAAATACAATAAAAAATAGATAAACACTGTAAATTGCATTGTCATTGTATTAATCTATGTACCTTTTTTATGTCATTGTAAATAATTTAATGTTTTGATGTACAATAAATATATTATTTTAATGACGGTCTATGATTTATTTATTCTCCCCCGTTCACTTTAATTAATCTTGATTAGTGGCTTGAAACCTAGATAGATAATCACTCCTGGTATGGCAAACACACGGCTACATAGTCCCATTCATAATTGTGTCTAATTACCTAAATAGCTAATAATAGCATTATTATAATGAGCCTGTATAGTGCAGTACTATTAAATCAATTATACGAACCTGTGATTATACGAATGCACTAGTGTACGAAACTACCATTAGACGAACAAGAGATTATACGAAACCACCTGAATTCTGAATGAACAACCACATCGTGTCAACTTTGACATTAAAAGAAATGAAATATGCCACCGTCTTGAGAGACTCGACCCTATGCCTCCTAGAAGACTCGAACATTAGGCCCAAAAACTGAACACCAGTACGTTCACTGAGCTAATATGGGAATCCCACAGCTCTGCACATGCATGGGTACTATTACTTCTATCTGATCCCTAGTCCACCATCCACGACAATATGTATGACCCACATGTATAATTTTAATCACCATTATACTCACATATCTCTTGTGAACAGTAGATCTATAAATGCAGAATATATTTTTTCGAAATATTTTATTATGCATAAATAATTAATTTCAACTTACTTGTGTGCAAATATATCTGTTTGCATTAATTTTGGATGTATTCAGCTGCTCGTCCACACAACTTAATCCACCTTAGACATTTTTCAAGATTTGTCTTACGTTTTGGAAATGACACGAATTAAACGTCACCTATTAATCGATCTGGATATCTACTATCACTGTCACACAGCATAAATTAATAAAACAGCCCGTAACTACATCTTTTCACCATTGTCAATGACAGACAGCATTAATTAATTTGTAATTATTTTTCAAAAAATAATTTCAGATCACGATCACTCGTTATCAGATTTGATTAAAATTTTACTAAATAATTCGTTTGTCTGACAGAACGATAAAACAATGACTCGGTGTAGTAATCAATACTATAATTGTGTGCACACATTTTATAATTGACCAATTATTAGCACAATCAGTGCTAAATTCCGATGTGCAACACTTTGATCTTGACAGTAGGCCCCTAACGGGATATTATGTTTTCGCGGTCTCTGTGATGTACCGGTAAGTTGGTTGATTACTTCCAATAAACAGTGTGACACGCTTACATTTGATTGCTGTGTTTGCGATAAAAGAATGACTATATGGGGTCAGTCGGTGTTTTTATAGATGCATTGTTTTTAAAGCAGTTGTCTGGTATTTTGTGGTTCATATACACACTTTTAGATTTGTCCAAGGATTTTGAAATGGGTTGAATTTAACGTCGATCACCAGGATATCGACTAATTTTGTACTATAACTAACCCACACACCAAAGCTACACATTTTCAACATCATTAAAACAATTTAAAACCCGTATTTTCGATCAAATTCACGCCTTTTCAAATTTGTCTACTCGTTACTAGTTTGTCTAATATGCATTGTTTGTCTAACAAGATGGCGGCGATAAACCGTTGCCGGGGGTGTGCGCGAATGGTGCGATGCGATTGGCTAACGCCAGCTGTCAATCAAAATCGGCAGAAAGGTCAATTGTGTTTGAAATCTGAACACATTATTGTGAAAATATGAGACTACACATTATTGTGGAAATATGTGACTACATTGTTGTGGAAATATGAGACTACACATTATTGTGGAAATATAAGACTACACATTATTGTGGAAATATAAGACTACACATTATTGTGGAAATATAAGACTGTACACATTATTGTGGAAATATAAGACTGTACACATTATTGTGGAAATATGAGACTGTACACATTATTGTGGAAATATGAGACTGTACACATTATTGTGGAAATATAAGACTACACATTATTGTGGAAATATGAGACTGTACACATTATTGTGGAAATATAAGACTACACATTATTGTGGAAATATGAGACTGTACACATTATTGTGGAAATATGAGAATGTACACATTATTGTGGAAATATGAGACTGTACACATTATTGTGGAAATATAAGACTGTACACATTATTGTGGAAATATGAGACTGTACACATTATTGTGGAAATATAAGACTACACATTATTGTGGAAATATAAGACTACACATTATTGTGGAAATATAAGACTGTACATTATTGTGGAAATATAAGACTGTACACATTAGTGTGGAAATATAAGACTGTACACATTATTGTGGAAATATAAGAATGTACACATTATTGTGGAAATATAAGACTGTACACATTATTGTGGAAATATAAGACTGTACACATTATTGTGGAAATATAAGACTACACATTATTGTGGAAATATGAGACTACACATTATTGTGGAAATATAAGACTACACATTATTGTGGAAATATGAGACTGTACACATTGTGAGACTACACATTATTGTGGAAATATGAGAATGTACACATTTTTTTGTGGAAATATGGGACTACACATTATTGTGGAAATATAAGACTACACATTATTGTGGAAATATGAGACTGTACATTATTGTGGAAATATGAGACTACACATTTTGTGGAAATATGAGACTCACATTATTGTGGAAATATGAGACTACACATTATTGTGGAAATATGAGACTGTACACATTATTGTGGAAATATAAGACTACACATTATTGTGGAAATATGAGACTGTACATTATTGTGGAAATATGAGACTATACACATTGTTGTGGAAATATGAGACTGCACATTATTGTGGAAATATGAGACTACACATTATTGTGGAAATATGAGACTGTACACATTATTGTGGAAATATAAGACTACACATTATTGTGGAAATATAAGACTGTACACATTATTGTGGAAATATGAGAATGTACACATTATTGTGGAAATATGAGACTGTACACATTAGTGTGGAAATAAAAGACTGTACACATTATTGTGGAAATATGAGACTACACATTATTGTGGAAATATGAGACTGTACACATTAGTGTGGAAATATGAGACTGTACACATTAGTGTGGAAATATGAGACTGTACATTATTGTGGAAATATGAGACTGTACACCTTATTGTGGAAATATAAGACTGTACACATTATTGTGGAAATGTAAGACTGTACACATTATTGTGGAAATATAAGACTGTACACATTATTGTGGAAATGTAAGACTGTACACATTATTGTGGAAATATAAGACTGTACACATTATTGTGGAAATATGAGACTGTACACATTATTGTGGAAATATGAGACTGTACACATTATTGTGGAAATATAAGACTGTACATTATTGTGGAAATATGAGACTGTACATTATTGTGGAAATATGAGACTGTACACATTAGTGTGGAAATAAAAGACTGTACACATTATTGTGGAAATATGAGACTACACATTATTGTGGAAATATGAGACTGTACACATTAGTGTGGAAATATGAGACTGTACACATTAGTGTGGAAATATGAGACTGTACATTATTGTGGAAATATGAGACTGTACACATTATTGTGGAAATATAAGACTGTACATTATTGTGGAAATATGAGACTGTACATTATTGTGGAAATATGAGACTGTACACATTAGTGTGGAAATAAAGACTGTACACATTATTGTGGAAATATGAGACTACACATTATTGTGGAAATATGAGACTACACATTATTGTGGAAATATGAGACTGTACACATTATTGTGGAAATAAGACTGTACACATTATTGTGGAAATATGAGACTGTACACATTATTGTGGAAATATAAGACTGTACACATTATTGTGGAAATATAAGACTGTACACATTATTGTGGAAATATGAGACTGTACACATTGTTGTGGAAATATAAGACTGTACACATTATTGTGGAAATATAAGACTGTACACATTATTGTGGAAATATGAGACTGTACACATTATTGTGGAAATATAAGACTACACATTATTGTGGAAATATAAGACTACATTATTGTGGAACTATAAGACTACACATTATTGTGGAAATATGAGACTGTACACATTATTGTGGAAATATAAGACTACACATTATTGTGGAAATATGAGACTGTACACATTATTGTGGAAATATGAGACTGTACACATTATTGTGGAAATATGAGACTACACATTATTGTGGAAATATGAGACTGTACATTATTGTGGAAATATGAGACTACACATTATTGTGGAAATATAAGACTGTACACATTATTGTGGAAATATGAGACTGTACATTATTGTGGAAATATGAGACTGTACACATTAGTGTGGAAATAAAAGACTGTACATTATTGTGGAAATATGAGACTACACATTATTGTGGAAATATGAGACTACACATTATTGTGGAAATATGAGACTGTACACATTAGTGTGGAAATATGAGACTGTACATTATTGTGGAAATATGAGACTGTACACATTATTGTGGAAATATAAGACTGTACATTATTGTGGAAATATGAGACTGTACATTATTGTGGAAATATGAGACTGTACACATTAGTGTGGAAATAAAAGACTGTACACATTATTGTGGAAATATGAGACTGTACACATTATTGTGGAAATATAAGACTGTACACATTATTGTGGAAATATAAGACTGTACACATTATTGTGGAAATATGAGACTGTACACATTATTGTGGAAATATAAGACTGTACACATTATTGTGGAAATATAAGACTGTACACATTATTGTGGAAATATAAGACTGTACACATTATTGTGGAAATATGAGACTGTACACATTATTGTGGAAATATAAGACTACACATTATTGTGGAAATATAAGACTACATTATTGTGGAAATATAAGACTGTACACATTATTGTGGAAATATAAGACTGTACATTATTGTGGAAATATAAGACTGTACACATTATTGTGGAAATATAAGACTGTACACATTATTGTGGAAATATGAGACTGTACATTATTGTGGAAATATAAGACTGTACACATTATTGTGGAAATATAAGACTGTACACATTATTGTGGAAATATAAGACTGTACACATTATTGTGGAAATATAAGACTACACATTATTGTGGAAATATAAGACTGTACACATTATTGTGGAAATATAAGACTACACATTATTGTGGAAATATAAGACTGTACACATTATTGTGGAAATATAAGACTACACATTATTGTGGAAATATAAGACTGTACACATTATTGTGGAAATATAAGACTACACATTAGTGTGGAAATAAAAGACTGTACATTATTGTGGAAATATGAGACTGTACACATTAGTGTGGAAATATGAGACTGTACACATTAGTGTGGAAATATGAGACTGTACACATTAGTGTGGAAATATGAGACTGTACATTATTGTGGAAATATGAGACTGTACACATTATTGTGGAAATATGAGACTGTACACATTATTGTGGAAATATGAGACTGTACATTATTGTGGAAATATGAGACTGTACACATTAGTGTGGAAATAAAAGACTGTACACATTATTGTGGAAATATGAGACTACACATTATTGTGGAAATATGAGACTACACATTATTGTGGAAATATGAGACTGTACACATTGTTGTGGAAATATGAGACTGTACACATTATTGTGGAAATATGAGACTGTACACATTATTGTGGAAATATAAGACTGTACACATTATTGTGGAAATATAAGACTGTACACATTATTGTGGAAATATGAGACTGTACACATTGTTGTGGAAATATAAGACTGTACACATTATTGTGGAAATATAAGACTGTACACATTATTGTGGAAATATGAGACTGTACACATTATTGTGGAAATATAAGACTACACATTATTGTGGAAATATAAGACTACATTATTGTGGAAATATAAGACTGTACACATTATTGTGGAAATATAAGACTGTACATTATTGTGGAAATATAAGACTGTACACATTATTGTGGAAATATAAGACTGTACACATTATTGTGGAAATATAAGACTGTACACATTATTGTGGAAATATGAGACTGTACACATTAGTGTGGAAATATGAGACTGTACACATTATTGTGGAAATATAAGACTGTACACATTATTGTGGAAATATAAGACTACACATTATTGTGGAAATATAAGACTACACATTATTGTGGAAATATAAGACTGTACACATTATTGTGGAAATATGAGACTACACATTATTGTGGAAATATAAGACTACACATTATTGTGGAAATATAAGACTACACATTATTGTGGAAATATAAGACTGTACACATTATTGTGGAAATATGAGACTACACATTATTGTGGAAATATAAGACTACACATTATTGTGGAAATATAAGACTGTACACATTATTGTGGAAATATAAGACTGTACACATTATTGTGGAAATATGAGACTACACATTATTGTGGAAATATAAGACTACACATTATTGTGGAAATATGAGACTGTACACATTATTGTGGAAATATGAGATACACATTATGTGGAAATAAGACTGTACACATTATTGTGGAAATATGAGACTACACATTATTGTGGAAATATGAGACTGTACACATTATTGTGGAAATATGAGACTACACATTATTGTGGAAATATGAGACTGTACATTATTGTGGAAATATGAGACTGTACATTATTGTGGAAATATGAGACTGTACACATTTGTGGAAATATGAGACTACACATTATTGTGGAAATATGAGACTGCACATTATTGTGGAAATATGAGATTACACATTATTGTGGAAATATAAGACTGTACATTATTGTGGAAATATAAGACTGTACACATTATTGTGGAAATATAAGACTACACATTATTGTGGAAATATAAGACTGTACACATTATTGTGGAAATATGAGACTACACATTATTGTGGAAATATAAGACTACACATTATTGTGGAAATATAAGACTACACATTATTGTGGAAATATGAGACTGTACATTATTGTGGAAATATGAGACTACACATTATTGTGGAAATATAAGACTGTACACATTATTGTGGAAATATAAGACTACACATTATTGTGGAAATATAAGACTGTACACATTATTGTGGAAATATAAGACTACACATTATTGTGGAAATATAAGACTGTACACATTATTGTGGAAATATGAGACTACACATTATTGTGGAAATATAAGACTGTACACATTATTGTGGAAATATAAGACTACACATTAGTGTGGAAATATAAGACTGTACATTATTGTGGAAATATGAGACTGTACACATTAGTGTGGAAATATGAGACTGTACACATTAGTGTGGAAATATGAGACTGTACACATTAGTGTGGAAATATGAGACTGTACATTAGTGTGGAAATATGAGACTGTACACATTGTTGTGGAAATATGAGACTGTACACATTGTTGTGGAAATATGAGACTACACATTATTGTGGAAATATGAGACTGTACACATTTGTTGTGGAAATATGAGACTGTACATTATTGTGGAAATATGAGACTGTACACAATTGTTGTGGAAATATGGGACTGTACACATTATTGTGGAAATATGAGACTGCACATTATTGTGGAAATATGAGATTACACATTACTGTGGAAATATAAGACTGTACATGATTGTGGAAATATAAGACTGTACACATTAGTGTGGAAATATGAGACTGTACATTATTGTGGAAATATGAGACTGCACATTATTGTGGAAATATGAGATTACACATTACTGTGGAAATATAAGACTGTACATGATTGTGGAAATATAAGACTGTACACATTAGTGTGGAAATATGAGACTGTACATTATTGTGGAAATATGAGACTGTACACATTAGTGTGGAAATAAAAGACTGTACATTATTGTGGAAATATGAGACTACACATTATTGTGGAAATATAAGACTGTACACATTATTGTGGAAATATGAGACTGTACATTATTGTGGAAATATGAGACTGTACACATTATTGTGGAAATATAAGACTGTACACATTAGTGTGGAAATATGAGACTACATTATTGTGGAAATATGAGACTGTACACATTATTGTGGAAATATAAGACTGTACATTATTGTGGAAATATGAGACTGTACATTATTGTGGAAATATGAGACTGTACACATTATTGTGGAAATATAAGACTACACATTAGTGTGGAAATATGAGACTGTACATTATTGTGGAAATATGAGACTGTACACATTATTGTGGAAATATGAGACTGTACACATTAGTGTGGAAATATGAGACTGTACACATTAGTGTGGAAATATGAGACTGTACACATTAGTGTGGAAATATGAGACTGTACACATTAGTGTGGAAATATGAGACTGTACATTATTGTGGAAATATGAGACTGTACACATTATTGTGGAAATATGAGACTGTACACATTTGTTGTGGAAATATGAGACTGTACATTATTGTGGAAATATGAGACTGTACACATTGTTGTGGAAATATGAGACTGTACACATTATTGTGGAAATATGAGACTGCACATTACTGTGGAAATATAAGACTGTACATTATTGTGGAAATATAAGACTGTACACATTAGTGTGGAAATATGAGACTGTACATTATTGTGGAAATATGAGACTGCACATTATTGTGGAAATATGAGATTACACATTACTGTGGAAATATAAGACTGTACATGATTGTGGAAATATAAGACTGTACACATTAGTGTGGAAATATGAGACTGTACATTATTGTGGAAATATGAGACTGTACACATTAGTGTGGAAATAAAAGACTGTACATTATTGTGGAAATATGAGACTACACATTATTGTGGAAATATAAGACTGTACACATTATTGTGGAAATATGAGACTGTACATTATTGTGGAAATATGAGACTGTACACATTAGTGTGGAAATAAAGACTGTACATTATTGTGGAAATATGAGACTGTACACATTATTGTGGAAATATAAGACTGTACACATTAGTGTGGAAATATGAGACTACATTATTGTGGAAATATGAGACTGTACACATTATTGTGGAAATATAAGACTGTACATTATTGTGGAAATATGAGACTACACATTAGTGTGGAAATATGAGACTGTACACATTAGTGTGGAAATATGAGACTGTACATTATTGTGGAAATATGAGACTGTACACATTATTGTGGAAATATGAGACTGTACACATTATTGTGGAAATATGAGACTACACATTATTGTGGAAATATGAGACTGTACACATTATTGTGGAAATATGACTGTACATTATTGTGGAAATATGAGACTGTACACATTATTGTGGAAATATGAGACTGTACACATTATTGTGGAAATATGAGACTGCACATTATTGTGGAAATATGAGATTACACATTACTGTGGAAATATAAGACTGTACATGATTGTGGAAATATAAGACTGTACACATTAGTGTGGAAATATGAGACTGTACATTATTGTGGAAATATGAGACTGCACATTATTGTGGAAATATAAGACTGTACATTATTGTGGAAATATAAGACTGTACACATTAGTGTGGAAATATGAGACTGTACACATTATTGTGGAAATATGAGACTACACATTATTGTGGAAATATAAGACTACACATTATTGTGGAAATATAAGACTGTACATTATTGTGGAAATATAAGACTACACATTATTGTGGAAATATAAGACTGTACATTATTGTGGAAATATGAGACTACACATTATTGTGGAAATATAAGACTGTACACATTATTGTGGAAATATAAGACTACACATTATTGTGGAAATATGAGACTGTACACATTATTGTGGAAATATGAGACTGTACACATTATTGTGGAAATATGAGACTGCACATTATTGTGGAAATATGAGACTGTACACATTATTGTGGAAATATGAGACTGTACACATTATTGTGGAAATATGAGACTGTACACATTATTGTGGAAATATGAGACTGTACACATTATTGTGGAAATATGAGACTGTACACATTATTGTGGAAATATGAGACACATTATTGTGGAAATATGAGACTGTACACATTTGTGGAAATATGAGACTGTACATTATTGTGGAAATATGAGACTGTACACATTATTGTGGAAATATGAGACTGTACACATTATTGTGGAAATATGAGACTGCACATTATTGTGGAAATATGAGACTGTACACATTATTGTGGAAATATAAGACTGTACACATTATTGTGGAAATATAAGACTGTACACATTATTGTGGAAATATAAGACTGTACACATTATTGTGGAAATATAAGACTGTACACATTATTGTGGAAATATGAGACTGTACACATTAGTGTGGAAATATGAGACTGTACATTATTGTGGAAATATGAGACTGCACATTATTGTGGAAATATGAGATTACACATTACTGTGGAAATATAAGACTGTACATGATTGTGGAAATATAAGACTGTACACATTAGTGTGGAAATATGAGACTGTACATTATTGTGGAAATATGAGACTGTACACATTAGTGTGGAAATAAAAGACTGTACATTATTGTGGAAATATGAGACTACACATTATTGTGGAAATATAAGACTGTACACATTATTGTGGAAATATGAGACTGTACATTATTGTGGAAATATGATACTGTACACATTAGTGTGGAAATAAAAAACTGTACATTATTGTGGAAATATGAGACTGTACACATTATTGTGGAAATATAAGACTGTACACATTAGTGTGGAAATATGAGACTACATTATTGTGGAAATATGAGACTGTACACATTATTGTGGAAATATAAGACTGTACATTATTGTGGAAATATGAGACTGTACATTATTGTGGAAATATGAGACTGTACACATTATTGTGGAAATATAAGACTGTACACATTATTGTGGAAATATAAGACTGTACACATTATTGTGGAAATATGAGACTGTACACATTAGTGTGGAAATATGAGACTGTACACATTAGTGTGGAAATATGAGACTGTACACATTAGTGTGGAAATATGAGACTGTACATTATTGTGGAAATATGAGACTGTACACATTATTGTGGAAATATGAGACTGTACACATTAGTGTGGAAATATGAGACTGTACACATTATTGTGGAAATATGAGACTGTACACATTAGTGTGGAAATATGAGACTGTACATTATTGTGGAAATATGAGACTGTACACATTATTGTGGAAATATGAGACTGTACACATTAGTGTGGAAATATGAGACTGTACATTATTGTGGAAATATGAGACTGTACACATTGTTGTGGAAATATGAGACTGTACACATTATTGTGGAAATATGAGACTGCACATTATTGTGGAAATATGAGATTACACATTATTGTGGAAATATGAGACTACACATTATTGTGGAAATATAGACTACACATTATTGTGGAAATATAAGACTGTACATTATTGTGGAAATATAAGACTGTACACATTATTGTGGAAATATGAGACTGTACATTATTGTGGAAATATGAGACTGCACATTATTGTGGAAATATGAGATTACACATTATGTGGAAATATAAGACTGTACATTATTGTGGAAATATAAGACTGTACATTATTGTGGAAATATGAGACTGTACATTATTGTGGAAATATGAGACTGTACACATTAGTGTGGAAATATAAGACTGTACACATTATTGTGGAAATATGAGACTGTACACATTATTGTGGAAATATGAGACTGTACACATTAGTGTGGAAATATGAGACTGTACATTATTGTGGAAATATGAGACTGTACACATTATTGTGGAAATATAAGACTGTACACATTATTGTGGAAATATAAGACTGTACACATTATTGTGGAAATATAAGACTGTACACATTATTGTGGAAATATGAGACTGTACACATTATTGTGGAAATATGAGACTGTACACATTAGTGTGGAAATATGAGACTGTACACATTAGTGTGGAAATATGAGACTGTACATTAGTGTGGAAATATGAGACTGTACACATTAGTGTGGAAATATGAGACTGTACACATTAGTGTGGAAATATGAGACTGTACATTATTGTGGAAATATGAGACTGTACACATTGTTGTGGAAATATGAGACTGTACACATTATTGTGGAAATATGAGACTGCACATTATTGTGGAAATATGAGATTACACATTATTGTGGAAATATGAGACTACACATTATTGTGGAAATATAAGACTACACATTATTGTGGAAATATAAGACTGTACATTATTGTGGAAATATAAGACTGTACATTATTGTGGAAATATAAGACTGTACACATTATTGTGGAAATATGAGACTGTACATTATTGTGGAAATATGAGACTGTACACATTAGTGTGGAAATATAAGACTGTACATTATTGTGGAAATATGAGACTGTACACATTAGTGTGGAAATATGAGACTGTACATTATTGTGGAAATATGAGACTGTACACATTAGTGTGGAAATATGAGACTGTACATTATTGTGGAAATATGAGACTGTACACATTATTGTGGAAATATGAGAGTACACATTATTGTGGAAATATGAGACTGTACATTATTGTGGAAATATGAGACTGTACACATTAGTGTGGAAATATGAGACTGTACATTATTGTGGAAATATGAGACTGCACATTATTGTGGAAATATGAGACTACACATTATTGTGGAAATATGAGACTGTACATTATTGTGGAAATATAAGACTGTACACATTGTTGGAAATATGAGACTGTACATTATTGTGGAAATATGAGACTGTACACATTATTGTGGAAATATGAGACTGTACATTATTGTGGAAATATGAGACTGTACACATTATTGTGGAAATATGAGACTGTACATTATTGTGGAATGACACATTAGTGTGGAAATATGAGACTGTACATTAGTGTGGAAATATGAGACTGTACACATTATTGTGGAAATATAAGACTGTACACATTATTGTGGAAATATGAGACTGTACATTATTGTGGAAATATGAGACTGTACACATTATTGTGGAAATATGAGACTGTACATTATTGTGGAAATATGAGACTGTACATTATTGTGGAAATATGAGACTGTACACATTATTGTGGAAATATAAGACTGTACATTATTGTGGAAATATAAGACTGTACACATTATTGTGGAAATATGAGACTGTACACATTATTGTGGAAATATGAGACTGCACATTATTGTGGAAATATGAGATTACACATTACTGTGGAAATATAAGACTGTACATGATTGTGGAAATATAAGACTGTACACATTAGTGTGGAAATATGAGACTGTACATTATTGTGGAAATATGAGACTGTACACATTAGTGTGGAAATATGATACTGTACACATTAGTGTGGAAATATGAGATTGTACACATTAGTGTGGAAATATGAGACTGTACATTAGTGTGGAAATATGAGACTGTACACATTGTTGTGGACATATGAGACTGTACACATTGTTGTGGAAATATGAGACTACACATTATTGTGGAAATATGAGACTGTACACATTTGTTGTGGAAATATGAGACTGTACATTATTGTGGAAATATGAGACTGTACACAATTGTTGTGGAAATATGGGACTGTACACATTATTGTGGAAATATGAGACTGCACATTATTGTGGAAATATGAGATTACACATTACTGTGGAAATATAAGACTGTACATGATTGTGGAAATATAAGACTGTACACATTAGTGTGGAAATATGAGACTGTACA
>CM026398.1:50137345-50167842 GCA_014843695.1 Archivesica marissinica | reverse complement strand
ATTAAGCACCCATGCATCGTATTTCACTGACCCTCGCATTAAGCACCCATGCATCGTATTTCACTGACTGTCGCAGTAAGCACCCATGCATCGTATTTCACTGACTGTCGCATTAAGCACTCATGCATCGTATTTCACCGACTGTCGCATTAAGCACCCATGCATCGTATTTCACTGACTGTCGCATTAAGCACCCATGCATCGTATTTCACTGACTGTCGCATTAAGGGCCCATACATCGTATTTCACTGACTGACGCATTAAGCACACATACATCGTATTTCACTGACTGTCACAGTAAGCGCCCATACATAGTATTTCACTGACTGTCGCATTAAGCACCCATGCATCGTATTTCACTGACTGTCGCATTAAGCACCCATGCATCGTATTTCACTGACCCTCGCATTAAGCACCCATGCATCGTATTTCACTGACTGTCGCAGTAAGCACCCATGCATCGTATTTCACTGACTGTCGCATTAAGCACTCATGCATCGTATTTCACCGACTGTCGCATTAAGCACCCATGCATCGTATTTCACTGACTGTCGCATTAAGCACCCATGCATCGTATTTCACTGACTGTCGCATTAAGGGCCCATACATCGTATTTCACTGACTGTCGCATTAAGCACACATACATCGTATTTCACTGACTGTCGCAGTAAGCGCCCATACATAGTATTTCACTGACTGTCGCATTAAGCACCCATGCATCGTATTTCACTGACCCTCGCATTAAGCACCCATGCATCGTATTTCACTGACTGTCGCATTAAGCGCCCATGCATCGTATTTCACTGACCCTCGCATTAAGCACCCATGCATCGTATTTCACTGACCCTCGCATTAAGCACCCATGCATCGTATTTCACTGACCCTCGCATTAAGCACCCATGCATCGTATTTCACTGACTGTCGCATTAAGCACCCATGCATCGTATTTCACTGACCCTCGCATTAAGCGCCCATGCATCGTATTTCACTGACCCTCGCATTAAGCACCCATGCATCGTATTTCACTGACTGTCGCATTAAGCACCCATGCATCGTATTTCACTGACTGTCGCATTAAGCACCCATGCATCGTATTTCACTGACTGTCGCATTAAGCGCCCATACATCGTATTTCACTGACTGTCGCATTAAGCACCCATGCATCGTATTTCACTGACTGTCGCATTAAGCACCCATGCATCGTATTTCACTGACCCTCGCATTAAGCACCCATGCATCGTATTTCACTGACTGTCGCATTAAGCACCCATGCATCGTATTTCACTGACTGTCGCATTAAGCACCCATGCATCGTATTTCACTGACTGTCGCATTAAGCACCCATGCATCGTATTTCACTGACTGTCGCATTAAGCACCCATGCATCGTATTTCACTGACTGTCGCATTAAGCGCCCATACATCGTATTTCACTGACTGTCGCATTAAGCACCCATGCATCGTATTTCACTGACCCTCGCATTAAGCACCCATGCATCGTATTTCACTGACTGTCGCATTAAGCACCCATGCATCGTATTTCACTGACCCTCGCATTAAGCACCCATGCATCGTATTTCACTGACCCTCGCATTAAGCACCCATGCATCGTATTTCACTGACCCTCGCATTAAGCACCCATGCATCGTATTTCACTGACTGTCGCATTAAGCACCCATGCATCGTATTTCACTGACCCTCGCATTAAGCACCCATGCATCGTATTTCACTGACTGTCGCATTAAGCACCCATGCATCGTATTTCACTGACTGTCGCATTAAGCACCCATGCATCGTATTTCACTGACTGTCGCATTAAGCACCCATGCATCGTATTTCACTGACTGTCGCATTAAGCACCCATGCATCGTATTTCACTGACTGTCGCATTAAGCGCCCATACATCGTATTTCACTGACTGTCGCATTAAGCACCCATACATCGTATTTCACTGACTGTCGCATTAAGCGCCCATGCATCGTATTTCACTGACTGTCGCATTAAGCACCCATGCATCGTATTTCACTGACCCTCGCATTAAGCACCCATGCATCGTATTTCACTGACTGTCGCATTAAGCACCCATGCATCGTATTTCACTGACTGTCGCATTAAGCACCCATGCATCGTATTTCACTGACTGTCGCATTAAGCACCCATGCATCGTATTTCACTGACTGTCGCATTAAGCACCCATGCATCGTATTTCACTGACTGTCGCATTAAGCGCCCATACATCGTATTTCACTGACTGTCGCATTAAGCACCATGCATCGTATTTCACTGACTGTCGCATTAAGCCCCCATCGTATTTCTGACTGTCGCATTAAGCACCCATGCATCGTATTTCACTGACCCTCGCATTAAGCACCCATGCATCGTATTTCACTGACTGTCGCATTAAGCACCCATGCATCGTATTTCACTGACCCTCGCATTAAGCACCCATGCATCGTATTTCACTGACTGTCGCATTAAGCACCCATGCATCGTATTTCACTGACCCTCGCATTAAGCACCCATGCATCGTATTTCACTGACTGTCGCATTAAGCACCCATGCATCGTATTTCACTGACTGTCGCATTAAGCACCCATGCATCGTATTTCACTGACTGTCGCATTAAGCACCCATGCATCGTATTTCACTGACTGTCGCATTAAGCACCCATGCATCGTATTTCACTGACTGTCGCATTAAGCACCCATACATCGTATTTCACTGACTGTCGCATTAAGCACCCATACATCGTATTTCACTGACTGTCGCAGTAAGCGCCCATACATAGTATTTCACTGACTGTCGCATTAAGCACCCATGCATCGTATTTCACTGACTGTCGCATTAAGCACCCATGCATCGTATTTCACTGACTGTCGCATTAAGCACCCATGCATCGTATTTCACTGACCCTCGCATTAAGCACCCATGCATCGTATTTCACTGACTGTCGCATTAAGCACCCATGCATCGTATTTCACTGACTGTCGCATTAAGCACTCATGCATCGTATTTCACCGACTGTCGCATTAAGCACCCATGCATCGTATTTCACTGACTGTCGCATTAAGCACCCATGCATCGTATTTCACTGACTGTCGCATTAAGGGCCCATACATCGTATTTCACTGACTGTCGCATTAAGCACACATACATCGTATTTCACTGACTGTCGCAGTAAGCGCCCATACATAGTATTTCACTGACTGTCGCATTAAGCACCCATGCATCGTATTTCACTGACCCTCGCATTAAGCACCCATGCATCGTATTTCACTGACTGTCGCATTAAGCGCCCATGCATCGTATTTCACTGACCCTCGCATTAAGCACCCATGCATCGTATTTCACTGACCCTCGCATTAAGCACCCATGCATCGTATTTCACTGACCCTCGCATTAAGCACCCATGCATCGTATTTCACTGACCCTCGCATTAAGCGCCCATGCATCGTATTTCACTGACCCTCGCATTAAGCACCCATGCATCGTATTTCACTGACTGTCGCATTAAGCACTCATGCATCGTATTTCACCGACTGTCGCATTAAGCACCCATGTATCGTATTTCACTGACTGTCGCATTAAGGGCCCATACATCGTATTTCACTGACTGTCGCATTAAGCACCCATACATCGTATTTCACTGACTGTCACAGTAAGCGCCCATACATAGTATTTCACTGACTGTCGCATTAAGCACCCATGCATCGTATTTCACTGACCCTCGCATTAAGCACCCATGCATCGTATTTCACTTACTGTCGCATTAAGTGCCCATGCATCGTATTTCACTGACCCTCGCATTAAGCACCCATGCATCGTATTTCACTGACCCTCGCATTAAGCACCCATGCATCGTATTTCACTGACCCTCGCATTAAGCACCCATGCATCGTATTTCACTGACTGTCGCATTAAGCACCCATGCATCGTATTTCACTGACCCTCGCATTAAGCGCCCATGCATCGTATTTCACTGACCCTCGCATTAAGCACCCATGCATCGTATTTCACTGACTGTCGCATTAAGGGCCCATACATCGTATTTCACTGACTGTCGCATTAAGCACCCATACATCGTATTTCACTGACCCTCGCATTAAGCACCCATGCATCGTATTTCACTGACTGTCGCATTAAGCACCCATGCATCGTATTTCACTGACCCTCGCATTAAGCACCCATGCATCGTATTTCACTGACCTCGCATTAGCACCCATGCATCGTATTTCACTGACTGTCGCATTAAGCACCCATACATCTATTTCACTGACTGTCGCATTAAGCACCCATGCATCGTATTTCACTGACTGTCGCATTAAGCACCCATACATCGTATTTCACTGACTGTCGCATTAAGCACCCATGCATCGTATTTCACTGACTCTCGCATTAAGCACCCATGCATCGTATTTCACTGACTGTCGCATTAAGCACCCATGCATCGTATTTCACTGACCCTCGCATTAAGCACCCATGCATCGTATTTCACTGACCCTCGCATTAAGCACCCATGCATCGTATTTCACTGACTGTCGCATTAAGCACCCATACATCGTATTTCACTGACTGTCGCAGTAAGCGCCCATGCATCGTATTTCACTGACTGTCGCATTAAGCGCCCATGTGTCGCCGGTCCCTTGTCTGCCCTGACTCTAAACCTCCTAGCGGGTATATGTATCTCGAGGGGGTGGGTTTGAGTGAAAGACTCGACGCAATAATCTATATGGGATGATGACTTTAATTTACTTCTTTCCTGAAAATACATTGATTTTCATACAAAGTAAATTAACAAATCACATAATGTACAAATCATATTCTTATGAGTTTGACAGATGACAGCTGTCAAAATATGTAAACAATACATTCAGGTGTGTTAGAGCGTAGCATCTAGTGAAAATACACGAGCATGTTTACATTTCAAAATACATAAAATTACATGTGACTATCAATTCGATATCAACCTAACGAATAGACTGAAGTTTATAAATCACAAAAACTATTGTTACCTGGCTATATATCCAATATAGTCATTACAATGTATTATAAATATACGCCAAAATGGCGATTTATTATCCATTCCAAAGCTGACCTGATAGTGACCAACAATAGTGATTGGTTAGAATATGTCACATGCAAATTGTTAGTATGACCATTTATAAATACATTTTACATATATACTAGTTGCAAACGATATACGTTAAGTATGGAACGCCAGAACGGACATAATATACAGGGGCGGGGGTAAACACAATAAAACAACTGAATATTTTCCCTGTAACGTTTGTTGATGGTTTATTAACGATTGCTATGATTGCGATCCAATTACAGGCTATGACACATGCATCGTATTTCACTGACTGTCGCATTAAGCGCCCATGCATCGTATTTCACTGACCCTCGCATTAAGCACCCATGCATCGTATTTCACTGACTGTCGCATTAAGCACCCATGCATCGTATTTCACTGACTGTCGCATTAAGCACCCATGCATCGTATTTCACTGACTGTCGCATTAAGCACCCATGCATCGTATTTCACTGACCCTCGCATTAAGCACCCATGCATCGTATTTCACTGACTGTCGCATTAAGCACCCATGCATCGTATTTCACTGACTGTCGCATTAAGCACCCATGCATCGTATTTCACTGACTGTCGCATTAAGCACCCATGCATCGTATTTCACTGACTGTCGCATTAAGCACCCATGCATCGTATTTCACTGACTGTCGCATTAAGCACCCATGCATCGTATTTCACTGACTGTCGCATTAAGCACCCATGCATCGTATTTCACTGACCCTCGCATTAAGCACCCATGCATCGTATTTCACTGACTGTCGCATTAAGCACCCATGCATCGTATTTCACTGACTGTCGCATTAAGCACCCATGCATCGTATTTCACTGACCCTCGCATTAAGCACCCATGCATCGTATTTCACTGACTGTCGCATTAAGCACCCATGCATCGTATTTCACTGACTGTCGCATTAAGCACCCATGCATCGTATTTCACTGACCCTCGCATTAAGCACCCATGCATCGTATTTCACTGACTGTCGCATTAAGCACCCATGCATCGTATTTCACTGACCCTCGCATTAAGCACCCATACATCGTATTTCACTGACTGTCGCATTAAGCACCCATGCATCGTATTTCACTGACTGTCGCATTAAGCACCCATGCATCGTATTTCACTGACTGTCGCATTAAGCGCCCATACATCGTATTTCACTGACTGTCGCATTAAGCACCCATACATCGTATTTCACTGACCCTCGCATTAAGCACCCATGCATCGTATTTCACTGACTGTCGCATTAAGCACCCATGCATCGTATTTCACTGACCCTCGCATTAAGCACCCATGCATCGTATTTCACTGACCCTCGCATTAAGCACCCATGCATCGTATTTCACTGACTGTCGCATTAAGCACCCATGCATCGTATTTCACTGACCCTCGCATTAAGCACCCATGCATCGTATTTCACTGACTGTCGCATTAAGCACCCATGCATCGTATTTCACTGACCGTCGCATTAAGCACCCATGCATCGTATTTCACTGACTGTCGCATTAAGCACCCATACATCGTATTTCACTGACTGTCGCATTAAGCACCCATGCATCGTATTTCACTGACTGTCGCATTAAGCACCCATGCATCGTATTTCACTGACTGTCGCATTAAGCACCCATGCATCGTATTTCACTGACTGTCGCATTAAGCACCCATGCATCGTATTTCACTGACTGTCGCATTAAGCACCCATGCATCGTATTTCACTGACCCTCGCATTAAGCACCCATGCATCGTATTTCACTGACCCTCGCATTAAGCACCCATGCATCGTATTTCACTGACTGTCGCATTAAGCACCCATACATCGTATTTCACTGACTGTCGCATTAAGCACCCATGCATCGTATTTCACTGACTGTCGCATTAAGCACCCATGCATCGTATTTCACTGACTGTCGCATTAAGCACCCATGCATCGTATTTCACTGACCCTCGCATTAAGCACCCATGCATCGTATTTCACTGACTGTCGCATTAAGCACCCATGCATCGTATTTCACTGACTGTCGCATTAAGCACCCATGCATCGTATTTCACTGACTGTCGCATTAAGCACCCATGCATCGTATTTCACTGACCCTCGCATTAAGCACCCATGCATCGTATTTCACTGACTGTCGCATTAAGCACCCATGCATCGTATTTCACTGACTGTCGCATTAAGCACCCATGCATCGTATTTCACTGACTGTCGCATTAAGCACCCATGCATCGTATTTCACTGACTGTCGCATTAAGCACCCATACATCGTATTTCACTGACTGTCGCATTAAGCACCCATGCATCGTATTTCACTGACTGTCGCATTAAGCACCCATACATCGTATTTCACTGACCCTCGCATTAAGCACCCATGCATCGTATTTCACTGACTGTCGCATTAAGCACCCATGCATCGTATTTCACTGACCCTCGCATTAAGCACCCATACATCGTATTTCACTGACCCTCGCATTAAGCACCCATGCATCGTATTTCACTGACCCTCGCATTAAGCACCCATGCATCGTATTTCACTGACCCTCGCATTAAGCACCCATGCATCGTATTTCACTGACTGTCGCATTAAGCACCCATGCATCGTATTTCACTGACCCTCGCATTAAGCACCCATGCATCGTATTTCACTGACTGTCGCATTAAGCACCCATGCATCGTATTTCACTGACTGTCGCATTAAGCACTCATGCATCGTATTTCACCGACTGTCGCATTAAGCACCCATGCATCGTATTTCACTGACTGTCGCATTAAGCACCCATGCATCGTATTTCACTGACTGTCGCATTAAGGGCCCATACATCGTATTTCACTGACTGTCGCATTAAGCACACATACATCGTATTTCACTGACTGTCGCAGTAAGCGCCCATACATAGTATTTCACTGACTGTCGCATTAAGCACCCATGCATCGTATTTCACTGACCCTCGCATTAAGCACCCATGCATCGTATTTCACTGACTGTCGCATTAAGCGCCCATGCATCGTATTTCACTGACCCTCGCATTAAGCACCCATGCATCGTATTTCACTGACCCTCGCATTAAGCACCCATGCATCGTATTTCACTGACCCTCGCATTAAGCACCCATGCATCGTATTTCACTGACTGTCGCATTAAGCACCCATGCATCGTATTTCACTGACCCTCGCATTAAGCGCCCATGCATCGTATTTCACTGACCCTCGCATTAAGCACCCATGCATCGTATTTCACTGACTGTCGCATTAAGCACTCATGCATCGTATTTCACCGACTGTCGCATTAAGCACCCATGCATCGTATTTCACTGACTGTCGCATTAAGGGCCCATACATCGTATTTCACTGACTGTCGCATTAAGCACCCATACATCGTATTTCACTGACTGTCACAGTAAGCGCCCATACATAGTATTTCACTGACTGTCGCATTAAGCACCCATGCATCGTATTTCACTGACCGTCGCATTAAGCACCCATGCATCGTATTTCACTGACCCTCGCATTAAGCACCCATGCATCGTATTTCACTGACCCTCGCATTAAGCACCCATGCATCGTATTTCACTGACCCTCGCATTAAGCACCCATGCATCGTATTTCACTGACTGTCGCATTAAGCACCCATGCATCGTATTTCACTGACCCTCGCATTAAGCACCCATGCATCGTATTTCACTGACTGTCGCATTAAGCACCCATACATCGTATTTCACTGACTGTCGCATTAAGCACCCATACATCGTATTTCACTGACTGTCGCATTAAGCGCCCATACATCGTATTTCACTGACTGTCGCATTAAGCACCCATGCATCGTATTTCACTGACCCTCGCATTAAGCACCCATGCATCGTATTTCACTGACTGTCGCATTAAGCGCCCATGCATCGTATTTCACTGACCCTCGCATTAAGCACCCATGCATCGTATTTCACTGACCCTCGCATTAAGCACCCATGCATCGTATTTCACTGACCCTCGCATTAAGCACCCATGCATCGTATTTCACTGACTGTCGCATTAAGCACCCATACATCGTATTTCACTGACTGTCGCATTAAGCACCCATGCATCGTATTTCACTGACTGTCGCATTAAGCACCCATACATCGTATTTCACTGACTGTCGCAGTAAGCACCCATGCATCGTATTTCACTGACTCTCGCATTAAGCACCCATGCATCGTATTTCACTGACTGTCGCATTAAGCACCCATGCATCGTATTTCACTGACCCTCGCATTAAGCACCCATGCATCGTATTTCACTGACCCTCGCATTAAGCACCCATGCATCGTATTTCACTGACTGTCGCATTAAGCACCCATACATCGTATTTCACTGACTGTCGCAGTAAGCGCCCATGCATCGTATTTCACTGACTGTCGCATTAAGCGCCCATGCATCGTATTTCACCGACTGTCGCATTAAGCGCCCATGCATCGTATTTCACTGACCCTCGCATTAAGCGCCCATGCATCGTATTTCACTGACTGTCGCATTAAGCACCCATGCATCGTATTTCACTGACTGTCGCATTAAGCACCCATGCATCGTATTTCACTGACTGTCGCATTAAGCACCCATGCATCGTATTTCACTGACCCTCGCATTAAGCACCCATGCATCGTATTTCACTGACTGTCGCATTAAGCACCCATGCATCGTATTTCACTGACCCTCGCATTAAGCACCCATGCATCGTATTTCACTGACTGTCGCATTAAGCACCCATGCATCGTATTTCACTGACTGTCGCATTAAGCACCCATACATCGTATTTCACTGACTGTCGCATTAAGCACCCATGCATCGTATTTCACTGACTGTCGCATTAAGCACCCATGCATCGTATTTCACTGACCCTCGCATTAAGCACCCATGCATCGTATTTCACTGACTGTCGCATTAAGCGCCCATGCATCGTATTTCACTGACCCTCGCATTAAGCACCCATACATCGTATTTCACTGACCCTCGCATTAAGCACCCATGCATCGTATTTCACTGACTCGCATTAAGCACCCATACATCGTATTTCACTGACCCTCGCATTAAGCACCCATACATCGTATTTCACTGACTGTCGCATTAAGCACCCATACATCGTATTTCACTGAATGAACATGAATTTGGACACAAACCAGGCGCGTAGCTAGGCCTAAATATGGATTACGCACCATTCTAGGGGGATAATTTTGTCCGCTATTTTTTTTGTTTTTTTGTTTAAACATACATGTAATTACATACATGTAATTGATTGCCAAATATATACAGCAAAAGGTTTTGGCCACAAGTGCTATACACATTATAAAACGGCCCTCCCCAATACAATTCATTTACAGAAATAGATTATGGCTACACAAGTACAATTAAGAAAAAAATATGTTATTTCAAAGAAAAATGCCAGCAGAAGTATTCACGTGAATGTGCTCGTGTGATGCTCGCCCCGGTCCGCGACCTCGAAACCCCCCACGCATAATAAGAAATAGAAATACTATTATACGCTAATTTGAAAACCTCGCAGTATCATGTATAAACTTTTGAACTGAATTAAAAATACTTAGGTTCTGTTCATCTGAGAGTTCTTCTTTACCTTTAAGTAGAGTTCTTACACTAAGTGGATGATATTGACGTGTATATCTGAATAGTGCTATCCTTTGATTTAAAAATAGAGGGCATTTGAAAAAATAATGTTCGGCATCTTCGACGCCACGTTCACACTCACAAATCGGGTTATCTTTTAAGTGATTATTACATAAGTCCGCATTCAAATTACTGCAGCCATTTCTTATGCGTGTTTGGAGAACGGTTAGAGATCTTGAACCTTTGTAGTAATATGAAGGTACTTCATTTTGCTTAAATAATGCACATTTCAGTCGATACTTAAAACTAGATAAAGTAGGTGATGTTCGGATATTCTCTGTTAATGTATTCCATAAATCAACACTTGATGGTACAAAGGAATTCGAGAAGAGAGCTGTTCTTCTTGCCATTACTATGAAATTATCGGCATTTCCTAAATTGTAATTGTTTTCTTCACCAACTACCCTTGGAAAAATTGTTGAAAAATGCTCCGGCAGTAGACCGTTTTTTAGTGTGTATATTATGACTAATTTCTGAAGTTTTCTTCGATCAGTTAAGGAGATCCAGCCTATTTCTTCTATCAAGTTATTTATAGAAACTGATCGAGTTAAACCAGTGACAACACGAGCTGCTTCAAATTGTAATTTGTCTAGTCTATTCTTATCGAGTTCAGTACAACTATCCCATACTACTGCAGCATATTCTAACAGTGGCCTCATATAAGATATATAAATTTGATTTGATGTTTTCCTGTTGATTGTAAATTTTAACGCTCGCATTAAATTTAGTACCTTTGATGCCGATTTAAAAATATTGTCTATATGCTCGTGCCATTTACCATTGTTGCTTAAAGGGTGTGTTCCCACTTTCCCAACCTTTTATTAGTCCTATAGAAATTGAGGTAGGTGTTGGGGGAATGTATTGTTCGGTGTAACAATAGAGTTGAAAGGTGATAATTGGCGAAAATTGCTATACTGTACTGAAAATTTGTGTTTCTAAATTTGGGAAAGTTGTTCATAAATATAAGTTTCATATAGATAGATATTCTTTATTTGAGTTATAAGCATTAAATCGAAAACATAGATATTTACATGGATAAGACAAACACATGAACATGCATAGCACATAATAGATATAAATCTTGAAATATTTTTATTGTACATATTCACTTTAATTTGACTAAGTGAGAAGCAGCATCAACATACGTCATGATGTCCATGTCGCCAGTTCGCAGTTGGTGCTTCAGTCTGATGAACATTTGCTCACGCTCACGGTATACCCGCTTCCTTGGTGTTTTTGGAAACAAAAATAACAAAATAGTTTATTCTAGAATAAGTAAGTATTTTCAACAGATGGAACAAGATAAATAACATTGAAATAGTACACTGCAAGTACAAGTTTATGTGTGCCTTTCATTTATTTTTTGAACAGTATAGAAAATACAGGTAAGTTTGAGGGGCGAAGAGATAATTGGGGATAATTAGTATGTGCAAATAAAAGGTTGGGAAAGTGGGAACAAACCGCTTAAAGTTACACCTAAATGTTCAGCAAAGGGTAACTGAATCCCATCAAAAAATAATACTGGATAGTTTTGTTCCCTAGTGGTGCTAAAGAACAGAGCTTCTGTCTTGTTGGGATTAAAATTTACCAACCAACGTTTAGACCAATCGGATATTAACCTCAAATCATGATTCAGTATTCCCTCTAGATCTTGAATAGTTGATGTCGTTTGGGCCAATGATGTGTCGTCAGCAAATAACCTAGTTATACTTAATAAATTGTCCGCTATATCATTAACATAAACGAGAAAAAATAAAGGTCAGCTATATGGTCTCCGGTGACTATTGCATACTATGAACATCAGCTACAATCAATATATGTTGGCATTTCGATCATGTCTGCTTTCTTGTGAATGGCCAATGTCTGTGTCCCCCTTACGATCCAGTGTTTATTTCATTTTTCGCATTTATATCATTTATTTTCAGGAACTGTCCAAATAAATCTTACGCACGTGCGTACATGCGTAAGCCTAGCTACGCGCCTGCAAATACACGAGGGGAAAATAGAGATTAACAAGCTGAACGAATGATGACATTCATGAATAGAAAAGTAATGGGCAGTTTTAAAGGAAGATCATCAACAGACTGAGTGAAAGGTCCGAGCCCCGCTGGAGCCGTTACGAGTGTGCCCTTAGGCACGGCATTTAATATCCACGTTGCCTATTCTCTCTCCCTCGTGGCGATGGATTCCATCAGGAATGAGGTCTCGAGTGTGATTAATATAAGTTGAAAGAACTGGTTATATATATAGCGAGTTTTCATGATTCTGGGATCTGCATTATTTCCACATAGAGTTTTATGATTCTGGGATCAGTGTTATTTCCACCTGGAGTTTGTGATTCTGGGATTGTCACTGGGATCCGTATTATTTCAAGCACATAATCATGTTAGACGTCTTAAGCAAACACACACCATTGTTGTTTCTGACTGCATCCATCTGTGTGGATATACGAGGGCCTATCAATAATTTCATGAACTAATTTCAGTATTACATCGCGTAATGAAATGTTGTATGTTCAAAGATCAATCATTCTCCAATTAATGCAGCATGTCACAATTAATGAATGTTGGTTGTAAAATGGCGTCGCAGTGTATACGAGCAACGTGTTGTGATAAAGATTTATGCATTACTCTGAAAATCTTTCTCCGACATTCGGGAGGATTATAAGTTTATGGCGAGACTTTTTATCGAATGGTGCCATTTCAAAGTTGGTGGATGGCTTTAGGCTTAGGACGGTAGAGAAACAACCGAAGATGATGAAATCGCAAGAAATTACTGGATCTAAAACATTTAGTGCGGAAAAAGGTCAAAGAGGCTCATCATCAATACCTGGAAAACATCCAAAATCTAAAGTGCTGATGCCTCCCATTCTTACAGACCAAACACCAAGAAACTTTATTCCATCCTTAAGCGTTCCAAGCAAGATTCCAAATCAATGCCACCCCTAAAGCATGAAAACAAATGTCATCATGAAGAAGCTGCTAAAGCCACAGCACTGAACAGTTTCAGTCCGTCTTCAGCTCCAAATCCCCACTAAGACTTACCTCCATTTGTAAAATGAAAATTCAGGACACAAATGGAAACCTGAATGGTCAATCCACGCCAAACATGAATGAGATCACAGTAAGCTCAAATGGCATAGAGAAACTTCTCAATAACCTGAACCCCCACAAGGCTAGTGGTCCTGACCAAATTAAGCCAATCATACTTAAAACCCTGTCTAAAGAACTCTCACCTATCCTTGAAGTATTATTCCAAAAATCCCTCAACGAAGGATCACTGCCGGCCCAGTGGAAGTCAGCAAATGTTGCTCCCATTTACAACAAAAGGGGACAAGTCAAACCCCGCCAACTATAGGCCTATCTCACCGACATGTGTTCTATGCAAGGTACTAGAACATATAGTTTCCTCCTCGATAGTAAAACACTTCACTAACCACAGTATTCTGTACCATTTGCAGCATGGTTTTAGAGAAAAACGGTCATGGGTGACCCAACTAGTAATGCTAGTCAATGACTTGGTTACCTCTGTCTACAATAAGCATCAGGTAGATCTCATCCTATTAGACTTCAGTAAGGCTTTCGATAAGGTCAATCACGAGAAAGTACTACTAAAAATGCATGAATATGGAGTCAGAGGTCAAACATTAAGGTGGATTAAGAGTTTTCTAGATAATAGACTCCAGTCAGTTGTCCTTAATGGTATTAGTTCAGAGGCCATTCCGGTGTCCTCTGGAGTCCCACAGGGATCCGTACTTGGATCCCTGCTTTTCCTAGCCTACATAAACGACCTCCCACAAAACACCAGTTCCAAAGTCCGCATCTTTGCAGATGATACTGCAGTCTATCTATCATTGGCATCTGCAAATGAATCGGTCACACTCCAACACGATCTTAAGAGATTAGAAGAGTGGGAGTTGGAGTGGGACATGGAATTTAACCCCTACAAATGTCAAGTTATCCACGTCACCAGAAGGAAATATCCTATTCCCAGCAAATATAAACTCCATGGAGTCCTACTGGAGTCGGTCACCTCAGCCAAATACCTTGGCGTGGATATCTCAAATAACCTGTCGTGGGACACTCACATAAAAAGTTCAACAAAGAAAGCAAACCAAACATTAGGATTTCTACGTAGAAACCTCCAGGTCAAATCTGAACCCCTTAAGACCATGGCTTACCAGACACTAGTGAGACACCAGCTTGAATATGGCTCCGAGATCTGGTCGCCCCATACCCAAACATTGATAGACCAAATTGAAGGTGTCCAGCGAAGAGCAGCCCGTTGGATAAAGGCTGACTTCTATCGTACCTCTAGTGTTACAGACATGCTACATTCCCTAAATCTACGCAGACTAGATCAACGGCGTATTGATAATAGGTTATCCCTTATGTATAAAATTCATAATGATCTTGTTGCTATTCCCATTGAAAATTACTTAGTTCCTCTCTCCCGTCCTGCTCGCCATTGCCATTCCTTAAGAGCTTAGGTTAATTACAGCAACTACAGACTACTACAAGTTTTCCTTTTTTCCAATAACAATCTACCATTGGAACCACCTCCCTCCTGACATTGTCCATCTTCCTACCATAGAGCAATTCAATACGGCAGTTTGCCATATTTAACATGCCAGTCCCTAGTTGTTCTGCATAGCTGCTTTTAAACTTTTACCACAATTTATTCTCATTAACTTCTGCTTCCGGAACAAATGGGGGTATGGGTCAAGAATGCCGCTAATACTGCACAACGACGAGGGTGATGCCTTTCTCAATCGGGTGGTTACATGCCTTTCTCAATCGGGTGGTTACATAGGTACACTTAATTGAGCTGTAAAGTAAACAACAGAGCTCGTTTTTGGAAGCATCATACTTCACTTTAACCGACAAAAGCGTTTATTTCCAAATATGCCGGTAAAGTAATGGCCACGATATGTTGGGATATGCAAGGTATAATTTTACATCACTTTGTTCCTCCGAAAACTACTGGAAAACGGGCGTGCTAACCGGACAGCCAAATTCGTTCACGAAATTATTGATGGGCCCCAAGTATATAAATAATATTGAGTTATTAATAACTACAAAAACGACAACAATCATGTAGGATAAAGTACTTAGTATTTGACAGCTTTCAATCGACATATATAAAGAAATCGTCATTACAGAACTATCGTCATTACAGAACTATATAAAGAAATCGTCATTACAGAACTATATAAAGAAATCGTCATTACAGAACTATATAAAGAAATCGTCATTACAGAATTATATAAACAAATAGTCATTACAGAACTATATAAACAAATCGTCATTACAGAATTATATAAACAAATCGTCACAACAGAATTATATAAACAAATCGTCATTACAGAACTATATAAACAAATCGTCATTACAGAACTATATAAACAAATAGTCATTACAGAATTATATAAACAAATAGTCATTACAGAATTATATAAACAAATCGTCACAACAGAATTATATAAACAAATCATTACAGAACTATATAAACAAATCGTCATTACAGAATTATATAAACAAATCGTCATTACAGAACTATATAAACAAATCGTCATTACAGAATTATATAAACAAATCGTCACAACAGAATTATATAAACAAATCGTCACAACAGAATTATATAAACAAATCATTACAGAATTATATAAACAAATCATTACAGAATTATATAAACAAATCATTACAGAATTATATAAACAAATCATTATAGAATTATATAAACAAATCATTATAGAATTATATAAACAAATCATTATAGAATTATATAAACAAATCATTATAGAATTATATAAACAAATCATTATAGAATTATATAAACAAATCATTACAGAATTATATAAACAAATCATTACAGAATTATATAAACAAATCATTATAGAATTATATAAACAAATCATTACAGAATTATATAAACAAATCATTATAGAATTATATAAACAAATCATCATTACAGAATTATATAAACAAATCATTATAGAATTATATAAACAAATAGTCATTACATAATTATATAAACAAATCATTACAGAATTATATAAACAAATCATTACAGAATTATATAAACAAATCATTATAGAATTATATAAACAAATCATTACAGAATTATATAAACAAATCATTACAGAATTATATAAACAAATCATTACAGAATTATATAAACAAATCATTACAGAATTATATAAACAAATCATTACAGAATTATATAAACAAATCATTACAGAATTATATAAACAAATCATTATAGAATTATATAAACAAATCATTACAGAATTATATAAACAAATCATTATAGAATTATATAAACAAATCATCATTACAGAATTATATAAACAAATAGTCATTACAGAATTATATAAACAAATCATTATAGAATTATATAAACAAATCATCATTACAGAATTATATAAACAAATCGTCATTACAGAATTATATAAACAAATCATTACAGAATTATATAAACAAATCATTACAGAATTATATAAACAAATCATTACAGAATTATATAAACAAATCGTCATTACAGAATTATATAAACAAATCATTACAGAATTATATAAACAAATCATTACAGAATTATATAAACAAATCATTACAGAATTATATAAACAAATCATTATAGAATTATATAAACAAATCATTACAGAATTATATAAACAAATCATTATAGAATTATATAAACAAATCATTACAGAATTATATAAACAAATCATTATAGAATTATATAAACAAATCATCATTACAGAATTATATAAACAAATCATCATTACAGAATTATATAAACAAATAGTCATTACAGAATTATATAAACAAATCATCATTACATAATTATATAAACAAATAGTCATTACAGAATTATATAAACAAATCATTACATAAACAAATCATCATTACAGAATTATATAAACAAATCATCATTACAGAATTATATAAACAAATCATCATTACAGAATTATATAAACAAATCATCATTACAGAATTATATAAACAAATCATCATTACAGAATTATATAAACAAATCATCATTACAGAAGTATATAAACAAATCATCATTACATGCACTTATTATATCCATTATCATACAATGTAAAGTTCAGGAAAACATTCAGGGAATCGTGTTGCATTATATTATAATTTGTAGTCCAGCACATTATAGGATGCACATTTTTTAATAATAAGTGTGTAGTAGCTTCCACTTTAATACGATCTGTGTCTTATTCAAATGTCCAGTAAAACATTAACTTGGTGAAATTTGAACTGTTTGTTTTGTCTTTTATTAAGTTTTCAATTTGAATGAATGTTCTATATTTACTATTGTGTTTTCCACTTCAGTTTTTGAGTTATATTTATTTAAAGTTTATTCAAACTGTATGTGTATATATGTATATTTTTGATTTTATATTGCTAGTTTCATTTAAATTTATGAATTTTCATGTTTGTGAACGCGGTCGGTCAGCTGGTTTCGTGGAAGCAGTCGTATTTCTTTCGCCCCCGTCCGTCGAATAAATTCCATATAAGCTTGGTCTTCCGCTCTAAAATTGTTATTGGGCCGAGCTGAAAAAGGTGAGGCAGATTAACTATTTGTCAACATATATAAGTATTTTAAAATAACGCACCTCAATACTGGCAACTGAAAAAAAAGATAATGTATGCGTTAATGCTTTCGAAAGAACAAACTCCATTGCTCATGTACCTACAATAAATCAAAAGATGCCTTTGCTCTCCAACACAACTACCACCAACAAAACTGGTAACGTCAAATCACAAAATTATAATTCAATCTGTTAAATTGTTTACTAAAACCATCAGCCATTTAACCCTTTCAACACCACAGACCTCTAAATTGGCTTACAAAAAAGTGTAGATCCAGATGAGCCGGCTCGTGACGAGCCGTCTCATCAGGATCTGCACTTTTTTAAAGTAATATAAATATTTTTAGAAAAATATTTACCCATTTTGATAAATGAACTGATCCAAATGTAATTTTGTTATTAATTTATTGGTCTAAAAATATCATGGACCAGTCCATGTCAGTTACTTGGTGTTGAATGGGTTAAGGAAAGGAAACACTTCCACACATCCAGAAATATAATCTCTATTTCAATTGTGGACAACGTGTGGTAAATGTAAAACCATCGAGAAACCTGTAGAAAAACCCTGCATGTTATGCTTTCTTGATCTGGCTTTAACCCATTCAACACCAAGTAACTCACATGGACTGGTCCATGATATTTTGTATTTCTTAAATTCGTCAATGCAATTGTCGTCATTATATATGTCTGATGATATGGTATAACTTATGTGATTGTTAATTATGTGATGTATATAAGTATGAAACTGTATATTTGTATATATTGGTTGCAGATAGAGATATCGAGAGATAGAGATATCGAGATATAGAGATAGAGAGATAGAGGGATAGATAGAGACGGAGAGAGAAATTGGACAAGTTCATTTATCAAAATGGGTAATTATGTCTAAATATAGTCATATCACTGGCAAACGGTGCAGATCCTGATGAGACGGCTCGTCACGAGCCGGCTCATCTGGATCTACACTTTTTGTAAGCCTATTTAGAGGTCTGTGGTGTTGAAAGGGTTAACCATTAGTTAGCACTGTTACAGACGAGATTTTACGGCATCGTTTATATAAAACACATTTATCATACAACCTCAACTAAACCTGCACTGATGGGTGGCATTCACTAACTAAATACCATAGGAGCATTCAAATACTTTTCCGTCAATGGCGTGACCATGATAAACTACGCTTAGATAGACACCAATAAAGCACTAGGAAAACATGAATGGTAATCACAAAATGCAGGAACAGAAACAGGAGAGAAATATAAAGCACACAGGAACCGCAACTGTGGAAAACGTGAATAATTTCATATAAAATATCAGTATCTCTATGTATATATAGCTCAAAACACAGCTACTTTCTGTACAAAATAAGTGCTAAAATCAATAACTTCACCACAGTTCCCCCCCCCCCAACACCCAGGCACCCGATATAATATATACGTATTATATAGTATGGTATATATATATTAGTTTTACTATGTGTATTATATATAGCTTATAAACACAACACACTGATGTGTCATTGTGTGCATCTGTTGCATCTCAGAGATTTAGCGGGTAGAGGTAACCTTTCTCTAAATAATCTTGCTGTGAATATTATATTTGTATGCTGTGATATATGCTGTGGCAGAGCAGTGATGTATTGGGCGTTTCAATGCTGTGATGTATTGGGCGTTTCAATGCTGTGATGTATTGGGCGTTTCAATGCTGTGATGTATTTGGCGTTTCAATGCTGTGATGTATTTGGCGTTTCAATGCTGTGATGTATTGGGCGTTTCAATGCTGTGATGTATTGGGCGTTTCAATGCTGTGATGTATTGGGCGTTTCAATGCTGTGATGTATTGGGCGTTTCAATGCTGTGATGTATTTGGCGTTTCAATGCTGTGATGTATTGGGCGTTTCAATGCTGTGATGTATTGGGCGTTTCAATGCTGTGATGTATTGGGCGTTTCAATGCTGTGATGTATGGCGTTTCAATGCTGTGATGTATTGGGCGTTTCAATGCTGTGATGTATTTGGCGTTTCAATGCTGTGATGTATTTGGCGTTTCAATGCTGTGATGTATTTGGCGTTTCAATGCTGTGATGTATTTGGCGTTTCAATGCTGTGATGTATTTGGCGTTTCAATGCTGTGATGTATTTGGCGTTTCAATGCTGTGATGTATTGGGCGTTTCAATGCTGTGATGTATTGGGCGTTTCAATGCTGTGATGTATTGGGCGTTTCAATGCTGTGATGTATTAGGCGTTTCAATGCTGTGATGTATTGGGCGTTTCAAAGCTGTGATATATTGGGCGTTTCAAAGCTGTGATATATTGGGCGTTTCAAAGCTGTGATATATTGGGCGTTTCAAAGCTGTGATATATTGGGCGTTTCAAAGCTGTGATATATTGGGAGTTTCAAAGCTGTGATATATTGGGCGTTTCAAAGCTGTGATATATTGGGTATTTCAAAGCTGTGATTATTGGGTGTCTCAAAGCTGTGATATATTTGGTGTTTCAAAGCTGTGATATATTGGGCGTTTCAAGGCTGTGATATATTGGGCGTTTCAAAGCTGTGATATATTGGGCGTTTCAAAGCTGTGATATATTGGGTATTTCAAAGCTGTGATTATTGGGTGTTTCAAAGCTGTGATATATTTGGTGTTTCAAAGCTGTGATATATTGGGCGTGTCAAGGCTTGTGATATATTTGGTAGGTAATGGCAATGTAAGCTACTTTTATTAGTGCATATTCTGCTGGTAGCCTAAGCTATTTTAACAAAAATATGTGCATTTTCAGCTGTAATCTACCCCTGTAAACCGAACAGCAACTATACTTGATCAAATATGACACTATTAAACAACTTTCAGCTAGTGTTTGCAGAATATTGTATTGTACACATACAATTAATCAGTTCTTTACTAATTGTCCAACTATTAACATGATCTCTAAGCATTGTAGAGTTAACTGTTAATTAAGGAGAAATCTACCACACTATGAAAATCCCTCTAAACCAAATGAAAATCCCTCTTAACCGAATATCCCTCCAAACCAAACTTTACTTTTGTCACAAACTCAACTTTGATGCCACTCGGTATTTGTCAGAAAAGGGCATAGGAAGTCTGCTCTGGAGACTATATCTTACAATAGAAGTGGTGAAAATCTACCTATATTTTACAATAGAACTGGTGAAAAACTAACTATATCTTACAATAGAACTGGTGAAAAACTAACTATCTTACAATAGAACTGGTGAAAATATAACTATATCTTACAATAGAACTGGTGAAAATATAATTATATCTTACAATAGAACTGGTGAAAAACTAACTATCTTACAATAGAACTGGTGAAAATATAACTATATCTTACAATAGAACTGGTGAAAATATAACTATATCTTACAATAGAACTGGTGAAAAACTAACTATATCTTACAATAGAACTGGTGAGAAAATAATTATATCTTACAATAGAACTGGTGAGAAACTAACTATATCTTACAATAGAACTGGTGAAAAACTAACTATATCTTACAATAGAACTGGTGCAAAACTAACTATATCTTACAATAGAACTGGTGAGAAAATAATTATATCTTACAATAGAACTGGTGAAAAACTAACTATATCATACAATAGAACTGGTGAAAAACTGTATCTTGCAAAAGAATTGGCGAAAAACTAACTATCTTACAATAGAACTGGTGAAAATATAACTATATCTTACAATAGAACTGGTGAGAAACCAAACTCCGTCTTACCACGGAATTGGTCGACACACTGGTCGAGTGGTTCAAGTTCTCTCTTGGAGATTCTCCATGAGGTAAGGCACGAGGTTTCAAATAAAGCAATCAGAAACCGGAGTTACTTGGTAGGCCATCATAAAGAGTAGTTTGTCCTCAGTGATTTTAAAATTAATGCGAATTTATTGAGTGAATTTAAATACTAGTATAATATATATTTGAACCTTAATATCCTACTAAAAACAGTTGCTTGCAAATCAAATCAAAATATTCTTCACAGACTAATTACAATTTATGGTTATACACAATGTTTTAAACAGTCGCATTTAATGTCAAAGAATCTTGCATTTGAATGTATTCCTAAGTTAATTGAAACACAAATCTGTTATTGCCATTCAAAACAATAGAGCTTGGTCTGTATTTACTGTAATTTGTTGTTGAAAATGTTTTGTTGTCGAATGTTTTAGCATGTCAGACTCTCCTCCAGGTTCCATGCAAAAAACAATTGTACCATGATTTGTAGTATTGATAAACTTGGTGATTAAAAATGTGGGTACCTGCAGTCACGGGGTGAAAAAAACATGTTATGTGCGGTCTGACATGTTGTACCTCGACTATCAATCCATGGTATTTAAATACATTTTCTACATTTAATAATAAGTTACCATATAATCCAATAATCTTCCACCTCAAGGAGTCTTGATGATAGGCAGGGAAGTGTATGAACCAGTCCCAGGAGATCTGCAGGGAAGTGTATGAACCAGTCCCAGGAGATCTGTAGGGAAGTGTATGAACCAGTCCCAGGAGATCTGTAGGGAAGTGTATGAACCAGTCCCAGGAGATCTGCAGGGAAGTGTATGAACCAGTCCCAGGAGATCTGCAGGGAAGTGTATGAACCAGTCCCAGGAGATCTGTAGGGAAGTGTATGAACCAGTCCCAGGAGATCTGCAGGAAAGTGTACGAACCAGTCCCAGGAGATCTGTAGGGAAGTGTATGAACCAGTCCCAGGAGATCTGTAGGGAAGTGTATGAACCAGTCCCAGGAGATCTGTAGGGAAGTGCATGAACCAGTCCCAGGAGATCTGCAGGGAAGTGTATGAACCAGTCCCAGGAGATCTGCAGGGAAGTGTATGAACCAGTCCCAGGAGATCTGTAGGGAAGTGTATGAACCAGTCCCAGGAGATCTGTAGGGAAGTGTATGAACCAGTCCCAGGAGATATGTAGGGAAGTGTATGAACCAGTCCCAGGAGCTCTGTAGGGAAGTGTATGAACCAGTCCCAGGAGATCTGCAGGGAAGTGTATGAACCAGTCCCAGGAGATCTGCAGGGAAGTGTATGAACCAGTCCCAGGAGATCTGTAGGGAAGTGTATGAACCAGTCCCAGGAGTTCTGTAGGGAAGTGCATGAACCAGTCCCAGGAGATCTGTAGGGAAGTGCATGAACCAGTCCCAGGAGATCTGCAGGGAAGTGTATGAACCAGTCCCAGGAGATCTGCAGGGAAGTGTATGAACCAGTCCCAGGAGATCTGTAGGGAAGTGTATGAACCAGTCCCAGGAGATCTGCAGGGAAGTGCATGAACCAGTCCCAGGAGATCTGTAGGGAAGTGCATGAACCAGTCCCAGGAGATCTGTAGGGAAGTGCATGAACCAGTCCCAGGAGATCTGTAGGGAAGTGTATGAACCAGTCCCAGGATATCTGTAGGGAAGTGTATGAACCAGTCCCAGGAGATCTATAGGGAAGTGCATGAACCAGTCCCAGGAGATCTGCAGGGAAGTGTATGAACCAGTCCCAGGAGATCTGCAGGGAAGTGTATGAACCAGTCCCAGGAGATATGTAGGGAAGTGTATGAACCAGTCCCAGGAGATCTGCAGGGAAGTGCATGAACCAGTCCCAGGAGATCTGTAGGGAAGTGCATGAACCAGTCCCAGGAGATATGTAGGGAAGTGCATGAACCAGTCCAAGGAGATCTGTAGGGAAGTGTATGAACCAGTCCCAGGAGATCTGCAGGGAAGTGTATGAACCAGTCCCAGGAGATCTGTAGGGAAGTGTATGAACCAGTCCCAGGAGATCTGTAGGGAAGTGTATGAACCAGTCCCAGGAGATCTGCAGGGAAGTGTATGAACCAGTCCCAGGAGATATGTAGGGAAGTGTATGAACCAGTCCCAGGAGATCTGCAGGGAAGTGTATGAACCAGTCCCAGGAGATCTGCAGGGAAGTATATGATCCAGTCCCAGGAGATCTGTAGGGAAGTGTATGAACCAGTCCCAGGAGATCTGCAGGGAAGTGTATGAACCAGTCCCAGGAGATCTGTAGGGAAGTGTATGAACCAGTCCCAGGAGATCTGCAGGGAAGTGTATGAACCAGTCCCAGGAGATCTGCAGGGAAGTATATGAACCAGTCCCAGGAGACCTGCATGGAAGTGCAGGGGTAGGTACCTCTTCGGGCTCTGGAACATGTTCCAGAGTATCTGCGGGAACATCAAGCAGGGCAGATCAACCTCAAACACGGACATCCACCTAGAAGACAGGGACAACCTCATCACACAGGACCAACTGAGTTTCCCACAACAAACTGGTCCAGTAACACAGCTTGCTCTCCATGCACTGGAAACAGGCCCCACCAGACCCACATCATCAAACTGTCTCATCCGCCGATGGGACATCCTCTGTGATGGCCACCCCATCATCAGCCTCCGCCCTGAACACCTCCTGGAATTGATCAGCACCTGGAAATAGAAAAGACTGCTTTAAGTGGCAAGAAACATAATTGAGTTTCATGAACATATATATTTAAACTTGTAGAACATTCATTGAATGTTTGGGGGACTACTCGACACATTGTTTGCTTCCATCCTTCAATGAACTTGTGGACCTAAACTCCCTAAATCACTCACCATGGATCATGAAACCTGTTAAATCCATTTGAATCAATATGCACAAGTTGTTGTACTACAACAATTATATTTGGCCAGAGTTGGATACTGAGAAAAACTATTGAGGTTTCATGTACGTTGATTTAGAGACATAGTGGAAGTTGTGACAACGCAGTGGTAGCGCGCTCACTTCAGGTGGAGCCATTACGATTGTGCCCTTAGGCAAGGTATTTAAATTCCACGTTACCTCTTCTATCTCCCTCGTGGCGATGGATTCCATCAGGAATGAAGTCTCGAGAGTGATTAATATAAATTGTGAGAACTTGTTTCGCAATCGAGCTAAAATAAATTTGTATAAACTAAAAAAAGAGATCTAGTATTTGATTACTGTGGCCCCATTTGAACAAGAGAATTCAATAGTGATACAGTCACGCTTCAATGAAAAACTACTCTAGCTTTACTGTAACCATTGAAATTGTGTGTTATTTTGGCAATTAGATTTGTCTAATAACCTTGACCTTGACATTATGCCATTGAACAGTGTATGAAATATCAACCTTGACCTTGACATAATGTCAGTGAACAGTGTGTGAAATTGTGCGTTATTTTGGCAATTAGATATGTCTATCAAACTTGACCTTGACATTATGTCAGTTCGTGTGTGAAATTGTGTGGCTATTATCCAATATGATACATCAATCAAACTTGGACCTTGACATTATTATCTTGGATTAAGATTGGATGACAATTAATCCACTTAGAGAGAGTGGATATCATCAAAATAAAAAATGTTTAACCAATCAAGAGCCATAACTCCTGTGTTCCAAAACACTTGCGCTAGTTATTGAACTTGACCCTAGATATTATATCACTGGACAGTGTAAAAGTATCAGGAAGATTTCATAATAATTATTCATTGACAATATTGAAAACATTTAAATCATTATTCAAGGGCAATACTGAAATGAGCCAGTAGGTAATTGGTTAACAAAGAAATTCTATTACGAAGTCAATAATTCTAATATGGCTAAGTACAATTCAGATATTGCTACCAATGTATGCGTGTCCACTTCATGAAGAAGATACATGTACATACAGTATTCTCAAAGTCAATGAGGACCCTCACTTGTCTTTCTATTACCTCCCTTGGTAGACAAGTCTGATTTATCCCTAATGTATAGCGGTCCTTTCAGTTGGAATCCTTTATTTTTACAGTTGTTCCCTAACCAGATGCTATTTTATGATAATGTGATTTTATGCAAATCATGTTAATTGATAAAATTATGTTTTTTTACCCATTCGATAATATTACTAAGTACTGAGGGCAATTGTTGTGTAACATAGTGTGAAGTACTGGAAGGCAATTTTGTTGCAACATAGTGTGAAGTACTGGAAGGCAATTTTGTTGCAACATAGTGTGAAGTACTGGAAGGTATTTGTTGCAACATAGTGTGAAGTACTGGAAGGTATTTGTTGCAACATAGTGTGAAGTACTGGAAGGTATTTGTTGCAACATAGTGTGAAGTACTGGAAGGTATTTGTTGCAACATAGTGTGAAGTACTGGAAGGTATTTGTTGCAACATAGTGTGAAGTACTGGAAGGCAATTTTGTTGCAACATAGTGTGAAGTACTGGAAGGTATTTGTTGCAACATAGTGTGAAGTACTGGAAGGTATTTGTTGCAACATAGTGTGAAGTACTGGAAGGTATTTGTTGCAACATAGTGTGAAGTACTGAAAGGTATTTGTTGCAACATAGTGAAGTACTGAAAGGTATTTGTTGCAACATAGTGAAGTACTGAAAGGTATTTGTTGTAACATAGTGAAGTACTGAAAGGTGTGTGAAGTACTGGAAGGTATTTGTTGTAACATAGTGAAGTACGGAAAGGTATTTGTTGTAACATAGTGAAGTACGGAAAGGTATTTGTTGTAACATAGTGAAGTACGGAAAGGTATTTGTTGTAACATAGTGAAAGGTATTTGTTGTAACATAGTGAAGTACGGAAAGGTATTTGTTGTAACATAGTGAAGTACGGAAAGGTATTTGTTGTAACATAGTGAAGTACGGAAAGGTATTTGTTGTAACATAGTGAAGTACGGAAAGGTATTTGTTGTAACATAGTGAAGTATGGGAAGGTATTTGTTGTAACATAGTGAAGTATGGGAAGGTATTTGTTGTAACATAGTTTGTTTTGTTTTCACTAGCCCATGCCTAAGGAAGCATCACCGCCAGTCAAAAGTCCTTGATCGTAATTCAGTGGCTTACTTCTGCTTGACCAGCACTGGCAACTGTAGATGGATTAGACGTAACCATGTTAACACTATAAAGTTCTCCACAGTAGGGGTGAGGTCTTCAGGGGCGAGGTCTTCCTCACTGGTTGGAATTGTCCCATGGTGGCTGATGGTGCCGTGCCGCCAGCTTTCAAGAGGTTGTCATCCATGAAGCTAGCGAGACGCTGGTACAGGTCTTTGGGCCGCTCTCCAGGCTTTTAACCGTATACTGTCAAAGTCCAGGAAGTGGCCACCAGTAGATTGAAACCCGAAATTTAACTGTATAGCCTGTCAAATGTTATTGATGCTGGTGGAATTCTTCACAATGGTGTTCCGTGATATGACTGGGCAAAAATTGGCCATCTGCCCCAGCATCAACTCGAGATGAGCCACTTTCTGTGTAGCTGTTCTTCCGTCTTCTGGGTCATCTACGAAGCCGCGAAGTTGTTCCGTATTAGTCTTGCGAAGCCATTCCGTCCAGTCTAGTAGATAGGAAGCAAAGTTGGCATCCGAGTGATAATGTGTACTGCAGGTTCTGGCGACAGGCTTCAAATGATGTTATGGACTAATGTTTGGTCAATGACCATTGTTTAGGTGCACGGGTATTGTGTGCCATAGTGTCAACTGGTCAATGTCACGATTTTCCAAATAAACAGTTCACTTTTAACTGCCTCGTTCGTACCTCGCTCGGTAAATGGCTATTTGTCCGTTTATTACTGGCAGTGTCACAACTATTTCGTCAGTGGTAGGATGAGAGGGTATGTGGATTCGTTTCACAACGCTGCCCCAGGCCAGTCAATAGATAAACATCTTCAAACGATGGGAATACAACGGGAAGTAACTCTTCACCGCTGTTTACAATGATCATTACCTACTGGCGCACATTGCATGAGTAAATGTCCCATGCTGCGAGGAAGCACACATTGCGTGAGGAAATGACTCATGCGAGGAAGCATCAAATTGAGTGAGGAAATGTGTTATGCCGTCAGAAATCATCAAATCGAGTGTCTTACGACGTGAGAAAGCATTAAATTGAGTGAGGTATTAATGACTCATGCTGCGAGAATGCATCAATTTGTGTGAGGAAATGTCTTACGCCATGAGAATGCATCAATTTGTGTGAGGAAATGTCACACGCCGTGAGAAAGCATCAAATTGAGTGAGGAAATGACTGATGATGCGAGAATGCATCAACTTTTGTGAGGAAATGTCTTACGCCGTGAGAAAGCATAAAATTGAGTGAGGAAATGTCTTACGCCGTGAGAAAGCATCACATTGTGTGAGGAAATGAGTGAGTATTTGGTTTAACAGCGCATCAGCACAGTTCAGGCTATATCGCGCCGGGTTAAGTATATTGTATACAAGATATCTACAATTAAAAATATTATGTAGATAACATACTGTATGTATTAAAATTGTAATGACGAAAGGTCAATTGCAACAAAATGTATCAAGCTGTAAAAATGATTTGTAAAATGTAAAAACGTCAGTTGTAAAACTTACGGTTTATGGAAAAGATGCGATTCTTTTAAAAATGCAATAATGTATTTAAAATCAACAGTGTCAATAAGCTCCTTCATTTTCACAACTGTATAATATTTACATGCACGAGACCTTTGGTGGCTTATGGATAAAATTTCAAGTTCCTGTGGTCCAAGTCTCAACCGCGACATTACTGTTTCTTCTCTACGGTTGGAGTGATAAATAAAAGATTATTTACCAATGTTTGGCTTAATTGGTTGTAGTTTATTGAATTGTACGGTTTGCCATTTTGAAGTAATGCAAGTAAGAATCGATTGCCTAGCATCAGTGTATGGTACATGTATTTTAGAATTTATACAGTCTAGTTTAAGTGCATCTTTTGCACTTTGATCAGCCATTTCATTGCCACGAATACCAATATGACTTGGTATCCAGCAATATATAACATGTTTAGTCTATGTAATATCTGTGTGCTTAATAAGTAATTTGTGAATAAGGATTGCAGTACAGATAAAGAATCTGAAAGAATCATAAATTCATAATCATGTGATGCATCAGCAAAATTCAAAGTAATTATGTAATTTACTGACAGCAGCACAGCCAACTTTGTTGCCGGCTTTAGATCCATCTGTGTATATTGGTGTATAATCTGAAAACATGGTTCTGATTTAATTTAATTTTCATCTAAACATTAGCGGGTTAGTATATGATTTCAGGTTATCATGAAATTGTAAAATAAAGTTTAATCAGGTTAAAAGGAACTATATTTGATATAAAAATTTCATGAAAATTGTCAATGTTAAAATCTACGTTATGAATAGCTTCCTCGATGCGAAGCGCATGAGGACGTATCACCTTTGTCTTTGCCTCATAGGAAGTTTTATTGCCTAGATCAAACACGACTTTGTACGCTGGATTTCTTGGGTTTGATTTAAGCTTAAAAGCATATTGTAGAGATAAATGTTCACGTCTGAGGTAAAGGGTGGTTTATTTGCTTTTACATTTAAACTAGCTATTGGTGATGTTCTGAAAGCTCCGAGTGCAAGTCGTAAGACTTGGTGATGTATTAGGTCAAGTGTTTTGATATATGATGGTCTGGCTGATCCATATATAATTGATCCATAATTGAGTTTGGAACGACCTAGCACTATAATACAGACCAGTATTTTCATTGAACTCCCTAACTGCCTGGTAGATATTTGTCATGGCAGTAGGCGAGTACATCCTGTAACCCATGAATGTCAAATGACGGTATTGAAGATATTAATATTCTTCACAAGTTCTCTTAATGTTAGTAAAACATACAAGGTATAGCGGTTTTTGAGACACCCTGTACCATACTGAAATAGCATTGTCAGTTGATTATCATGTGACTTTCTGAAGCTGAAAATCCTTATTTCCATACACTTTGTTTAAAAATGCAGTTGCTATGCAACTTATAAAACATGTTCTTTTTTATACTAGTTATAAAATGAAGGATTATTTACGATGCATATTGGAAAACTATTTCAGTGGAGTGAATGGTGCAGTGTGCAAATACGTTACATAACGATACATGACATCATTGTACTTCCGGTCCAATTTAAATGCACGAGACGAAAGGTATCGCAAAACATGTACATATGGAAAACATGTCAACAGACGATATATTTATCTCTTTCGAGACCTCGTTCCTGATGGAATCCATCGCTACAAGAGATAGGAGTCAATGTGGAATTTAAATGTCTTGCCTGGCGTGAACTCTGGGCCTTTTGCACATGAAGTTAACGCAACACGCTACTACTGCGCTATCACGTGTTCCATAAAAGTTTGA
>CM026398.1:50108173-50136345 GCA_014843695.1 Archivesica marissinica | reverse complement strand
CGCTATTGACTTACTGGGTAGTAACGCTAGCAGTAATGCTATTGACTTACTGGGTAGTAACGCTAGCAGTAACGCTATTGACTTACTGGGTAGTAACGCTAGCAGTAACGCTATTGACTTACTGGGTAGTAACGCTAGCAGTAATGCTATTGACTTACTGGGTAGTAACGCTAGCAGTAACGCTATTGACTTACTGGGTAGTAACGCTAGCAGTAACGCTATTGACTTACTGGGTAGTAACGCTAGCAGTAATGCTATTGACTTACTGGGTAGTAACGCTAGCAGTAACGCTATTGACTTACTGGGTAGTAACGCTAGCAGTAACGCTATTGACTTACTGGGTAGTAACGCTAGCAGTAATGCTATTGACTTACTGGGTAGTAACGCTAGCAGTAACGCTATTGACTTACTGGGTAGTAACGCTAGCAGTAACGCTATTGACTTACTGGGTAGTAACGCTAGCAGTAATGCTATTGACTTACTGGGTAGTAACGCTAGCAGTAATGCTATTGACTTACTGGGTAGTAACGCTAGCAGTAATGCTATTGACTTACTGGGTAGTAACGCTAGCAGTAACGATATTGACTTACTGGGTAGTAACGCTAGCAGTAATGCTATTGACTTACTGGGTAGTAACGCTAGCAGTAACGATATTGACTTACTGTGTAGTAACGCTAGCAGAAACGCTATTGACTTACTGGGTAGTAACGCTAACAGTAACGCTATTGACTTATTGGGTAGTAACGCTAGCAGTAACGATATTGACTTACTGGGTAGTAACGCTAGCAGTAACGCTATTGACTTACTGGGTAGTAACGCTAGCAGTAACGCTATTGACTTACTGGGTAGTAACGCTAGCAGTAACGCTATTGACTTACTGGGTAGTAACGCTAGCAGTAATGCTATTGACTTACTGGGTAGTAACGCTAGCAGTAATGCTATTGACTTACTGGGTAGTAACGCTAGCAGTAATGCTATTGACTTACTGGGTAGTAACGCTAGCAGTAACGATATTGACTTACTGGGTAGTAACGCTAGCAGTAATGCTATTTATTTACTGGGTAGTAACGCTAGCAGTAATGCTATTGACTTACTGGGTAGTAAGGCTAGCAGTAACGCTATTGATTTACTGGATAGTAACGCTAGCAGTAACGATACTGACTTACTGGGTAGTAACGCTAGCAGTAACGCTATTGACTTACTGGGTAGTAACGCTAGCAGTAACGCTATTGACTTACTGGGTAGTAACGCTAGCAGTAACGCTATTGACTTACTGGGTAGTATCGCTAGCAGTAACGATATTGACTTACTGGGTAGTAACGCTAGCAGTAACGCTATTGACTTACTGGGTAGTAACGCTAGCAGTAACGCTATTGACTTACTGGGTAGTAACGCTAGCAGTAATGCTATTGACTTACTGAGTAGTAACGCTAGCAGTAACGCTATTGACTTACTGGGTAGTAACGCTAGCAGTAACGCTATTGACTTACTGGGTAGTAACGCTAGCAGTAACGCTATTGACTTACTGGGTAGTAACGCTAGCAGTAACGCTATTGACTTACTGGGTAGTAACGCTAGCAGTAACGTTATTGGCTTACTGGGTAGTAACGCTAGCAGTAACGCTATTGACTTACTGGGTAGTAACGCTAGCAGTAACGCTATTGACTTACTGGGTAGTAACGCTAGCAGTAACGCTATTGACATACTGGGTAGTAACGCTAGCAGTAACGCTATTGGCTTACTTGGTAGTAACGCTAGCAGTAACGATATTGACTTACTGGGTAGTAACGCTAGCAATAACGCTATTGACTTACTGGGTAGTAACGCTAGCAGTAACGCTATTGACTTACTGGGTAGTAACGCTAACAGTAACGCTATTGACTTACTGGGTAGTAACGCTAGCAGTAACGCTATTGACTTACTGGGTAGTAACGCTAGCAGTAATGCTATTGACTTACTGGGTAGTAACGCTAGCAGTAACGATATTGACTTACTGGGTAGTAACGCTAGCAGTAACGCTATTGACTTACTGGGTAGTAACGCTAGCAGTAACGTTATTGGCTTACTGGGTAGTAACGCTAGCAGTAACGCTATTGACTTACTGGGTAGTAACGCTAGCAGTAACGCTATTGACTTACTGGGTAGTAACGCAGCAGTAACGATATTGACTTACTGGGTAGTAACGCTAGCAGTAACGCTATTGACTTACTGGGTAGTAACGCTAGCAGTAACGTTATTGGCTTACTGGGTAGTAACGCTAGCAGTAACGCTATTGACTTACTGGGTAGTAACGCTAGCGGTAACGCTATTGATTTACTGGGTAGTAACGCTAGCAGTAACGCTATTGACTTACTGGGTAGTAACGCTAGCAGTAACGCTATTGACTTACTGGGTAGTAACGCTAGCAGTAACGCTATTGACTTACTGGGTAGTAACGCTAGCAGTAACGCTATTGGCTTACTGGGTAGTAACGCTAGCAGTAAAGCTATTGACTTACGGGGTAGTAACGCTAGCAGTAACGCTATTGACTTACTGGGTAGTAACGCTAGCAGTAACGCTATTGGCTTACTGGGTAGTAACGCTAGCAGTAACGCTATTGGCTTACTGGGTAGTAACGCTAGCAGTAATGCTATTGACTTACTGGGTAGTAACGCTAGCAGTAACGCTAATGACTTACTGGGTAGTAACGCTAGCAGTAACGCTATTGGCTTACTGGGTAGTAACGCTAGCAGTAACGCTATTGACTTACTGGGTAGTAACGCTAGCAGTAACGATCTTGAATTACTGGGTAGTAACGCTAGCAGTAACGCTATTGACTTACTGGGTAGTAACGCTAGCAGTAACGCTATTGACTTACTGGGTAGTAACGCTAGCAGTAATGCTATTGACTTACTGGGTAGTAACGCTAGCAGTAACGCTATTGACTTACTGGTTAGTAACGCTAGCAGTAACGCTATTGACTTACTGGGTAGTAACGCTAGCAGTAACGATATTGACTTGCTGTGTAGTAACGCTAGCAGTAACGCTATTGACTTACTGGGTAGTAACGCTAGCAGTAACGCTATTGACTTACTGGGTAGTAACGCTAGCAGTAACGATATTGACTTACTGGGTAGTAACGCTAGCAGTAACGCTATTGACTTACTAGTTAGTAACGCTAGCAGTAACGCTATTGATTTACTGGGTAATAACGCTAGCAGTAACGCTATTGACTTACTGGGTAGTAACGCTAGCAGTAACGCTATTGATTTACTGGGTAGTAACGCTAGCAGTAACGCTATTGACTTACTGGGTAGTAACGCTAGCAGTAACGCTATTGACTTACTGGGTAGTAACGCTAGCAGTAACGCTATGACTTACTGGGTAGTAACGCTAGCAGTAACGCTATTGGCTTACTGGGTAGTACGCTAGCAGTAAAGCTATTGACTTACTGGGTAGTAACGCTAGCAGTAACGCTATTGACTACTGGGTAGTAACGCTAGCAGTAACGCTATTGACTTACTGGGTAGTAACGCTAGCAGTAACGCTATTGGCTTACTGGGTAGTAACGCTAGCAGTAATGCTATTGACTTACTGGGTAGTAACGCTAGCAGTAACGCTATTGACTTACTGGGTAGTAACGCTAGTAGTAACGCTATTGGCTTACTGGGTAGTAACGCTAGCAGTAACGCTATTGACTTACTGGGTAGTAACGCTAGCAGTAACGATCTTGATTTACTGGGTAGTAACGCTAGCAGTAACGCTATTGACTTACTGGGTAGTAACGCTAGCAGTAACGCTATTGACTTACTGGGTAGTAACGCTAGCAGTAATGCTATTGACTTACTGGGTAGTAACGCTAGCAGTAACGCTATTGACTTACTGGGTAGTAACGCTAGCAGTAACGCTATTGACTTACTGGGTAGTAACGCTAGCAGTAATGCTATTGACTTACTGGGTAGTAACGCTAGCAGTAACGCTATTGACTTACTGGGTAGTAACGCTAGCAGTAACGCTATTGACTTACTGGGTAGTAACGCTAGCAGTAATGCTATTGACTTACTGGGTAGTAACGCTAGCAGTAACGCTATTGACTTACTGGGTAGTAACGCTAGCAGTAACGCTATTGACTTACTGGGTAGTAACGCTAGCAGTAATGCTATTGACTTACTGGGTAGTAACGCTAGCAGTAACGCTATTGACTTACTGGGTAGTAACGCTAGCAGTAACGCTATTGACTTACTGGGTAGTAACGCTAGCAGTAACGATATTGACTTGCTGTGTAGTAACGCTAGCAGTAACGCTATTGACTTACTGGGTAGTAACGCTAGCAGTAACGCTATTGACTTACTGGGTAGTAACGCTAGCAGTAACGCTATTGACTTACTGGGTAGTAACGCTAGCAGTAACGATATTGACTTACTGGGTAGTAACGCTAGCAGTAACGCTATTGACTTACTGGGTATTAACGCTAGCAGTAACGCTATTGACTTACTGGGTAGTAACGCTAGCAGTAACGATATTGACTTACTGGGTAGTAACGCTAGCAGTAACGCTATTGACTTACTGGGTAGTAACGCTAGCAGTAACGCTATTGACTTACTGGGTAGTAACGCTAGCAGTAACGGTATTGGCTTACTGCGTAGTAACGCTAGCAGTAACGCTATTGACTTACTGGGTAGTAACGCTAGCAGTAACGCTATTGACTTACTGGGTAGTAACGCTAGCAGTAACGCTATTGACATACTGGGTAGTAACGCTAGCAGTAACGCTATTGCTTAACTGGGTAGTAACGCTAGCAGTAACGATATTGATTACTGGGTAGTAACGCTAGCAAGTAACGCTATTGACTTACTGGGTAGTAACGCTAGCAGTAACGCTATTGACTTACTGGGTAGTAACGCTAGCAGTAACGCTATTGACTTACTGGGTAGTAACGCTAGCAGTAACGCTATTGACTTACTGGGTAGTAACGCTAGCAGTAACGCTATTGACTTACTGGGTAGTAACGCTAGCAGTAACGATATTGACTTACTGGGTAGTAACGCTAGCAGTAACGCTATTGACTTACTGGGTAGTAACGCTAGCAGTAACGTTATTGGCTTACTGGGTAGTAACGCTAGCAGTAACGCTATTGACTTACTGGGTAGTAACGCTAGCAGTAACGCTATTGACTTACTGGGTAGTAACGCTAGCAGTAACGATATTGACTTACTGGGTAGTAACGCTAGCAGTAACGCTATTGACTTACTGGGTAGTAACGCTAGCAGTAACGATATTGACTTACTGGGTAGTAACGCTAGCAGTAACGCTATTGACTTACTAGGTAGTAACGCTAGCAGTAACGCTATTGTTTACTGGGTAGTAACGCTAGCAGTAACGCTATGACTTACGGTAGTAACGCTAGCAGTAACGCTATTGATTACTGGGTAGTAAACGCTAGCAGTAACGCTATTGACTTACTGGGTAGTAACGCTAGCAGTAACGCTATTGTCTTACTGGGTAGTAACGCTAGCAGTAAAGCTATTGACTTACGGGGTAGTAACGCTAGCAGTAACGCTATTGACTTACTGGGTAGTAACGCTAGCAGTAACGCTATTGGCTTACTGGGTAGTAACGCTAGCAGTAACGCTATTGGCTTACTGGGTAGTAACGCTAGCAGTAATGCTATTGACTTACTGGGTAGTAACGCTAGCAGTAACGCTATTGACTTACTGGGTAGTAACGCTAGCAGTAACGCTATTGGCTTACTGGGTAGTAACGCTAGCAGTAACGCTATTGACTTACTGGGTAGTAACGCTAGCAGTAACGATTATGATTACTGGGTAGTAACGCTAGCAGTAACGCTATTGACTTACTGGGTAGTAACGCTAGCAGTAACGCTATTGACTTATGGGGTAGTAACGCTAGCAGAACGTATTGACTTACTGTGTTAGCTACGCTAGCAGTAACGATTTTACTTGACTAGTAACGCTAGCAGTAACGCTATTGACTTACTGTAGTAAGCTAGCAGTAACGATATTAACTTACTGGGTAGTAACGCTAGCAGTAACGCTATTGACTTACTGGGTAGTAACGCTAGCAGTAACGCTATTGATTTACTGGGTAGTAACGCTAGCAGTAACGCTATTGACTTACTGGGTAGTAACGCTAGCAGTAACGCTATGGACTTACTGGGTAGTAACGCTAGCAGTAACGCTATTGACTTACTGGGTAGTAACGCTAGCAGTAACGCTATTGGCTTACTGGGTAGTAACGCTAGCAGTAACGCTATTGGCTTACTGGGTAGTAACGCTAGCAGTAATGCTATTGACTTACTGGGTAGTAACGCTAGCAGTAACGCTATTGACTTACTGGGTAGTAACGCTAGCAGTAACGCTATTGGCTTACTGGGTAGTAACGCTAGCAGTAACGATATTGACTTACTGGGTAGTAACGCTAGCAGTAACGCTATTGACTTACTGGGTAGTAACGCTAGCAGTAACGTTATTGGCTTACTGGGTAGTAACGCTAGCAGTAACGCTATTGACTTACTGGGTAGTAACGCTAGCAGTAACGCTATTGACTTACTGGGTATAACGCTAGCAGTAACGCTATTGACTTACTGGGTAGTAACGCTAGCAGTAACGATATTGACTTACTGGGTAGTAACGCTAGCAGTAACGCTATTGACTTACTGGGTAGTAACGCTAGCAGTAACGCTATTGACTTACTGGGTAGTAACGCTAGCAGTAACGATATTGACTTACTGGGTAGTAACGCTAGCAGTAACGCTATCGACTTACTAGGTAGTAACGCTAGCAGTAACGCTATTGATTTACTGGGTAGTAACGCTAGCAGTAACGCTATTGACTTACTGGATAGTAACGCTAGCAGTAACGCTATTGACTTACTGGGTAGTAACGCTAGCAGTAACGATATTGACTTACTGGGTAGTAACGCTAGCAATAACGCTATTGACTTACTGGGTAGTACGCTAGCAGTAACGCTATTGACTTACTGGGTAGTAACGCTAACAGTAACGCTATTGACTTACTGGGTAGTAACGCTAGCAGTAACGCTATTGACTTACTGGGTAGTAACGCTAGCAGTAATGCTATTGACTTACTGGGTAGTAACGCTAGCAGTAACGATATTGACTTACTGGGTAGTAACGCTAGCAGTAACGATATTGACTTACTGGGTAGTAACGCTAGCAGTAACGTTATTGGCTTACTGGATAGTAACGCTAGCAGTAACGCTATTGACTTACTGGGTAGTAACGCTAGCAGTAACGCTATTGACTTACTGGGTAGTAACGCTAGCAGTAACGATATTGACTTACTGGGTAGTAATGCTAGCAGTAACGCTATTGACTTACTGGGTAGTAACGCTAGCAGTAACGTTATTGGCTTACTGGGTAGTAACGCTAGCAGTAACGCTATTGACTTACTGGGTAGTAACGCTAGCAGTAACGCTATTGATTTACTGGGTAGTAACGCTAGCAGTAACGCTATTGACTTACTGGGTAGTAACGCTAGCAGTAACGCTATTGACTTAATGGGTAGTAACGCTAGCAGTAACGCTATTGACTTACTGGGTAGTAACGCTAGCAGTAACGCTATTGGCTTACTGGGTAGTAACGCTAGCAGTAAAGCTAATGACTTACTGGGTAGTAACGCTAGCAGTAACGCTATTGACTTATTGGGTAGTAACGCTAGCAGTAACGCTATTGGCTTACTGGGTAGTAACGCTAGCAGTAACGCTATTGGCTTACTGGGTAGTAACGCTAGCAGTAATGCTATTGACTTACTGGGTAGTAACGCTAGCAGTAACGCTATTGACTTACTGGGTAGTAACGCTAGCAGTAACGCTATTGGCTTACTGGGTAGTAACGCTAGCAGTAACGCTATTGACTTACTGGGTAGTAACGCTAGCAGTAACGATCTTGATTTACTGGGTAGTAACGCTAGCAGTAACGCTATTGACTTACTGGGTAGTAACGCTAGCAGTAACGCTATTGACTTACTGGGTAGTAACGCTAGCAGTAATGATATTGACTTACTGTGTAGTAACGCTAGCAGTAACGATATTGACTTACTGGGTAGTAACGCTAGCAGTAACGATATTAACTTACTGGGTAGTAACGCTAGCAGTAACGCTATTGACTTACTGGGTAGTAACGCTAGCAGTAACGCTATTGATTTACTGGGTAGTAACGCTAGCAGTAACGCTATTGACTTACTGGGTAGTAACGCTAGCAGTAACGCTATTGACTTACTGTGTAGTAACGCTAGCAGTAACGCTATTGATTTACTGGGTAGTAACGCTAGCAGTAACGCTATTGACTTACTGGGTAGTAACGCTAGCAGTAATGCTATTGACTTACTGGGTAGTAACGCTAGCAGTAACGATATTGACTTACTGGGTAGTAACGCTAGCAGTAACGCTATTGACGTACTGGGTAGTAACGCTAGCAGTAACGTTATTGGCTTACTGGGTAGTAACGCTAGCAGTAACGCTATTGACTTACTGGGTAGTAACGCTAGCAGTAACGCTATTGATTTACTGGGTAGTAACGCTAGCAGTAACGCTATTGACTTACTGGGTAGTAACGCTAGCAGTAACGCTATTGACTTACTGGGTAGTAACGCTAGCAGTAACGCTATTGACTTACTGGGTAGTAACGCTAGCAGTAACGCTATTGGCTTACTGGGTAGTAACGCTAGCAGTAAAGCTATTGACTTACTGGGTAGTAACGCTAGCAGTAACGCTATTGACTTACTGGGTAGTAACGCTAGCAGTAACGCTATTTTGGCTTACTGGGTAGTACCGCTAGCAGTAACGATATTGGCTTACTGGGTAGTAACGCTAGCAGTTACGATCTTGATTTACTGTGTAGTAACGCTAGCAGTAACGCTAGCAGTAATGCTACTGACTTACTGGGTAGTAACGCTAGCAGTAACGCTATTGGCTTACTGGGTAGTAACGCTAGCAGTAACGCTATTGGCTTACTGGGTAGTAACGCTAGCAGTAACGCTATTGATTTACTGGGTAGTAACGCTAGCAGTAACGATATTGACTTACTGGGTAGTAACGCTAGCAGTAACGCTATTGACTTACTGGGCAGTAACGCTAGCAGTAACGATATTGACTTACTGGGCAGTAACGCTAGCAGTAACGCTATTGACTTACTGGGCAGTAACGCTAGCAGTAACGCTATTGACTTACTGGGTAGTAACGCTAGCAGTAACGCTATTGACTTACTGGGCAGTAACGCTAGCAGTAACGATACTGGCACTGGGACACCCGCTATAAATAGTGATTTGCCCAGAGGATAGTTGTGCTTATTAGTATAATATATGATTTTTGAATCAGCCCATGCTAACCCAATATTTTAACCAATGTCATGGAAATCCGACTGATAATTTGGCAGGTTCATTTGCTTTGTAAGAAATAACATAGAAGTGTGAATTTTGTACATATGTCATTTTATTATTAAATGACGTACATGTAACAACATATTAAACTAAATATATGATTTATTTCATAGAGTGGTCACCGAAATGTGTATTTCCACGAAAGGCGTTAGTTACATATTTGGAAATCGCGATAGCGCACTCTCTCTCTCTCCCTCGTGGCAATGGATTCCATCAGGAATGAGGTCTCGAGAGTGATTAATATAAGTTTTAAGAACTTGTTTCGCAATCGAGCTAAAATAAATTTGTTAAAACTAGTTACATATTTCGGTGATATAGGAGATGATATCAAATCCTATCTAATACTAATAAACACAGATCTGTTTCGTTAATGATTTCAATAATATAATAGTTGCTATCAAATTTAATACATTTTAACTGTCCCCGTCGGTAGCCTCATTGCACTACAATACATAACCGCACAACCACTTATGTTAGTGTGAACGTCCGTAATATGAAGTAGTTCCGATATAGTGTTCAAGTAGTTTCTGTTTTCTGTCAAAATTAAAAACTACAGACTAAACAAATTCATTAGAATGTATTACTTTATAATTAACTATTCATGCTTGTCAGAAAATAGCTAAAATACAAAGGTACATCCAACTGCGGAGGAATTCGAAACTCAAGCAGTGACAGAAAACAGTGAAAGATGGTGTTTTCTTTCATTGAGAAAAACTCAATCATTCATTGGAAAGCATAAGTGTTTTACGTTTATTTATCGTCGCTACCGGTTGTTCGTATGAGCGACGCCTCCTAAAGAGATTAATCATTTGAGATTTTTGGACGATAGTGCAATGATACAGACAGATACCCATTCCAGAGTCTACTCTGGTATTTTACGTGCACGGTGTACAGCACCGACACGAGACCTCGGTTTAAAGTCCCATCTGAAAGACTGTTCATGTTATTACAGTCAGACGGGGGGATCGAACCTGCGATCCCTGGATTACCAGCCCAACGTGTTACCACTGGACTACAGACCCGTCTGTGGAAAGCATAAAGATATTAATGGTGTGCAAACGGCCATAACACAACTTGTGTGACGCAGTTACGGATTACTAATGTTTTAAGATAATCTTGATTACTCTTGTTAGGATTCAACCAGAGTTGAAATCGACCATTTATTGCACGGCACTGAGAGAAGGTGCCGAACGAGAATGGCAATTCCTGTACGACCAGTACTTGACGGCAACAGTCCAGTCGGAGAAAATCAGACTCCTTAGTTCACTGAGCTGCACTGGGAAAACGTGGATCCTGAACAGGTAGGTAAATTAGAGACAGCAATACACGTGTAATGTGTAATGTGTTTAAAAGTACCCCTGTAACGTCAAACACGTTGTCAAACTATGTACATGCGGTAGATCTATTGTCATATAACTAAAACGATGCAATAGGCAAATAGTCATTTGATTAATCATATGCTAAGGTATTCAGGGTGATAATTATAACACGCAAAACATAAGGACACAAACAAAACATGATAATACAAATGAATTGGGTCACGCGTTTTAACAAGACGGCTGACACCATCTGGAAAGTATATTTAAACTAGCAAATAGCAATTGGTCTGCGTTCGTCCACTCCTCTACGTGATAACAACTTCTCTTTAGTGTCAATGGATTTATTAGAATTATTATTCCGTATGTGTGTCTTACGTTTATTTATCTTCGCTACCGGTTGCCCATATGACCGCCGCCTCCAGAACAGAGTTATTTTAGATTTTGGAAGATAGTGCAATGATACAGACAGAATCCCATTCCAGAGTCGTGTTGTACTGTTCTTATACGTGCACGGTGTAAAACAGAAACACTAGACCTCGGATTAAAGTCTCATCCGAAATATTGTAATAGTATTATGTGGGATCGAACCTACGATCCATGGATGTGCAGTCCAAGGTGTTAACCACTGGAAAATATCAGCAATGGTTGACCTACAGTTATCGAGGCAATAGCAATATTGATAAGCAATCTAATATGGTATGTTAGAATGTTTCACTTAATTATCATTAAACACTGCATTAGGTTTACTTTCAATGAAACAAGAGTTTTAAATTAGTTTTCCTAAATATTACCCGCCGTACTACATTCATTATAGTGTAAATATTTACGACATACATTGTTGGTTTCATTGAAGCCGTAAACCTGCGTGGTCGAGACTAAACCAGCTTCCAGGGCCGGTTACCTTCTGAATGTTAGGGCAATTACGCACCCTATTGCGACGAGATGTCATAATTGACCAAAGTATACCATCACGTGACGTTTGTGATGAGATGCCAGCACACACGACCGTAACTCTGTTCTATTTTGTGGAAGTCGTGATAGCACAGTTGAAGTTGTGATAGCGCAGTGGATGTGCGTTCGCTCCAGGTGCGAAAGGCCTGGAGTTCGCACCCCGCTGGAGCCGTTACGATTATGCCCTTAGGCAAGGTATTTAAATTCCACATACCTCTTCTCTCTCCAGCGTGGCGATGGATTGCATCAGGAATGCGGTCTCGAGAGTGATTAATATAAGTTGTAAGAACTTGTTTCGCAATAGAGCTAAAATAAATGTATAAATATAAACTATGTATGTCCATTAATGTCAAACGCGTCGTGGGGAACAATACATGTTTTCCTGGGCAGACTTAGCGTACCTTGCTCAATGACACTACATACGTGGCATGACCGAGTATCGAACCCGGAACTGTTCAATTCCAAATCCGACGCTCTACCACTAGACGATGGATCCCACATGTGCCACACTAACTATGTTCTATACCAACATAGTGTATATGTCTTCAAAGGTATGTAACTAGAGTACGTGTTTGTCCTTGCATAGGTTGCTTCAATTAACCATGGACGCCAGTACAGTGAAGAAACAGGATGCGTATAAAGTGTTCATCAACGTTGCCCGTAATGTCGTCGGTAGAGCCGTTGCCTGGGACTTCCTCCGTGCCAACTGGGATGACATCTTTGATAGGTATGAAATAATGCACACTTCTACTAACGTATGTTCTGTTTCCGTCTCAACACAGTAGTAAGATAGTTGAGTCGGTCAGAATAATTTGTTCTTAAAATAACCAACCAAATATCAAAGGGTTTGTCGTAGACACACAGACATTGTTTGCTTTTCGTCGGATATTTCTAGCAACAGCACTTCGAATTCGCTCTTTGGCTACTATTGATAATTTTTATGGCATACTTGTATTCAGTTTAATACAGCCATCACATATTTTCTTATATGTGCACACGTGTAATACAACCTGGAAGGATTCTGATTGGTCGCGGCATGACAGCTTGATTTTGACACATCCGACATATAGCTTGTGTTCATGCGTTATTTTGTTGAAAATCTACTGTTTAAATCAATGAAATGCTAATTTTGCGAATTATTTTGCGTGGACTTGTTTGATTATCAGGGAATAGTTACTATGGCGTACGGATGTACACTACTGATTGGCTTGATATGTAATAAAGCTCAAAAGTATACTGATAAAAACAAAACTTTCAATTTATTGTTGTTACTGCGGTAATGTGATAATTCCAAAACTCATTTCATACGATATAGAATGATATCACCACTCAGGTAATATCCTATTTATATATACACGTGACTTTACTACTTTTAATGCATTTTAAACATTCTCATTGTACTCACTACCATTGCAACCTATCATCACTGATGGTCATGGGTTCTAGCCCCGCTCAGGCCATGTCTATAATATGAGAAAGTTGGCAGTTGCTTACGAAGGTTGATGCACCAAGTACTGGTTAACCGCTGGAGCCTGCCCAGGAAAGGTGTTGATGTTCGCCGTTGTAGCCCAAAATGGTGATGATAAAGGCGTAAAACCCGAACAAACAAACATCAATATACTCACTGAAAACTATGAGTTCCCTTTGCCAAGAGTATAACTATAATAGAATAGTTCTTCATTTTGTTCAAAACACGATTCAATTTGTTCAAATCACGATTCAAAAGGTCTATGAACAACAAACAGTTTGGCTAAGTACTGTGTATTCCGTTTTGAATGCCGTTATCCATTGTGTTGGCTAAGTACTGTGTATTCCGTTTTGAATGCCGTTATCCATTGTGGTAGGCTAAGTACTGTGTATTCCGTTTTGAATGCCGTTAGCCATTGTGTTGGCTAAGTACTGTGTATTCCGCTTTGAATGCCGTTAGCCATTGTGTTGGCTAAGTACTGTGTATTCCGTTTTGAATGCCGTTAGCCATTGTGTTCAAGTTTCGCTTATTTTAATCATTAGCTTTAATCAAGCTTTGTATGTGTTGTCTTACAGATATTCGACAGGGACGTTTGCTTTAAGTGACATCATTGTCGGTGTGACGTCATCTTTCAATACAGAGTTCCAACTGCAAGAGGTAGGAAACCTGTCATATGTTTTAGGACTTTTCACCGTCGTGTGACAGGACTGTGCAATTATTCTGCAACTATCCGCGTGGTTTCCGGGCATGCAAGTATATTAGAACACATGTATTATCCTTGCATGCTCGTAGGAGAGGACTCATACCACACACGTTCATTAATGAGTCATATCAGGCAGATACCTTGCAACTAGTGATAAACCGATTATCGCTAAGTCGCCGACAATCGTTCACCAGTATAGACATCGGCGATAACCGTTGTAAATAATGTGGAATCGATTATAATCGACGTATTTTTTGTCTCTTACTTTGATGTTTGTTTGTAGTTAAAATAGATAAAAACATAATTTACTATTGGCTGTATTTTATTTGCATTGCACGTCTACAACACACATTCTAACTAACAGATAGTACTATACGTTTCATTACTACATGTATGTCACTACAGCGTTCTGTCCTCTATTAACTTAAAAAACTAATTGTATATCAGGTGGCAGTCTACTAACTTAAAGTCTAGTACTGAGATGTACTAACTTGTAAGTTAGATGTAGTAATTTATTAGTACTAAATAGATTTTTAATCTCACACATTAGATGAATTAATTTTGATATGTAAATTTATCAATTGCCGATTAATAATCGATTATCTAATCGGTGTACCCATCCGATTATTCCGATTAATCGATTATGGATTTTATAACCGATGCACATCACTACTTGCAACTCTTAAATACAGTGGGCGGACCTAGATTACAGACAGGTCTGGCAGCTGAACATGCGACAATGTATGGGTTGTACCTGTCAATACTAGTATTAAATTGAGGCCCAGGCAGAGTTATCGATACTCAATTAATTGTTAAGATCAATATGGTATATATAAACCACCATAAAGTTATGTTATAAAATTAATCTAGAGGGGCCTCATAATATACACTGCAAATATGATTTGCCAGTTAGAACAGATGCAAGTGAGTTTATCATGTAGCATGAGTAAAGCAATCATAAGTAGTGTATATATACTGTTCCTTTCAACTTGTACATCACTTTTAAGTTATGCAATAGCCTGTATTTACGGTTAAGCACAAATGTACATGTATTGTTAACTTAGTGTGAACTATAGTGTGCATACCTAGTTTTAGCCTGTATTTACGGTTAAGCACAAATGTATTGTTAACTTAGTGTGAAATATAGTGTGCATACCTAGTGTTAGCCTGTATTTACGGTTATGCCCAAATGTATTGTTAACTTAGTGTGAAATATAGTGTACATACCTAGTTTTAGCCTGTATTTACGGTTAAGCCCAAATGTATTGTTAACTTAGTGTGAAATATAGTGTGCATACCTAGTGTTAGCCTGTATTTACGGTTATGCCCAAATATATTGTTAACTTAGTGTGAAATATAGTGTGCATACCTAGTGTTAGCCTGTATTTACGGTTAAGCCCAAATGTATTGTTAACTTAGTGTGAAATATAGTGTACATACCTAGTGTTAGCCTGTATTTACGGCTAAGCCCAAATGTATTGTTAACTGTGCAATATAGTGTGCATACCTAGTGTTAGCCTGTATTTACGGTTAAGCCCAAATGTATTGTTAACTTAGTGTGAAATATAGTGTGCATACCTAGTGTTAGCCTGTATTTACGGTTAAGCCCAAATGTAGTGTTAACTTAGTGTGAAATATAGTGTGCATACCTAGTGTTAGCCTGTATTTACGGTTAAGCCCAAATGTATTGTTAACTTAGTGTGAAATATAATGTGCATACCTAGTGTTAGCCTGTATTTACGGTTAAGCCCAAATGTATTGTTAACTTAGTGTGAAATATAGTGTGCATACCTAGTGTTAGCCTGTATTTACGGTTAAGCCCAAATGTATTGTTAACTTAGTGTGAAATATAGTGTGCATACCTAGTGTTAGCCTGTATTTACGGTTAAGCCCAAATGTATTGTTAACTTAGTGTGAAATATAGTGTGCATACCTAGTGTTAGCCTGTATTTACGGGTAAGCCCAAATGTATTGTTAACTTCGCAATATAGTGTGCATACCTAGTGTATGCCAGACGAGATTAGTCAGAACCTTTGCTGGAAAGGATGCACCAGTGAATTATTCAAAATTGCTCTGTTACAATGTTTCCATAGCGGGTGTTCATTTTTCAAAAACTATCCAGGTATTACTAATTAGGTACAAGGAGTAATTAGGCACATACATATTTTATTAAATTCCAATTATGCGTTAACACCCATGAGGACGTACATAATATACCTTGAACATCAATGCAAACTTAATCCATAGGTAGTTAGTTTATACACATTTATTTTAGCTCGATTGCGAAACAAGTTCTTACAACTTACATTGATCACTCTCGAGACCTCATTCCTGATGGAATCCATTGCCACGAGGGCGAGAGACGATGCAACGTGGAATTTAAATGCCTTGCCTAAGGGCACAATCGTAACGGCTCCAGCGCGGCTCGAACTCCGGACCTTTCGCACCGGAAGCGAACGCGCATCAACTGCGCTAGCTATCACGACTTCCATAGGTATAACGTATATATCCATGTTGATGTATAAACACGAACGCGCTACCACTGTGCTATCACGACTTCCATAGGTATAACGTATATATCCATGTTGATGTATATACACGAACGCGCTACCACTGCGCTATCATGACTTCCATAGGTATAACTTATATATCCATGCACACACCTCAGTCAACATTGTCACTACTCCCCCCACGCACACACCCCAGTCAACATTGTCACTACTCCCCAACGCACACACCCCAGTCAACAGTGTCACTACTCCCCCCATGCACACACCCCAGTCAACATTGTCACTACTCCCCCCACGCACACACCCCAGTCAACATTGTCACTACCCTCCCCCACGCACACACCCCACCCCATCCCACCTCATACCAATGGATTCCACAACAAGGGGTCTATATTAGTCTAAAGTTGCGAACACGTGTTTCAGAATCCAGCCAAAATAATTAAAACTAAATATTTAAACAAAACACATATAATGTACAATGTATTAACAGTATACATTTTATTTCCAAAGTTGCGGGATTTTCAAACTGCTCATCCAGACATGGGTACAGGGACACGGGCGCTTGCTCAGACAATCGAGAACACAGAGACAAACATAGACTGGATGAAGGATAATTATGATGCTGTGAAACAATGGCTCACTCCATATATAATGAGTTGATGCATCCATGCCGACAGAGGATATATCGATATATATATATATATACATATCTACACTGTACAAACTCAATCACATTCTAAGAATGTGTCAGGGTCGATTTATATTTTGGAGAGTAGAATATATATTTTATTCAAGAACATTTCTTGAACATTTCTTGAACCTTTCTGCACTAATGAATGCATTAACAGTGAATGTACAATTCAACAATTGTTTAAGTCAGAGATTAGAAATCGAATGTGGTAGATGTAAAAAAACACAACGTACACCTTTCATTGAAAGGAAATGTAATGTCTGTAACAAGTTAGAGGATGAATAGCACTTTATTATTGAATTCTCACTTTCTACCTATTTAAGAACTCTTTATATCAATAATTATTATTGGCATATACCTAATATGATTAAATTTGTTAAATTAATGCAATTATAAAAAGAAAATGCAGTTCGGAAATTATCTTTGTACTTTTTTTAATGCATTTGAAAGTCGTAGATTATTTGTCAATATCTAAACAGATCTTAATAGTTAATATTGTTTTGTTTGTGTGTGTTGTTTTTGCATATAAGAATGTAGATTTTATTCTTTATTTACGTCTCATCAATGTACAACAAACAACATTCAATATAATAAAAACATATCGATGTACATTGCCACTCAATAATGAATTATAAGAGACAGTAACAGTAACAATTCACAATAGAACACGATTCAACATATAAGTTTCTTAAAACTAGTGTTTATATAGGTTGATCCAGACCGATACTCTCACAAACTGACAATCGTCAAAATGGTGACGGGCACATTGCCACCATTACACCACAGCCGCAAAACGTGGCATGAGGGACCATATAATGTGAAAATACCATCATTCACTCACGCCCGGTGTAATGCCAGCCATGTCACCACAATCACCATGTACAGTGAGATTCTCGGTCCAAAACAAGACCTACTCTTAGATATAAATTTGTTAAATCTAAATTGCCTACGCTAATCTTATCTAGGAAGTGCTTAAAATATTTATTAAAACACTGATATTGAAAAATAGCACTAACGCGCTTATTAATTAAAAAATGTGGTGAACTGATTAGCATAGACTATTTAGTTGGCAATAAAAAAAAAGGTATTCATAGTATTAAGAAACAATTGAGATACATTATTTACATGCTAAATGAAATATTACAATCTATGAACTGCATAACACACTGATTTTATGTACACGTATGACACGTATTTACATGTATGTCTTGTCTCTCCCATAATTAATTGGTCGTTGAGATTAGAGTCCGAAGGACCGTTTTCTAATGTTGGTTATAACTTGTGGCCAGACCCGTTTGCAATGTTACACAAATGTATGTATGCATCTTATACATTGTTAATTTCTATTCTACATAATGCATGTATGTCAACTGTACTGTTTAATATGCATATGCAATAAAATAGGGTTAAATCAAAAATTAGAGTCCGTCACCATATTACCATACATGTTTCACTCTGTAATGTTTTATATTGATGCTTTGTTCGTGGGCCAGAAATGGCTTATTACGAAATAAATATATATCATATCATATAGCTAACGGCATTTATAAGTTAGTGGTTAAAATCAGAAACTTCATAAAAAGTTGTATTAATTTTAATTTAGTAAAAGCATGCACATGCAAACATAACATACATATATATTTACAAATATAAACAGTAGCGATTTTAGTACAAATATACATGAAACGTTGGCCCTATTATTTATGTAATGAATTGCAGGTTAATAGTCTCCATCTGGGTATGAACTACATTGGGTGTGGTTAAAGTTTATGGCGGCTGAATGCATTTATAGTCTGTCTGTCTGTCTGTCTGTCTGTCTGTCTGTCTGTCTGTCTGTCTGTCTGTCTGTCTGTCTGTCTGTCTGTCTGTCTGTCTGTCTGTCTGTCTGTCTGTCTGTCTGTCTGTCTGTCTGTCTGTCTGTCTGTCTGTCTGTCTGTCTGTCTGTCTGTCTGTCTGTCTGTCTGTCTGTCTGTCTGTCTGTCTGTCTGTCTGTCTGTCTGTCTGTCTGTCTGTCTGTCTGTCTGTCTGTCTGTCTGTCTGTCTGTCTGTCTGTCTGTCTGTCTGTCTGTCTGTCTGTGTCTGTCTGTCTGTCTGTCTGTCTGTCTGTCTGTCTGTCTGTCTGTCTGTCTGTCTGTCTGTCTGTCTGTCTGTCTGTCTGTCTGTCTGTCTGTCTGTCTGTCTGTCTGTCTGTCTGTCTGTCTGTCTGTCTGTCTGTCTGTCTGTCTGTCTGTGTCTGTCTGCTGTCTGTCTTGCTGTATGTCTGTCTGCTGTCTGTCTGTCCTGCTGTCTGTCTGTCCTGCTGTCTGTCTTGCTGTCTGTCTGTCTGTCTGTCTGTCCTGCTGTATGTCTGTCCTGCTGTCTATCTGTCCTGCTGTCTGTCTGTCTGTCCTGCTGTCTGTCTGTCCTGCTGTCTTGCTGTCTGTCGTCCTACTGTCTGTCTGTCCTGCTGTCTGTCTGTCCTCTGTCTTGCTGTCTGTCTTCCTCTGTCTGTCTGTCGTCTGTCTGTCTGTCTGTCTGTCTGTCTGTCTGTCTGTCTGTCTGTCTGTCTGTCTGTCTGTCTGTCTGTCTGTCGTCTGCTGTCTGTCTGTCTGTCTGTCTGTCTGTCTGTCTGTCTGTCTGTCTGTCTGTCTGTCTGTCTGTCTGTCTGTCTGTCTGTCTGTCTGTCTGTCTGTCTGTCTGTCTGTCTGTCTGTCTGTCTGTCTGTCTGTCTGTCTGTCTGTCTGTCTGTCTGTCTGTCTGTCTGTCTGTCTGTCTGTCTGTCTGTCTGTCTGTCTGTCTGTCTGTCTGTCTGTCTGTCTGTCTGTCTGTCTGTCTGTCTGTCTGTCTGTCTGTCTGTCTGTCTGTCTGTCTGTCTGTCTGTCTGTCTGTCTGTCTGTCTGTCTGTCTGTCTGTCTGTCTGTCTGTCTGTCTGTCTGTCTGTCTGTCTGTCTGTCTGTCTGTCTAGGATCTCGTCGTAGATTATTTTGATTTACGCTATCTTTAAACCAAACCCGATGTAGTTCATACCCCGATGGAAATTATTAACCTGTGATTCATTACTTCCACATATGTATTGTTTGTACCTTCGCAATTGTTTAAGATTGCAAAATCAAAGGGTTAAATTGTGTATACGGGGTATTGTGTGTCGGTATATAATTTAGATAAATTTAGACATTATATCAAAATAACTGGGTTTTATTGGGGGGGTTTTTAATAATATTTTATTGCATTTTTTCATACAATACATTACATATATACATATAATACTAAGAACAAATCAGAGATTAATATGTAATTATATGATTGCAGTATACGATACATTTGTTTTGTCAAGGGGATAAAAGCAAATGGGTTGGGCTACAAGTTATAACAACATTATTTACAGCCCTCCCCGTTACTGTATTATAACTGTTTTATAACTGTTTCCCGCATATAGTTGCTGCTGAACAGTGTGTCAACTAAGCTTGGGTCGGCATTATTTTAATGTTGACATAACATGTAACGCAAGCCTTTTGTATTATCACATTATGTATTCTACAGTCAAATCTGTGTTAGTGGTCACCTCTAGTAAGCAGCCAACCGGTATTAAGCAGCCAGTTTCCAGATTCCCAATACAGTCAAATCTGTGTTAGTGGTCACCTCTAGTAAGCAGCCAACCGGTATTAAGCAGCCAGTTTCCAGATTCCCAATACAGTCAAATCTGCGTTAGTGGTCACCTCTAGTAAGCAGCCAACCTGTATTAAGCAGCCAGTTTCCAGATTCCCAATACAGTCAAATCTGTGTTAGTGGTCACCTCTAGTAAGCAGCCAACCGGTATTAAGCAGCCAGTTTCCAGATTCCCAATACAGTCAAATCTGTGTTAGTGGTCACCTCTAGTAAGCAGCCAACCGGTATTAAGCAGCCAGTTTCCAGATTCCCAATACAGTCAAATCTGTGTTAGTGGTCACCTCTAGTAAGCAGCCAACCGGTATTAAGCAGCCAGTTTCCAGATTCCCAATACAGTCAAATCTGTGTTAGTGGTCACCTCTAGTAAGCAGCCAACCTGTATTAAGCAGCCAGTTTCCAGATTCCCAATACAGTCACATCTGTGTTAGTGGTCACCTCTAGTAAGCAGCCAACCTGTATTAAGCAGCCAGTTTTCAGATTCCCAATACAGTCACATCTGTGTTAGTGGTCACCTCTAGTAAGCAGCCAACCTGTATTAAGCAGCCAATTTCCAGATTCCCAATAAAGTCAAACCGGTGTTAGTGGTCACCTCTAGTAAGCAGCCAACCTGTATTAAGCAGCCAGTTTCCAGATTCCCAATACAGTCAAACCGGTGTTAATGTTCACCTCTAGTAAGCAGCCAACCTGTATTAAACAGCCAGTTTCCAGATTCCCAATATGTTGTTTTGTTATTCATTTGACCTCTATTAAGCAGCCACCTGTGCTAAGCAGCCACTTTCTGTGATTCCCTTGGCTGGCTGCTTAACACAGGTTTGGTTGTATATATTGTTTGTAAACTATGCAATATTGATATCAAATAAAGCATAATTAAACTAAACGAATGAAGTGTATTTATCAAGTAGAATGGCAAATCAATATACAGTCTAAATCCGCTATGTCAAATTCGATTATGTCGAATTATCCGGTTATCTCGAAGTCGGATCAAAGTCCCGTTTTAGACACTATATGTATAACTGGCTCTGTTTATATCGAATTTCGTTACGTCAAACGTCGGTTAATTCGAAGTATTGTGTTCAGTCCGACGGAATTCGACATAACGGATGTAGACTGTATTGTTACAGCATTATGTTATGATCATTTTACAGGAAAAGTCAAACCTGTGTTAGTGGTCACCTCTATTAAGCAGCCAACCTGTAATTCTACTCGCCTGGAAACCTATTCTATTTTTAAACATGAATTTGAAGTCGAAACGTATCTAAACAGTATAACGGAAGCTAAATTCAGAATAGCCTTATCTAAATTTAGAACATCATCACATGACCCAGCAATTGAAAAGGGAAGATACTCAAATTTTACGTAGAAATTTACGAATTGTGTAATAACTGTAATACCAACATGATAGAAAATGAATTTCATTTCCTTTTTGTCTGTCCGAAATTTAAAGATTTAAGAAGAACATATTTAAAACGTTATTTTTGTTCTTGGCCTAACATGCATACATTCTTATCTTTAATGACCTGTCAGTCACAAACACGGATCTTAAACCTTGCTAAGTATATTTATTATGCAAATCACAATAGATCATTGCCATCATTCCTTACATTGCTATTATACTGTTATATTTCATGCTTCTCTGTAAACTGTGTATATATATATATATATATATATATATATATATATATATATATATATGATGCTATAAGCATCTGCTGATGTTTAATGCAATAAATATTGTATTGTATTGTATTAAGCAGCCCGTTTCCAGATTCCCAATATCTTACTTTATTATACATTTGACCTCAATTAAGCAGCCACCTGTGCTAAGCTGCCACATTCTGTGATTCCCGTTGTTTGGTTGCTGGAGACAAGATTGACTGCATACAAGGAAATTACCACTATAGATATAAATTAACAACAAAATGGATTAGATCGAAAGAACACTTATGCAGTTATTCCCCGTAGCATTTTAGATTAGTTTAACTTTATTTATTTTACAACTATTACGAAACAAGTTTAACAACTTATATTAATCTCTCTCGTTGGCGCGGATGAAGGTGTATATGTGGTCATTCACGTGGGAGGAAACCGGAGTACCCGGAGAAAACCCGCCTGTCCAATCTGGCGCCCACCGTACCATCTCACATAAATCCCGGTCCAAGGATCGAACCCGAGTTGCATTGGTGAGATGCGAGCACGCTAACCACTGCTTTAATCGGACAGTCATTTTAGATTGTTGGAGGATAGTGCAATGATACAGACATGGACCCATTCCAAAGTCTCCTCTGGTTCTTTTACGGGTACGATGTAAAGCACCGACACAAGTCTCATCTGAAAGACGGTGGATCAAACCTGCGATCCCTGGATTCGCAGTCTCTAAATATGCTGAAGAATTGCTAATGACTTATATACACACAACCAGCATGCTGACACAGAACTAGATCGGTGTGAAAGAAAAGAAATCTAAAAGTCTGAAAGTCGAGACCATAAAATAACGAGTAGATAAAAGCCGTGAACATGTTTGTGTTGAGCCTTTTTGTTGCTAAATATTTTTTATTAAATTATAGATTTATTTCTTTATTCATATGTGGACGTTAGTCTTATGTTTCGAAGAACTAATGTTGAAATCTTCGGTTGTACTTTAAAGTGATTTATGTGGTCTATGTGTTACCTAAGTATATTATAGAATAACATTAATTATTTCATAAATTGTCGTAGTGTACGACAGTACCACAAATCAAATTAAATACATTAAATCCAGCGTCCCACCGGCCGCAAGCCAGCATACCTGTAACCATGGAACCATCGCATAGGGCATACGCGCGCTATAAAATGAAAACAATCGTTTCTTGGCGGTAATATTTTGACATTTTTCAAATCGACAACTATCTGTATGGAATTTAAGCAAATAAAAAATGTAGACGTTTCGACTGTTTTCAAAGCCAAGTGCACAACTCTATTGAGAGACTATTGTGTGGAAAGGTATGGTAAATAAAAGGTCTGTTCATTGATTATATATTAGCACTATAATTATATTAATTTAAAATCTACTTGTTCAATTTGTTAAATGAATTATGCATGTGTTGTGTTGAAGTAGTATGACACAAGCGACAGTTTCGCAGATCTCTCATCGAAACGAACCGTTGCGGATACATTGTTAACGCATGAATACGTATATGGGAATGCATAGCATGACAACAACTTCTCAAAAATGCAGCATTCGTAACGCCTCGTCTAATACGGAACTAGCTAACTGGTTTGAGAATTACGAGTTAGAGCACGGTTCTGCAAATAATGCATGTCGCCAAGTTCTAACTCTGTATTTTACTCCAGCCAATCTCTAACATGCTGCGTACGAGAATAGACGTTTTATATAAATTTAGATTAGTCATGGAAGCAACATGTTTAACAGTTCTGTTTCTCCTAGCAGTCTGCATATATGTACACCTTCTTACTGCTTCATACAATACAAAGTTTAAACGAAACGTAGATCTAGATGGGAAAATATGTCCAGCTATCAATGTCATCTTTGAGTCTCAGAATTGTGTTAATGTCAGGATTTGCGTAGTACAGTGCAACAGCCGACCAAACTGTGCCAGCTTATTCTACCAAAAGGGCTCACATACGTGTACATTATGTGACGTAATCGATGGTGTCATGGAGGAGCTTGCTGGTTCGGTATTTTACGGACGAGAACGGGGTAATATTTAAATTGATCTGGTCTGTAGCATTCCTAAGTTTAGCTCAAATTCTTGTTGTAGCATTGCTGTTGATGCGGCTCTGTATGTCTTGTTCCTTTGTGATCGTGCAGTGGCAAGAATGCAAGTTGTAGCATTGTTGTTGCTGTGTCTCTGTATGTCTTGTTCCTTTGTGATCGTGTAGTAGCAGGAATGCACGCTGTAGCATTGCTGTTGCTGTGTCTCTGTATGTCTTGATCCTTTGTGATCGTGTAGTGGCAAGAATGCACGTTGTAGCATTGCTGTTGCTGTGTCTCTGTATGTCCTGGACCTCTGTGGTCGTATAGTGGGTAGAATGCCTGTTGATGTGGCTCTGTATGTCTTGGTCCCATGTGGTCGTATAGTGGGTAGAATGCCTGTTGATGTGGTTCTGTATGTATTGGTCCTCTGTGGTCGTATAGTGGGTAGAATGCCTGTTGATGTGGCTTTGTATGTATTGGTCCTCTGTGGTCGTATAGTGGGTAGAATGCCTGTTGATGTGGCTCTGTGTGTCCTCGAACTCTGCGATCGTGTAGTGGGTAGAATGTATGTTGTAGCATTGCTGTTGACGCGACTCTGTATGTCGTGGTCCTCTGTGGCCTTGTAGTGGCACGAATGCATGTTGTAGCATTGCTGTTGATGTGGCTCTGTATGTCCTGGACCTCTGTGATCTGGTAGTGGCACGAATGCATGTTGTAGCATTGCTGTTGATGTGGCTCTGTATGTCCTGGACCTCTGTGGCCCTGTAGTGGCGATAATGCATGTTGTAGCATTGCTGTTGATGCGGCTCTGTATGCCCTGGACCTCTGTGAGCATGTAGTTGCACGAATGCATGATGTAGCATTGCTGTTGATGTGGCTCTGTATGTCCTGGACCTCTGTGATCCGGTAGTGACACGAATGCATGTTGTAGCATTGCTGTTGATGTGGCTCTGTATGTCCTGGACCTCTGTGGCCTTGTAGTGGCACGAATGCATGTTGTAGCATTGCTGTTGATGTGGCTCTGTATGTCCTGGACCTCTGTGGCCTTGTAGTGGCACGAATGCATGTTGTAGCATTGCTGTTGATGTGGCTCTGTATGCCGTGGACCTCTATGGCCTTGTAGTGGCAAGGATGCATGTTGTTGCAGTGCTGTTGATGTGGCTCTGTATGTCCTGGACCTCTGTGATCCGGTAGTGGCACGAATGCATGTTGTTGCAGTGCTGTTGATGTGGCTCTGTATGTCCTGGACCTCTGTGATCCGGTAGTGGCACGAATGCATGTTGTTGCAGTGCTGTTGGTGTGGCTCTGTATGTCGTGGTCCTCTGTGAGCATGTAGTTGCACGAATGCAAGGAACAACAAGTATTACAAAACCTAGCTTAACGTTAATTCGACTATATCAAGCTGCACACATTAATTAACCGGTCGGCAGGTCATGTGGTCTCGAAAGACAGTAAGCAAAATATAATTTGAATATATTTTTATGCATCTTCAGAACAAACCGTGTATACATATTCAGAACAAACCGTGTATGCATATTCAGAACAAACCGTGTATACATATTCAGAACAAACCGTGTATACATATTCAGAACAACCCGTGTATACATATTCAGAACAAACCGTTTATACATATTCAGAACAAACCGTTTATACATCTTCAGAACAAACCGTTTATACATATTCAGAACAAACCGTTTATACATCTTCAGAACAAACCATTTATACATCTTCATAACAACCGGGTTAGGTCAACATTGCATCATGTCAACTTTTAAAGCTTTTAATCGTGCTAGAATGCCCTTGACCAGGAGTTGGCTAAGAGCAGTTTTAATGATGTACATGTAATTCATAGCATATGGAAATATCAATCTAATTTGCAATTGATTACGCCATCAGCATGGGTAACCTGCGAACTGAAGCCGGATGTATTCATATGATCAGCACTTAGCGTCAATCTATTGTGCAATGGTACATTTACTTAACGTCAATCTATTGTGCAATGGTACATTTACTATTGTGCAATGGTACATTTACTTAACGTCAATCTATTGTGCAATGGTACATTTACTTAACGTCAATCTATTGTGCAATGGTACATTTACTTAACGTCAATCTATTGTGCAATGGTACATTTACTTAGCGTCAATCTAGTGTGCAATGGTACATTTACTTAACGTCAATATATTGTGCAATGGTACATTTACTTAACGTCGATCTATTGTGCAATGGTACATTTACTTAACGTCAATATATTGTGAAATGGTACATTTACTTAACGTCAATCTATTGTACAATGGTACATTTACTTAACGTCAATATATTGTGCAATGGTACATTTACTTAACGTCAATCTATTGTGCAATGGTACATTTACTTAACCTCAATCTATTGTGCAATGGTACATTTACTTAACCTCAATCTATTGTGCAATGGTACATTTACTTAACGTCAATCTATTGTGCAATGGTACATTTACTTAACGTCAATCTATTGTGCAATGGTACATTTACTTAATGTCAATCTATTGTGCAATGGTACATTTACTTAACGTCAATCTATTGTGCAATGGTACATTTACTTAACGTCAATCTATTGTGCAATGGTACATTTACTTAACGTCAATCTAGTGTGCAATGGTACATTTACTTAACGTCAATATATTGTGCAATGGTACATTTACTTAACGTCGATCTATTGTGCAATGGTACATTTACTTAACGTCAATCTATTGTGAAATGGTACATTTACTTAACGTCAATCTATTGTACAATGGTACATTTACTTAACGTCAATCTATTGTGCAATGGTACATTTACTTAACGTCAATCTATTGTGCAATGGTACATTTACTTAACGTCAATCTATTGTGCAATGGTACATTTACTTAACGTCAATCTATTGTGCAATGGTACATTTACTTAACGTCAATCTATTGTGCAATGGTACATTTACTTAACCTCAATCTATTGTGCAATGGTACATTTACTTAACGTCAATCTATTGTGCAATGGTACATTTACTTAACGTCAATCTATTGTGCAATGGTACATTTACTCAACGTCAATCTATTGTGCAATGGTACATTTACTTAACGTCAATCTATTGTGCAATGGTACATTTACTTAACGTCAATCTAATGTGCAATGGTACATTTACTTAACGTCAATATATTGTGCAATGGTACATTTACTTAACGTCGATCTATTGTGCAATGGTACATTTACTTAACGTCAATCTATTGTGAAATGGTACATTTACTTAACGTCAATCTATTGTACAATGGTACATTTACTTAACGTCAATCTATTGTGCAATGGTACATTTACTTAACGTCAATCTATTGTACAATGGTACATTTACTTAACGTCAATCTATTGTGCAATGGTACATTTACTTAACGTCAATCTAGTGTGCAATGGTACATTTACTTAACGTCAATCTATTGTGCAATGGTACATTTACTTAACGTCAATCTATTGTGCAATGGTACATTTACTTAACCTCAATCTATTGTGCAATGGTACATTTACTTAACGTCAATCTATTGTGCAATGGTACATTTACTTAACGTCAATCTATTGTGCAATGGTACATTTACTTAACCTCAATCTATTGTGCAATGGTACATTTACTTAACGTCAATCTATTGTGCAATGGTACATTTACTTAACGTCAATCTATTGTGCAATGGTACATTTACTTAACCTCAATCTATTGTGCAATGGTACATTTACTTAACGTCAATCTATTGTGCAATGGTACATTTACTTAACCTCAATCTATTGTGCAATGG
>CM026398.1:50090673-50103173 GCA_014843695.1 Archivesica marissinica | reverse complement strand
TATGTCGAATTCCGCCGGACAGAACAAAATACAAAAAACGACATAACCGAAGTTAGACTTAACAAAATTCAATATAAACGGAGCCAGTTATACGTAAAATGATAGTGACTGCAACGGGACTTTGATCCGACTTCGAGATAACCGGTGGATTCGACATAACCGACTTTGACATAACGGATGTAGACTGTATGTGAATCCCGATTTTATGCCAACAATCTTAACCCATTCAACACCAAGTAACTGACATGGACTGGTCCATGATATTGTTAGACCAATAAATGAATCAGAAGATTACATTTGGACTAGTTCATTTATCAAAATGGGTAATTTTGTCTAAAAATAGTAATATTACTGGCAACAAGTGCAGATCCTGATGAGACGGCTCGTCACGAGCCGGCTCATCTGGATCTACACTTTTTGTAAGCCTATTTAGAGGTCTGTGGTGTTGAAAGAGTTAATAAGACGCGCTAAAAGTGGTGTACGCGCATTAACCCTTTCCTTCATAGAGATTTAGATTAATATACTATTATATCTCAATACAAACGACAACCATTTAGCTATCATGCAGAAGATAAGTAGTTGCCATATCTATCCCACCTCCATAGATATTACTGGGACTACATAGAGATTTAGGTTAATATATTATTATATCTCCATACAAACGACAGCCATTTAGCTATCATGCAGTGGATAAGTAGTCGCCATATCTATCCCACCTCCATAGATATTACTGGGACTACATAGAGATTTAGATTAATATACTATTATATCTCCATACAAACGACAGCCATTTAGCTATCATGCAGTGGATAAGTAGTCGCCATATCTATCCCACCTCCATAGATATTACTGGGACTACATAGAGATTTAGATTAATATACTATTATATCTCCATACAAACGACAGCCATTTAGCTATCATGCAGTGGATAAGTAGTCGCCATATCTATCCCACCTCCATAGATATTACTGGGACTACATAGAGATTTAGATTAATATACTATTATATCTCAATACAAACGACAACCATTTAGCAATCATGCAGAAGATAAGTAGTTGCCATATCTATCCCACCTCCATAGATATTACTGGGACTACATGAGATTCTTGCCTTTATTATGAACATTGTTTTGACTACTACATTTTCAATGTATGTCGTATTGGTAATGGCGTCAAGAGGTGCTTCTATGACGGAAAGGGTTAATTCCATTGCTAAGTATGATGTATAAAGGGAAAACGGAACTACAGTGAGTCGAACGAGAAAAAGACTAACATATTCAAAAGTAAAATTACATATTTTAACAACGTTCAAATACATTATTTTTTGCTGTGGGGAGGGCCAATCACTAATGTTGTCAAATAGTGAGGCCCAACCCTAGCCTGGGAACAGGCGTCGATATAGTTTGCCTGGTCAGTCAAATAAATATATTTTAACACCGAGACTATTAATTGGGCCGTATTGAGCTTCTCATAATGTCATTAGGCCAGAAGTTAAAAAGTGAAAAATTGACAGACTGGAACCCAGGCTAGCCCAACCGATTTGCTAATTATGCATTTGTTATATGAATGTTATTGTTCCATACATGTATATAGAGCAATGAAATATTATCAAATCGTTAATTTGTTTATAACCTATGGATTTCCTAACTGCAAAACCGATACAGACGGATCTATAGTCCAGTGGTTAGCACGCTGGACTGGTAATCCAGGGATCGCAAGTTCGATCCCCCGTCTGACCCTAATAAATTAACAGACTTTAAACCGAGGTCTCGTGTCGGTGCTTTACACCGTGTACGTAAAAGAACCAGAGGAGACTCTGGAATGGGTCTCTGTCTGTATCATTGCATTATCCTCCAACAATCTAAAATGACTAATCTCTTCAGGAGGCGTCGCTCATATGGGCAACCGGTAGCGACGATAAATAAACGTAAAACACACACACTGCAAAACGTGTGTAATACGTTTGTATAATAGCAACACTCTTGGAAATTGTGACGGTCAGTTTGGACAGGAATATACCTTTAAAATAAGTGTAGCCTTTGAAAAAACGATATATATCTACATCCGTTATGTCAACGTCGGTTATGTCCATTTCTCCGGTTATCTCGAAGTCGGATAAAGTCCCGTTTCACACACTATCATTTTACATATATCTGGCTCCGTTGATATCGAATTTCGTTAAGTCACGCTTCGGTTAAGTCGTAGTATTGTGTTCGGTCCGGTGGAATTTGACATAACAGATGTAGACTGTATATATTACAGTCTCATATGTGCCCTTCGGCCTCCACGCCCAATATAGTTCATAACCCGATGTACACTATTAACTCGCGATTCATTCCTTAATGAAAGGCAAGCCATAACCAAGCAAACGTTCAAACTGACGTCATTCAATGACTACTTCCATTCTATGAGTGGCCGATTTCTATTATGACTTCATTGCTGTAATCCATGACTTTATGACGTAATTAGGTAGGTACAGAGAATCAATTGGTCGATAGTTATTACGTATTGATTGGTCGACAAATGTATGCATGCTCCATTTCTTTTCTGTTCGAGCAGTATCCACTATTTTGTAAAACATAATTATATAGAATATATTATAGCGGTCATCAAATATCGCCATATCGGCCGAATTATACAACATATTTTGGCTTAAATCTTACAATGTGCCGCTAGTGGTTTATAGACTAGTCTGAGGTCCAGTGGTTAACACGTTGGACTGCGAATCCATGGATCACAGGTCCGGTCAACCGTCTGGCCATAATAATATTAACAGTCTTTCAGATGGGACTTGAGGTCTCGTGTCGGTGCTGTACACCGTGCATGTAAAAGAACAAGAGGAGACTCTAGAATGGGTCTATATCGGTATCATTGCACTATCCTCCAAAATATAAAAATGTAATCTCTTCAGGAGGCGTCACTCATTATGGGCAACAGGTAGCGGCGATAAATAAACGTAAAAAGCTTGTCTTTACAACAATATTTGGTTATATCTGGGTTTTGGGTTCTGGTCATGGCGTGGTGGGATGGAACAGCGAGTGGTAATGTGGGCAGCATTTATATTTAGTGATTTCGTCTAATTTATGCCTTTTTTAGTTTTTTCATCAGCCATGAAATCAGTCATTTTGTTTAATTATGCATACATGTGACATTACGATTGTGCCCTTATGCAAGGCATTTAATTTTCACATGCCTCTTCTCTCCCCTTCATTGCGATGGATTCCATCAGGATTGAGGTCTCGAGAGTGATTAATATAAGTTGAAAGAACTTGAAAGAACGTGTTTCGCAATCGAGCTAAAATAAAGTTGTGTAATGTAACGTTCTGGTGCGGGCCGTTTTCTAATGTTGTTAAAACTTGTGGCCCAAACCATTTGTATTATCACTGCTATATGTTTGTAACATTGTATTGTATATTATATCATGATGAATTCAATAAAATATGATTAACTCTTTCAGCGCCGAATAAATTCAGAGCATGTGCACACAACATAGATCAGACGCGGCGCTACGCCGCGGTTGGTCTGGATCTATGTTGTTTGCTATTCCGACAGGTGCTTCAGTCCCAATGTCTGAAGAGCAATCAGCATATAGCCTGATCAAACGGAACATTCTGTACTGTCTGATCGGTTATCTGCCTTTTGCAAAGTCGCTTTTATACGACATTGGCGGTGAAAGAGTTAAACTAAACAATATTTGACGGACAACAGCACAGGGTCCGTCCACATGATGCACAGCTAATGCAATATCGATATCACACAATCAGTTCGGAGAGTGTGATCATTCCTGGTCTCTCCCGGGATAAACTTGACCGGAGTGCAATTGCATTGTCTTTCGGAATTCAATCGCCCAGTTAATTGCTTAATTGGTTATTATAGAATCAATTGCAACAACTGGTCGCAGCGTGTCAATATATTCCACAGAGAGTACTAGCATCAGTTAGTATCATGAAAGAAAATATTAAAAGTTAAATTCATCCCCTATCTGACGAGGCAGTCGACAACATGGAAGCATTACATCTCAACTATTTAACTTTGTTTATTGCGTGTAAGTACAATTTTATCTTTTTTACATGTGTGCTATTATAATAATAATAATAATATTAATTATAATAAAGACTTTATTTTACTAGAGAACTCATTTACAAAAGTTAAATCCAACGCGCCTCACACAGTCCAATAATTTACATATTGGATCGTTTTCGGCTTATATGCTATACATAATGAACTGTGTATACGTGTCGTATTGTTTCATTGGGTTATGAACTATTCATAATCCATGAATAAGAATAATTTCATTGGAATGTTCAGGTTTACCATTCATTGCGGGAAATGAATGTGATCTCACTGATGTACAGGACTGTATCGGTCCCGCCAGCGACTCTGTAGCCGCCATTTATTTCAACCCCACCAGCTTGGATCTACTCCAAGACATCAGGGACAACTATTGCGGACGAGGGTAAGTCTGTACATTTGGAAGCCTCTGGGAATGAGAATGCAACAGACAAGCTTCCGGAAGACTCAGCGGAGGGTAAGTCTGTACATTTGGAAGCCTCTGGGAATGAGAATGCAACAGACAAACTTCCGGAAGACTCAGCTGAGGGTAGGTCTGTACATTTGGAAGCCTCTGGGAATGAGAATGCAAAAGACAAGCTTCCGGAAGACTCAGCTGAGGGTAAGTCTGTACATTTGGAAGCCTCTGGGAATGAGAATGCAACAGACAAGCTTCCGGAAGACTCAGCGGAGGGTAAGTCTGTACATTTGGAAGCCTCTGTGAATGAGAATGCAACAGACAAGCTTCCGGAAGACTCAGCGGAGGGTAAGTCTGTACATTTGGAAGCCTCTGGGAATGAGAATGCCACAGACTAGCCTCCGGAAGACTCAGCGGAGGGTAAGTCTGTACATTTGGAAGCCTCTGGAAATGAGAATGCAACAGACTAGCCTCCGGAAGACTCAGCGGAGGGTAAGTCTGTACATTTGGAAGCCTCTGGAAATGAGAATGCAACAGACAAGCTTCCGGAAGACTCAGCGGAGGGTAAGTCTCTACATTTGGAAGCCTCTGGGAATGAGAATGCAACAGACAAGCTTCGGAAGACTCAGCGGAGGGTAAGTCTGTACATTTGGAAGCCTCTGTGGGAATGAGAATGCAACAGACTAGCCTCCGGAAGACTCAGCGGAGGGTAAGTCTGTACATTTGGAAGCCTCTGGAATGAGAATGCAACAGACTAGCCTCCGGAAGACTCAGCGGAGGGTAAGTCTGTACATTTGGAAGCCTCTGGAAATGAGAATGCAACAGACAAGCTTCCAGAAGACTCAGCGGAGGGTAAGTCTCTACATTTGGAAGCCTCTGGGAATGAGAATGCAACAGACAAGCTTCGGAAGACTCAGCGGAGGGTAAGTCTGTACATTTGGAAGCCTCTGTGGGAATGAGAATGCAACAGACTAGCCTCCGGAAGACTCAGCGGAGGGTAAGTCTGTACATTTGGAAGCCTCTGGAATGAGAATGCAACAGACTAGCCTCCGGAAGACTCAGCGGAGGGTAAGTCTGTACATTTGGAAGCCTCTGGAATGAGAATGCAACAGACAAGCTTCCGGAAGACTCAGCGGAGGGTAAGTCTGTACATTTGGAGGGCCTCTGGAAATGAGAATGCAACAGACAAGCTTCCGGAAGACTCAGAGGAGATTCCTTGTAAAGGATAATATTAACATTGGGACACAGTTTAAACGATATATCCAATTAGAAATTATACTAGAGGACATAGAAAACGCACACCTATATTATATACTAGAGGACATAGAAAACGTACACTTACATTATATGATTATTATTACATGAAACCGAAATACGAAGGATTCCATCAAAAATATATCACATCTTTATTACAAAACAAACTGAACAACTAAAAATATTCCAAAATGTTTAAACCTATGTATTTATATAGTTATTGTTTTTCAACTGTAATATATTTGACCTTGAATTTAGTGATATGTTGGTGCTATTATTGTATAGGATAGAAGAATGTCTGAAGAATGACTATGGCAACTGTTCAGGAAATATTCTGGCCCCGTACGAGACAATCGTCGACACTATCACACTTGTCTGTCAAACAGGTAATACTGCATAAGCTATGCCACTGCCATTAACGCACTGGCATGACGTCATATCTACGTGTAGTACTTTATTTTTAATATTGGACTGCCTTCAATCGGCCAGGGTAATATCAAAATGATATACATAAGTGTGCGAAAGTATCAATTGTATTGTAATTGCTTGTTATATAAGTGTGTGTATGTTAATCCTTTCCCTCATAGAAGCGCCTCTTGACGCCATTACTAATATGACATACTTGACAATGTAGTAGCCAAACCAATGTTCATAACCCTTTCCCTCATAGAAGCACCTCTGGACACCATTACTAATATGACATACTTGACTATGTTGTAGCCAAACCAATGTTCATAACCCTTTCCCTCATAGAAGCGCCTCTTGACGCCATTACTAATATGACATACTTGACAATGTTGTAGCCAAACCAATGTGCATAACCCTTTCCCCTATAGAAGCGCCTCTTGACGCCACTACTAATATGACATACTTGACAATGTTGTAGCCAAACCAATGTTCATAACCCTTTCCCTCATAGAAGCGCCTCTTGACGCCATTACTAATATGACATACTTGACAATGTAGTAGCCAAACCAATGTTCATAACCCTTTCCCTCATAGAAGCACCTCTGGACACCATTACTAATATGACATACTTGACTATGTTGTAGCCAAACCAATGTTCATAACCCTTTCCCTCATAGAAGCGCCTCTTGACGCCATTACTAATATGACATACTTGACAATGTTGTAGCCAAACCAATGTTCATAACCCTTTCCCTCATAGAAGCGCCTCTTGACGCCATTACTAATATGACATACTTGACAATGTAGTAGCCAAACCAATGTTCATAACCCTTTCCCTCATAGAAGCACCTCTGGACACCATTACTAATATGACATACTTGACTATGTTGTAGCCAAACCAATGTTCATAACCCTTTCCCTCATAGAAGCGCCTCTTGACGCCATTACTAATATGACATACTTGACAATGTTGTAGCCAAACCAATGTTCATAACCCTTTCCCTCATAGAAGCGCCTCTTGACGCCATTACTAATATGACATACTTGACAATGTTGTAGCCAAACCAATGTTCATAACCCTTTCCCTCATAGAAGCACCTCTGGACACCATTACTAATATGACATACTTGACAATGTAGTGGCCAAACCAATGTTCATAATAAAGTCCAGAATCTCATGTTGTCCCAGTAATATGGCGACAACTTATCAACTGCATGATGGCTAAATGGCTGTCGTTTGTATGGAGATATAATAGTATATTAACCTAAATCTCAATGAGGGAAATGGTTAAGTAAGATATACGCCTCAAACAATCCAATATGTAAAATAATAGCCCGATATAGATTACATTGGATCGTTTTCTGCTTATATCCTATACTTAAACAACGGAATATTGACTCAATAACTGTACACCTCTTACTATAGTAAGAAATACAAAACGTATGATAAGACGGGCCACAGACGGATCTGTAGTCCAGTGGTAACACGCTGGACTGGTAATCCAATGATCGCAGGTTCGATCCCCCGTCTGACCCTAATAAAATTAATAGTCGTTCAGATGGGACTTTAAACCGAGGTCTCATGTCGTATCGGTGCGTTACACCGTGCACGTAAAAGAACCAGAGGAGACTCTGGAATGGGTCCCTGTCTGTAGCATTGCACTATCCTCCAACAATCTAAAATGACTAATCTCTTCAGGAGGCGTCGCTCATATGGGCGACCGGTAGCGAAGATAAATAAACGTAATACTCACAAACACATATGGCAATGGCACAAACAACGCTTGATCTCTCAATAAATATATATGAGTCTTTCTTCGAAATAGTACCACCCACAATATATAGTTCTTTCCAACATAAATAGTCCATTCACCTGGTAGTTGTTTTGTAGATATTACAAAGAGTACGTGTCTAGCTCGTGGAGACGTGCAGCTCGCGTGTAGTTTCTGTTTCGAGGCGTTCAAGGCTGTGGTTAACAACGTCCGCCTCCGTGGTCGAGTGGTTACGGTCGCCGACTTGTATACCACTGTAACCTATCATCACTGATGGTCACGGGTTCGAGCCCCGCTCAGACCGTGTCTCATTTATATGAACAAGTTGGCAGTTTCTTATGGAGGTTGGAGCACCCAAGTACTGGTTAACCGCTGGAGCCTGCCCAGGAAAGGTGTTAGGTAAACTGCCCGCCGGCGATATAGCCCAAAATGGTGCTGATGCAGGCGTAAAACCCGAAATATAAATATAACACTATAATGTGGTAGGTGACGCTTCCCTCTCAACGGACGAGGTCAATAACGGATTGTGCAAGTACGTATAGTCTGTTAGTTCATCGCTGAATGAATATACAATGTAGCGGTGATTCAAATAAACCATAGCCAAGCGTTGCAAATAGGGGGTTGAATAATAGTATTATACCCCTTGCAACATTTTTGTCATACGCGAGCGTGCGACATTTTTCAATGTATCATGGCAATGTATCAGCTCTGCATAGCATCATTCGGAACAAAATCACGCTACTCGGACTTTACCGTTTAATTTCAATGTGATTTTATTTGTTATGCCGCCATCTTGTTTTCATGTAGTCTCGAAGAATGTTGTGTTGAAAAAGTGTTCGGTAAAACAGAAAATTGTAAATAGACTATGAACAATTGCAATATACCGGTATACAAAACCACTGTTATATAAGTTATACACTGTAACTGTGTGATCTAAACTGTAACTTTGTTATGAGAAAATGTTATGATTGCCAAACAACATAGAGCAAGAACAGCTGATTACAAAATAAATAGTTCATCTCGGTGAGTGTGACAGTGGATATTGTCAACCCGAGGAAAATAATGACATTATATTCCCCGGGTTGACAATATCCACGTTCACACTCAATAAATATGTATATATAATAGTATTCGGCTAGACACGTGTGAGTCTGTATCACCAAAAGAACAAAGGTTCTGCACGGGTATTTTTTCAAATCAACAATTAAAGTCAATAACAGGCAGTATCACATAAAATATTATGTAGTCTAACTTGTCAATGTATCACACACACTCTTTGAAAATTTGGTGAAAATCAATTTAGATATAAAAAAAATACCCGTGCAAATATTGTGTGCGTAAGTATATACACTATGTTATTGAAAACCACACGAAAACCATGGCACCCATATCTTAGTGAGCCTACAGTGATTATTGTACGTTACTGCCAACTTAATGCGCGGCGACAGTAGATACATCGCATAGGCGTCGGAGCAGGGGCCGCAGGGGCCGCGACAGGTACCTCAATAGTTTGGCCAGTCATGCGGATTTTTTATTTTATACTTGTGTAAGTTATGTCCGTGGCCCCAATGTTTTGGCAATATTTTATACGCCACATTGCAGGTGGTGGCTATGTAAATCTACTATGGGTTCCTACGCACTGTACGCAGGGTGGGTAACATGTACCGGGTACCCATTTATAGAACGTACATTTATATTTGTTATTAACCATCGTCATCGGCAAGACGTCACCGCCAATTTGGCGTTGACGTGACTAGAACATAATTATATTTTTGGAAGATATTATAAAATAACAACGCGTGTTATAAAACATAAGTTTACTTTTATGTCGTTTTTACAATATCTACACCTCAAAATTGTCCAGGGGGAGCTCGGACCCCATAGCAGACTCGGTCCATTTCGTGGCCCTCAAAATCTACGGACGGATCTGTAGTCCAGTGGTAACACGTTGGACTGGTAATCCAGGGATCGCAGGTTCGATCACCCGTCTGACCCTAATAAAATTAACAGTCTTTCAGATGGGGCGTTAAACCGAGGTCTCATGTCGGTGTTTTACACCGTACACGTAAAAGAACCAGAGGAGATTCTGGAATGGGTTTCTGTCTGTATCATTGCACTATCCTCCAAAAATCTAAAATGACTAATATCTTCAGGAGACGTCGCTCATATGGGCAACCGGTAGCGACGATAAATAAACGTAAAACCCACACACAAAATCCACGATCCAGTGTCAGCTGACTTCCGACGCGCCTGACATGTAATTTAATATTCTATAACAGTGTGTTACAAAACTGTTCTCGTTTTTATAGTGCCTACTACGATGTAAAGTCATGTTGTATGGACGCATCCTTCATCGTGTGTGATACACGTGCAGTGGGGTATATTGTCACGTTGCTCAATACATCAACACGTGCAAACAGGAAGGTTCTCGGATGTTAAATAAATGTCAAAACGCAACATTTTATATTTATTTAATAATATTAAACCATTTAGACATTGTACATGTATATATAAACTCCAACCAATGAAAAAGGTAATACAATAATTTAATCTCATTCAGAACTTCGGCCGTGGCAACGATAAATAAACTAAATAAAGAGACATTGCTTTTTTTTTCTATTACCACCCTTGGCAGACACCGTCAGATTTAACCGGAAATGACTATTGTCCATTCAGTTGGAATCCTTTGAGTTTACTGTTGTTCCCTAACCAAATGTTGCAAAATGATGTTAATTAATTGATAACATTTTTTTACAGTAATAATCCACTGTATATACAGTAGGATGTATGTCGAGATATAGTGATTTAATAACAATAACATTTCTAAACATTGAAAATGGGGCTAACAGTAAAAGTTCAATAAAAATGAAATCTGATGACAATACTTTAGTTGTTTATTTACAAAGTATTTATTTTGTGTCAATATCTACCTCATCTTAGAAACCATGGTCCCTTAACAGGTGATGATTGAGCTTATTTACCCTCGCCTCCGGCGAACCATATGGGCGAGCGACCCTTAACAGGGAAACAGATGTAGATATATCTATACATATCCCGGGGTGACAATTCACAATCGTGGCTAACATATTACTTAAATCTGATCAATTGCGGTTACACTAGTGATCGATAACATCTATTGTTTGAATATATATATTCATATATGGATAGATGGATGGATAATATATATATAATGTGTGTACTACAAAATCTGTTTCTATCATAATATACAACATAGACACGCATCAATAGACACGAGGGGTTTGACATTAAAGGAACATACATACATACATACATACAATGGTTGGGCGATAACAGTTTAATGTTTCTGTCTGATTGGAAGAATAGTAGTAAATAGTAAATAACTAAATACCTATAGTATGCTCACCAGTATGGCTCGCCGACGGGAAGGTAAATAAAACCATAATCACTAACTAATTACTAACGTAGTCACAATTTATTTGGGGTCTCAGCGGGGCCGAGTTGGTAAGATCGTCTACTTGAACTCTACTTCAACCTACCCATCACTGTTGTAGGTTCGAATCCCACTTGGGTATCGAATTATTTCTTGTCATGAAGCTATCCAGTTGGTTTGTTGTACTAGTATGGTATACCCAGGTGCTCGTCGGAGTCTGAAATACCCAGGTGCTCCTCGGTGTCTGAAATACCCAGGTGCTCGTCGGTGTCTGAAATACCCAGGTGCTCGTCGGTGTCTGAAATACCCAGGTGCTCGTCGGTGTCTGAAATACCCAGGTGCTCGTCGGAGTCTGAAATACCCAGGTGCTCGTCGGTGTCTGAAATACCCAGGTGCTCGTCGGTGTCTGAAATACCCAGGTGCTCGTCGGTGTCTGAAATATCCAGGTGCTCGTCGGTGTCTGAAATATCCAGGTGCTCGTCGGTGTCTGAAATACCCAGGTGCTCGTCGGTGTCTGAAATATCCAGGTGCTCGTCGGTGTCTGAAATATCCAGGTGCTCGTCGGTGTCTGAAATATCCAGGTGCTCGTCGGTGTCTGAAATACCCAGGTGCTCGTCGGTGTCTGAAATACCCAGGTGCTCGTCGGTGTCTGAAATACTGCTCGGAGGGGCACCCTGGGTCTTCCTTCATAAATGGCAACTGGAGAGTCGCTATATGACCCGAGCTGTTGGTACGACTTCAAATCCAACAGGATAGGTATCGGACTACACATCGCTATTGCATTTACCTCCATGAACGTATATGTGCCCTGATTGTATACATTTTCCACTCAGTTTGGGAACATTTAACAATTATCCATAATCATATAATATCATTATCAATAACGTGCACTATCTATAATTATATACAAATAATATGTAACGGAACTAACACCCACCCATCCCATTCATTCAGCCATCCATCCATCCATTTACCCATCCACCCACCTGCCCATCCCATTCATTCATTCAGCCATCCAGCCATCCATCCATCCACCTACCCATCCCATTCATTCAGCCATCCATTCATCCATTTCCCCATCCACCCACCTGCCCATCCCATTCATTCATTCAGCCAGCCATCCATCCATCCATCCACCTATCCATCCCATTCATTCAGCCATCCATCCATCCATCCATCTATCCATCC
>CM026398.1:50061150-50088650 GCA_014843695.1 Archivesica marissinica | reverse complement strand
ATACATCCATCCACCTACCCATCCCATTCATTCAGCCATACATCCATCCACCTACACATCCCATTTATTCAGCCATACATCCATCCACCTACCCATCCCATTAATTCAGCCATACATCCATCCACCTGCCCATCCCATTAATTCAGCCATCCATCCACCTACCCATCCCATTAATTCAGCCATCCATCCATCCACCTACCCATCCCATTTATTCAGCCATCCATCCATCCATTTTTTTCGTTAATCATACGAAATGTGTGAACTGATACAAACACTATGTCCATTGAGAGCTTTCCAGCAGCGTATGAACCATAGTGATTGGATGCAAAATAAATATTTTATGAAGAAAACAACATTACGCTACTATACCATATATATATGTCTTCCCTTAACTCAGTTTTCATAAACTGCATCCCTACTTTATGCATTCTACAGACAAAACTCGATCACATTGCACAGACCGTAATACAGTCTGTACCTTGTTATACCTTTCAATATCCAAAACAAACAAGTTATAAATATGTTTGGCCTGTAGCGTGCACTATTGCTAGAACCTTTTATTTTGTTTCAACAGAAATAGTAACTAATACTGCTTTAGTCATTGTCAAACCAGGTACATATACAGTATGCACAACAAACATGTTTTTAAATTTCTTTGGCTGTACTACATACAATGTACAGTATACCGGTTTTTAGTTAAATACATGAAACATAACCTTGACACATATCGAGATACACTGGACCAGGTTAGTTTATACAAATTTATTTTAGCTCGATTGCGAAACAAGTTATTTCAACTTATATAAATCACTCTCGAGACCTCATTCCTGATGGAATCCATCGCCACGAGGGAGAGAGAAGAGACAACGTGGAATTTAAATGCCTTGCCTAAGGGCACAATCGTAACGGCTCCAGTGGGGCTCGAATTCCGGACCTTTCGCACCTGAAGCGAACGCGCATCCACTGCGCCATCACGACTTCCACTGGACCAGGTTAAAAACCAGAGATAAAAAATACATTAATGACCATGTAAAAAAGCTCTGGAAAACTGTATCCAGTGTACCTCGTGGGCGTTTCATTTATTTTATAATTTTTTATTGATAACATTCTGAACATATCCTTGATGAATTGTCGATTAAAATGTTTACTAAACATACCGCATTCTTACTCAAATTTACCTTAAACTGTAGCATGTAATACTGCTAGAACCTTTTATTTCTTTGCAATAGAAATAGTATCTAAAACCTTAGTTGAATATTACATAAACTTATTTCATTCAATACACATATGTACCGGAGATTCAAATATGTAATGACATGAAACTTTCTTGACAAACGTGTACAAGTATATCAATTATTCTACCAAGTAGATTTCTTCGTATTAATATTAGTTCTCATCTATGAATTGAATTTCTTCATGGAAAGTCATAAACGGACAACAAATGTCTTCATTAAAAATTAAGTTTTATATAAAACTCAATTTTTAATGAAGTTGAGTTGATGCAATCCATCTGAAGTGCTCGCTAGAACTGATTAGATTCACCCTTTCTCTCTTGATAAGTTTTACTCAGTCCCCTCTGATTGGCTGAACATACCACAAAACAAGTACCCAGCTATATCATTGGTCAATACCTATGTCAACTTATATTATGCGTCGGTCAAACTGACCATATCTGGAAGACAATACTTTCCCGCTATACCACGAAACGCTCGAAAGTACATATATATATGATAATATCCGATCAAATTTGCCAAAGAAAATGGCAGACACAGTAGGGATGATGACGTCACATGATAACTATGTATAGGAAGTCGTTGATTTGGGGACGATTTGTCTGTCACCATTCACGTCAATACGGAAATCGTGGTTTCATTTCTACGGTTGAATTTCGATTACGTTCGGTAGAGAGTCTACAGCAGTCGCATTTCTCGTGAATTAACACGTTTAGACAATGAATTCCAAATAATATCAACTGAACAACTGGCACGACTACAAAACATACAACCACAGAATAAATAATGGCGGTTCCAGGTTTTCGCCAATCAAGTGCTGAATATATATACGGTTTCTCGTTGTGATTGGTTCCCCCTGCCAGGTAATAAATTAAACTGAATAACACGTACGCAGTACCGAAGACGACGGAGAACCAGCTGTGCAGGATCTGAGGCGGCATCCCCGAAACACTGATGTTTAAAATCACATACAGAGAATTGATGACGTGTGTGATAATGTTCACTGCTGTCATTGGTTGGGTTCCTGAAAAGAAATGACATATTGTCTGTAACACAAAAGCACCCTACCACAATCAACAATCTCTAGATACATTGCCTGCAGCAGGCTGCGATACATTATCTGCAGCAGAATGCGATACATTGCCTGCAGCAGACTGCGATACATTGTTTGCAGCAGACTGCGATACATTGTTTGCAGCAGTATGCGATACATTGTCTGCAGCGGTATGCGATACATTGTCTGCAGCAGACTGCGATACATTTTCTGCAGCAGTATGCGATACATTGTCTGCAGCAGTATGTGGTACAGTGTCTGCAGCAGACTGCGATACATTGTCTGCAGCGGTATGCGATACATTGTCTGCAGCAGTATGCGATACATTGTCTACAGTAGACTACGATACATTGTCTGCAGCGGTATGCGATACATTGTCTGCAGCAGACTGCGATACATTGTCTGCAGCGGTATGCGATACATTGTTTGCAGCAGACTGCGATACATTGTCTGCAGCGGTATGCGATACATTGTCTGCAGCAGACTGCGATACATTGTCTGCAGCGGTATGCGATACATTGTTTGCAGCAGACTGCGATACATTGTCTGCAGCGGTATGCGATACATTGTCTGCAGCAGACTGCGATACATTGTCTGCAGCGGTATGCGATACATTGTTTGCAGCAGACTGCGATACATTGTCTGCAGCGGTATGCGATACATTGTCTGCAGCAGTATGCGATACATTGTCTGCAGCGGTATGCGATACATTGTTTGCAGCAGACTGCGATACATTGTCTGCAGCGGTATGCGATACATTGTCTGCAGCAGACTGCGATACATTGTCTGCAGCGGTATGCGATACATTGTTTGCAGCAGACTGCGATACATTGTCTGCAGCGGTATGCGATACATTGTCTGCAGCAGACTGCGATACATTGTCTGCAGCGGTATGCGATACATTGTCTGCAGCAGTATGCAATACATTATCTGCAGCAGTATGCGATACATTGTTTGCAGCGGTATGCGATACATTGTCTGCAGCGGTATGCGATACATTATCTACAGCGGTATGCGATACATTGTCTGCAGCAGTATGCGATACATTGTCTGCAGCGGTATGCGATACATTGTCTGCAGCAGTATGCGATACATTGTTTGCAGCAGACTGCGATACATTGTCTGCAACAGTATGCGATACATTGTCTGCAGCAGTATGCGATACATTGTTTGCAGCAGACTGCGATACATTGTCTGCAGCGGTATGCGATACATTGTCTGCAGCGGTATGCGATACATTGTTTGCAGCAGACTGCGATACATTGTCTGCAGCAGTATGCGATACATTGTCTGCAGCAGTATGCGATACATTGTTTGCAGCAGACTGCGATACATTGTCTGCAGCGGTATGCGATACATTGTCTGCAGCAGTATGCAATACATTGTTTGCAGCAGACTGCGATACATTGTCTGCAGCGGTATGCGATACATTGTCTGCAGCAGTATGCGATACATTGTTTGCAGCAGACTGCGATACATTTTCTGCAGCGGTATGCGATACATTGTCTGCAGCGGTATGCGATACATTGTCTGCAGCGGTATGTGATACATTGTCTGCAGCGGTATGTGATACATTGTCTGCAGCGGTATGTGATACATTGTTTGCAGCAGATTGTAATACAGTACCTATATCGCTGTCATATCACTAACATAACCATTTTATATTAATTCGTTTATGGTTGAAAATTATTATAAAAACATTTCTGACAAGATATACCTGACAGATATAAACGTGCTTAATCGATTGCATGTCATGAAAAAGCTGTTGACGATTTTTCTTTAACTCTTTGCATGCTGGGTAAAATAAAACCAATAAATAGTTCAAATAAATGTAGCAGACGACAATCATTATATTAATGCGTTTTTATATTTGTAAATGAAAACTCTGGAAATGGAATGGAATTTCATTACAATGGTGTAGTTACGACATAATTCTAATGAAATTACATGACATGTTTGACTGTTATATTCACAGCTAGAGTGTAAAAGAGTTAAAGTTAAAAACACGAAATTTCAACGACCGAACGTTGAATGTGATTCCTTCCAACAGTAGAACAAGAATGATGCAATATAGTTACCGTCATATACAACAGACCAGTATGTCACTGACGTGATTCTTCCAACAGTAGAACAAGAATGATGCAGAATAGTTACCGTCATGTACAACAGTCCAGTCTGTCACTGACGTGATTCTTCCAACAGTAGAACAATAATGATGCAGAATAGTTACCGTCATGTACAACAGACCAGTATGTCACTGACGTGATTCTTCCAACAGTAGAACAATAATGATGCAGAATAGTTACCGTCATGTACAACAGTAGAACAATAATGATGCAGAATAGTTACCGTCATATACAACAGACCAGTATGTCACTGACGTGATTCTTCCAACAGTAGAACAAGAATGATGCAAAATAGTTACCGTCATATACAACAGTCCAGTATGTCACTGACGTACTAACACTAATCGCGTTGCCAATGCTGCATATACACCAGTTAGCTTTCATATACCATGGTAGTAAGCACTCATCACCTGAAAACTCAAGATACGATGATTGAAACAGTATGCTAGAAAATGTGGGGTAACATCAATACATATATATATATATATATATATATATATACGGTATCCATTACACAAGGAAGACACCACACTTACAACCATTGGTTAAGAGGCGGATATCGCATCCATCACATCAAGGATACACAACACTCACAAGTTCACAACAATTGGTTAAGAGACGGATATCGCATCAATTACATCAAGGAAACTCCACACGTACAACCATCGGTTAAGAGGCGGATATCGCATCATAATTACACCAAGGATACTCCACACTTACAACCATTGGTTAAAAGGCGGATATCGCATCAATTACATCAAGGGAACTCCACACGTACAACCATTGGTTAAGAGGCGGATATCGCATCATAATTACACCAAGGATACTCCACACTTACAGCCATTGGTTAAGAGGCGGATATCGCATCAATTACATGAAGGGAACTCCACACTTACAACCATTGGTTAAGAGGCGGATATCGCATATATTACATCAAGGGAACTCCACACGTACAACCATTGGTTAAGAGGCGGATATCGCATCATAATTACACCAAGGATACTCCACACTTACAACCATTGGTTAAGAGGCGGATATCGCATATATTACATCAAGGGAACTCCACACGTACAACCATTGGTTAAGAGGCGGATATCGCATCATAATTACACCAATGATACTCCACACTTACAACCATTGGTTAAAAGGCGGATATCGCATCAATTACACCAAGGGAACTCCACACGTACAACCATTGGTTAAGAGGCGGATATCGCATCTATTACATCAAGGGAACTCCACACGTACAACCATTGGTTAAAAGGCGGATATCGCATCAATTACATCAAGGAAACTCCACACGTACAACCATTGGTTAAGAGGCGGATATCGCATCATAATTACACCAAGTATACTCCACACTTACAACCATTGGTTAAAAGGCGGATATCGCATCAATTACATCAAGGGAACTCCACACGTACAACCATTGGTTAAGAGGCGGATATCGCATCATAATTACACCAAGGATACTCCACACTTACAGCCATTGGTTAAGAGGCGGATATCGCATCAATTACATGAAGGGAACTCCACACTTACAACCATTGGTTAACAGGCGGATATCGCATATATTACATCAAGGGAACTCCACACGTACAACCATTGGTTAAGAGGCGGATATCGCATCATAATTACACCAATGATACTCCACACTTACAACCATTGGTTAAAAGGCGGATATCGCATCAATTACACCAAGGGAACTCCACACGTACAACCATTGCATAAGAGGCGGATATCGCATCTATTACATCAAGGGAACTCCACACGTACAACCATTGGTTAAGAGGCGGATATCGCATCAATTACACCAAGGAAACTCCACGCGTACAACCATTGGTTAAGAGGCGGATATCGCATCCATTACACCTAGGAACTCCACACTTACAACCATTGGTTAAGAGGCGGATATCGCATTCATTACATCAAGGAAACTCCATCAGATTATGCAGAGAATAAAGACGGACAACGTACCCGTTACATCACGGATACTCCAGCAGATATGCAGATGATACAGATGGATACCGTACCCGTTACATCATGGAGACACCATCAGATTATGCAGAGAATAAAGACGAATACCGTACCCATTACACCAGGGAGACACCATCAGGTTATGCAGAGGATAAAGACGGATACCGTACCCATTACACCAGGGAGACACCATCAGGTTATGCAGAGGATAAAGACGGATACCGTACCCATTATACCAGGGAGACACCATCAGGTTATGCAGAGTATAAAGAAGTAATATCAATCAACTAACCTTGTCTTATATCACTGCGTCTAACGAACACATAGAGGACGACTGCGGCATCGACCACGGTAGACAGTGTAAGTACGAGGAACGCCCAGTCTGTCAGGTAGATGAACCACTTGATATGCTGACTACTGTCATCCCCCGCCCACGTGTCAACTCTCACACCGGTATAGATGATCGCTACCATGTGGTACAGTGCCCAGAATATCCGCCATACCAAATACAACGTCTGGCAACCAAACTGAAGCATATCGTGGCAAACATTGAATAACAATAAGGTTTATCAACAAACGGAATTTAAAACCAAGCTTATCGTGTCGTACATGTGTATGAGTGTTCTACAGCGGCGGAGGAAGAAGAAGAACCAGGAGTCAATCCAGCTCCGCTGTTTGGTGACAATCGTACCGTGACCCCAGGAATACAAGTTAGAGCGAACGTGACAACCGGCAAGTTGAACTAAATATTAGCGGGGCCTTCTCTCGGCTTCATCACATCTGAAGTGGGGGTGAGGGGGTCCGTGTTTTAACTTGTTGACTTCAATCCCTTGCTATTTCGAATCACACCAAATATGGCGAATTCTATCCATGTGATTATGGTTGGAGATTGTTTACAGTTACATGTACATATCACGCTGTGCCAAGAAAACAGTCTAATGTATAACACAATTTGATAGATATATTTAATGAATTCGTTGTCAATGTTGTATCCAACATCAAAGACCCAGTCCCTGATTACTTAGTGGAAGTCGTGATAGCGCAGTGGATGCGCGTTCGCTTCAGGTGCGAAAGGTCCGGAGTTCGAGCCCGGATGGAGCCGTTACGATTGTGCCCTTAGGCAAGGCATTAAACTTCCACATTCCTCTTCTCTCTCCCTCGTGGCGATGGATTCCATCAGGAATGAGGTCTCGAGAGTGATTTATATAAGTTGAAATAACTTGTTTCGCAATCGAGCTAAAATAAATTTGTATAAACTAAACTGATTACTTAAACTTTGACTATATTCAACAATTTATTAATGAGCATGTACCTGCTGATGTAATGTTTGAAATACCTGAAGTTACACACATGGATTCGATCACTAAATGATGGCAAATTGATTGGAATTTTAATGGTCGATTTTCGAAGTGTTTGATCGTGTCGATCATACTGTTTTGTTAAAGAAATTATCATTATACAAATGTAGCAACAATACCCTGAAGCTTTTTCACTCATATCTTTGTGATAGAAACCAAGCTGTTTCTATAAATGACGTTGTTTTTGTTTGGGGGTTTTTTCAATTCAATTTGACTTTATTTATATATTATTTAATATTCAGTATGACAACATGTAAGTGCAAGGGATAATATATCTACTGTTCCAAGCGAGAAACTACAAAGGTATCACAATTGTGTAACACGATTCAACAGTTTCAGCAACGCATGCACATCCAATATACAAATACTATTTAAATCTATGCAGGCTTGCATTTAAAATAAATTCTAATTAAATTTAGTGTGAAAACTGATCCTTTCTATGCACACTTTAACATATCGTCATCTGAAAGCGTCGATATATGGACAACACATTCTTTGCAGGGGCGGAACTCGCCTATTTTCAAGTATTTGTAGGCCAAGCTTGAAATGAGAAGCGAGTGTAGACTAGTTGTGAGAGTTGTTTCTCATCTCGTGTCAGTAAAAACGCAGGTGCCCCATAGACGTTGTTAATTGGTTAAAGTTGTTTGACGTCACAAATTACACGTATTTCTATATCGTTCGTACGCTGTCAATAATACCATACAATAAATGACGTTTTATCTGAAAACAAAACTGTTAATTGTGGAATCCCACAGTGCTCAATATTAAGACAACTTTTATTCTTACTTTTTATTAATGACTTACAACTGGTGTTTTCAAACAAAGCAGCGAGTTATATGCAGATGATACTACATTATATGATATCCATACCCACAAAGAAGTGTTAGAAACAAGATTACAACAACCTTTGGAAGACTTGAAATACTGGTGTTTGCAAAATGGAATGAAGATTTATACAGACAAAACGAAAGTTCTATTGATGATGACAGCCCAGCGAAAATGTGGTTTCCTTAATCCAACACTCTCTCTTAAATATGAAATATATTATTGAAAACCAGCAAATCAGAGAAGTTGCTTGGAGTACACATACAGGATTCATTAAAATGGGACTCACATATAAATTATATTATGAAACAAATTTCAACTAACATTTGGCTAATAGGTAAAATACGGTATATTGTCAATCTGAACTACAGAATACTTTATTACAAGGCATATATCCAACCACATTTTGATTATTGTTGTATCATATGGTGAAACACCACCCAACACAATATTGACACACTGTAGAGACGAGCATGTAAATACATATTATATTTCTTTGCGTGAATAAACGACTGAAATTAATATTATGACTTTTGGCCAACGGATTATGTTTCAAAACGCAGTAACAATGTACAAAATTATGCACAATCTTGTACCGAATTATTTGAATGAACATTTTCAATTAAGACATCGCAATACAGTTACTTCAGATATGACATTGGGATATGCTTCAAATATTGAAGGAATGTGCAAACAACATACTTCCAGATCAGCCGCAGTGTAGCTCCGTGTCTGATCAGGATCTATGTTGCTTGCTATTCAGCCAAGTGTTTTAGCTCCACTATCCGAATAGCAAACAGCATATAGTCTTATCATACTGTGCCTTCTGATCTGGCTACATGCTATTTACAAAATCAACTGTAGTAGTGGTTAGCATTGTACGGGTTAACTGTGATATTTGTGGAAGTCGTGATAGCGCAGTGGATGCGCGTTCGCTTCAGGTGCGAAAGGTCCGGAGTTCGAGCCCCACTGGAGCCATTACGAGTGTGCCCTTAGGCAAGGCATTTAACTTCCACGTTGCCTCTTCTCTCTCCCTCGTGGCGATGGATTCCATCAGGAATGAGGTCTCGAGAGTGATTTATATAAGCTGAAATAACTTGTTTCGCAATCGAGCTAAAATAAATTTTATAAACTAACTGTGATATTTGAATACATGTACCTAGCTTTTCACAAGTTTTTGTATTCAAGTTTAGTTAACGTCGCTACCTGTTGCACATTTGAGCGCCGGACAGTTTACCTAGCAACACTTTTCCTGAACAGGCTCCAGCGGTCAACCCGTACTTGGTGCACCAACCTCAGTAAGACACTGCCAATTTTTTCATATAAATGAAACATGGTCTGAGCGGGGCTCGAATCCGTGACCATCAATGATGATAGGTTACAATGGTATGCAAGTCAGCGACCTTAACCACTCGACCACGGCGGCTGTCATTCCACAAGCTCTGCGTAAAGCAGGCGTATATATATATAGTCTTAAGCTGAGAAAGTACTTAAATGACTAATCTCTTCAGGAGGCGTCGCTCATATGGGCAACCGGTAGCAACGATAAATAAACGTAAAACACAACACAAAGTTCTTACCTGAAACTGTACGAATGTTTGTGGATTGTCGTGTTGTAGCAAGAATTTCTTCGCTTTAAATTCATTATTACAAATTTCGCCACACCCTCCCATCTTTCCGCTAGACTTTCTCTGTGCGAATACGTTCTACTATTCTGTTAATCTATCTCTGTTATTCGTTTGTTTCCTTCGACAACAATTAATCTATTGACTTTACAACTAGCCTTATGCCATCTTAACACGGACAATACAACAATCTGACCAGTATTGTTGTAAAGTATGCAGCACTCTCTTCACTTAACATTGCCCTGGTCACGGTACACTTATTTTCGATACAAGTATTATATGTCATGATTAAATGTTGCTCTGTACCGTGACAGTAAACCACACAATTTAAGCTCAGTCATGCAAAGCGTTGAAAACCGAAGTATCGTGTCGGTGCATTCGTGTCGGTGCATTACACCGTACATAGTTCTGAAATCTTAGTACAAGTAAATAAGGTCATTGATACGTTGGAACAGGGATTTCGTACTCAGAATGATATTAATCTTGTATATAGTGAATGGTGTACAATTTTGAAACAGAACATGTATAATGACATTCCTTATAAAACTATTGTAAGTAGCAGTAAAAATAAAAAACATAGACCTGGTAAACCTTGGTGGAGTGGTTATCTAACAAATTTATGGTCTAAATTATGTATTGTAGAACGTAAATGGCTGAATTGTTGTAATAGAAATGACAAAGTTAGATTTAAAGCAGAATATGTACAAGCCCGTAAGCTATTTGACCAGGAAGTTCAAAAAGCCAAACGATTTTATTGGTTTACTATGCAAAACGAACTTTTAACAGATTGTAATGTTGACCAATCTAAGTTTTGGCAGTCAATTGGAAAGATTGGAGTTGGTCACTGTAAAAATAAATTAATACCTATGACCTTTCTGCCGATTTTGATTGACAGCTGGCGTTAGCCAATCGCATCGCACCATTCGCGCACACCCCCCCGGCAACGGTTTATCGCCGCCATCTTGTTAGACAAACAATGCATATTAGACACACTAGTAACGAGTAGACAAATTTGAAAAGGCGTGAATTTGATCGAAAATACGGGTTTAAAATTGTTTTAATGATGTTGAAAATGTGTAGCTTTGGTGTGTGGGTTAGTTATAGTACAAAATTAGTCGATGTCCTGGTGATCGACGTTAAATTCAACCCATTTCAAAATCCTTGGACAAATCTAAAAGTGTGTATATGAACCACAAAATACCAGACAGCTGCTTTAAAAACAATGCATCTATAAAAACACCGACTGACCCCATATAGTCATTCTTTTCTCACAAACACAGCAATCAAATTTAAGCGTGTCACACTGTTTATTGGAAGTAATCAACAACTTACAGACTAACGGTACATCACAGAGACCGCCGAGTTATAATACCCGATAGGGGCCACTGCTATCAAGATCAAAGTATTTCACATCGGAATTTAGCACTGATTGTGCTAATTGGTCAATTATAAAATGTGTGCACATAACTATATAATTGATTACTACACCGAGTCATTGTTTTATCGTTCTGTTAGACAAACAAGTTATGTAGTAACATTTTAATCAAATCTGATAACGAGTGATCGTGATCTGAAATTATTTTTTGAAAAATATTTAAAATTAATTAATGCTGTCTGTCATTGACAATGGTGAAAAGATGTAGTTACGGGCTGTGTGACAGTGATGTAGATATCCAGATCGATTGATAGGTGACGTTAAATTCGTGCCATTTCCAAAACCTAAGACAAATCCTGAAAATATGTCTAAGGTGGATTAAGTTGTGTGAACGACCAAACGACCAACTGAATACATCCAAAATTAATGCAAACAGATATATTTGCACAAAAGTAAGTTGAAATTAATTTATTTATGCATAATAAAATATTTCGAAAAAATATATTCTGCATTAATAGATCTACCGTTCACAAGAGATATGTGAGTATAGTGGTGATTATACATGTGGTTCATACATATTGTCGTGGATGGTGGACTAGGGATCAGATAGTAGTAATAGTACCCATGCATGTGCAGAGCTGTGGGATTCCCATATTAGCTCAGTGAACGTACTGGTGTTCAGTTTTTGGGCCTAATGTTCGAGTCTTCTAGGAGGCATAGGATCGAGTCTCTCAAGACGGTGGCATATTTCATTTCTTTTGATGTCGAAGTTGACACGATGTAGTTGTTCACTCTTCCGTTGACTGCGCAAGCATTTACCACGAACACTTAACACGTCCTCATTGGTATATCTGTACTTTAGAGAAATATCCTTCACACCTACGTCTATTATGAGATGGGCTGTTGACAAATTAATCAATTAGTGGAGAATATATTATTTGTCACACCTTGATTGGTCGGCTCAAACATGTGTGATGCTGGCTTGTATGCCCATGTTTTATCAGCTTTGGAGCTGAGCCGTGCCATATGTCCAAGCCCTTGAATCATGTATAAATATCATGCTCTTCACATCAATTTCATTACAACCATGGCGTCTATTTTTCCATGCGTTTTTTGCTCTCGTCACGTTTCCAGCCGTATGCATGCTCTTAGCTGCGATAAGTGCCACCGTTGGAATCATCGAAAATGCGGAATGATTTATTTATTCTCCCCCATTCACTTTAATTAATCTTGATTAGTGGCCTGAAACCTAGATAGATAATCACTCCTGGTATGGCAAACACACGGCTACATAGTCCCATTCATAATTGTGTCTACTTACCTAAATAGCTAATAATAGCATTATTATAATGGGCCTGTATAGTGCAGTACTATATATATATAAAATACGAACCTGTGAGTATACGAATGCACTAGTATACGAAACTACCATTAGACGAACAAGGGATTATACGAAATCACCTGAATTCACCTAAAACACTTGCCTTCTTGCTTTCAACGAGATATTCTTATCTGGGTGAAATAAAACCGAGAAATTCGACGGAATTTTATCTAGATTAACTCGATGCAGGTCTGCGTTAGACGCCATTTTGTTAGATAGCTTGTCTCGCGTGGTTACAGCGAGCACCTGTAACTATGGGGGGCGTGCCTAAGTAGCGTTTGCAGAAAGGTCATTCTGGATGATGGTTCTACTTCCTCATGTATTGATGACGTTTTACATAAATGGAAAAGCGATTTCAGTTCTCTGTTTAATAGACATGATAGAGTAAATGTAAATGATTCGCTGCCAACTCAGCCTGATCTTAATAATGATGACATACCATTTAATGAGTCTATTTCTCTATTAGAAGTCAAGAAAGCTGTAGATAACGCAAAGCGTCGTAAAGCTTGCGGAATAGATGAAATTCCAGCTGAAGTATTAAAGAACGATACTACTGTTATATTTTTGCACGCCTTATATAATATTTGTTTTGAAAATAGCATTGTTCCTACTATATGGAGTCAGTGTATTATTAACCCAATACCAAAATCTACAACAGCTGATCCTAGAGACCCTATGTCATATAGAGGAATTGCTTTAGCATGTACAATGTATAAGATATACTGTAATATTTTGAATAATAGACTCAGTTCGTGGGTAGAAGATAGTGGCATTGTAGCAGATGAGCAGAATGGCTTCCGGAAAAAACGTAGTACTTCGGATCAAATTTCTTCTTTAGTAAATATAATTGAAACACGAAAGAAGCTCAGAAAATCTACCTTTACTGCTTTTATCGATTTTCGTAAAGCATATGACTTTATTAATAGGTCTAAATTATGGACAAGGTTAAATGAAACGGGTGTTTCTGGTAAAATGTTATTAGCCATTAAGTCACTCTACTCATCTGTCGCCTCATGTGTTAGAATCAATTATTTTAAAACTGAATGGTTTGATGTTCATTGTGGACTGAGACAGGGCTGTGTGTTATCACCGTTATTGTTTAACCTCTACGTTAATGATTTAGCAATTTACTTAAAATCACTTAATGTTGGTATTAAAATAGATGATGAGATTGTCTGTATACTTCTATATGCTGATGACATCATTTTACTAGCTGAAAACGCACAAGATCTACAAGTATTGTTAAACTCACTATACGATTGGTGTTGTCTTAATGATATGTCAATTAATATTGGTAAAAGTAACATTATACATTTTCGTCCAGAACATGAAAATATATCTGATTATTTATTTAAGTGTGGACATGACCAGTTGGCAACTGTTGATAGATATACTTACCTCGGGGTTGTGCTGCATGAGCACCTAGATCTAAATGTTACAGCTAAAATGGTTGCTCAAAGTGCAAGTCGTGCATTAGGTTTACTGATTGCTAAATGCAAAATGATAGGTGGAGTACCTTATAACGTATTTACCAAATTATACGATTCAATCGTTTGGCCTGTAATTGCTTATGGTGCTTCAGTCTGGGGTTTTAAAACATTTACATGTATAAATGCAGTCCAAAACCGAGCTATGAGATTTTTTCTGGGTGTTGGAAAATACACGCCTAATGCTGCGGTCTCAGGAGAAATGGGTTGGATTCCACCTACTGTCCGTCAATGGAAGTCTATTGCATTATGTTGGACTCGGTTAGCTAATACGAACAATTCTAGACTGAATAAACGTATTGCACTCTGGGCAAACATTAAATCTGCTAATTGCAAAAACTGGTTTTATTTCGTCAAGAAGCACTTTGCAGATCATAATTTGGTTGAATTTTGTAATTTGTCTGTACCCATATCTAAACACACATTTGTAGATCGTGTAGAAAAATCTGATATGGTAAAATATGTAGCAGAGTGGTCTTCCTCTATAACTAGCGTTTCTGGTACATCCGGAAGAGGTCGCAATAAACTAAGAACATATTATACATTTAAAACTGATTTTCAAACTGAGGAATATTGTAACCTAATTTTACCTACAAGACATAGGTCTGCATATAGTAAATTTAGGTGTGGAGTTGCCCCAATTCGCATAGAAACTGGAAGGTATGAAAATCTACATTTAGAAGATCGCAAATGTCCGTTTTGTAGTGTTTTGGAAGATGAACGCCATGTACTATTAGAATGTATCATATACACTGACCTTAGAACTGTTCTTTTTGAAAAGGCAGTGTTGTATGAATTCAACTTCCTTAATTTAAGAAAAACTTATCAACTTATTTTTCTGTTTACTGATCCATATCTAATTAGAATTTGTGCCAAGACCTGTTTTAATATACTTCAACGACGCTACTTTTACCTTTGTAAATAATATATGATTTATTTTTATTTTTTAAATATATGTGTTGATACCTTTTATTTATCACAAGAAACAGCTGCTAATTAGTTCATTCTCGATCTGATCGAGGCTGATAATTGATCTTTTAAAATATTTCTTAATATGCACATTAGTGCCCTCTTTTCCCTTTCAGTGTTTGAAACCTATGTATTTTAATTCATATTCAACACGAGAATTAGCAACTGTTTCTTGGTTTTATGTTGTAAATACCTTGGTGAATTGTACTGTAAGTATGTGATAGTCGTACTGTGATATATAGTCTCTTATAATTCTTTGAAGAATGGCCATGTACTGTTGTTAATGTGTAAGCTGTTATGTATATATTTTATGTAATGTACATGGATGAGACATAAATAAAGATTAAATCCCGTACACGTAAAAGTAAGAGAGCAGACTCTGGAATGGGTACAGACGGATCTGTAGTCCAGTGGTTAATACGTTGGACTGATAATCCAGGGATCGCAGGTTCGATCTCCCGTCTGACCCTAATCAAATTAACAGTCTTTCAGATGGGACTTTAACCAGAGGTCTCGTGTCGGTACTTTACACAGTGCACGTAAAAGAACCAGAGGAGACTCTGGACTGTGCCTCTGTCTGTATTATTGCACTATCCTCCAAAAATCTAAAATGACTAATATCTTCAGGAGGCGTCTCTCATATTGGCAACCGGTAGCGACGATAAATAAACGTAAAACACACATAAAATGTATACAACCAGGGCACAAGCGTTCGTCGAAGGACATACAATAGCGATGTAAATAGTTTGTACTGACAATATTACGTCAGAATAGCGATCCTGGACAGCCATATCTATGCTATGTTTATTTTTTACTGACAGTGGTATACCAGAACAGCGACCCTGGACAATGTTATAACAGAACAGCGACCCTGGACAATGTTATAACAGAACAGCGACCCTGGACAATGTTATACCAGAACAGCGACCCTGGACAATGTTATACCAGAACAGCGACCCTGGACAATGTTATACCAGAACAGCGACCCTGGACAATGTTACACCAGAACAGCGACCCTGGACAATGTTATACCAGAACAGCGATCCTGGACAATGTTATACCAGAACAGCGACCCTGGACAATGTTATACCAGAACAGCGACCCTGTACAATGTTATACCATAATAGCGACCCTGGACAATGTTACACCAGAACATCGACCCTGGACAATGTAATAGCAGAACATCGACCCTGGACAATGTTATACCAGAACATCGACCCTGGACAATGTTATACCAGAACAGCGACCCTGGACAATGTTATACAAGAACATCGACCCTGGACAATGTTATACCAGAACAGCGACCCTGTACAATGTTATACCAGAACAACGACCCTGGACAATGTTATACCAGAACATCGACCCTGGACAATGTTATACCAGAACAGCGACCCTGTACAATGTTATACCATAATAGCGACCCTGGACAATGCTATACCAGAACATCGACCCTGTACAATGTTATACCAGAATAGCGACCCTGGACAATGCTATACCAGAATAGCGACCCTGGACAATGCTATACCAGAATAGCGATCCTGGACAATGTTATACTAGAACAGCGACCCTGGACAACATTATACCAGAACAGCGACCCTGGACAATGTTATACCAGAACATCGACCCTGGACAATGTTATACCAGAACAGTGACCCTGGACAATGTTATACCATAACATCGACCCTGGACAATGTTATACCAGAACATCGATCCTGGACAATGTTATACCAGAACATCGACCCTGGACAATGTTATACCAGAACAGCGACCCTGGACAATGTTATACCATAACATCGACCCTGGACAATGTTATACCAGAACAGCGACCCTGGACAATGCTATACCAGAATAGCGACCCTGGACAATGTTATACCAGAACATCGACCCTGGACAATGTTATACCAGAACATCGACCCTGGACAATGTTATACCAGAACAGCGACCCTGGACAATGTTATACCATAACAGCGACCCTGTACAATGTTATACCAGAATAGCGACCCTGGACAATGTTATACCAGAACAGCGACCCTGTACAATGTTATACCAGAACAGCGACCCTGTACAATGTTATACCAGAATAGCGACCCTGGACAATGCTATACCAGAATAGCGACCCTGGACAATGCTATACCAGAATAGCGACCCTGGACAATGTTATAACAGAACAGCGACCCTGGACAATGTTACACCAGAATAGCGACCCTGGACAATGTTATACAAGAACATCGACCCTGGACAATGTTATACCAGAACAGCGACCCTGGACAATGTTACACCATAACATCGACCCTGGACAATGTTATACCAGAACAGCGACCCTGGACAATGTTATACCATAACATCGACCCTGGACAATGTTATACCAGAACAGCGACCCTGGACAATGTTATACCAGAACATCGACCCTGGACAATGTTATACCAGAACAGCGACCCTGGACAATGTTATACCATAATAGCGACCCTGGACAATGTTATACCAGAACAGCGACCCTGGACAATGTTATACCAGAACATCGACCCTGGACAATGTTATACCAGAACAACGACCCTGGACAATGTTATACCATAATAGCGACCCTGGACAATGTTATACCGGAACAGCGACCCTGGACAATGTTATACCAGAACAGCGACACTGGACAATGTTATACCAGAACATCGACCCTGGACAATGTTATACCAGAACATCGACCCTGTACAATGTTATACCAGAATAGCGACCCTGGACAGCGACCCTGGACAATGTTATACCAGAACAGCGACACTGGACAATGTTATACCAGAACATCGACCCTGTACAATGTTATACCAGAATAGCGACCCTGGACAGCGACCCTGGACAATGTTATACCAGAACAGCGACCCTGGACAATGTTATACCAGAACAGCGATCCCGGACAATGTTATACCAGAACAGCGACCCTGGACAATGTTATACCAGAACAGCGACCCTGGACAATGTTATACCAGAACAGCGACCCTGGACAATGTTATACCAGAACAGCGACCCTGGACAATGTTATAACAGAACAGCGACCCTGGACAATGTTATACCAGAACAGTGACCCTGGACAATGTTATACCAGAACAGCGACCCTGGACAATGTAATAACAGAACAGAGACCCTGGACAATGTAATAACAGAACAGCGACCCTGGACAATGTTATACCAGAATATCGACCCTGTACAATGTTATACCAGAACATCGACCCTGGACAATGTTACACCAGAACATCGACCCTGGACAATGTTACACCAGAACATCGACCCTGGACAATGTTACACCAGAACATCGACCCTGGACAATGTTACACCAGAACATCGACCCTGGACAATGTAATAGCAGAACAGCGACCCTGGACAATGTTATACCAGAACATCGACCCTGGACAATGTTATACCAGAACAGCGACCCTGGACAATGTTATACCAGAACATCGACCCTGGACAATGTAATAGCAGAACAGCGACCCTGGACAATGTTATACCAGAACATCGACCCTGGACAATGTTATACCAGAACATCGACCCTGGACAATGTTACACCAGAACATCGACCCTGTACAATGTTATACCATAATAGCGACCCTGGACAATGTAATAGCAGAACAGCGACCCTGGACAATGTTATACCAGAACATCGACCCTGGACAATGTTATACCATAATAGCGACCCTGGACAATGTTATACCAGAACAGCGACCCTGGACAATGTTATACCATAATAGCGACCCTGGACAATGTTATACCAGAACAGCGACCCTGGACAATGTTATACCAGAACATCGACCCTGGACAATGTTATACCAGAACAGCGATCCTGGACAATGTTATACCAGAACAGCGACCCTGGACAATGTTATACCAGAACAGCGATCCTGGACAATGTTATACCAGAACAGCGATCCTGGACAATGTTATACCAGAACAGCGACCCTGGACAATGTTATACCAGAACAGCGATCCTGGACAATGTTATACCAGAACAGCGACCCTGGACAATGTTATACCAGAACAGCGATCCTGGACAATGTTATACCAGAACAGCGATCCTGGACAATGTTATACCATAATAGCGACCCTGGACAATGTTATACCAGAACATCGACCCTGTACAATGTTATACCAGAATAGCGACCCTGGACAATGCTATACCAGAATAGCGACCCTGGACAATGCTATACCAGAATAGCGATCCTGGACAACGTTATACCAGAACATCGACCCTGGACAATGTTATACCAGAACAGCGACCCTGGACAATGTTATAACAGAACATCGACCCTGGACAATGTTATACCAGAACAGCGACCCTGGACAATGTTATACCAGAAACAACGACCCTGGACAATGTTATACCAGAACAGCGACCCTGGACAATGTTATACCAGAAACAACGACCCTGGACAATGTTATACCAGAACATCGACCCTGGACAATGTTATACCAGAACAGCGACCCTGGACAATGTTATACCAGAAACAACGACCCTGGACAATGTTATACCAGAACAGCGACCCTGGACAATGTTATACCAGAAACAACGACCCTGGACAATGTTATACCAGAACAGCGACACTGGACAATGTTATACCAGAACAGCGACCCTGGACAATGTTATACCAGAACAGCGACCCTGGACAATGTTACACCATAACATCGACCCTGGACAATGTTATACCAGAACAGCGACCCTGGACAATGTTATACCAGAACAGCGACCCTGGACAATGTTACACCATAACATCGACCCTGGACAATGTTACACCAGAACATCGACCCTGGACAATGTTACACCAGAACATCGACCCTGGACAATGTTATACCAGAACAGCGACCCTGTACAATGTTATACCAGAACAGCGACCCTGGACAATGTTATACCAGAACATCGACCCTGGACAATGTTATACCATAACAGCGACCCTGGACAATGTTATACCAGAACAGCGACCCTGGACAATGTTATACAAGAACAGCGACCCTGGACAATGTTATACCAGAATAGCGACCCTGGACAATGCTATACCAGAATAGCGACCCTGGACAATGTTATAACAGAACAGCGACCCTGGACAATGTTACACCAGAACAGCGACCCTGGACAATGTTATAACAGAACAGCGACCCTGGACAATGTTATACCAGAACATCGATCCTGGACAATGTTATACCAGAAGAGCGACCCTGGACAATGTTATACCAGAACATCGACCCTGGACAATGTTATACCATAACAGCGACCCTGGACAATGTTATACCATAACATCGACCCTGGACAATGTTATACCAGAACATCGATCCTGGACAATGTTATACCAGAAGAGCGACCCTGGACAATGTTATACCAGAACAGCGATCCTGGACAATGTTATACCAGAACAGCGATCCTGGACAATGTTATACCAGAACAGCGACCCTGGACAATGTTATAACAGAACAGCGACCCTGGACAATGTTATACCAGAACAGCGACCCTGGACAATGTTATACCAGAACAACGACCCTGTACAATGTTATACCAGAACATCGATCCTGGACAATGTTATACCAGAACAGCGACCCTGGACAATGTTATACCATAATAGCGACCCTGGACAATGTTATACCAGAACAGCGATCCTGGACAATGTTATACCAGAACAGCGACCCTGGACAATGTTATACCAGAACAGCGACCCTGGACAATGTTATACCAGAACATCGACCCTGGACAATGTTACACCAGAACAGCGACCCTGGACAATGTTATACCAGAACAGCGATCCTGGACAATGTTATACCAGAACAGCGACCCTGGACAATGTTATACCAGAACAGCGACCCTGGACAATGTTATACCATAATAGCGACCCTGGACAATGTTATACCAGAACATCGACCCTGTACAATGTTATACCAGAACATCGACCCTGGACAATGTTATACCAGAACATCGACCCTGGACAATGTTATACCAGAACATCGACCCTGGACAATGTTATACCAGAACAGCGACCCTGGACAATGTTATACCAGAACATCGACCCTGGACAATGTTACACCAGAACAGCGACCCTGGACAATGTTACACCAGAACAGCGACCCTGGACAATGTTATACCAGAACAGCGACCCTGGACAATGTTATACCAGAACAGCGACCCTGGACAATGTTATACCAGAACATCGACCCTGGACAATGTTATACCAGAACAGTGACCCTGGACAATGTTATACCAGAACATCGACCCTGGACAATGTTATACCAGAACAGCGATCCTGGACAATGTTATACCATAATAGCGACCCTGGACAATGTTATACCAGAACAGCGACCCTGGACAATGTTACACCATAATAGCGACCCTGGACAATGTTATACCAGAACAGTGACCCTGGACAATGTTATACCATAATAGCGACCCTGGACAATGTTATACCATAATAGCGACCCTGGACAATGTTATACCAGAACAGTGACCCTGGACAATGTTATACCATAATAGCGACCCTGGACAATGTTATACCATAATAGCGACCCTGGACAATGTTATACCATAATAGCGACCCTGGACAATGTTATACCATAATAGCGACCCTGGACAATGTTATACCAGAACAGCGACCCTGGACAATGTTATACCATAATAGCGACCCTGGACAATGTTATACAAGAAACAACGACCCTGGACAATGTTATACCAGAACAACGACCCTGGACAATGTTATACCAGAACATCGACCCTGGACAATGTTATACCAGAACAGCGATCCTGGACAATGTTATACCATAATAGCGACCCTGGACAATGTTATACCATAATAGCGACCCTGGACAATGTTATACCAGAACAGCGACCCTAGGCAATGTTATACCAGAACAGCGACCCTGGACATTGTTTACAAGAAACAACGACCCTGGACAATGTTACACCAGAATAGCGACCCTAAACAATGTTATACCAGAACAGCGACCCTGGACAATGTTATACCAGAACATCGACCCTGGACAATGTTATACCAGAACAGCGACCCTGGACAATGTTATACCAGAACAGCGACCCTGGACAATGTTATACCAGAACAGCGATCCTGGACAATGTTATACCAGAACAGCGACCCTGGACAATGTTATACCAGAACAACGACCCTGGACAATGTTATACCAGAACAGCGACCCTGGACAATGTTATACCAGAACAGCGACCCTGGACAATGTTATACCAGAACAGCGATCCTGGACAATGTTATACCAGAACAGCGATCCTGGACAATGTTATACCGGAACAGCGATCCTGGACAATGTTATACCAGAACAGCGACCCTGGACAATGTTATACCGGAACAGCGATCCTGGACAATGTTATACCAGAACAGCGATCCTGGACAATGTTATACCATAATAGCGACCCTGGACAATGTAATAGCAGAACAGCGACCCTGGACAATGTTATACCAGAACAGCGATCCTGGACAATGTTATACCATAATAGCGACCCTGGACAATGTAATAGCAGAACAGCGACCCTGGACAATGCTATACCAGAATAGCGATCCTGGACAATGTTATACCAGAACATCGACCCTGGACAATGCTATACCAGAACATCGACCCTGGACAATGTTATACCATAATAGCGATCCTGGACAATGTTATACCAGAACAGCGACCCTGGACAATGTTATACCGGAACAGCGATCCTGGACAATGTTATACCAGAACATCAATCCTGGGTAGCCATGTACATTCATGTTTATTTTGTACCGAAGACGTTACATTCGGTACGTCAGTACATCGACCCTGGACAGCCAGATCTATTCGTGTTTATTTTGTACCGAAGACGTTACATTCGGTACGTCAGTACATCGCTGATGTCAACAGCATATGTATGTTTCGCATGTATTCATGTTTCGCCTTTCATTCTATTTTGAAAACGAGTATCATTTTAATGTGCCCGTGTGTTAGTCCGATTTGAGGAAATAACTCATTAATAATTTAGTTTAAACTTTATTTATTTTACAATGATTGCAAAGAAAGTTTTAACAACTTAAATTAATCACTCTCGTTGGCGCGAATGAAAGCGTATATGTGGTCATTCGTGTGGGAAGAAACCAGAGTACCCGGAGTAAACCCACCTGTCCGATCTGGCGACCGTACCATCTCACATTCTTCCCGGTCCGAGGATCGAACCCGGGTTGCATTGGTGAGAAGCGAGCGCGCTAATAACTGTGCTAATCGGACAGCCAGTGATCTATATATACATACATCGTATCATTAAAAGCTTATTTAACAATCCATTTGTGTGAGCCGACTATGCGCTTACACAGTATATTTAACATCCAATCTTTCTAATCCGTCATTACTCAATATCACTATAATCTAATCACTGTTTCTGATTAGATTAACTTTTAATCACCTTCTATATGGTTCGCCGAAACTCTATGTTTCTTTTATGGCTGAACAATTTAATTATTCGACAAATCTTTATAAGTTATATTTCTTATAATGTCCATAATATCTAAGTATCATAAATACAGTTTATATGTTCTATATACTAGATTGAGATCACGACCTTTCTCGCTCCTGGAGTTAGGCTCTAGTGTGTCTGATTTATGTCAATAAAATCCATTTCTTATATACATGATTGAATCAGTGTATATATGATATAACAATTCCTAAAACATCTGTTATTCCTAAACATCTGTTATGTTATCTAATATTACACCATCAAACCAGTTCGGTGCCTTTATATTACATAACTGGACACCTGCAACCACGGCCTGGTATCTAATATTACACCATCAAACCAGTTCGGTGCCTTTGTATTACATAACTGGACACCTGCAACCACGGCCTTGATAAACTGAGATTAGGCCTAACATCTTAAGTCATTTCCCGCGCGAAGCGAGATTGATAATTTTAGGCGCGAAAATAATAGCAGACGATTATGCATAAAACAAATATATATATATTACATGGTAAACATTTGGCCATATATAGAACCAGTTTAATGTATTTATATAATACATTATTATTTATATATAACAATAATAAATATTTCGTGCAAATTGGGGTTTTGCACAATCCTCCCTACCCGGGGAGAAGTATGACATCGCCCGCTATCGGCCGATTTACAAATCTTCATTCCTTTGAATATACAGTAGAAAACAATCATAATATCAATACATCATATGTCCTAAAATAGCATTTCTTTCGCTAGGTACCAACATTCTAATCATAGAGGCAATAACTATTTACTGAACAACTGAAATAATACCAAGTACATTTTCTAAGTCAAACACCACAGTCATTGAACTCTACTGAGAAAGTCTGCTAGAACATTTTGAGTCCCTTTGATATGTTTAATGGTCAGATTAAATTCTGAGAGACACAGTGCCCATCTTAAGAGGCGTTGATTGGACGTTTTCGACCTACTTAACCATACAAGGGGATTATGATCTGAATTAATTATTGTTTTGCTTGTGCTTACATATATGCGAAAATGTTCGATACCGGCCACTATAGCTAATAATTCCTTTTCTATTGTAGAGTAGTTTTTTCTCTCGTGGAATAAGTTTTCGGGAATAAAATGCTACTGGGTGTGGTACTTGGTCAACGGTCTGAGTCAGTACAGCCGAAATTCCCAAATCGGAAGCATCAGTATAGAGTTCGAACTCTTGGTTAAAGTCAGGGGCCTTCAGTATGGGTTTATTGGTTAAAGCTTTCTTTAAGGATTCGAAAGCAAGTTGATGTTTATCGCTCCACTGAGTTATGATGTTCCCTGATCGCTTGCCCTTTAATAAGTCAGTCAGGGGAGCGGCGATCTCAGCGAAATGGGGAATGAATTTCCTGTAAAATCCTACTGATCCCAGATATCCTCGTAATTGTTTCTTGGTCTGTGGGGGAGAGATATTACTAATACACTCAACCTTGCTGGAAATTGGTTTGATTTTTCCCGACCCTAATTCATGTCCCAAGTACTTGACTGTTCCAGACCCAATTTTACACTTCTTCGGATTCAAAGTAACACCACTATCCTCTAGTCTATGAAATGTCCAACCCAAGTGATTTATGTGCTGTGACCATAAATTGGATCGAACAGCAATATCATCCAGATATGCGTCGGCAAATCTATCACGGATGGGTTCTGTCGGGGATTGAGCGATTATCTCGTTTATGGCCCTCTGGAAGGTAACTCCACCGTTTTTTAAACCAAATGGGAGAGTTAATGGTTCAAACAAGCCCCAGGGGTTATGAACGCTGCAATTTCACTAGCTCGAGGGGTTAGCGGAATCTGCCAGTAACCTTTATTAAGATCTAAAATTGATATCAGACTCGAACCTGCGACCTGATCAATGAGATCGTCTAATCTCGGGATGGGGAAGGCTTCTCCTCGAGTCAGGTCATTAATTTTCCGATAATCAATACATGGTCGCCATTCTGAGTCTGATTTGCGTACCAATATTATGGGAGAGGCCCACTGGCTTCTGCTAGGGCGGATAATTCCTAACTCCAACATTTGATCTAGATCAGTTTTGAATATTTGTTTCTTTTCTGGAGACATGCGGTAGTAAGGCTGGACTACGGGTGAAGCACCTTGCACATCAATATCATGGGTAACATCGTGGAAACGTCCCAGTTGTCCAGAGAATAAACGGGGGTAACGGTCAAATAACTGACTAATATCGTCCCTGTGGTCTGGGTTTAAATGACTGATATCCGGCCAGGTTTTCTTAGGTACAGATTCAAGAGGACTGCAAGGATCGAATTCTTTCTCAATGTCCGTAGGGGCTTGGTAATCTAATATGGTAGGGTCTTGGGACTCATACACCGGACTACTATCAGCTAGAGCTGCACCCTCCTCCCTACCTGTCCAGGGCTTCAACTGGTTTACATGCATAACACGGTATTTTACTCTCTTATCAGGCATGTATATAATATAGGTATGCGACGCTACCTTTTCGTGTACCGGATACGGTCCCTGGAGGTCATTTTTCAGCTTATTACCTTTTAACGGTAATCGTACTAACACTAATTCACCACGCTGGAATACACGCATTTTCGCTTTCTTACTTCTGTCATACTTTGTTTTACGACCATCTGCGGCCTGTTGTGCATTCTCGCTGGCGTCACGTAGCGCTTCAGCTAATCTATGACATAATTCTTGTACATAGTTATTTATGGGGATCCCTTCCTCCCGCTCATTTCTAGCCCAGAGATCATAAGTGGAATCTAGATTATCTCTAGGTTCGCGCCCATATAGAAGGTAGAAGGGAGAATATCCTGTGCTAGAGTGCTCTGCACTTCTATATGCAAATAATAGCCAGGGTAGCATCTCATCCCAAGACGATAAAGAGTTCTCCCCAAGGATTCTAAGCATGGTTTTCAATGTACCATTATATTTCTCTATTGATCCGTTGGTTTGAGGCCTGTAACTCGTGCTAGTTAAGTGACGTATATCGTGCTCGGCTAGGAAGCGTGTGAATGTTTCAGCTATGAAAGCGCTTCCTCGGTCAATCAACAGGGTCTGGGGTTTTCCATGTCGAGATATTATCTCGATCAGGGCTTTTTGTGCATTAACAGCTGTCGCTGCGGCGCATGGGAAAGATTCCGTATATTTAGTGGCATGATCAATAAAATTCAAGATATACTGGTTCCCATTTATAGTTTTCTTCATGGGTCCAACGAAATCAGCGGATATAAATTTGAATGGTTGGGATATAATGGGCAGGGGTTTCAATGGGGCTACAGTGGCTTTCTGTCCCTTACCCTCTCTCTGGCACGGCCCACAGCTATGGCAGAATCGTTTAACATCTGCGCGGATTCCCGGCCAAAAGAAGCGGCGCTTAATGCGCTTCAGGGTCTTACTAGGTCCCTGGTGTCCCGTACTTAAACTGTCATGGGCGAGTCCCGTTATATGATCACGGAATCCCCGTGGAACTACCACCTGATCATATATTTTCCAGGGTCGAACTTTGGACGTGTCTTGAGGTTGTTCTCTCCTCATAAGTAGTCGGGGTTCGAGCTGGATGTAATATCCTTGCCGAATAGGTGTTCCTTCTTGAGCCATTTCCCAGAGGGGTGTTAAGGTCGGGTCATTATT
>CM026398.1:50005601-50060150 GCA_014843695.1 Archivesica marissinica | reverse complement strand
TCGGATCATTGTTCTCCGTCCATAGAGTCATTTGCTCCCTTAATTCCTTAATGAATTCGGAATATGTCTGCTGAGGTTTCTTTACCCACGAGAAGAAATTCTTTCTATATACAGTGGGTGAGAGTCTATATTCATCCAAGATGGCGGCCTTGAGGGTATCGTAATTATTAGCGTCTTGGACAGGAAGAGTGGCATATATATTTCTGGCCTTGTCGAACAACTTGTCTATAATATGGCCCACCCATGTTTGTTTGGCGACCTGGCTAGCTTCGAACAGTCTCTCACATGTTGCGAAGAATTTATCTGGCCTCATAGTCTGGGTCCAAATAGGAACAGAAATGTTTGTCTTAGAGGGCCTATTATCTGTATGGAGGGGGTTATTTTGCTGAGATTCCTGATCTCTCTGGATTTCTCTCAGGCGAATCTCCATCTGCATTTTCTCCCTTTGCATTCTTTCCTCCCTGTCCCTTTCTTTCTCTTCTCTTTCCCCTCTTTGTTTTATTTCTTCCCTCTCTCTTTCTCTTTCTTCTCTTTCCCTCTCTCTTTCTTCTCTTTGTTTTACTTCTTCCCTCTCTCTTTCTCTTTCTTCTCTTTGTTTTACTTCTTCCCTTTCTTTCTCATAAATCTCACCCTGACGTTCCAGATTTGCCTGATTAAAGAAGGGAAGTCTCATTAATTTGTCCCATATCTCATCACCTGTTGTCTGCAAGTCGGGGTGAACCGGCCCCTCAGTTTCCTTATTAGCACTCCTAGTTGTAGCCATTTTATTTTTTTATTTCCCAAAATTTTAATCCCCAGAATGTATCTCCAAATGTATTATAGAATTGAGTTCAATAAAAGGAAGTAAATCACTAATATAATTTTAATGATAATATTAAGCCTCTATGAAAAGAAAACTGGTACTTACCGAAGTCTGTCTCGTCCGTTAATCCAATATATAATGTATCACATATTCAAAGTTTGCACATTTCCAATAATTTAATCCATTTCATTAATTTAATAATTCGTTGACGTCTTTCACTTATTTCCAAATTCTAACACTGTCTCGCATGCACTTCTGTTTTCCCACGTTAATTAATAGTCCCTTGTATTCTTCATGTATAAATCCTAGTGTCCTTCACAATATTCCATATATAAATCCTAGTGTCCTTCACAATATGTCACGATATGTCACCTCTTCTTTATTTCCAATCCCGGACGAGCGTCCCAATTGTCGCAAACTCTCCTTTTTCTTCTCGTATAATATGTCTCGGTTGCTACGGCTCTTACCAGGGTCTATCCTATTGTAGACTCGCTGGAGTTGTCTAGGGGGTTTCTTCGTTATTATATGTATTAATGATAACTCAACACAGTATTACATTTCTTCTATATAATATCTTGTTTAAATTGGCATCAGAAATATACATATATATATAATCAGTGATCTATATATATATACATCGTATCATTAAAAGCTTATTTAACAATCCATTTGTGTGAGCCGACTATGCGCTTACACAGTATATTTAACATCCAATCTTTCTAATCCGTCATTACTCAATATCACTATAATCTCATCACTGTTTCTGATTAGATTAACTTTAAATCAACTTCTGGTATGGTTCGCCGAAACTCTATGTTTCTTCTGTGGCTGAACAATTTAATTATTCGACAAATCTTTATAAGTTATATTTCTTATAATGTCAATAATATCTAAGTATCATAAATACAGTTTATATGTTCTATATACTATATTGAGATCACGACCTTTCTCGCTCCTGGAGTTAGGCTCTAGTGTGTCTGATCTATGTTAATAAAATCCATTTCTTATATACATAATTGAATCAGTGGATATATGATATAACAATTCCTAAAACATCTGTTATTCCTAAACATCTGTTATGTTATCTAATATTACACCATCAAACCAGTTCGGTGCCTTTGTATTACATAACTGGACACCTGCAACCACGGCCTGTTATCTAATAGTACACCATCAAACCAGTTCGGTGCCTTTGTATTACATAACTGGACACCTGCAACCACGGCCTTGATAAACTGAGATTAGGCCTAACATCTTAAGTCATTTCCCGCGCGAAGCGAGATTGATAATTTTAGGCGCGAAAATAATATCCAAGATCATTAATAAGTACGTCTTAACTAACCAACATACAAAACTAAAACTCTGTTTGCAATGGGCAAGACTTGCGATCGTTTATTCAAGGTAATGACGAGGTACAAAACAAATGATTTCAAATCTATTTGACTGTACTACGTACATATAGTCGAATACATGAAACATAGCCTCGGGGCAGACCGAGATACATGGGACCAGGGTAAAAACCAGAGGTAAACAATCATTAATGATAATGTAAACAACTGTATCCAATGTACCTCAGGGATGTTTCATATATTTTACTAACCATGGAAACTGTATCCAATGTACCTTTTTGTATATTTTACTAACAACATGTCTTTGTAGATTTTTGGAGAATAGTGCAAAGATACAGACAGAGACCCATTCCAGAGTCTCCTCTAGTTCTTTTACGTGCACGATGTAAGGCACCGACACGAGACCTCGGATTAACGTCCCATCTGAAAGACTGTTAATTTTATTATGGTCAGACGGGGGAACGAACCTGCGATCCCGGGATTACCAGTCCAGCGTGTTACCACTGGACTACAGATCCGTATGTACCAAGCGTAGAACTGACGATCAATCGAACCATATCACATGACCAAGCATGCTCTCAGTCATGTGATCATTTGTATATGCACCAATAATTCGCACACACAGTTACGTAACGCACATAACTTGAAATACTACATGAGACCAAGCATGTATACATTTTTTTTTAATGAACAGTGATAATAGAAAGGTGTTGTTAATCTTGGTTCGTTTTCTTAATGTGACAGCTCTTCCATTCTTAGGAGGGCGGGGGGGGGGGGTCACAAATAATAAATAACAAAATCCATGTTGCTAAATATCTATTTACGAGGGTTCGATAGGGTCAGTAGGGTGCCCTGTGGCACTGTATAACAATATCCTATCAATAGATCTCTTGATCTAATATAACTGAACTAAATGAATTATAGAAAACATGAAACTGTCCTTTCTCTCCATGAAAATCTGTTCTCTTTGTTTGGGGATTGCAAATGCGTGTGTGTTTTACGTTTATTTATCGTCGCTACCGGTTGCCCATATGAGCGACGCCTCCTGAAGAGATTAGTCATTTTAGATTTTGGAGGATAGTGCAATGATACAGACAGAGACCCCCATTCCAGAGTCTCCTCTGGTTCTTTTACGTGCACGGCGTAAAGCACCGACACGAGACATCTGAAAGAAAAAGACGGAAGTCGTGATAGCGCAGTGGATGCACGTTCGCTTCAGGTGCGAAAGGTCCGGAGTTCGAGCCCCGCTGGAGCCGTTACGATTGTGCCCTTAGGCAAGGCATTTAAATTCCACGTTGCCTCTTCTCTCTCCCTCGTGGCGATGGATTCCATCAGGAATGAGGTCTCGAGAGTGATTAATATAAGTTGACATAACTTGTTTCGCAATCGAGCTAAAATAAATTTGTATAAACTAAAGACTGTTAATTAATTTTATTACGGTCAGACGGGGGATCGAACCTGCGATCCCTGGATTACCAGTCCATCGAGAAAGTGCCCCCAAAAAGGTGAGATGTTAATATATTATTAGCCAACCAGCGAGCTTGTTACGAATTCCTTTCATATACTCATACAATAGGTGGTTGCCAGGCAAATAACAATACAACAATTGTGTTCATAATCCCCCCCCCCACATTGTATAATTAACAATACAATTATGTAGGTTTTATAGTGTAATTTATCAACTGTGGCATTAAGAATGCTTTAAACCATAGGCATTTAAATTCCACATTTCCTCTTCTCTCTCCCTCGTGGCGATGGATTCCATCAGGAATGAGGTCTCGACACAGTGATTTATATAAGTTGAAATAACTTGTTTCGCAATCGAGCTAAAATAAATTTGTATAAATTTTAAAAAAAACGCATAGGAACTCCACCAGGTCGATCTCCTCATGACGTGCACGTCGTGACCGGGGCACATCCCGCAGCAGCAGCGTAGGATTCTGGGATCTTCTGGTCGTCGATCTTGCGAAGGGGGAGGCTTGCCAGCATGTGGACCCACGGCTAAGGCACATTAGGACAGATCCGCCGTCTCTTCTAGATAGTGTTTGAAACACACACTATATCTTCGCTGGCTTCTTCAATATTTTACCTCCTTCTACTTCTCCAGCGGATAGACGAGACAGCGGACCTGAGGGAGCGGCAACGGTCGTGGCATCCACGCTCCCCTGAGTGACAATCGACGACCAGATGTCTAACTGCCAGATCCGTATAAATGCTGCTGCGGGATGACCAACAGTGAGGAGGGTGGCCCTACAAAGGACCACGTACAGACCAGGCCTTGTCACCCTGGCTTGGAAAGAAAGAAGAAGCCACCTGTCAACATAAGCACCACAGAGGAATAATCTTCTTAGTACGCTCGCCCATATGGTTCGCCGGAGGCGAGGATAAATAAACGCAATCATCATCATAGGAACTCCATACTGAATGCATTGTCTTCTTACTTACACCAAAACACCAACTAGAATGTACATCATCCATTTAACTAGAATACAGTAGCAATACGATAGCTTTATTGGTCATTTTTATTATTTGTATATAATGAGAGACATCTCCCCTAATTTTCTATTACCTCCCTTGGCAGATAAAGGCTGATTTATTCCAAAATGTGAATAGGTCTTTTTAGTTAGAATCCTTTGTTTTTACTGTTGTTCCCTAACCAGATGTTGGGGTATGATAAATGTATTATATCCAAATCGTGTTAATTAACTGAAAACATTCTTTTACAAATAAGTACCCATGACATATACTGTAGGAGAGCTGTCGAGATCTAGTAATTTAAAACTCTTAAGGAGCGATAGTGGAATATAATTGCTACCATGTTGTGCAAAGGAAACAACGATAAAAACAGAAGAAAACATTTAATAGTATCTATCTACTTTTAGAGAGTATTCAGGGACAGTAACTGACCGATGTCTCTCATTATATGAGTCTTATTCCGTTTTTCATATTGCTGATAAAAACTTTATTAAACTACGAGAAGGGTTTATGCTTCCGTAAGGTCAACTACGAGAAGGGTTTATGCCTCCGTAAGGTCAACTACGAGAAGGGTTTATGCCTCCGTAAGGTCAACTACGAGAAGAGTGAGTTTATGCTTCCGTATGGTCAACTACGAGAAGGTTGGGTTTATGCCTCCGTAAGGTCAATTATGAGAAGGGTTGGTTTATGCCTCCGTGAGGTAAACTACCAGAAGGATGGGTTTATGCCTCCGTGAGGTAAACTACCAGAAGGATGGGTGTATGCCTCCGTGCGATCAACTACGAGGATGGGTTTATGCCTCCGTGAGGTAAACTACCAGAAGGATGGGTTTATGCCTCCGTAAGGTTAACTACGAGAAGGGTGGGTTTATGCCTCCGTGAGGTCAACTACGAGGATGGGTTTATGCCTCCGTGAGGTCAACTACGAGGATGGGTTTATGCCTCCGTAAGGTCAACTACGAGAAGGGTGGGTTTATGCCTCCGTAAGGTCAACTACGAGAAGGGTGGGTTTATGCCTCCGTGAGGTCAACTACGAGAAGGGTGAGTTTATGCCTCCGTGAGGTAAACTACGAGAAGGGTGGGTTTATGCCTCCGTGAGGTCAGTGCAGCTGTGTGTTTTTGCGTTTATTTATCGTCGCTACCGGTTGCCCATATGAGCGACGCCTCCTGAAGAGATTAGTTATTTTAGATTTTGGAGGATAGTGCATGATACAGACAGAGACCCATTCCAGAATCTCCTCTGGTTCTTTTACTTGCACGGTGTAAAACACCGACACGAGACCTCGGTTTAACGTCCCATCTGAAAGGGTCAGACAGGGGATCGAACCTGCGATCCCTGGATTACCAGTCCAGCGTGTTACCACTGGACTACATATCCGTCTGTTCACTGCAGCTGTGTTACAGAGTAGGTTATATATTGGGGTGTTCTCACTTTCCCAACATTCTGTTTTTCAGGTAGAAAGTTGGGGTTGTGGTATGTTGGGGGAATGTGAGACACTATTGTTAGGTTTAACAATGGACTTAATGGTGATAATTGGTCAACATTGTTATTCTGCACAGCGAAACGTTACATGCCACACTTTGGATTAAAGTAAAACAAACATGTGTATAAACAAGACTTTATTAGTTTTTAAGTTACTTAAACATTTACATATACACTGTAACCTGATCCATCCTGATCAATAGTACTGCTTTATAGACATGTGTAGAAGTGTTAGTGCAGACACACGTGTAGATCCTGATCAATAGTACTGCTTTATAGACATGTGTAGAAGTGTTAGTGCAGACACACGTGTAGATCCTGATCAATAGTACTGCTTTATAGACATGTGTAGAAGTGTTAGTGCAGACAAACGTGTAGATCCTGATCAATAGTACTGCTTTATAGACATTTGTAGAAGTGTTAGTGCAGACAAACGTGTAGATCCTGATCAATAGTACTGCTTTATAGACATGTGTAGAAGTGTTAGTGCAGACAAACGTGTAGATCCTGATCAATAGTACTGCTTTATAGACATGTGTAGAAGTGTTAGTGCAGACAAACGTGTAGATCCTGATCAATAGTACTGCTTTATAGACATTTATAGAAGTGTTAGTGCAGACAAACGTGTAGATCCTGATCAATAGTACTGCTTTATAGACATTTGTAGAAGTGTTAGTGCAGACAAACGTGTAGATCCTGATCAATAGTACTGCTTTATAGACATTTATAGAAGTGTTAGTGCAGACACACGTGTAGATCCTGATCAATAGTACTGCTTTATAGACATTTGTAGAAGTGTTAGTGCAGACAAACGTGTAGATCCTGATCAATAGTCCTGCTTTATAGACATTTGTAGAAGTGTTAGTGCAGACAAACGTGTAGATCCTGATCAATAGTACTGCTTTATAGACATTTGTAGAAGTGTTAGTGCAGACCACTGGACTACAGATCCGTCTGTAAAGTTGAGCAGTTCAACACATGACCAACAGTGAGGAGGGTGGCCCTACAAAGGACCACGTACATACCAGGCCTTGTCACCCTGGCTTGGAAAGAAAGAAGAAGCCACTTGTCAACATAAGCACCACAGAGGAATAATCGTCTTAGTACGCTCGCCCATATGGTTCGCCGGAGGCGAGGATAAATAAACGCAATCATCATCATAGGAACTCCATACTGAATGCATTGTCTTCTTACTTACACCAAAACACCAACTAGAATGTACATCATCCATTTAACTAGAATACAGTAGCAATACGATAGCTTTATTGGTCATTTTTATTATTTGTATATAATGAGAGACATCTCCCCTAATTTTCTATTACCTCCCTTGGCAGATAAAGGCTGATTTATTCCAAAATGTGAATAGGTCCTTTTAGTTAGAATCCTTTGTTTTTACTGTTGTTCCCTAACCAGATGTTGGGGTATGATACATGTGATTATATCCAAATCGTGTTAATTAACTGAAAACATTCTTTTACAAATAAGTACCCATGACATATACTGTAGGAGAGCTGTCGAGATCTAGTAATTTAAAACTCTTAAGGAGCGATAGTGGAATATAATTGCTACCATATTGTGCAAAGGAAACAACGATAAAAACAGAAGAAAACATTTAATAGTATCTATCTACTTTTAGAGAGTATTCAGGGACAGTAACTGACCGATGTCTCTCATTATATGAGTCTTATTCCGTTTTTCATATTGCTGATAAAAACTTTATTAAACTACGAGAAGGGTTTATGCTTCCGTAAGGTCAACTACAAGAAGGGTTTATGCCTCCGTAAGGTCAACTACGAGAAGGGTTTATGCCTCCGTAAGGTCAACTACGAGAAGAGTGAGTTTATGCTTCCGTATGGTCAACTACGAGAAGGGTTTATGCCTCCACGAGAAGGGTTTATGCCTCCACGAGAAGGGTTTATTCCTCCGTAAGGTCAACTACGAGAAGCGTTTATGCCTCCGTAAGGTCAACTACGAGAAGGGTTTATGCCTCCGTAAGGTCAACTACGAGAAGAGTGAGTTTATGCTTCCGTATGGTCAACTACGAGAAGGGTTTATGCCTCCACGAGAAGGGTTTATGCCTCCACGAGAAGGGTTTATTCCTCCGTAAGGTCAACTACGAGAAGCGTTTATGCCTCCGTAAGGTCAACTACGAGAAGGGTTTATGCCTCCGTAAGGTCAACTACGAGAAGAGTGAGTTTATGCTTCCGTATGGTCAACTACGAGAAGGGTTTATGCCTCCGTAAGGTCAACTATGAGAAGGGTGGGTTTATGCCTCCGTGAGGTAAACTACCAGAAGGATGGGTTTATGCCTCCGTGAGGTAAACTACCAGAAGGATGGGTGTATGCCTCCGTGCGATCAACTACGAGGATGGGTGTATGCCTCCGTGAGGTAAACTACCAGAAGGATGGGTTTATGCCTCCGTAAGGTTAACTACGAGAAGGGTGGGTTTATGCCTCCGTAAGGTCAACTACGAGAAGGGTGGGTTTATGCCTCCGTAAGGTCAACTACGAGAAGGGTGGGTTTATGCCTCCGTAAGGTCAACTACGAGAAGGGTGGGTTTATGCCTCCGTGAGGTCAACTACGAGAAGGGTGAGTTTATGCCTCCGTGAGGTAAACTACCAGAAAGGTGGGTTTATGCCTCCGTGAGGTAAACTACGAGAAGGGTGGGTTTATGCCTCCGTGAGGTCAGTGCAGCTGTGTGTTTTTGCGTTTATTTATCGTCGCTACCGGTTGCCCATATGAGCGACGCCTCCTGAAGAGATTAGTTATTTTAGATTTTGGAGGATAGAGCATGATACAGACAGAGACCCATTCCAGAATCTCCTCTGGTTCTTTTACTTGCACGGTGTAAAACACCGACACGAGACCTCGGTTTAACGTCCCATCTGAAAGGGTCAGACAGGGGATCGAACCTGCGATCCCTGGATTACCAGTCCAGCGTGTTACCACTGGACTACATATCCGTCTGTTCACTGCAGCTGTGTTACAGAGTAGGTTATATATCGGGGTGTTCTCACTTTCCCAACATTCTGTTTTTCAGGTAGAAAGTTGGGGTTGTGGTATGTTGGGAATGTGAGACACTATTGTTAGGTTTAACAATGGACTTAATGGTGATAATTGGTCAACATTGCTATTCTGCACAGCGTACATAGTTACATTTTGGATAAAAGTAAAACAAACATGTGTATAAACAAGACTTTATTAGTTTTTAAGTAACTTAAACATATACATTTACATTGTAACCTGATCAATCCTGATCAATAGTACTGCTTTATAGACATGTGTAGAAGTGTTAGTGCAGACACACGTGTAGATCCTGATCAATAGTACTGCTTTATAGACATGTGTAGAAGAGTTAGTGCAGACAAACGTGTAGATCCTGATCAATAGTACTGCTTTATAGACATGTGTAGAAGTGTTAGTGCAGACAAACGTGTAGATCCTGATCAATAGTACTGCTTTATAGACATGTGTAGAAGTGTTAGTGTAGACAAACGTGTAGATCCTGATCAATAGTACTGCTTTATAGACATTTATAGAAGTGTTAGTGCAGACACACGTGTAGATCCTGATCAATAGTACTGCTTTATAGACATTTGTAGAAGTGTTAGTGCAGACACACGTGTAGATCCTGATCAATAGTACTGCTTTATAGACATTTGTAGAAGTGTTAGTGCAGACACACGTGTAGATCCTGATCAATAGTACTGCTTTATAGACATTTGTAGAAGTGTTAGTGCAGACACACGTGTAGATCCTGATCAATAGTACTGCTTTATAGACATTTGTAGAAGTGTTAGTGCAGACACACGTGTAGATCCTGATCAATAGTACTGCTTTATAGACATTTGTAGAAGTGTTAGTGCAGACACACGTGTAGATCCTGATCAATAGTACTGCTTTATAGACATTTGTAGAAGTGTTAGTGCAGACACACGTGTAGATCCTGATCAATAGTACTGCTTTATAGACATTTGTAGAAGTGTTAGTGCAGACAAACGTGTAGATCCTGATCAATAGTACTGCTTTATAGACATGTGTAGAAGTGTTAGTGCAGACAAATGTGTAGATCCTGATCAATAGTACTGCTTTATAGACATGTGTAGAAGTGTTAGTGCAGACACACGTGTAGATCCTGATCAATAGTACTGCTTTATAGACATTTGTAGAAGTGTTAGTGCAGACACACGTGTAGATCCTGATCAATAGTACTGCTTTATAGACATGTGTAGAAGTGTTAGTGCAGACAGACGTGTAGATCCTGATCAATAGTACTGCTTTATAGACATTTGTAGAAGTGTTAGTGCAGACACACGTGTAGATCCTGATCAATAGTACTGCTTTATAGACATTTGTAGAAGTGTTAGTGCAGACCACTGGACTACAGATCCGTCTGTAAAGTTGTGCAGTTCAACACATGTGGTGGAATATATATACACTTTCACAGTAGAGTTACAATTATATGTAATTAAGGTACACACATGTATTGTAATTAATTAATCAAGTAATGTGAAATTTAGTCACTGTAATCATATGTCTGTAGTTATTGACAATATATTAATTAATCAAGTAATGTGAAATTTAGTCACTGTAATCATATGTCTGTAGTTATTGACAATATATTAATTAATCAAGTAATGTGAAATTTAGTCACTGTAATCATATGTCTGTAGTTATTGACAATATATTAATTAATCAAGTAATGTGAAATTTAGTCACTGTAATCATATGTCTGTAGTTATTGACAATATATTAATTAATCAAGTAATGTGAAATTTAGTCACTGTAATCATATGTCTGTAGTTATTGACAATATATTAATTAATCAAGTAATGTGAAATTTAGTCACTGTAATCATATGTCTGTAGTTATTGACAATATATTAATTAATCAAGTAATGTGAAATTTAGTCACTGTAATCATATGTCTGTAGTTATTGACAATATATTAATTAATCAAGTAATGTGAAATTTAGTCACTGTAATCATATGTCTGTAGTTATTGACAATATATTAATTAATCAAGTATTCAATCATCAAGTATGATTCATTTGATCTTGTCTGACACTGATCACCTGTTAAAAGTAATCATTTATTATTAAACAAGTGTGTAACGCAACTTTACACCCAGCAGTATACTTACCACATAGGTAAGGCAAAGGTGTGAAAGTTGAATGTTGGGAAAGTGAGATACAATTTATATATCATATCTCAACGATCATTAGAACAAAATTAACAATTAAAATGTATGCTATATATTATTAGTTAGAATGTTTTGAATGCTTAAAGCGACATTACATCGCAAAAAGCTGAAAAATGCATTGTTCACGTATAAATGCATTGCTACTACAAATTCTTCCGAATACATTCGACCACAAATATTGAATCAATAAATAGTGTATTTGTTGTCTACAGACTTTCAAAAGTGAATGTAGGATTTCATATACCGGTCACCCACACTCCTGAATTGACATTATTTGTCACTGTAGTCAATACTAAACGCTTGATACTGTCGCTTAGAGATAATAAATTTAACTAATATTAGTCTAAAAATAAATATGCATAGGCACAAATGTGAGATATAATGGTACATCTGTACTATAAATCTCGTTATTCAGGATAAACGCTTTGTATTACGCATGAATGTCGACCCTGTTTACATTATTTTGTTATATCAACAAACCGCGTATACGACGCTTGATTAATAGTTGAAATACTCAGAATGATTCTCTTGTAGTAAAATGTGTAACATTGGAAAGAAAAAATGTTGCACATTTTCAACAGGATATCCACAGTCACAGTATGAATGTACTCTTATCTTGTTCATAAATAAATCATTATTTACTGCAGTAGAGTGGTAATCATTAAAGATGATGATGATGTGATGATGTTGATGATAATGATATGATGTTGATTGATGATGATGATGATGATGATTGATGATGAACAGATCACTGCTATAATGCTTCACATGATGATGATTGATGATGATACTGATTGATGATGATACTGATTGATGGCGATTGGTTGATGATGATGATTGATGATGATAATGATGATGATGAAAATATCACTGCTATAATGCTTCACATAAACATGTTCCACTTCCACCTGCTAGTTTCAACAGTTACGTTGCTACGGAAAAATGTTGGCAGACGTCGATGAAAGATAGTCAATGCCGAACAACAAGTACATCATCACGAGCTCACGTGAACACTGGTAATCAATGTGTATCCAACGTTTCCATAAATAATCAACAAATCTTGTAACTATGTGTGGACATTTTATTTCAATTAATTAATCTTTCACTTTATGTTACACCTGTAATCTATTTAAATTGTAATACATTTATACATTATCAACACATTTTGGCAGCGTGAACTGTATATAAGTTCAACAATAACAATGATGTACAATAGATAACAATATAATACAACACGTAACACACGGGCAGACGGATCTGTTATCCAGTGGTAGGACTCTGGACTGGTAATCCAGGGATCGCAGGTTCGATCCCCCATCTGACCCTAATAAAATTAACAGACTTTCAGATGGACCTTTAAACCGAGGTCTCGTGTCGATGCTGTACACCGTGCACGTAAAAGAACCAGAGGAGACTCTGGAATGGGTCGCCCGTGTGAACGTGAACAAACATAGGCAGTTACCCAAAGTCTGAATTACATGCTTGCGAAAGAAGCATAAAAAACAACAGAAATTAAACAAAAAATATTTCTTGGACTAGTAAAATTACATGTTTAAAAAATATATTTGGCACTATCAAATATGTATAATACTTGTCCGATTAGCACAGTGGTTAGCACGATTCTGATATCCAACTTCAATATTCATGATCTACTGCTGGTCTACGGAACACTTTGTTCTAGCATATAACGAAACTTATCTATGTATAAAAACTTTGCCTAAACAAATCAACTCTTTGTTTGTTTTTACTTGTGTGAAAGGCGATCACTGCACCATATCCCGATACACCGATATAGAGGATCACAGCACCGTATCCCGATACACCGATATAGAAGATCACTGCATCGTATCCCGATACACCGATATAGAAGGTCACATCACCGTATCCCGATACACCGATATAGAAGATCACAGCACCGTATCCGATACACCGATATAGAAGGTCACAGCACCGTATCCCGATACACCGATATAGAGGATCACTGCACCATATCCCGATACACCGATATAGAAGGTCACAGCACCGTATCCCGATACACCGATATAGAAGGTCACAGCACCGTATCCCGATACACCGATATAGAAGGTCACATAACCGTATCCCGATACACCGATATAGAAGGTCACATCACCATATCCCGATACACCGATATAGAGGGTCACATCACCGTATCCCGATACACCGATATAGAAGGTCACTGCACCGTATCCCGATACACCGATATAGAAGGTCACATCACCGTATCCCGATACACCGATATAGAAGATCACATCACCGTATCCCGATACACCGATATAGAAGGTCACAGCACCATATCCCGATACACCGATATAGAAGGTCACAGCACCATATCCCGATACACCGATATAGAAGATCACAGCACCGTATCCCGATACACCGATATAGAAGGTCACAGCATCGTATCCCGATACACCGATATAGAAGGTCACTGCATCGTATCCCGATACACCGATATAGAAGGTCACAGCATCGTATCCCGATACACCGATATAGGTCACTGCATCGTATCCCGATACACCGATATAGAAGGTCACAGCATCGTATCCCGATACACCGATATAGAAGGTCACTGCATCGTATCCCGATACACCGATATAGAAGATCACTGCATCGTATCCCAATACACCGATATAGAAGGTCACTGCATCGTATCCCGATACACCGATATAGAAGGTCACAGCATCGTATCCTGATACACCGATATAGAAGATCCCAGCACCGTATCCCGATACACCGATATAGAAGGTCACAGCATCGTATCCCGATACACCGATATAGAAGGTCACTGCATCGTATCCCGATACACCGATATAGAAGATCACTGCATCGTATCCCGATACACCGATATAGAAGGTCACTGCATCGTATCCCGATACACCGATATAGAAGGTCACTGCATCGTATCCCGATACACCGATATAGAAGGTCACTGCATCGTATCCCGATACACCGATATAGAAGGTCACAGCACCGTATCCCGATATAGAAGGTCACAGCATCGTATCCCGATACACCGATATAGAAGATCACAGCACCGTATCCCGATACACCGATATAGAAGGTCACAGCACCGTATCCCGATACACCGATATAGAAGGTCACTGCATCGTATCCCGATACACCGATATAGAAGGTCACAGCACCGTATCCCGATATAGAAGGTCACAGCATCGTATCCCGATACACCGATATAGAAGATCACAGCACCGTATCCCGATACACCGATATAGAAGGTCACAGCACCGTATCCCGATACACCGATATAGAAGGTCACTGCATCGTATCCCGATACACCGATATAGAAGGTCACAGCACCGTATCCCGATATAGAAGGTCACAGCATCGTATCCCGATACACCGATATAGAAGATCAATACCTCTGTAGATCACTTGATGTCCAAGTACAATATCTTTGCAGGTTTTAAATGTGCAAACTGGGAATTAGATCCAATCAGCATTATGTTATTTCGCATGTAGGTTAACCTGAAATGAATACATGTAATTAATGTCTCATGAAAGTTCCTTCAACAATTATATCAATATAACTATAAGCACATAGAGATGCTACCTATTTTATATTGTCATAAGTTTTAATGCTAAATGATTTAATGCCATTGGATTATGGCAACAAAATACAAAACGGTACATGAGATATTATGTGAAATTGTGGTGAGCGGACGTGTGTTTTGGAGCTCTGTTTAAATATTAGATTATGTGACATATTGGACTTTAAAAATGTTCCATTTTACATGGATACATCAGTGAGTAATATTCTTACATTCGGAAATCTTGTGAAATAAAACATTTATATAAAACTTCTTTATTAAAACGAAGATATTGCAAAATATTGATCAACAATAGGAAATATGATGTCACATATATAGTGAAAAGGAATGGAATGTGAGCTTGGTGGGACATCCTTTGTGTAACGGTGTAACGGTTTAGCAATGGTGATGGAAGGATCATTGAATAAGAGCAGTGTTTAATTGACCGTACGCATAGTAACCATTGTTGAAACCACTGTTGCTATCATTATGTAAAGGGATTATATATAACTAGTAACTAAAAGTAATTATCATTGCACTAGTTTAGTAAACTATGGTCAAGAAAAAACATATCAAGCGGAAAAAGAATAGTGAAAGCGACGACGATCTGAACTGCAGTAAGGTGATCAAATATGGTGGGCTAACAGAGACACCATGTGATGAACTTCAAACTGGCGACATTGGAAGTGAATCAGAGCCAATATCCCAAGAAAGAAACACTAGTGATATACAGGCAACTATTAACACTAATAATTCCTTCAGTGTGCTGCAATCACTAAGTGAGGAATCTACGTCTGTAGAAGCAAGTATGAGTAACAATGTTACGGATGAAGCTGGTGGTTCCGTTAAGACAGTTTGTGGTGCAACTTGGAGTGTGAAAGACCAGGTCAATGAAAGCCCGAGTTTGAGTGATGTGTTAGCACTCCTGTGTCGGATTGATCAAAGAATTGGTGATATGGACAGAAAGCTTAAGACTCTGGATACGTTAGAGCAGAAAGTAGATAATTTTGACAAGGAGCTTAAAAAGTTGTGGGTACATATGGACACTAGGAGTAAAGCTGCAGATGAGAAGATTAACCGCGTAGAGGATAAAGTAGATAATGTTGAACTTGCTACAGGTTTCTGTCAAGATAAACTTACTCAGATGGCGCAGGACAACAAAGAGCTTAAGAATACTGTAACTTATCTGCAAGCACAGTCCATGCAGAACAATATTATATTTGGTAACGTGCCTGAATTAGCCAACGAAAAGCCAGAGCAAACTACAGACTTAGTGAGGAACCTAATGAAGGAGAAATTAGGTATTGCACACGATATTGTTGACAATATGAAAATAGAACGCGCCCACAGAATGGGACAGCCCACAACTGCTGGAGAAGCTTCAGCAAGGTACCACCGTCGTATTGTGTGCAAATTCAATTTATTCCCGGATCGCGAACTTGTCAGGAAATCAAGCTACAAATTGAAAGGAACAAACCTCATGTAACTGAACAATTCCCACCCGAAGTGGCAGCAAAACGACGTGAGCTTGTGAAGGTAATGAAAAAGGCCAAGGACCAGGGGAAAACTGCATGGATAAGCTACGACATGCTATATGTGAACGGACGTCCAGTGAAAGATGCAGGCAGTTAGGAAGACGCGGAGGGTGAACTAAAGTGTTTAGTATGGAACTGTAATGGCCTTACTTCTAGTAAGTGCGGAAATTCAGACTTTGTAAAATTATTGACTGAACATGACATAATTGTGTTGCTAGAATCATGGACATGTAAAACTAGTGATATAGAATTAGACGGCTACCACTGCTTTAACTTCTATAGAAAGTATAGACACCGCAACGCCAGGCGCAATAGCGGTGGTATTGGCATTTATTGTAGAGATGTTCTTAAAGACGGTATTTCCATAGTGAAAAATGTACATGACACAATAATCTGGTTAAAATTTGATAAAACATTTTTTGGATACAAATCTGATGTATATTTTGCTGCTGTATATATGTGGGGAGATACTTCTCCAATTACAAATCTTATCGATGCGGATCTGTTTGAACTATTGCAAAATGATATTTATCTGTATGACTCTATGGGAAAGGTTCTGGTCTCCGGCGATTGCAATGCTAGGGTCTCCTGCAAAAAGGATTACATTGATGCCGACATGTATATCGCTGATCTGGATGATGATAACTATCTACCTGATAATATGTTAATGCGCGCTAATCAAGACAAGGGGAGTAACTCACATGGTAACAAATTACTCGACTTGTGCAAGGCTACCTCACTACGTATAGCAAATGGTCATCTGCACGATGATATTTGCAGAAATTATACTTATTTCAATAATTCAGCTAGTTCAGTCATAGATTATCTATTATTACATGAACAAGATTTCAATTGTGTGAACACATTTAAAGTTGGTGTCTTTAATGAATTTAGCGACCACGCTCCGTTGCATATACATATTTGCTGTCCGCTCGTTGACAAAATAGTAGACTGTGTAGAGCAACACGAATACACTACTTGGTCCGATGTTCATATGAATGAATTCCGTACAGGTTTAATAAGTAAATTGCCATATTTTAATCGCATTATTCATGATTATCATAGCAATGGTTAAAATGATACTGATACATTGGTGAAATCATTTACGTCTATTATGCGTGAAGTGAGCGACCCACTTTTTCATAAGATATCACTCAAAATGACACGATTTTTAAACATAGTTGATGATACTAACAAGTGGTTTGACGATGATTGCAAACTACACAAACATAATTATAAGCAAGCTCTAGTACGGTTTAATAGATGTCGATCCACGGAAAATAGGACAGAACTGACGAGGCTAAAGGCCATCTATAAAAGATGCATTAAGTCTAAACGACATCGTTATAAATTAAAGCAGGCTCAGGAGTTTGAATCCCTAAAACTATGTAAGCCTCGAGAATTCTGGAAGCATTTTAGGAAGTCAACTAATAAGAAAAGTGCTAATATTTCGTCTGATGCTTTCTTCAAACATTTTGCTACTATGTTCGACGATATAAAACAGTCTAAGCATACAGAATCTGAAGAATTTAATGAAACAAACGATTTCAATGCATCAAATATCATATTTAAGGATTTAGATCTACCTATTACTTACACTGAGGTAAAAGATGCAATAAAATCTCTTAAGCGAAATAAAGCCACGTCTGATGACAATTTGTTAAATGAATATTTCTTAGAAACGGGCGATATTTTAGCTAGCCACATCGTTGATATTTTTAATGTTATTTTAAACTCCGGCAATTTCCCAGAAAGCTGGACAAAGGGTTTTATTGTACCTGTATACAAAAAAGGTGACAAAGATGACGCCAAAAATTATCGAGGCATTACCCTATTAAGTAACTTTGGTAAATTAATTGCATATTAAATAGTCGCATTACAAACTGGTGTGAAAACAATACTATTATTTCCGATGCACAATTTGGATTTCGTAAGGGTCGTTCGACAGTAGATGCAATTTTTATTTTGCATTCTTTAATTGAACACATATTAAACAAGAACAATAGATTATACTGTTCCTTTATTGATATGAAACAGTGTTTTGACAGTATATACCGTAATGCATTGTGGCTAAAATTATATAAGCTAGGCCTTAATGGTAAGATCCTAAGGATAATACGTGCAATGTATCAATCCGTTAAATCGTGTATAAAGCTTAACTGTAACACATACACAGACTTCTTCGATATCTCAATCGGACTACGCCAAGGGGAAATCATTTCGCCAATAATGTGGGCTTTGTTTGTGGAAGACCTTGAATTATACTTACAGGACACGATTAATAGTGGCATTAATATTAATGACATATGTTTGATTTTATTACTGTTCGCGGATGACATGGTTCTAATTGGCTTAACACCAGTTGACCTGCAAAATACATTAAATAATCTAAGTATATATTATATAAGTCGAAGATAATGGTGTTCCGTAAACGGGGTGGGCTAAAGAGAGGAGAGCAATGGTTTTATAGGGGAGGTGCCGTCGAGGTGGTCAATGACTTTAACTACGTTGGTGTTACACTTAACTATACCGGTAATTTAAATTCACAAAAACTCCATGGCAAAGGCCTAAAAGCTATGAACATACTAACAGCTAATCTACGTAAACACAAGACAAAACCAAAAACCGCTCTCCAGCTCTTCGATGCTCTAGTATCATCCATTTTACATTACGGAAGTGAAATAGGAGGATTTTCAAAAGCTAAAAATTTAGAGACATTGCACTTGAAATTCTGCAAGTTAGTTCTTGGTGTTAAGCAATCAACTAGTAATGTAGCTGTATATTATGAACTTGGAAGATACCCATTGTATATATGTAGATATGTAAAAGTTGTAAAATATTGGTTAAAAATAGTTACAACGGAAAATATAATTATTAAGTCGATGATACAAACGTGTCTAGATGATTTAGTAACTGGCAAAGGTAAATTGGTTGTCCAGAGTTAAGGAATTGCTAAGTAAATTTGGCTTTTTGTATATATGGGAAAACCCACATGTCATCGACCACACTCAGTTTATTTCTGACTCTAAACAAAGGATTATAGATGATTTTCTGCAGATATCACAAGCTGATCTTCGAATAAATAAGGTACTTACATTATATAAAAATGTAAAGATTAATTTTGGTTACGAATCGTACTTAGATATAATATTAAGCAGAAAATTAAGAATTGCATTTACAAAATTGAGACTATCAGCGCACAACTTACGGATTGAAACAGGCAGATATGGTAGAAACCGTATTGATCAAAACGAACGGTTAGGTTTATTGTGTAATACAAACAACGTGGAAGATGAGTTTCATTTCATGTTTAAATGTGAAGTGTATAGTACATTAAGAAAAATATATTAAACGTTCATATTCTAATCGACCAAGTATGTTCAAATTATTGCAAATATTTCAATGTGACAATTCCCCAGAGCTGGTTAACTTTAGTAAATATATTCATGAAGCTTTATCCCTTCGTAATTCACTAGTTTAGGATATATGAATTACCAGTTGAATACTCACTCCCTACACTCTTAATACAGTCATGATCATGTTTTGCATAGTCTATAATCCTTCATGACATTGTCATTATTTTTCCATGTATGTCCATAATCATTACATCATTTGTCCATCCTCATCATGATTGCATATATCATAATATTGTACTATATATATTTTAAATATGTTTAAATGTTACAGACGAGAAACTGTAAAGTTTAAGTCTTAATAAAGCATTCTTCTTCTTCTTCTTCTTCTTCATGACCCACTCGGCTATCCATAGTTTCTACATATACTTTTAAACTTTATTTATTTTACAACGATTGCGAAGCAAGTTTTTTAACAACTTATATTAATCACTCTCGTTGGCGCGGATGAAAGCGTACCGGTAAATGTGGTCATTCGTGTGGGAGGAAACCGGAACACCCGGGGAAAACCCACCTGTCCGATCTGGCGACCATCGTACCGTCTCATATACTTACTGGTCCGAGGATCGAACCCGGGTTACATTGGTGAGAAGCAAGCGCGCTAATCGGACAGCCAATACATATCATACGTGTCACATATTATGATTAATACATAAAGTCTCCAAAATTAAAATGCTGAACTTGCATTTTTACAACTTTTCAGGAGACACAAAAAACTGGCATAGCATTAGGTTTTAATTTGTTGAAATGCATTTTGGATATGTTTACATGGAAATGTTGGCTATATTTTACATGACATACGGTATATGTTTACATGGAAATGTTGGCTATATTTTACATGACATACGGTATATGTTTACATGGAAATGTTGGCTATATTTTACATGACATACGGTATATGTTTACATGGAAATGTTGGCTATATTTTACATGACATACGGTATATGTTTACATGGAAATGTTGGCTATATTTTACATGACATACGGTATATGTTTACATGGAAATGTTGGCTATATTTTACATGACATACGGTATATGTTTACATGGAAATGTTGGCTATATTTTACAGGACATATGGTATATGTTTACATGGAAACGCTGACAATAGATTACCTGAGAATTCCTTTATAAAGGTGCTTTGGTGTATGGCTGTTTATAATCTCCACATGGAAACAATAACTATATTTCTTTAAAACTGAATAATCCGAAGCTTTCACTTGTTTATAAAACAGGATAAAAGTTCTGAAATAAGAAAAAATACAACTTGACAAGATATACATGTGTTAGTTTCTAGATGAGCCGGCGTGGCTGAGTGGTATATTGACTGTCAGTCACTTGGCCCACATAACTGATCGTATCACATACATTGACACTCCTGCAAACACCAATATTACATACATTGACTCCTGCAAACATCAATATCACATATATTGACACTCATGCAAACATCAATATCACATACATTGACACTCCTGCAAACACCAATATCACATACATTGACACTCCTGCAAACACCAATATCACATACATTGACCTGCACTCGTATTAAGTCTGCCTCCTGACTTGTATACCACTGCAACCTATCATCACTGATGGTCATGGAGTTGAGCCATGCTCAGGCCATGTCTCTCTATATGAAAACGTTGGCAGTTTCTTACGGAGGTAGGTGCACCAAGTACTAGTGGGCATGGGTTCGAGCCCCGCTCATGCCGTGTCTCTCTATATGAAAATGTTGGCAGTTTCTTACGGAGGTAGGTGCACCAAGTACTGGTTAACCGCTGGAGCCTGCCAATGAAAGGTGTTGTAAGGTAAATTGCCCACCGGATAATAGCCCAAAATGGCGCTGATGAAGGCGTAAAACCCGGAACAAACAAACAAACAAACACTCGTAATAAAGGTCAGCAGATCATACAGGATACACCCCTTATACAGCCCCGGTAATCTGCATGTAGGAGGGGTCGGTATCCTGAATACGTATCATTGATTATGAAAGATAAATGGCTGCAGTATATGTATGGAGATTGTGTGGTATGTAAGCCTACGTCTCTGTATGTTCCAATGAGCAGAGAGCTCTCTAACCCAGCGTTCAAGCTGCATATAACATTAGTCTGTTACAGGTCCAGCTGGCTTGCGGAAGGTCGATGGTTCTACCCAGGTACATGTATGTGTCTGAAATACAGCTCTGAGGGGCACACAAGGTCTTCCTCCACCAATAATAGCTGGAGAATCGCCGTATGACCGAAGCTGTTGGTGCAACTTTAACTGCCAAAACGCGAAGAAAACTTTAAACCCCAAAACATACCGGTACAATAGTTACAGTTTCTTCACTTACCCTCCGGATCCTGGGAGTATTAAATGAGATCCATCCGAGGCACATTCTATGAGATCCTTATGATTGAGATGTGATGCTGACGATATGAAGTTCTTGATGAGCGTGTCGTATCTAGCCTGGGTTAGCTCCTGTAGTCCATATAACACTGGATTTCTCTCTCTGCAACAAGTAAAACCACAACAAACTTGGTAAATGTAAATCAGGTTATAGTTTTATCTTATTTTTCGGGACAATCAAAGGTACATGAACAGTGAAAGTTTATCACATAAATTTGCTTGTATTCAGTGTAGCACAGCCATCACATATTTTCTTATATCACCACACGTGTAATAACACCTGGAAGGATTCTGATTGGTCGTGGCATGACTTTGACAGCTTGCAATACACTATCAACAAATAGATTTTGTTTGTTAGCCTGGGTTCCATTCAGTCTGTCGATTTATCACTTTTTTTACTTCTGGCAAAATGCCAGCCTGGGAAAACCTGATTTCCGAGCGTAGCGCCACCTACATACACCCTTGTTTTTGTGGGTGTTGATTTAAAAACGACAACTCTTCTCTGCAAGATCACTAAAATTAGAAACAGATTTTTTTCGAAAATACACGAATAGTCTCATTTATATTGCAAAAATGTGTCAACATATAATTTCACATTTCTACATTATATCAATGAGACGACAGATTTTAACTATTACGTTTCTGTGGTATGTCATGTTATATTGCGTGGTTTACGCCTGCATCAGCACCATTTTGGGCTATATCGCCGGCGGGCAGTTTACCTAACAACACCTTTCCTGGGCAGGCTCCAGCGGTTAACCAGTACTTGGGTGCACCAACCTCCGTAAGAAACTGCCAACTTTTTCATATAAATGAGACACGGCCTGAGCAGGGCTCGAACCCGTGACCATCAGTGATGATAGGTTACAGTGGTATACAAGTCAGCGACCTTAACCACTCGACCACGGAGGCGGACCGTTTCTGTGGTAACAGATAGATTTGGCGTAATTGAATTAAGTAGGACTTAAATCTTGAGCAAATATGTCAAATCAGACGCACACTTTACTTTTTAAAACTATTTACAGTTCCGGAGACACGTAAAATATAGCGTCCAATTATACAGTTTTTTCAACATTGCAGTGCATCGCTTTCGATTCAAGAATGTCATTAATTAAGTCACATGCTAATGCCTATTAATAGGATTAATGATAATCAATCTTTACACGGAATACACCCCAGGTTTCCCCAGACGTTGATATTACCAGAAGTCGTGATAGCGCAGTGGATGCGCGTTCGCTTCAGGTTCGAAAGGTCCGGAGTTCGAACCCGGCTGGAGCCATTACGATTGTGCCCTTAGGCAAGGCATTTAAATTCCACATTGCATCAGGAATGAGGTCTCGAGAGTGATTAATATAAGTTGAAAGAACTTGTTTCGCAATCGAGCTAAAATAAATTTGTATAAACTATTACCAGACACTCGATATGGCTCAAATAATCGTCTCTGTGTATTATATATCAACGCCTGTTCCCAGGCTAGTTGTTTGTGTTCATGCGTTATTTGTTGATAACAACTTCTTAGATCAATAAAATGCTAAATATGCACTAGTAGTATACAGTGATTAAAAATATTGTGTTGATTATTTGCATGAAGTTGTTTGGTTTATACATATTTATCACATAAACTATGGTGCGGGAGTTTAATAAAGCCATGTCATAAATTCGGTAATACACTAGTGTATTAAATATGCAAATGAGGCAAATGCGTGGGCGAATCACATAGCGATTCGCAGTGACATACATTTTTACATCAACTAGCACGCGCTGTGTAACTTTGATTGTGACGTCATTTGCCAAAACATCGTGTACATTTTGGATTTGTATTTGTTAAAAAAGACTGTTTGAAAATAATTTAAGTGTTTAATATTGAATTGTTGCACATGATATGTTGTGATAGTTTAAAAACTGTTTACAAAGGAAGAAAATAAAAAAATTGGAGTATTTAGTGTCGCACTATTTTCTTGGCCCATTAAGTAGAAACCGCAGTTCAATCGTGACACACTTTTACTGCGTATTTGGTTTATGTGATAAAAAGAATCTTACATTCGTGTCTTTCCATATTGAATTTATTCAACTTGTTTAATAAATTCAATATGGAAAGCCACTCATGTAAGATCCTCTATTCATTTTCTATCATGTACATGATTATTTACAACAATTATAATAAGGAATTGGACAGAAATGGAGTTGTTTTATTATCAGGGACTATTTACTATGGCCTACGGATGCGCTAATTTGATAAGGCTCATAAATATACTGGTAAACAGTTCTAAATGTATTTTTTTTCTTCACATTTATGGTTGTTGTTATTGTCGTAATGTGATAAAAAGGACCTTACACTCGTTTCATAAAATATGGTATGAAATCACGACTCGTGTAAAATTCTATATATATTTTCAATTTTTATACGATCACCAACTTGTAACTTGTGGAACTGACAATACAAACCATATATATATTCACCAAATATTAACTCTGTGAATAGAATCTGATGGTCTCACTGGGAGAAAAATTTTAATTTGTAATTTCAAAACAAGAAAATAAATTATTTTAATACAGTGAAAGAACCTCTCTAAACCGGACATCTTCGGGACTGGATAAAAGGTCCGGTTTACAGAGGTTTCCTGTTTTCAGAGGTTTTTTATTGATGTGTTTTCAAAACTGCATATAACCTTTATAAAGTACATATGCCTTTATAGTTTATACTGTATTATTGATAAGAATTGATAACATTCCGATTGCCTAATTAGGTTAATTTTATCCTCAAGGGACAGCTCAATTCTTCTACGTTTAGACAGCGGTTGTGACATGATTGAAACAAATATAAAGTGATGAAATATTTTTGAAAAACAGTTCTTTAAATATTATTTTGTAAAACAAATGGTCAAAAGTTGCGAAAATCATAATTATCTTGTGTGAAAATCCTTTATTCGTTATCAAACAAGTTTTATAATTGCCTATAGGATAGTAATCTACACGTGATTATAACATAATCCCCCAGTTAGCCGACAAATTAACTGTACATGAGTGCTAATTGCAGTAGTCATTAATCAGCCTGACATCTTATAATCTTGCGCGGTTATCACACGTTCATAGATCAAACGCGCACCGTTAAAAACGAGATTGGAAAGTGTCAGCAGCGTGTCAATTTATGACGGAATACACAAACAAATTCTACACTTTTTAGTTTATTGATGAAGACCTATGTCGCCTAAAAGTTGTTCCGGTTTTGGGAGGTGAAATTACATCAAACTGTACCCAAATTATGCAAATTTTTCGTCCGGTTTCCGGAGTTGAGAGGTTTCGGTTTTCAGTGATTTTATGTAAGAAGTAAAGAAGAAACAATTCGGGACTTTCAAAAACGTCCGGTTTTAGGAGTATTCCGATTTAGAGAGGGTCCGGTTTTGGGAGGTTCCACTGTATATGCATAATTTGCTGAAATAAATTTGCATTATATTAATGTCATATGTTTTTATATAAATATTTATCTGTCTGTCAGCCTGCCTGTCCGCCCGCATACACGACTGTCCACCCACCCGCTTGAAACCTGCATGTCTGGTCCTGGTCTGGTCCGGTCCGGTCCGACCGTCCGTCTGTCTGTCTGTCTGTCTGTATGTCAACAGATTAAGGAAAGGGATTCGAATAAGTTACTATATAACTTTTTTCCCAGTCATAATTGTACTGTTGCAACTATTCCTATGTTATGTACCATTCTTGAATAAAATATTGTTTAAACTAACTTACAGATTTGTCTCCCTTGGTCTGTTAAACAGACTGACTAGATAATCTTCATCGGAGTTAAATCCCTCGTATGGCTGTCTGTAGACACGCGAGACATCTGGTACGAGCATGTAACCTCCGTGTGACTCGTTATACTGCGGCAATGACCAACCGTACCACACTCTAGAATCAAATATAAATGGAAATTAGAACTAGCAAATTAGCATAGTGACATAGCTACATAGTTACATAACTACAGAGTGACATAGCTACATAGTGACATAGCTACATAGTGACCTACAAACTGTTTGACATAGTGACCTACAAACTGTTTGACATAGTGACCTACAAACTGCTTGACATAGTGATCAACATTGTGACCTATATAGGGAATGTCACAGTGACCAACATAGTCATTAAACAATGTGACCTATATACGGAATATCACAGTGACCTACATAGTCATAGACAATGTGACCAATATAGAGATTGTCACAGTGACCTACATAGTTATGGACAATGTGATCTATATAGGGATTGTCACAGTGAGCAACATAGACAATGTGACCTATATAGGGAATGTCACAATGACCTACATAGTCATTGACAATGTGACCTATATAGGGAATGTCACAGTGACCTACATAGTCATTGACAATGTGACCTATATAGGGAATGTCACAATGACCTACATAGTCATTGACATAGTGACCTATATAGGGAATGTCACAGTGACCTACATAGTCATTGACATAGTGGCCTATATAGGGAATGTCACAATGACCTACATAGTCATTGACATAGTGACCTATATAGGGAATGCCACAGTGACCTACATAGTCATTGACAATGTGACCTATATAGGGAATGTCACAATGACCTACATAGTCATTGACATAGTGGCCTCTGATGATGAGAGAGTTGCATGGCAATCTTCCCAATTCTAAAATATGAGTTATTTTTAAAAGCAATTAGTTTAGTGAACATTGTGCACAAACCTGTCGTTACAGCACGACCTCAAGCTGCCTTTCATTCTGCCAGTATATACAGACATCTTGATCATAAACGCCAGGCCTGGGAAATCTTCTACTCGGTATACCAACGACTCATTACTAGAGGTCTCTTCAAATCCTGCAAGAAGTTTTTTCAAGCGTAATCATATTTTATTTGCTATTTACAGTTTCAAGATATACAATACAACTCTTAAATTGTGACAGTGCAGTGGTAGTGCAGTGGTAGTGCAGTGGTAGTACAGTAGTAGCGCAGTGGTAGTGCAGTGGTAGTGCAGTGGTAGTGCAGTGGTAGTACAGTAGTAGCGCAGTGGTAGTACAGTGGTAGTGCAGTGGTAGTACAGTAGTAGCGCAGTGGTAGTGCAGTGGTAGTGCAGTGGTAGTGCAGTGGTAGTACAGTAGTAGTGCAGTGGTAGTGCAGTAGTAGTGCAGTGGTAGTGCAGTGGTAGTACAGTAGTAGTGCAGTGGTAGTGCAGTGGTAGCGCATTCAGGTGCGAAAGACACGTGTTCATGCCCAGCTGTAGCCGTTACGATTGTGCCCTTAGGCAAGGCATTTAAATTCCACATTGCTTCTTTCTCTCCCTAATGGCGATGGATTCCATCAGGAATGATGTCTCCAGAGTGATTAATATAAGTTGAAAGAACTTGTTTCGCATTCGAGCTAAAATAAATATGTATAAACTAACTCTTTTATTGCATTAAAACATATCATATTACACATCCTGCACAGACATAACACTATTTTCATGATAAATTAACCAAAATAGATCAATTAAAATAAGTTTAAAGTGACATTACATGGCAGAAAGCCGAATAAAACACATTGCTACTACAAATACAAATACATTCTAACACTAACATTGAATCAATAAACAATGTTTTTGTGGTCGACAAACTTTCAAAACTGAAATTAGGATTTCCTAGAACGGTCATCTACGCTCCTGAATTGGCATTTGTTTGTCATTGAAGTTAATACTAAACGCGTGATACTGTCGTTTAGAGATAATTTAACTAAGATTTGTCTACAAATAAATATGCAAATGAGATATAACGGTAAATCTGTACCATAAATCGTGTTATTCAGGACACACGCGTTGCATTACGCATGGATGTTGACACTATTTACATTATTTTGTTATGTCAACAAACCGCTTATACGACGTTTGTTTATTAGTTGAAATACTCAGTTTTTGAGGCAAATATTTGGTGACAAATTATACCATATAATAGGAAATTACATTTTGTAGACATTTGCGATTTCACTGATGTAGTGTCGCTTTAAATGTTCTTCAAGAAAAATAGCTGAATAATTGGCAATCTGCAGATTTGTCCACAGGAGTTTGGTGAGAAATAATGGTTTTCTCTTGTAAATTAACATATTTACTGTCTAAATTATGTTTCTTCAATGAACTCTAATACAGGGGTTACACCATTTTCCAATGAACAACCTTGAACTTGTAGGCATGGCATTTCTATGGTAACAGAACACGATTGGCCACTCTCTTATTTACATGAGTCACGTCATCATGCTAGACACACGGCTTTACAAAACCTGCATTGTGGCACGACGCTAGATCATTTCTTATTCTAATAGACACCTACATGTATAAAGACGATAAAGTCATTTTCATAATTTATAAGTTCATAAATAGGTCTCCTATTATTCTCACTAAAAATAAATAAAAAGTTTAAACTTGATTTATATTACAACGATTGCGAAACAAGTTTTAACAACTTATATTAACCACTCTCGTTGGCGCGGATGAAAGCGTATATGTGGGCATTCGTGTGGGAGGAAACCGGAGTACCCGGAGAAAACCCACCTGTCCGATCTGGCGACCACCGTACCATCTCACATACTTCCCGGTCAAGTATCGAACCCATGTTGCATTGGTGAGAAGCGAGCGCGCTAACCACTGCGCTAATCGGACAGCCAAATAAAAATATATCTTCAAATTCTCACCATTAAAGTTAAATGCTGAAACACCTAGTAGTGATGTATCCTGGTCTAATAAAGACGAACACTGGGCCAGAAAATAGAGATAGTCTGGCGATAGCACCAATTCTTCCTCAATAACAATAAGGTACTTCTGAAAATATAACATAACATACATTTTTGTATTTATTTCCACAACAGCATGTGTACATTATTATTATTATTATTATTATACAGTATATACATTATACTGCAGCATCATCCTACATGTCCTAGCTCTCAGACTGGATGCCATTCTACGTGTCCTAGTTCTCAGATTAGGTGTCATCCTACAAGTCCTAGATCTCACAGACTGGGTGTCATCCTACATGTCCTAGCTCTCAGACTGGATGCCATCCTACATGTCCTAGCTCTCAGACTGGGTGTCATCCTACATGTCCTAGCTCTCAGACTGGGTGTCATCCTACATGTCCTAGATCTCAGACTGGGTGTCATCCTACAAGTCCTAGATCTCAGACTGGGTGTCATCCTACAAGTCCTAGATCTCAGACTGGGTGTCATCCTACATGTCCTAGATCTCAGACTGGGTGTCATCCTACAAGTCCTAGATCTCACAGACTGGGTGTCATCCTACATGTCCTAGCTCTCAGACTGGGTGTCATCCTACATGTCCTAGCTCTCAGACTGGGTGTCATCCTACATGTCCTAGATCTCAGACTGGGTGTCATTCTACAAGTCCTAGCTCTCTGGGTATCATCCTACATGTCCTAGCTCTCAGATTAGGTGTCATCCTACATGTCCTAGCTCTCAGACTGGGTGTCATCCTACATGTCCTAGATCTCAGACTGGGTGTCATTCTACAAGTTCTAGATCTCAAACTGGGTGTCATACTTAGTAGACTGTAATCTATTCAGACTGAGCCTCTCGACTAGCAGATTTTTTAGTGGAGTCTCAATGTTGTAATGGGGCTACATTGCCTGTCTCGCAACAAGAAGGTTGCAAGCGCGATCCATGTAAGAACCACGGTTGTAATGTCTTTAGAGAAGACAATTTCTACCACATAGTCTTTACTCTCTGCCTCAAGGCTATGGATTACATCAGGAATGAGGTATTTTCTCTCTGCCTCATTGCTATAGATTCCATCAGGAATGAGGTATTTTCTCTCTGCCTCATTGCTATAGATTCCATCAGGAATGAGGTATTTTCTCTTTGCCTCATTGCTATAGATTCCATCAGGAATGAGGTATTTTCTCTCTGCCTCATTGCTATAGATTCCATCAGGAATGAGGTATTTTCTCTCTGCCTCATTGCTATAGATTCCATCAGGAATGAGGTATTTTCTCTCTGCCTCATTGCTATAGATTCCATCAGGAATGAGGTATTTTCTCTCTGCCTCATTGCTATAGATTCCATCAGGAATGAGGTATTTTCTCTTTGCCTCATTGCTATAGATTCCATCAGGAATGAGGTATTTTCTCTCTGCCTCATTGCTATAGATTCCATCAGGAATGAGGTATTTTCTCTGCCTCATTGCTATAGATACCACAAGGAATGAGGTATTTTCTCTTTGCCTCATTGCTATAGATTCCATCAGGAATGAGGTATTTTCTCTTTGCCTCATTGCTATAGATTCAATCAGGAATGAGGTATTTTCTCTTTGCCTCATTGCTATAGATTCCATCAGGAATGAGGTATTTTCTCTTTGCCTCATTGCTATAGATTCCACCAGGAATGGGGTATTTTCTCTTTGCCTCATTGCTATAGATTCCACCAGGAATGAGGTATTTTCTCTTTGCCTCATTGCTATAGATTCCATCAGGAATGAGGTATTTTCTCTCTGCCTCAAGGCTATGGATTCCATCAGGAATGAGGTATTTTCTCTTTGCCTCATTGCTATAGATTCCACCATGAATGAGGTATTTTCTCTCTCCCTCAAGGTAATGGATTCAATAAGGAATGAGGTCTCTTGTCTCTCCCTCATGGTGATGGATTCCATCAGGAATAAGGTCTTAAATTTCTCCCTCAAGGTGATGGATTCCATCAGGAACCAGGTACTGAAGCAATTAGTCTAGTTGTAATACCTTGTTTCACATTCAAAATAAAATCAACTCTGTATAAACTAAACTTACAGCATTGGGGAAAAGTTTGGCACCTTTTTCTATAGCTTTTGTCATTTGATCTGCAATACAAAGCATTAATGTAAATGATGAAGCTGATTAAGTTGATGTAAATGATGAAGCTGATTAACTTGATGTAAATGATGAAGCTGATTAAGTTGATGTAAATGATGAAGCTGATCAAGTTGATGAAAACAATGAAGCTGATTAAGTTGGTGTAAATGATGAAACTGATTAAGTTGGTGTAAATGATGTAGTTGATGTAAATGATGTAGTTGATGTAAATGATGAAGTTGATGTAAATGATGAAGCTGATGAAGTTGATGTAAATGATGAAGTTGATGTAATTGATGAAGTTGATTAGGTTGGTGACAATGATGAAGTTGGTGTAAATGATGAAGCTGATTAAGTTGGTGTAAATGATGAAGCTGATTAAATTAATGTAAATGATGAAGCTGATTAAGTGATGAAGCTGATTAAGTTGACACAAATGATGAAGCTAATTAAGTAAACAAATAATGTGATGAATTTAATATATGAGACACATTGTCTCTAGATACAAATACTGTGATGGAGAGATACAAGAGAACCCTACTACAAACATGAGGAGAATAAAACAATAACTAGCTAGAGAATAGCACACAGAGAGATACAAACCTCCGCGCTGATACTGAACACTGCCTGTTGTTTATAGATTTTTTTGAAACTTTGTGGATATATAATGGGTGGGCAAACAATGAATGATTTCAATTTTTTGGGAGAAATCATTAAAGGCCTGTAGTTAGGGTGGTCAGCTAATTGTCCTTGACCAATTATTCCCAAATTCCTACCACTTCCTCCGACACTAACTCTCTACATATCCACAGTTCCATCAAGATCCATCAACACAGGCAGACACACATAGACGCAGTCAAAACCAATAGTGTCCGTCCCCACTGAAATCCATCAACCCAGATAGACACACATAGACACAGTCAAAACCAATAGTGTCCGTCCCCGCTGAAACCCATCAACACAGGCAGACACACATAGATGCAGTCAAAACCAATAGTGTCCGTCCCCGCTGAAACCCATCAACACAGGCAGACACACATAGATGTAGTCAAAACCAATAGTGTCCGTCCCCGCTGAAACCCATCAACACAGGCAGACACACATAGATGCAGTCAAAACCAATAGTGTCCATCCCCGCTGAAATCCATCAACACAGGCAGACACACATAGATCAGTCTTCCCGAAATCCGTAGGACCGCCTGACATGTCAGACAAAAAATCCTTCGGTCAGACAAAATATATTGACAGTTTAAGTGCATTTTAATCATTTGTCTGACCGGTGTCAGACAAACTCTGGCAAAGTTTCATGAAGACTGATAGATGCAGTCAAAACCAATAGTGTCCGTCCCCACTGAAATCCTTCAACACAGGCAGACACACAAAGACGCAGTCAAAACCAATAGTGTCCGTCCCCACTGAAATCCTTCAACACAGGCAGACATACATAGAAGCAGTCAAAACCAATAGTGTCCGTCCACTCTGAAATCCTTCAACACAGGCAGACACACATAGACGCAGTCAAAACCAATAGTGTCCGTCCCCGCTGAAATCCATCAACACAGGCAGACACACATAGACGCAGTCAAAACCAATAGTGTCCGTCCCCGCTGAAATCCATCACCACAGGCAGACACACATAGACGCAGTCAAAACCAATAGTGTCCATCCCCGCTGAAATCCATCAACACAGGCAGACACACATAGACGCAGTCAAAACCAATAGTGTCCGTCCCCACTGAAACCCATCAACACAGCCAGACACACATAGACGCAGTCAAAACCAATAGTGTCCGTCCCCACTGAAACCCATCAACCCAGATAGACACACATAGACGCAGTCAAAACCAATAGTGTCCGTCCCCGCTGAAATCCATCAACCCAGATAGACACACATAGACGCAGTCAAAACCAATAGTGTCCGTCCACTCTGAAATCCATCACCACAGGCAGACACACATAGATGCAGTCAAAACCAATAGTGTCAGTCCCCGCTGAAACCCATCAACACAGGCAGACACACATAGATGCAGTCAAAACCAATAGTGTCCGTCCCCGCTGAAACCCATCAACACAGGCAGACACACATAGATGCAGTCAAAACCAATAGTGTCCGTCCCCGCTGAAATCCATCAACACAGGCAGACACACATAGATGCAGTCAAAACCAATAGTGTCCGTTCCCGCTGAAATCCATCAACACAGGCAGACACACATAATGCAGTCAAAACCAATAGTGTCCGTCCCCGCTGAAACCCATCAACACAGGCAGACACACATAGATGCAGTCAAAACCAATAGTGTCCATCCCCGCTGAAATCCATCAACACAGGCAGATACACATAGACACAGTCAAAACCAATAGTGTCCGTTCCCGCTGAAACCCATCAGCACAGGCAGACACACATAGACGCAGTCAAAACCAATAGTGTCCGTCCATGCTGAAACCCATCAGCACAGGCAGACACACATAGACGCAGTCAAAACCAATAGTGTCCGTCCCCGCTGAAATCCACTAATCAAATTAGCACATTTCAGCATACTGATACTGGTAATTCTATAGGGAATACCCTACCTGCATAGATAACACTACCCTCCAGGCTCACATTTCTAAAGCCAAACAATTTTGCAAGTTCGGCTTGTTCCGGAAACTTCTCATCATACGCGATCTGCAACATGTACAATGTATAAACACTACATAACCGAACAACCAATAGCATACATGCATACACATGACAATGTATAAACACTACATAACCGAACAATCAATAGCATTCATGCATACACATGACAATGTATAAACACTATATAACCGAACAACTAATAGCATTCATGCATACACATGACAATGTATAAACACTACATAACCGAACAACCAATAGCATACATGCATACACATGTACAATGTATAAACACTACATAACCGAACAACCAATAGCATACATGCATACACATGTACAATGTATAAACACTACATAACTGAACAACCAATAGCATACATGCATACACATGTACAATGTATAAACACTACATAACCGAACAACCAATAGCATACATGCATACACATGTACAATGTATAAACACTACATAACTGAACAACCAATAGCATACATGCATACACATGTACAATGTATAAACACTACATAACTGAACAACCAATAGCACACATGCATACACATGACAATGTATAAACACTACATAACTGAACAACCAATAGCAAACATGCATACACATGACAATGTATAAACACTACATAACTGAACAACCAATAGCATACATGCATACACATGTACAATGTATAAACACTACATAACTGAACAACCAATAGCATACATGCATACACATGTACAATGTATAAACACTACATAACTGAACAACCAATAGCATACATGCATACACATGTACAATGTATAAACACTACATAACTGAACAACCAATAGCATACATGCATACACATGACAATGTATAAACACTACATAACTGAACAACCAATAGCATACATGCATACACATGTACAATGTATAAACACTACATAACTGAACAACCAATAGCATACATGCATACACATGTACAATGTATAAACACTACATAACTGAACAACCAATAGCATACATGCATACACATGTACAATGTATAAACACTACATAACTAACAACCAATAGCATACATACACATGACAATGTATAACACACATAACGAACAACCAATAGCATACATGCATACACATGACAATGTATAAACACTACATAACTGAACAACCAATAGCATACATGCATACACATGACAATGTATAAACACTACATAACTGAACAACCAATAGCATACATGCATACACATGACAATGTATAAACACTACATACACATGACAATGCATAAACACTACATAACTGAACAACCAATAGCATACATGCATACACATGTACAATGTATAAACACTACATACACATGACAATGTATAAACACTACATAACCGAACAACCAATAGCAAACATGCATACACATGACAATGTATAAACACTACATACACATGACAATGTATAAACACTACATACACATGACAATGTATAAACACTACATAACCGAACAACCAATAGCAAACATGCATACACATGACAATGTATAAACACTACATAACCGAACAACCAATAGCATACATGCATACACATGTACAATGTATAAACACTACATAACCGAACAACCAATAGCATACATGCATACACATGTACAATGTATAAACACTACATAACTGAACAACCAATAGCATACATGCATACACATGTACAATGTATAAACACTACATAACTGAACAACCAATAGCATACATGCATACACATGACAATGTATAAACACTACATAACTGAACAACCAATAGCATACATGCATACACATGACAATGTATAAACACTACATAACTGAACAACCAATAGCAAACATGCATACACATGACAATGTATAAACACTACATACACATGACAATGCATAAACACTACATAACTGAACAACCAATAGCATACATGCATACACATGTACAATGTATAAACACTACATAACTGAACAACCAATAGCATACATGCATACACATGTACAATGTATAAACATTACATAACTGAACAACCAATAGCAAACATGCATACACATGACAATGTATAAACATTACATAACTGAACAACCAATAGCAAACATGCATACACATGACAATGTATAAACACTACATAACTGAACAACCAATAGCAAACATGCATACACATGACAATGTATAAACACTACATAACCGAACAACCAATAGCATACATGCATACACATGTACAATGTATAAACACTACATAACTGAACAACCAATAGCATACATGCATACACATGACAATGTATAAACACTACATAACTGAACAACCAATAGCATACATGCATACACATGACAATGTATAAACACTACATAACTGAACAACCAATAGCAAACATGCATACACATGACAATGTATAAACACTACATAACTGAACAACCAATAGCATACATGCATACACATGACAATGTATAAACACTACATAACTGAACAACCAATAGCATACATGCATACACATGTACAATGTATAAACACTACATAACTGAACAACCAATAGCATACATGCATACACATGTACAATGTATAAACACTACATAACCGAACAACCAATAGCATACATGCATACACATGACAATGTATAAACACTACATAACCGAACAACCAATAGCATACATGCATACACATGACAATGTATAAACACTACATAACTGAACAACCAATAGCATACATGCATACACATGTACAATGTATAAACACTACATAACTGAACAACCAATAGCATACATGCATACACATGTACAATGTATAAACACTACATAACTGAACAACCAATAGCATACATGCATACACATGTACAATGTATAAACACTACATAACTGAACAACCAATAGCATACATGCATACACATGTACAATGTATAAACACTACATAACCGAACAACCAATAGCATACATGCATACACATGACAATGTATAAACACTACATAACTGAACAACCAATAGCATACATGCATACACATGACAATGTATAAACACTACATAACTGAACAACCAATAGCAAACATGCATACACATGACAATGTATAAACACTACATACACATGACAATGCATAAACACTACATAACTGAACAACCAATAGCATACATGCATACACATGTACAATGTATAAACACTACATACACATGACAATGTATAAACACTACATAACTGAACAACCAATAGCAAACATGCATACACATGACAATGTATAAACACTACATAACTGAACAACCAATAGCAAACATGCATACACATGACAATGTATAAACACTACATAACTGAACAACCAATAGCATACATGCATACACATGACAATGTATAAACACTACATAACTGAACAACCAATAGCATACATGCATACACATGACAATGTATAAACACTACATAACCGAACAACCAATAGCATACATGCATACACATGTACAATGTATAAACACTACATAACCGAACAACCAATAGCATACATGCATACACATGTACAATGTATAAACACTACATAACTGAACAACCAATAGCATACATGCATACACATGTACAATGTATAAACACTACATAACTGAACAACCAATAGCATACATGCATACACATGACAATGTATAAACACTACATAACTGAACAACCACATGCATACACATGTACAATGTATAAACACTACATAACTGAACAACCAATAGCATACATGCATACACATGTACAATGTATAAACACTACATAACTGAACAACCAATAGCAAACATGCATACACATGACAATGTATAAACACTACATAACTGAACAACCAATAGCATACATGCATACACATGTACAATGTATAAACACTACATAACTGAACAACCAATAGCAAACATGCATACACATGACAATGTATAAACACTACATAACTGAACAACCAATAGCATACATGCATACACATGTACAATGTATAAACACTACATAACTGAACAACCAATAGCATACATGCATACACATGTACAATGTATAAACACTACATAACTGAACAACCAATAGCATACATGCATACACATGACAATGTATAAACACTACATAACTGAACAACCAATAGCATACATGCATACACATGACAATGTATAAACACTACATAACTGAACAACCAATAGCATACATGCATACACATGTACAATGTATAAACACTACATAACTGAACAACCAATAGCATACATGCATACACATGTACAATGTATAAACACTACATAACTGAACAACCAATAGCATACATGCATACACATGTACAATGTATAAACACTACATAACTGAACAACCAATAGCATACATGCATACACATGTACAATGTATAAACACTACATAACTGAACAACCAATAGCATACATGCATACACATGTACAATGTATAAACACTACATAACTGAACAACCAATAGCATACATGCATACACATGACAATGTATAAACACTACATAACTGAACAACCAATAGCATACATGCATACACATGTACAATGTATAAACACTACATAACCGAACAACCAATAGCATACATGCATACACATGTACAATGTATAAACACTACATAACGAACAACCAATAGCATACATGCATACACATGACAATGTATAAACACTACATAACCGAACAACCAATAGCATACATGCATACACATGTACAATGTATAAACACTACATAACTGAACAACCAATAGCATACATGCATACACATGTACAATGTATAAACACTACATAACTGAACAACCAATAGCATACATGCATACACATGTACAATGTATAAACACTACATAACTGAACAACCAATAGCATACATGCATACACATGTACAATGTATAAACACTACATAACTGAACAACCAATAGCATACATGCATACACATGTACAATGTATAAACACTACATAACTGAACAACCAATAGCATACATGCATACACATGACAATGTATAAACACTACATAACTGAACAACCAAATGCATACACATGTACAATGTATAAACACTACATAACTGAACAACCAATAGCATACATGCATACACATGACAATGTATAAACACTACATAACTGAACAACCAATAGCAAACATGCATACACATGACAATGTATAAACACTACATAACTGAACAACCAATAGCATACATGCATACACATGTACAATGTATAAACACTACATAACTGAACAACCAATAGCAAACATGCATACACATGACAATGTATAAACACTACATAACTGAACAACCAATAGCATACATGCATACACATGTACAATGTATAAACACTACATAACTGAACAACCAATAGCATACATGCATACACATGTACAATGTATAAACACTACATAACTGAACAACCAATAGCATACATGCATACACATGACAATGTATAAACACTACATAACTGAACAACCAATAGCATACATGCATACACATGACAATGTATAAACACTACATAACTGAACAACCAATAGCATACATGCATACACATGTACAATGTATAAACACTACATAACCGAACAACCAATAGCATACATGCATACACATGTACAATGTATAAACACTACATAACTGAACAACCAATAGCATACATGCATACACATGACAATGTATAAACACTACATAACTGAACAACCAATAGCAAACATGCATACACATGACAATGTATAAACACTACATAACTGAACAACCAATAGCAAACATGCATACACATGACAATGTATAAACACTACATAACTGAACAACCAATAGCAAACATGCATACACATGACAATGTATAAACACTACATAACCGAACAACCAATAGCATACATGCATACACATGACAATGTATAAACACTACATAACTGAACAACCAATAGCATACATGCATACACATGTACAATGTATAAACACTACATAACTGAACAACCAATAGCATACATGCATACACATGTACAATGTATAAACACTACATAACTGAACAACCAATAGCATACATGCATACACATGTACAATGTATAAACACTACATAACTGAACAACCAATAGCATACATGCATACACATGTACAATGTATAAACACTACATAACTGAACAACCAATAGCATACATGCATACACATGACAATGTATAAACACTACATAACTGAACAACCAATAGCATACATGCATACACATGTACAATGTATAAACACTACATAACTGAACAACCAATAGCATACATGCATACACATGACAATGTATAAACACTACATAACTGAACAACCAATAGCATACATGCATACACATGTACAATGTATAAACACTACATAACTGAACAACCAATAGCATACATGCATACACATGACAATGTATAAACACTACATAACTGAACAACCAATAGCATACATGCATACACATGTACAATGTATAAACACTACATAACTGAACAACCAATAGCATACATGCATACACATGACAATGTATAAACACTACATAACTGAACAACCACATGCATACACATGACAATGTATAAACACTACATAACTGAACAACCAATAGCATACATGCATACACATGACAATGTATAAACACTACATAACTGAACAACCAATAGCATACATGCATACACATGTACAATGTATAAACACTACATAACTGAACAACCAATAGCATACATGCATACACATGTACAATGTATAAACACTACATAACTGAACAACCAATAGCATACATGCATACACATGTACAATGTATAAACACTACATAACCGAACAACCAATAGCATACATGCATACACATGACAATGTATAAACACTACATAACTGAACAACCAATAGCAAACATGCATACACATGTACAATGTATAAACACTACATAACTGAACAACCAATAGCATACATGCATACACATGACAATGTATAAACACTACATAACTGAACAACCAATAGCATACATGCATACACATGTACAATGTATAAACACTACATAACTGAACAACCAATAGCATACATGCATACACATGACAATGTATAAACACTACATAACTGAACAACCAATAGCATACATGCATACACATGTACAATGTATAAACACTACATAACTGAACAACCAATAGCATACATGCATACACATGACAATGTATAAACACTACATAACTGAACAACCACATGCATACACATGACAATGTATACACACTACATAACTGAACAACCAATAGCATACATGCATACACATGACAATGTATAAACACTACATAACTGAACAACCAATAGCATACATGCATACTCATGTACAACGTATAAACACTACATAACTCAACAACCAATAGCATACATGCATACACATGTACAATGTATAAACACTACATAACTGAATAACCAATAGCATACATGCATACACATGTACAATGTATAAACACTACATAACCGAACAATGTTATGTTATGTTATATTTCGGGTTTTACGCCTGCATCAGCACCATTTCGGGCTATATCGCCGGCGGGCAGTTTACCTAACAATACCTTTCCTGGGCAGGCTCCAGCGGTTAACCAGTACTTGGGTGCACCAACCTCCGTAAGAAACTGCCAACTTTCTCATATAAATGAGACACGGCCTGAGCGGGGCTCGAACCCGTGACCATCAGTGGTGATAGGTTACAGTGGTATACAAGTCAGCGACCTTAACCACTCGACCACGGAGGCGGACTCACATAACCGAACAACCAATAGCAAACATGCATACACATGTACAATGTATAAACACTACATAACTGAACAACCAATAGCAAACATGCTTATACATGTACAATGTATAAACACTACATAACTGAACAACCAATAGCATACATGCATACACATATACAATGTATAAACACTACATAACCGAACAACCAATAGCATACATGCATACACATGTACAATGTATAAACACTACATAACTGAACAACCAATAGCATACATGCATACACATGACAATGTATAAACACTACATAACCGAACAACCAATAGCATACATGCATACACATGTACAATGTATAAACACTACATAACCGAACAACCAATAGCATACATGCATACACATGTACAATGTATAAACACTACATAACCGAACAACCAATAGCACACATGCATACACATGTACAATGTATAAACATAACATAACTGAACAACCAATAGCATACATGCATACACATGTACAATGTATAAACACTACATAACTGAACAACCAATAGCATACATGCATACACATGTACAATGTATAAACACTACATAACCGAACAACCAATAGCATACATGCATACACATGTACAATGTATAAACACTACATAACTGAACAACCAATAGCATACATGCATACACATGTATACTGTATAAACACTACATAACTGAACAACCAATAGCATACATGCATACACATGACAATGTATAAACACTACATAACTGAACAACCAATAGCAAACATGCATACACATGACAATGTATAAACACTACATACACATGACAATGCATAAACACTACATAACTGAACAACCAATAGCATACATGCATACACATGACAATGTATAAACACTACATACACATGACAATGTATAAACACTACATAACCGAACAACCAATAGCAAACATGCATACACATGACAATGTATAAACACTACATAACTGAACAACCAATAGCATACATGCATACACATGACAATGTATAAACACTACATAACTGAACAACCACATGCATACACATGTACAATGTATAAACACTACATAACTGAACAACCAATAGCAAACATGCATACACATGTACAATGTATAAACACTACATAACTGAACAACCAATAGCAAACATGCATACACATGTACAATGTATAAACATTACATAACTGAACAACCAATAGCATACATGCATACACATGTACAATGTATAAACACTACATAACCGAACAACCAATAGCATACATGCATACACATGTATAATGTATAAACACTACATAACCGAACAACCAATAGCAAACATGCATACACATGTCTACAAGGTGACCACTAACACAGGTTTGACTGTAGAGGTGACCACTAACACAGGTTTGACAGTAGAGGTGACCACTAACACAGGTTTGACTGTAGAGGTGATCACTAACACAGGTTTGACTGTAGAGTATGTTATAGATGACAAAGGCATCCTGCTCTTTCCAAAGTGTGACGTCTTACAATTAACAAGAGTTACAAGATGGACTTCATGATGTTTTTGTGAAACTACATGCATACAGTCAAACCTGTGTTAGTGGTCACCTCTACAGTCAAACCTGTCTGTGTTAGTGGTGACCACTAACACAGACAGGTTTGACTGTAGAGGTGACTACTAACCACTAACACAGACAGGTTTGACTGTAGAGGTGACCACTAACACAGGTTTGACTGTATGCATGTAGTTTCACAAAAACATCATGAAGTCCATCTTGTAACTCTTGTTAATTGTAAGACGTCACACTTTGGAAAGAGCAGGATGCCTTTGTCATCTACAACATACGATTCACAGGTATGTGTGCATTTACCACACCTTTTTACAAGAAAAATAGAGCTAATCACACAATTCCATATTATTATACATAGCATGAGACTGGTTCACATTTACGTTTGTTTGTTTGTATGGGTTTAACACCTGCATCAGCACCACACTGGGCTAAATCGCCGACGGGTAGTTTACCTAACAATACATTTGCTGGGCAGGTTCCAGCGGTTAACCAGTACTCTAACCTATGCAAGAAACTGCCAACCTTTTCACATAAATGAGACGCGGTCTGAACAGGGCTCGAATCCGTGAACATCAGTGATGATAGGTTACAATGGTATACAAGTCAGCGACCTTAACCACTCGACCACGGAGGCGGACTGTTCACATTTACGGTGTGTTAATTTGAATAAAGCATATGCAATAGAAATGAATAAGTGAATAAGAGGTATGTGCTTAATTTAAGTTTAAACTTTATTTATTTTACAACGATTGCGAAACAAGCTTTAACAACTTATATTAATTGGTTGGCGTGGATGACATCGTATATGTGGTAATTCATGTGGGAGGAAACCGGAGTACAAGGAGAAAACCAACCTGTCCGATTTGGCAACAACCGTACCATATCACATACTTCACGGTCCGAGGATCGAACCCAGATTGCATTGGTGAGAATCGAGCGCGCTAACCACTGCGCTAATCGGACAGCCAAAAAGAGATTGTGTTCTTGGAGAGACTACACGTAGCATACCAGTATATTATGCAACTGCACTCCCTGCTGCATCACCGTGGTTTCCATGGTTCTCACAAGGGCATTGTGGTTCAAACCTGAATCAAAGATACAAGCATGAAGAATAACCAGCACAGCACAACTATGCCAAGAAGAGGTCACTAGTCATACACTACATGATATAGTATGTACATTAGAGACAGGTGTCACTAGAGACATGTGTAACTAGAGCCATAGAGACATGTGTAATTAGAGACATGTGTAACGAGAGACATAGAGACATGTGTAACTAGAGACATGTGTAACTAGAGACATGTGTAACTAGAGACATGTGTAACGAGAGACATGTGTAACTAGAGACATGTGTAACTAGAGACATAGACATGTGTAATTAGAGACATAGAGACAGGTGTAACTAGAGACATCTGTAACGAGAGACATGTGTAACTAGAGACATGTGTAACTAGAGACATGTGTAACTAGAGACATAGACATGTGTAATTAGAGACATAGAGACAGGTGTAACTAGAGACATGTGTAACTAGAGACATGTGTAACTAGAAACATAGACATGTGTAATTAGAGACATAGAGACAGGTGTAACTAGAGACATCTGTAACAAGAGACATGTGTAACTAGAGACATGTGTAACTAGAGACATGTGTAACTAGAGACATAGACGTGTGTAATTAGAGACATAGAGACAGGTGTAACTAGAGACATGTGTAACTAGAGACATGTGTAACTAGAGACATAGACATGTGTAATTAGAGACATAGAGACAGGTGTAACTAGAGACATCTGTAACGAGAGACATGTGTAACTAGAGACATGTGTAACTAGAGACATGTGTAACTAGAGACATAGACATGTGTAATTAGAGACATAGAGACAGGTGTAACTAGAGACATGTGTAACTAGAGACATGTGTAACTAGAAACATAGACATGTGTAATTAGAGACATAGAGACAGGTGTAACTAGAGACATCTGTAACAAGAGACATGTGTAACTAGAGACATGTGTAACTAGAGACATGTGTAACTAGAGACATAGACGTGTGTAATTAGAGACATAGAGACAGGTGTAACTAGAGACATGTGTAACTAGAGACATGTGTAACTAGAGACATAGACATGTGTAATTAGAGACATAGAGACAGGTGTAACTAGAGACATCTGTAACGAGAGACATGTGTAACTAGAGACATGTGTAACTAGAGACATGTGTAACAAGAGACAGGTGTAACTAGAGACATGTGTAACGAGAGACATAGAGACATGTGTAACTAGAGACATGTGTAACTAGAGACATGTGTAACTAGAGACATGTGTAACGAGAGACATAGAGTCATGTGTAACTAGAGACATAGACAGGTGTAACTAGAGACATGTGTAACAAGAGACATGTGTAATAAGAGACATGTGTAACGAGAGACATAGAGACATGTGTAACTAGACATCTGTAACGAGAGACATAGAGACATGTGTAACTAGAGACATGTGTAACGAGAGACATGTGTAACGAGAGACATAGAGACATGTGTAACTAGAGACATGTGTAACTAGAGACATGTGTAACTAGAGACATAGAGACATGTGTAATGAGAGACATGTGTAACTAGAGACATGTGTAACTAGAGACATAGAGACATGTGTAATGAGAGACATGTGTAACTAGAGACATAGAGACATGTGTAACTAGAGACATAGAAACATGTGTAACTAGAGACATAGAGACATGTGTAACTAGAGACATGTGTAACTAGAGACATAGAGACATGTGTAACGAGAGACATAGAGACATGTGTAACTAGAGACATAGAGATAGGTGTAACGAGAGACATAGAGACATGTGTAAATAGAGACATAGAGACAGGTGTAACGAGAGACATAGAGACATGTGTAACTAGAGACATGTGTAACGAGAGACATAGAGACATGTGTAATGAGAGACATGTGTAACAAGAGACATGTGTAACTAGAGACATGTGTAATGAGAGACAGGTGTAACGAGAGACATGTGTAATTAGAGACATGTGCAACTAGAGACATGTGTAATTAGAGACATGTGTAACGAGACATGTGTAACTAGAGACATGTGTAACAAGAGAGATGTGTAACTAGAGACATGTGTAACTAGAGACATGTGTAACGAGAGAGATGTGTAACTAGAGACATGTGTAACTAGAGACATGTGTAACGAGAGACATGTGTAACTAGAGACATGTGTAACAAGAGAGATGTGTAACTAGAGACAGGTGTAACGAGAGAGATGTGTAACTAGAGACAGGTGTAACTAGAGAGATGTGTAACTAGAGACATGTGTAACTAGAGACATGTGTAACGAGAGAGATGTGTAACTAGAGACAGGTTTAACGAGAGACATGTGTAACTAGAGACATGTGTAACTAGAGACATGTGTAACCAGAGACATGTGTAACTAGAGACATGTGTAACGAGAGACATGTGTAACTAGAGACATGTATAATGAGAGACGTGTGTAACTAGAGACATGTGTAACGAGAGACAGGTGTAACAAGAGACAGGTGTAACGAGAGAGATGTGTAACTAGAGACATGTGTAACTAGAGATATGTGTAACGAGAGACATAGAGACATGTGTAACTAGAGACATGTGTAACTAGAGACATGTGTAACGAGAGACATGTGTAACTAGAGACATGTGTAACGAGAGACATGTGTAACTAGAGACATGTATAACGAGAGACGTGTGTAACTAGAGACATGTGTAACGAGAGACAGGTGTAACAAGAGACAGGTGTAACAAGAGACAGGTGGAACGAGACATGTGTAACGAGAGACAGGTGTAACAAGAGACATGTGTAACGAGAGACAGGTGTAACGAGAGACAGGTGTAACAAGAGATATGTGTAACGAGAGACAGGTGTAACAAGAGACATGTGTAACGAGAGACAGGTGTAACGAGAGACAGATGTAACAAGAGACATGTGTAACGAGAGACAGGTGTAACAAGAGACATGTGTAACGAGAGACATGTCTAATTAGAGACAGGTGTAACGAGAGGCATGTGTAACGAGAGACCTGTGTAACGAGAGACATGTGTAACGAGAGACATGTGTAACGAGAGACAGGTGTAACGAGAGACAGGTGTAACGAGAGACAGGTGTAACGAGAGACAGGTGTAACAAGAGACATGTGTAATGAGAGACATGTGTAACGAGAGACAGGTGTAACGAGAGACAGGTGTAACAAGAGACATGTGTAACAAGAGACAGGTGTAACGAGAGACAGGTGTAACGAGAGACAGGTGTAACAAGAGACAGGTGTAACGAGAGACAGGTGTAACGAGAGACATGTGTAACGAGAGACAGGTGTAACAGAGACATGTGTAACGAGAGACATGTGTAACAAGAGACAGGTGTAACGAGAGACATGTGTAATGAGAGACAGGTGTAACAAGAGACATGTGTAACAAGAGACAGGTGTAACGAGAGACAGGTGTAACGAGAGACAGGTGTAACAAGAGACATGTGTAACGAGAGACATGTCTAATTAGAGACAGGTGTAACGAGAGGCATGTGTAACGAGAGACATGTGTAACGAGAGACATGTGTAACGAGAGACATGTGTAACGAGAGACAGGTGTAACGAGAGACAGGTGTAACGAGAGACAGGTGTAACAAGAGACATGTGTAACGAGAGACAGGTGTAACGAGAGACAGGTGTAACAAGAGACATGTGTAACAAGAGACAGGTGTAACGAGAGACAGGTGTAACGAGAGACAGGTGTAACAAGAGACAGGTGTAACGAGAGACAGGTGTAACGAGAGACATGTGTAATGAGAGACAGGTGTAACAGAGACATGTGTAACGAGAGACATGTGTAACAAGAGACAGGTGTAACGAGAGACATGTGTAATGAGAGACAGGTGTAACAAGAGACATGTGTAACAAGAGACAGGTGTAACGAGAGACATGTGTAACACAGAGACATGTGTAACAAGAGACATGTGTAACTAGAGACAGGTGTAACAGAGACATGTGTAACGAGAGATAGGTGTAACAAGAGACATGTGTAACAGAGACATGTGTAACAAGAGACAGGTGTAACAGAGACATGTGTAACAAGAGACATGTGTAACAAGAGACAGGTGTAACAGAGACATGTGTAACAAGAGACATGTGTAACAAGAGACATGTGTAACGAGACATGTGACACAGTACCTGGTATAATAATAATAGGTGAAGAATATACAGGGTTCTCCTTTAAGCCATCATCTATGAGACCAGCTGGCTTCAGGAACGCTTCATCCACATGGCTTGCTGCAACGATAAATCAAACATGGCTACTGTCAGTAGAATATGCACCAATACAACCCGGGTTCGATCCTCGGACAGGGAAGTATGTGAAAGTTAAAATAAAGTAGAATATAAAACTGCTAAGAGATTTCAATTCTTAGCAGCTAGCGTAGTGGTTAGCACACTCACTTCTCACCAATCTCATCCAGGTTGAATCCTCAAACCATGGTGAAGTGTGCGAGATGGTACGGTGGTCGCCAGATCGGACATGTGGTTTTCTCTGGGCAATAAAACATTTGGAAGCAGCCAATGCAGCAATATAAAGACGCTGTCCGATTAGCACAGTGGTTAGCGCGCTCGCTTCTCACCAATGCAACCCGGGTTCGATCCTCGGACCGGGAAGTATGTGAGATGGTACGGTGGTCGCCAGATCGGACAGGTGGGTTTTCTCCGGGTACTCCGGTTTCCTCCCACACGAATGACCACAAATACGCTGTCATCCGCGTCAACGAGAATGATTATTATAAGTTGTTACAGCTTGTTTCGCAATCGTTGTAAAATAAAGTTTATACTTTTTAATTAAAGACGCTTAACTGAACTTACAAGCACAGAATTCTCCGTATCCGTCATATTTCTTACAGAATTCTCTGCGAGCATCATTCCTGTTAGCTGGAGGGTCAGGAATTATCTTGCTTCCCACAACTGAAACAAACCAGAGTATTATATCTTACATCCATAGGCGACAACAGAGTATTATAGCATTCCATTGCATTATCTTACATCCATAGAGGACAACAGAGTATTATAGCATTCCATTGCATTATCTTACATCCATAGGCAACAACAGAGTATTATAGCATTCCATTGCATTATCTTACATCCATAGAGGACAACAGAGTATTATAGCATTCCATTGCATTATCTTACATCCATAGGCAACAACAGAGTATTATAGCATCCCATTGCATTATCTTACATACATAGAGGACAACAGAGTATTATAGCATTCCATTGCATTATCTTACATCCATAGACATTGCATTATCTTACATCCATAGGACAACAGAGTATTATAGCATTCCATTGCATTATCTTACATCCATAGGGACAACAGAGTATTATAGCATTCCATTGCATTATCTTACATCCATAGAGGACAACAGAGTATTATAGCATTCCATTGCATTATCTTACATCCATAGGAGACAACAGAGTATTATAGCATTCCATTGCATTATCTTACATCCATAGGAGACAACAGAGTATTATAGCATTCCATTGCATTATCTTACATCCATAGGAGACAACAGAGTATTATAGCATTCCATTGCATTATCTTACATCCATAGGAGACAACAGAGTATTATAGCATTCCATTGCATTATCTTACATCCATAGGAGACAACAGAGTATTATAGCATTCCATTGCATTATCTTACATCCATAGAGGACAACAGAGTATTATAGCATTCCATTGCATTATCTTACATCCATAGAGGACAACAGAGTATTATAGCATTCCATTGCATTATCTTACATCCATAGAGGACAACAGAGTATTATAGCATTCCATTGCATTATCTTACATCCATAGAGGACAACAGAGTATTATAGCATTCCATTGCATTATCTTACATCCATAGAGGACAACAGAGTATTATAGCATCCCATTGCATTATCTTACATCCATAGGAGACAACAGAGTATTATAGCATTCCATTGCATTATCTTACATCCATAGGAGACAACAGAGTATTATAGCATTCCATTGCATTATCTTACATCCATAGAGGACAACAGAGTATTATAGCATTCCATTGCATTATCTTACATCCATAGAGGACAACAGAGTATTATAGCATTCCATTGCATTATCTTACATCCATAGAGGACAACAGAGTATTATAGCATTCCATTGCATTATCTTACATCCATAGGGGACAACAGAGTATTATAGCATTCCATTGCATTATCTTACATCCATAGGAGACAACAGAGTATTATAGCATTCCATTGCATTATCTTACATCCATAGAGGACAACAGAGTATTATAGCATTCCATTGCATTATCTTACATCCATAGAGGACAACAGAGTATTATAGCATTCCATTGCATTATCTTACATCCATAGGAGACAACAGAGTATTATAGCATTCCATTGCATTATCTTACATCCATAGAGGACAACAGAGTATTATAGCATTCCATTGCATTATCTTACATCCATAGAGGACAACAGAGTATTATAGCATTCCATTGCATTATCTTACATCCATAGAGACAACAGAGTATTATAGCATTCCATTGCATTATCTTACATCCATAGAGGACAACAGAGTATTATAGCATTCCATTGCATTATCTTACATCCATAGAGGACAACAGAGTATTATAGCATCCCATTGCATTATCTTACATCCATAGGAGACAACAGAGTATTATAGCATTCCATTGCATTATCTTACATCCATAGAGGACAACAGAGTATTATAGCATTCCATTGCATTATCTTACATCCATAGAGGACAACAGAGTATTATAGCATTCCATTGCATTATCTTACATCCATAGAGGACAACAGAGTATTATAGCATTCCATTGCATTATCTTACATCCATAGGAGACAACAGAGTATTATAGCATTCCATTGCATTATCTTACATCCATAGAGGACAACAGAGTATTATAGCATTCCATTGCATTATCTTACATCCATAGAGGACAACAGAGTATTATAGCATTCCATTGCATTATCTTACATCCATAGAGGACAACAGAGTATTATAGCATTCCATTGCATTATCTTACATCCATAGAGGACAACAGAGTATTATAGCATTCCATTGCATTATCTTACATCCATAGAGGACAACAGAGTATTATAGCATTCCATTGCATTATCTTACATCCATAGAGGACAACAGAGTATTATAGCATTCCATTGCATTATCTTACATCCATAGGAGACAACAGAGTATTATAGCATTCCATTGCATTATCTTACATCCATAGAGGACAACAGAGTATTATAGCATTCCATTGCATTATCTTACATCCATAGAGGACAACAGAGTATTATAGCATTCCATTGCATTATCTTACATCCATAGGCGACAACAGAGTATTATAGCATTCCATTGCATTATCTTACATCCATAGGCGACAACAGAGTATTATAGCATTCCATTGCATTATCTTACATCCATAGAGGACAACAGAGTATTATAGCATCCCATTGCATTATCTTACATCCATAGGAGACAACAGAGTATTATAGCATTCCATTGCATTATCTTACATCCATAGAGGACAACAGAGTATTATAGCATTCCATTGCATTATCTTACATCCATAGGAGACAACAGAGTATTATAGCATTCCATTGCATTATCTTACATCCATAGAGGACAACAGAGTATTATAGCATCCCATTGCATTATCTTACATCCATAGGAGACAACAGAGTATTATAGCATTCCATTGCATTATCTTACATCCATAGAGGACAACAGAGTATTATAGCATTCCATTGCATTATCTTACATCCATAGAGGACAACAGAGTATTATAGCATCCCATTGCATTATCTTACATCCATAGGCGACAACAGAGTATTATAGCATTCCATTGCATTATCTTACATCCATAGAGGACAACAGAGTATTATAGCATTCCATTGCATTATCTTACATCCATAGGTGACAACAGAGTATTATAGCATTCCATTGCATTATCTTACATCCATAGAGGACAACAGAGTATTATAGCATTCCATTGCATTATCTTACATCCATAGAGGACAACAGAGTATTATAGCATTCCATTGCATTATCTTACATCCATAGGAGACAACAGAGTATTATAGCATTCCATTGCATTATCTTACATCCATAGAGGACAACAGAGTATTATAGCATTCCATTGCATTATCTTACATCCATAGAGGACAACAGAGTATTATAGCATCCCATTGCATTATCTTACATCCATAGGCGACAACAGAGTATTATAGCATTCCATTGCATTATCTTACATCCATAGAGGACAACAGAGTATTATAGCATCCCATTGCATTATCTTACATCCATAGGAGACAACAGAGTATTATAGCATTCCATTGCATTATCTTACATCCATAGGCGACAACAGAGTATTATAGCATTCCATTGCATTATCTTACATCCATAGGAGACAACAGAGTATTATAGCATTCCATTGCATTATCTTACATCCATAGAGGACAACAGAGTATTATAGCATTCCATTGCATTATCTTACATCCATAGAGGACAACAGAGTATTATAGCATTCCATTGCATTATCTTACATCCATAGGAGACAACAGAGTATTATAGCATTCCATTGCATTATCTTACATCCATAGAGGACAACAGAGTATTATAGCATTCCATTGCATTATCTTACATCCATAGGGGACAACAGAGTATTATAGCATTCCATTGCATTATCTTACATCCATAGGCGACAACAGAGTATTATAGCATTCCATTGCATTATCTTACATCCATAGGAGACAACAGAGTATTATAGCATTCCATTGCATTATCTTACATCCATAGAGGACAACAGAGTATTATAGCATTCCATTGCATTATCTTACATCCATAGAGGACAACAGAGTATTATAGCATTCCATTGCATTATCTTACATCCATAGAGGACAACAGAGTATTATAGCATTCCATTGCATTATCTTACATCCATAGAGGACAACAGAGTATTATAGCATCCCATTGCATTATCTTACATCCATAGGAGACAACAGAGTATTATAGCACATTGCATTATCTTACATCCATAGGACAACAGAGTATTATAGCATTCCATTGCATTATCTTACATCCATAGAGGACAACAGAGTATTATAGCATTCCATTGCATTATCTTACATCCATAGAGGACAACAGAGTATTATAGCATTCCATTGCATTATCTTACATCCATAGGAGACAACAGAGTATTATAGCATTCCATTGCATTATCTTACATCCATAGAGGACAACAGAGTATTATAGCATTCCATTGCATTATCTTACATCCATAGAGGACAACAGAGTATTATAGCATTCCATTGCATTATCTTACATCCATAGGAGACAACAGAGTATTATAGCACCATTGCATTATCTTACATCCATAGGAGACAACAGAGTATTATAGCATTCCATTGCATTATCTTACATCCATAGAGGACAACAGAGTATTATAGCATTCCATTGCATTATCTTACATCCATAGAGGACAACAGAGTATTATAGCATTCCATTGCATTATCTTACATCCATAGAGGACAACAGAGTATTATAGCATTCCATTGCATTATCTTACATCCATAGAGGACAACAGAGTATTATAGCATTCCATTGCATTATCTTACATCCATAGAGGACAACAGAGTATTATAGCATTCCATTGCATTATCTTACATCCATAGAGGACAACAGAGTATTATAGCATTCCATTGCATTATCTTACATCCATAGAGGACAACAGAGTATTATAGCATTCCATTGCATTATCTTACATCCATAGGGACAACAGAGTATTATAGCATTCCATTGCATTATCTTACATCCATAGAGGACAACAGAGTATTATAGCATCCCATTGCATTATCTTACATCCATAGAACAACAGAGTATTATAGCATTCCATTGCATTATCTTACATCCATAGGGGACAACAGAGTATTATAGCATTCCATTGCATTATCTTACATCCATAGGAGACAACAGAGTATTATAGCATTCCATTGCATTATCTTACATCCATAGGGGACAACAGAGTATTATAGCATTCCATTGCATTATCTTACATCCATAGGCGACAACAGAGTATTATAGCATTCCATTGCATTATCTTACATCCATAGGAGACAACAGAGTATTATAGCATTCCATTGCATTATCTTACATCCATAGGCGACAACAGAGTATTATAGCATTCCATTGCATTATCTTACATCCATAGGAGACAACAGAGTATTATAGCATTCCATTGCATTATCTTACATCCATAGGAGACAACAGAGTATTATAGCATTCCATTGCATTATCTTACATCCATAGAGGACAACAGAGTATTATAGCATTCCATTGCATTATCTTACATCCATAGGAGACAACAGAGTATTATAGCATTCCATTGCATTATCTTACATCCATAGGCGACAACAGAGTATTATAGCATTCCATTGCATTATCTTACATCCATAGGAGACAACAGAGTATTATAGCATCCCATTGCATTATCTTACATCCATAGGAGACAACAGAGTATTATAGCATTCCATTGCATTATCTTACATCCATAGAGGACAACAGAGTATTATAGCATTCCATTGCATTATCTTACATCCATAGGAGACAACAGAGTATTATAGCATTCCATTGCATTATCTTACATCCATAGAGGACAACAGAGTATTATAGCATTCCATT
>CM026398.1:49955602-50004601 GCA_014843695.1 Archivesica marissinica | reverse complement strand
TCTTACATCCATAGGAGACAACAGAGTATTATAGCATTCCATTGCATTATCTTACATCCATAGGAGACAACAGAGTATTATAGCATTCCATTGCATTATCTTACATCCATAGGCGACAACAGAGTATTATAGCATTCCATTGCATTATCTTACATCCATAGGCGACAACAGAGTATTATAGCATTCCATTGCATTATCTTACATCCATAGGCGACAACAGAGTATTATAGCATTCCATTGCATTATCTTACATCCATAGAGGACAACAGAGTATTATAGCATTCCATTGCATTATCTTACATCCATAGGAGACAACAGAGTATTATAGCATTCCATTGCATTATCTTACATCCATAGGCGACAACAGAGTATTATAGCATTCCATTGCATTATCTTACATCCATAGGAGACAACAGAGTATTATAGCATTCCATTGCATTATCTTACATCCATAGGCGACAACAGAGTATTATAGCATTCATTCATTGCATTATCTTACATCCATAGAGGACAACAGAGTATTATAGCATTCCATTGCATTATCTTACATCCATAGGAGACAACAGAGTATTATAGCATTCCATTGCATTATCTTACATCCATAGGCAACAACAGAGTATTATAGCATTCCATTGCAGTATCTTACATCCATAGGAGACAACAGAGTATTATAGCATTCCATTGCATTATCTTACATCCATAGGAGACAACAGAGTATTATAGCATTCCATTGCATTATCTTACATCCATAGGCGACAACAGAGTATTATAGCATTCCATTGCATTATCTTACATCCATAGGAGACAACAGAGTATTATAGCATTCCATTGCATTATCTTACATCCATAGGCGACAACAGAGTATTATAGCATTCCATTATCTTACATCCATAGAGGACAACAGAGTATTATAGCATTCCATTGCATTATCTTACATCCATAGGAGACAACAGAGTATTATAGCATTCCATTGCATTATCTTACATCCATAGGCGACAACAGAGTATTATAGCATTCCATTGCATTATCTTACATCCATAGGAGACAACAGAGTATTATAGCATTCCATTGCATTATCTTACATCCATAGAGGACAACAGAGTATTATAGCATTCCATTGCATTATCTTACATCCATAGGCGACAACAGAGTATTATAGCATTCCATTGCATTATCTTACATCCATAGGAGACAACAGAGTATTATAGCATTCCATTGCATTATCTTACATCCATAGGCGACAACAGAGTATTATAGCATTCCATTGCATTATCTTACATCCATAGGAGACAACAGAGTATTATAGCATTCCATTGCATTATCTTACATCCATAGGTGACAACAGAGTATTATAGCATTCCATTATCTTACATCCATAGAGGACAACAGAGTATTATAGCATTCCATTGCATTATCTTACATCCATAGGAGACAACAGAGTATTATAGCATTCCATTGCATTATCTTACATCCATAGGCGACAACAGAGTATTATAGCATTCCATTGCATTATCTTACATCCATAGGAGACAACAGAGTATTATAGCATTCCATTGCATTATCTTACATCCATAGGAGACAACAGAGTATTATAGCATTCCATTGCATTATCTTACATCCATAGGCGACAACAGAGTAGTATAGCATTCCATTGCATTATCTTACATCCATAGGCGACAACAGAGTATTATAGCATTCCATTGCATTATCTTCCATCCATAGGCGACAACAGAGTATTATAGCATTCCATTGCATTATCTTACATCCATAGAGGACAACAGAGTATTATAGCATTCCATTGCATTATCTTACATCCATAGGCGACAACAGAGTATTATAGCATTCCATTGCATTATCTTACATCCATAGGCGACAACAGAGTATTATAGCATTCCATTGCATTATCTTACATCCATAGGAGACAACAGAGTATTATAGCATTCCATTGCATTATCTTACATCCATAGGCGACAACAGAGTATTATAGCATTCCATTGCATTATCTTCCATCCATAGCATTATCTTACATCCATAGGAGACAACAGAGTATTATAGCATTCCATTGCATTATCTTACATCCATAGGAGACAACAGAGTATTATAGCATTCCATTGCATTATCTTACATCCATAGGCAACAACAGAGTATTATAGCATTCCATTGCAGTATCTTACATCCATAGGAGACAACAGAGTATTATAGCATCCCATTGCATTATCTTATATCCATAGGAGACAACAGAGTATTATAGCATTCCATTGCATTATCTTACATCCATAGGCGACAACAGAGTATTATAGCATTCCATTGCATTATCTTACATCCATAGGAGACAACAGAGTATTATAGCATTCCATTGCATTATCTTACATCCATAGGCGACAACAGAGTATTATAGCATTCCATTATCTTACATCCATAGAGGACAACAGAGTATTATAGCATTCCATTGCATTATCTTACATCCATAGGAGACAACAGAGTATTATAGCATTCCATTGCATTATCTTACATCCATAGGCGACAACAGAGTATTATAGCATTCCATTGCATTATCTTACATCCATAGGAGACAACAGAGTATTATAGCATTCCATTGCATTATCTTACATCCATAGCGGACAACAGAGTATTATAGCATTCCATTGCATTATCTTACATCCATAGGCGACAACAGAGTATTATAGCATTCCATTGCATTATCTTACATCCATAGGAGACAACAGAGTATTATAGCATCCCATTGCATTATCTTACATCCATAGGCGACAACAGAGTATTATAGCATTCCATTGCATTATCTTACATCCATAGGAGACAACAGAGTATTATAGCTACCCATTGCATTATCTTACATCCATAGGTGACAACAGAGTATTATAGCATTGCATTATCTTACATCCATAGAGGACAACAGAGTATTATAGCATTCCATTGCATTATCTTACATCCATAGGAGACAACAGAGTATTATAGCATTCCATTGCATTATCTTACATCCATAGGCGACAACAGAGTATTATAGCATTCCATTGCATTATCTTACATCCATAGGAGACAACAGAGTATTATAGCATTCCATTGCATTATCTTACATCCATAGGAGACAACAGAGTATTATAGCATTCCATTGCATTATCTTACATCCATAGGCGACAACAGAGTAGTATAGCATTCCATTGCATTATCTTACATCCATAGGCGACAACAGAGTATTATAGCATTCCATTGCATTATCTTCCATCCATAGGCGACAACAGAGTATTATAGCATTCCATTGCATTATCTTACATCCATAGAGGACAACAGAGTATTATAGCATTCCATTGCATTATCTTACATCCATAGGCGACAACAGAGTATTATAGCATTCCATTGCATTATCTTACATCCATAGGAGACAACAGAGTATTATAGCATTCCATTGCATTATCTTACATCCATAGGAGACAACAGAGTATTATAGCATTCCATTGCATTATCTTACATCCATAGGCGACAACAGAGTATTATAGCATTCCATTGCATTATCTTACATCCATAGGAGACAACAGAGTATTATAGCATTCCATTGCATTATCTTACATCCATAGGCGACAACAGAGTATTATAGCATTCCATTGCATTATCTTACATCCATAGAGGACAACAGAGTATTATAGCATTCCATTGCATTATCTTACATCCATAGGCGACAACAGAGTATTATAGCATTCCATTGCATTATCTTACATCCATAGAGGACAACAGAGTATTATAGCATTCCATTGCATTATCTTACATCCATAGGAGACAACAGAGTATTATAGCATTCCATTGCATTATCTTACATCCATAGGCGACAACAGAGTATTATAGCATTCCATTGCATTATCTTACATCCATAGGAGACAACAGAGTATTATAGCATTCCATTGCATTATCTTACATCCATAGCGGACAACAGAGTATTATAGCATACCATTGCATTATCTTACATCCATAGGCGACAACAGAGTATTATAGCATTCCATTGCATTATCTTACATCCATAGGAGACAACAGAGTATTATAGCATCCCATTGCATTATCTTACATCCATAGGCGACAACAGAGTATTATAGCATTCCATTGCATTATCTTACATCCATAGGAGACAACAGAGTATTATAGCTACCCATTGCATTATCTTACATCCATAGGTGACAACAGAGTATTATAGCATTCCATTATCTTACATCCATAGAGGACAACAGAGTATTATAGCATTCCATTGCATTATCTTACATCCATAGGAGACAACAGAGTATTATAGCATTCCATTGCATTATCTTACATCCATAGGCGACAACAGAGTATTATAGCATTCCATTGCATTATCTTACATCCATAGGAGACAACAGAGTATTATAGCATTCCATTGCATTATCTTACATCCATAGGAGACAACAGAGTATTATAGCATTCCATTGCATTATCTTACATCCATAGGCGACAACAGAGTAGTATAGCATTCCATTGCATTATCTTACATCCATAGGCGACAACAGAGTAATATAGCATTCCATTGCATTATCTTCCATCCATAGGCGACAACAGAGTATTATAGCATTCCATTGCATTATCTTACATCCATAGAGGACAACAGAGTATTCTAGCATTCCATTGCATTATCTTACATCCATAGGCGACAACAGAGTATTATAGCATTCCATTGCATTATCTTACATCCATAGGCGACAACAGAGTATTATAGCATTCCATTGCATTATCTTACATCCATAGGCGACAACAGAGTATTATAGCATTCCATTGCATTATCTTACATCCATAGGAGACAACAGAGTATTATAGCTACCCATTGCATTATCTTACATCCATAGGAGACAACAGAGTATTATAGCATCCCATTGCATTATCTTACATCCATAGAGGACAACAGAGTATTATAGCATCCCATTGCATTATCTTACATCCATAGAGGATAACAGAGTATTATAGCATTCCATTGCATTATCTTACATCCATAGGAGACAACAGAGTATTATAGCATTCCATTGCATTATCTTACATCCATAGAGGACAACAGAGTATTATAGCATTCCATTGCATTATCTTACATCCATAGAGGACAACAGAGTATTATAGCATCCCATTGCATTATCTTACATCCATAGGAGACAACAGAGTATTATAGCATCCCATTGCATTATCTTACATCCATAGAGGACAACAGAGTATTATAGCATTCCATTGCATTATCTTACATCCATAGAGGACAACAGAGTAGTATAGCATTCCATTGCATTATCTTACATCCATAGGGGACAACAGAGTATTATAGCATTCCATTGCATTATCTTACATCCATAGGAGACAACAGAGTATTATAGCATTCCATTGCATTATCTTACATCCATAGAGGACAACAGTGTATTATAGCATCCCATTGCATTATCTTACATCTATAGAGGACAACAGAGTATTATAGCATCCCATTGCATTATCTTACATCCATAGAGGACAACAGAGTATTATAGCATCCCATTGCATTATCTTACATCCATAGAGGACAACAGAGTATTATAGCATCCCATTGCATTATCTTACATCCATAGAGGACAACAGAGTATTATAGCATTCCATTGCATTATCTTACATCCATAGAGGACAACAGAGTATTATAGCATTCCATTGCATTATCTTACATCCATAGAGGACAACAGAGTATTATAGCATTCCATTGCATTATCTTACATCCATAGAGGACAACAGAGTATTATAGCATTCCATTGCATTATCTTACATCCATAGAGGACAACAGAGTATTATAGCATTCCATTGCATTATCTTACATCCATAGAGGACAACAGAGTATTATAGCATCCCATTGCATGATCTTACATCCATAGGAGACAACAGAGTATTATAGCATTCCATTGCATTATCTTACATCCATAGGAGACAACAGAGTACTATAGCATTCCATTGCATTATCTTACATCCATAGAGGACAACAGAGTATTATAGCATTCCATTGCATTATCTTACATCCATAGAGGACAACAGAGTATTATAGCATTCCATTGTATTATCTTACATCCATAGAGGACAACAGAGTATTATAGCATTCCATTGCATTATCTTACATCCATAGGTGACAACAGAGTATTATAGCATCCCATTGCATTATCTTACATCCATAGGAGACAACAGAGTATTATAGCAACCTATTGCATTATCTTACATCCATAGAGGACAACAGAGTATTATAGCATTCCATTGCATTATCTTACATCCATAGAGGACAACAGAGTATTATAGCATTCCATTGCATTATCTTACATCCATAGGAGACAACAGAGTATTATAGCATTCCATTGCATTATCTTACATCCATAGGCAACAACAGAGTATTATAGCATTCCATTGCATTATCTTACATCCATAGAGGACAACAGAGTATTATAGCATTCCATTGCATTATCTTACATCCATAGGCGACAACAGAGTATTATAGCATTCCATTGCATTATCTTACATCCATAGAGGACAACAGAGTATTATAGCATTCCATTGCATTATCTTACATCCATAGGAGACAATAGAGTATTATAGCATTCCATTGCATTATCTTACATCCATAGGAGACAACAGAGTATTATAGCATTCCATTGCATTATCTTACATCCATAGAGGACAACAGAGTATTATAGCATTCCATTGCATTATCTTACATCCATAGGCGACAACAGAGTATTATAGCATTCCATTGCATTATCTTACATCCATAGGAGACAACAGAGTATTATAGCATTCCATTGCATTATCTTACATCCATAGGAGACAACAGAGTATTATAGCATTCCATTGCATTATCTTACATCCATAGGCAACAACAGAGTATTATAGCATTCCATTGCATTATCTTACATCCATAAGCGACAACAGAGTATTATAGCATTCCATTGCATTATCTTACATCCATAGGCGACAACAAATTGTATGCATTACTTGGATAATTGCTGGCTCTATTTGTTTAGTAGGCGAGTGTTGGACACCCATTGAAGTTGTTTACCATTATTTCAATATTTAGACTGGTACAGATTAACACTTGTTTCACAACTATTTTAATATGTAGACTGGTACATAATTTTAATAGACTGGTACAGATTATGAACATTTATTTCACAATTATTTTAATATGTAGACTGGTACATAATTTAAATAGACTGGTACAGATTATGAACATTTATTTCACAATTATTTTAATATGTAGACTGGTACATAATTTAAATAGACTGGTACAGATTATTAACACTTATTTCAAAACTATTTTAATATGTAGACTGGTACAGAATTTTAATAGACTGGTACAGATTATGAACACTTACTTCACAATTATTTTAATATGTAGACTGGTACAGAATTGTAATAGACTGGTACAGATTATTAACACTTATTTCACTATTATTTCAATACGCAGCCTGGTACAGAATTTTAAAAGTTGCTTCACCATAGATTGAGCATTTAGACTGGTAGGGCAAAATAACATTTGCTTCCGTAACTCTGTATCAATTAAGTACATTTGAAAAGTTTTATTACCGATATACAGTGAAACCTGCTTATAATGAGAATAACAACATGGCCTTTGTTGACAGGTAGTCAATTAATAATTAATTTCTGTAGTATAGGTGTGGAAAATCTCCGTTTCAATATCGGTAATTGCCAACTAACTGGTAATTGGAAGAAACTGCTCAGTGACCTTGCTTTGTCATAATGCGACGCCTACTACGTCATCGTGTGTTACCTAAATCGATCGATAATTATATTCTGTACATGCGGTACATACTATTATGCCACGTAAATCGTATACATTTAAAGTTAACCCGTGTTTCTGTGGATTGTTCCGCGTTATAAACTGTTATACGGTGTCTATGTAAATAACTATCCTTGTACTTTCGGTTTGAATAGCTCGAGGCATTGTTGATATTGTGTGAATTCTTCTGTGAAAATAAATACTTTTTTTTTATAGCGATACACGTTCAACAAGTGATGCGCATACTATTCATGCATACTTAGTGATTCATGAGCTTGGAGTTTATATATATATATATATGGATTACGTTAAACAACAGTACTACCGACAGGTAAGCCAATTATTTCCTTTTAAGGGCCATTTCATGTTGCATTTTTACGGGGGGGTGCCTATATTAGAGGTGGCGCTTTAAATAGGAATAATACGGTAATTGACTGTTATTTTCACCGCTAGCGTGCAAAGAGTGATTACACTACAGGAGTTCCTGATTCAGAGAGGTTGTCTTTTAGTACAGGTTTAACTGTTTGCGCATACTAGGGAAAAACAAATTCCAAAAGAAACTTACTTTTACTGGGTACACACAAGATCTCCGAGATTGGTTTGGGCCACTCGGCATCCATCCCGGCATAACTAATCTGAAACACATTTGGAGAGTTCCCTGATACGGTATATAGGAAGATAACTGGACAAACGTGTTCATGAGCTCCCTGATACGGTATATAGGAAGATAACTGGACAACCGTGTTCATGAGCTCCCTGACACGGTATATAGGAAGATAACTGGACAAACGTGTTCATGAGCTCCCTGACACGGTATATAGGAAGATAACAGGACAAACGTGTTCATGAGCTCCCTGACACGGTATATAGGAAGATAACTGGACAAACGTGTTCATGAGCTCCCTGACACGGTATATAGGAAGATAACTGGACACACATGTTCATGAGCTCCCTGACACGGTATATAGGAAGATAACTGGACAAACGTGTTCATGAGCTCCCTGACACGGTATATAGGAAGATAACTGGACACACATGTTCATGAGCTCCCTGACACGGTATATAGGAAGATAACTGGACAACCGTGTTCATGAGTTCCCTGACACGGTATATAGGAAGATAACTGGACAAACATGTTCATGAACTCCCTGACATGGTATATAGGAAGATAACTGGACAAACGTGTTCATGAGCTCCCTGACACGGTATATAGGAAGATAACTGGACAAATGTGTTCATGAGCTCCCTGACATGGTATATAGGAAGATAACTGGACAAACGTGTTCATGAGCTCCCTGACACGGTATATAGGAAGATAACTGGACAAACGTGTTCATGAGCTCCCTGACACGGTATATAGGAAGATAACTGGACAAATGTGTTCATGAGCTCCCTGACACGGTATATAGGAAGATAACTGGACACACATGTTCATGAGCTCCCTGACACGGTATATAGGAAGATAACTGGACAAATGTGTTCATGAGCTCCCTGATACGGTATATAGGAATATAACTGGACAAACGTGTTCATGAGCTCCCTGACACGGTATATAGGAAGATAACTGGACAAACGTGTTCATGAGCTCCCTGACACGGTATATAGGAATATAACTGGACAAACGTGTTCATGAGCTCCCTGACACAGTATATAGGAAGATAACTGGACAAACGTGTTCATGAGCTCCCTGACACGGTATATAGGAAGATAACTGGACAAACATGTTCATGAGCTCCCTGACACGGTATATAGGAAGATAACTGGACAAACATGTTCATGAGCTCCCTGACATGGTATATAGGAAGATAACTGGACAAACGTGTTCATGAGCTCCCTGACACGGTATATAGGAAGATAACTGGACAAACGTGTTCATGAGCTCCCTGACACGGTATATAGGAAGATAACTGGACACACGTGTTCATGAGCTCCCTGACACGGTATATAGGAAGATAACTGGACAAACGTGTTCATGAGCTCCCTGACACGGTATATAGGAAGATAACTGGACAAACGTGTTCATGAGCTCCCTGACACGGTATATAGGAAGATAACTGGACAAACGTGTTCATGAGCTCCCTGATACGGTATATAGGAAGATAACTGGACAAACGTGTTCATGAGCTCCCTGACACGGTATATAGGAAGATAACTGGACAAACGTGTTCATGAGCTCCCTGATACGGTATATAGGAATATAACTGGACAAACGTGTTCATGAGCTCCCTGACACGGTATATAGGAAGATAACTGGACAAACGTGTTCATGAGCTCCCTGACACGGTATATAGGAAGATAACTGGACAAACGTGTTCATGAGCTCCCTGACACGGTATATAGGAAGATAACTGGACAAACGTGTTCATGAGCTCCCTGACACGGTATATAGGAAGATAACTGGACAAACGTGTTCATGAGCTCCCTGACACGGTATATAGGAAGATAACTGGACAAACGTGTTCATGAGCTCCCTGACACGGTATATAGGAAGATAACTGGACAAACGTGTTCATGAGCTCCCTGACACGGTATATAGGAAGATAACTGGACAAACGTGTTCATGAGCTCCCTGACACGGTATATAGGAAGATAACTGGACACACGTGTTCATGAGCTCCCTGACACGGTATATAGGAAGATAACTGGACAAACGTGTTCATGAGCTCCCTGACACGGTATATAGGAAGATAACTGGACAAACGTGTTCATGAGCTCCCTGACACGGTATATAGGAAGATAACTGGACACACATGTTCATGAGCTCCCTGACACGGTATATAGGAAGATAACTGGACAAACGTGTTCATGAGCTCCCTGACACGGTATATAGGAAGATAACTGGACACACATGTTCATGAGCTCCCTGACACGGTATATAGGAAGATAACTGGACAAACGTGTTCATGAGCTCCCTGACACGGTATATAGGAAGATAACTGGACAAACGTGTTCATGAGCTCCCTGACACAGTATATAGGAAGATAACTGGACAAACGTGTTCATGAGCTCCCTGACATGGTATATAGGAAGATAACTGGACAAACGTGTTCATGAGCTCCCTGACACGGTATATAGGAAGATAACTGGACAAACGTGTTAATGAACTCCCTGACACGGTATATAGGAAGATAACTGGACAAACGTGTTCATGAAGACATGATATTATGGTTCATGAAGACATGACATTATGGTTCATGAAGACATGACAATATGGTTCATGAAGACATGATATTATGGTTCATGAAGACATGATATTGTGGTTCATGAAGACATGATCTTATGGTTCATGAAGACATGACATTGTGGTTCATGAAGACATGATATTATGGTTCATGAAGACATGACATTATGGTTCATGAAGACATGACATTATGGTTCATGAAGACATGACAGTATGGTTCATGAAGACATGATATTATGGTTCATGAAGACGTGACATTATGGTTCATGAAGACATGATATTGTGGTTCATGAAGACATGATATTATGGTTCATGAAGACATGACATTATGGTTCATGAAGACATGACATTATGGTTCATGAAGACATGACATTATGGTTCATGAAGACATGACAGTATGGTTCATGAAGACATGATATTATGGTTCATGAAGACATGACATTATGGTTCATGAAGACATGTCATTATGGTTCATGAAGACATGACATTATGGTTCATGAAGACATGACATTATGGTTCATGAAGACATAACATTATGGTTCTTGAATACATGATCTTATGGTTCATGAATATATGAACTTATGGTTCATGAAGACATAACATTGTGGTTAATGAAGACATGATCTTATGGTTCATGAAGATATGAACTTATGGTTCATGAAGATATGAACTTATGGTTCATGAAGATATGACTTATTTATGAAAATCTGACTTTGTTATACATAAAGATACCACCTTGCGAGTTATGAAGAGATACAAACTTGTGGTCCTTGAAGTAATGACCTTATAAGGTAAGGTCACGAAGATGTGACCTTCAGAATTCATCTAAATGTCAACAACAACATCAGTACCATGGATCGAGTGCAGGCTAGGACTCACCTTTTCCATATTAGTGAATCCATCAATTCCTTTCTGTCCTATAAAGTACCAGACGTCTCGGAACTTGATGTTCTGTGCCATACTGCTACCTAACTGGTTCAACAACTCCCGCGTGTGAAAACCCAGTCTGAAAAACATGCACACCTACATAACAAAATTCCAAGTTATCAAAGAATCCAGTGAATAATATAGGGATGATGACAATGTATCATGGCCACATATATATATCACTCAACTATATTGATATTGTTATTTCATACTTCCTGGATATGTCGTGTGTATGACAGACAGATATATTTACTTCCTGGATATGTCGTGTGTATGACAGACAGATATACTTACTTCCTGGATATGTCGTGTGTATGACAGAGTATACTTACTTCCTGGATATGTCGTGTGTATGACAGATATACGTACTTCCTGGATATGTCGTGTGTATGACAGATATACTTACTTCCTGGATATGTCGTGTGTATGACAGATATACTTACTTCCTGGATATGTCGTGTGTATGACAGATATACTTACTTCCTGGATATGTCATGTGTATGACAGATATACTTACTTCCTGGATATGTCGTGTGTATGACAGATATACTTACTTCCTGGATATGTCGTGTGTATGACAGATATACTTACTTCCTGGATATGTCGTGTGTATGACAGATATAGTTACTTCCTGGATATGTCGTGTGTATGACAGATATAGTTACTTCCTGGATATGTCATGTGTATGACAGATATACTTACTTCCTGGATATGTCATGTGTATGACAGATATACTTACTTCCTGGATATGTCGTGTGTATGACAGATATACTTACTTCCTGGATATGTCGTGTGTATGACAGATATACTTACTTCCTGGATATGTCGTGTGTATGACAGATATACTTACTTCCTGGATATGTCGTGTGTATGACAGATATACTTACTTCCTGGATATGTCATGTGTATGACAGATATACTTACTTCCTGGATGCATCATCAAATGCTACAGCTATAACAATGTCCTCCGCCAACATACTCTCTAAATATAGCTCCATGTTTAAACTATCTGAAATTTCCAATATATTCCATTATATTACACGTCAAACCTTTGTTAAATATCCACCTCTCAATAAAGATTAACTTGTGGAAGTCGTGATAGCGCAGTGGATGCGCGTTCGCTTCATGCGCGAAAGGTCCGGAGTTCGAGCCCCGCTGGAGCCGTTACGATTGTGTCCTTAGGCAAGGCATTTAAATTCCACGTTGCCTCTTCTCTCCCCTTTGTGGCGATGGATTCCATCAGGAATGAGGTCTCGAGACTGATTAGTATAAGTTGTAAGAACTTGTTTCGCAATCGAGCTAAAATAAATTTGTATAAACTAAAGAATAACTCTGAATATAGACCACTATTTTGTTCTCCCATCAAGCCAGTATCAATACCTTTTGATTATCGACTAGAGATCACCTCTAAACAAAGACCACATTTTGATATTACATTCGATATAAATGGAGCCAGTTATATGTAAAAGTGTCTGAAACGGGACTTTGATCCGACTTCGAGATAACCGGAGAATTCGACATAACCGACTTTGACATAGCGGATGTAGACTGTATATCTATTTTTCAACAAGCGTCCTTTGTTTAGCCGTGCATGTCCTGATGATGCAGAAACACTGTAGCCCTACCGAAATTGTACTTACTTACTTAAATGCGGTAAAATCAAAATAATAAAACTTCTCTGAATAAATTGTTCCAAGTTGTGGTGATCCCAGAAAGAGGCTGCATAAATTAAAATACCACAAAGAGACGATACAAGTAACAAACAGAAACATTAATGCCGTCGCTCTATCCTGCTACCCTATATAGACCAACCACCGTTACAAATGTAAATTGCTTTATAATGCTATGCTATAAAAAGCGTGTCTTTTCTATTACAGAGTACTTATCTGTTGGTACACATGCTCCTTCCTACACTGATGAATGCATATCCGCGCCAACGAGAGTGATTAATAGTTTGTTTTGCAATTGTTACGAAATAATTAGTTTATCATTTTATTATTAGTCGCTGTATGCTCAAATGCTTGAAACATATATTCTCACTTAGGGCTCACGCTAGACAGCGATTCGGGCGAAGTGGTCGCTTTATTTTCCACCACTTCGCCAACAATAGACATCAGGGCGACATCCATTTCACCTTATTTCTGGAGGATATAATTGCTAATACGTTTTGTCATTTGACAGCCTGGAAATTCACGCCACGAGGCATATTTAGCTAATCTCCCCCCGACATCCGGATACTTGCCGTAATCAATCAACTTAATACCATTAATACGCAAAGCCAATCAGCGATGCCAGGCAAATATATTTACATAATTTCCAGCCTAATTAACATAAATAACCGGATGATCTTTATCCATCGATGTTGTATGATACAAGATACCAATTTATAACGATCAGTGAGTAAGTGATAAAAAATTTAGTCATTGTCCAAAATATGTGCAAAAATTTACTAATAAAAAATCAATTTGCTGAAAATTGGAATGTACCAAAGCTATTTATGGAAAATTGCTAGGGTCAATGTAATATTCTGTGGTTGTGACTAAATTTATCGGATTGGCTTTCAGTGCCTACATGTATGCAGCGTATATAAAATTGAGAGCCAGTGTAGAATCATGCATTTCGAATATGCTGATGCCGGGGCCAGTAACCAACAACAAAAAACAATATAATTTACGAGTTTCGGACTCGACTTTTGGTTGATTTCGCAAATGATAAGAGTTATACATATTATAAATGCATACAAATGTATTTAAATTCAAATGTTCATATGTATTGAAATGAATACATCTGCTTTATATAAGAAATGTATGCAAATTAACGGTTTTACTATGTCGTCAATATCGTGCATAATAAAATTATATGATTAAATGCAGATCAGCTTTTTTTAGTATAATCAACATTCCTATTGGTTTGTCAATATTTATCTGCGTGCAGGACCCAGAAGGCTCAGATGTTTTACTCAAATACTCATGACCATTGCAACTTGGATACTCATAACCATTGCAACTGGGATACAATGTAGAAATATACAAGTTACATGATGAAACTTAGTTGTAAGGTCCTACACAACTCGACAAAGTAGTCAATGTTTTCTCTAATTCACCAAAAAATTAGGTCTTGTTGCACCAAAGACACACCTTGGCCTAGAGGTAATTACATGGTCGGGAAAAAGTTACCTGTACGGAAAGTACCAATATTGAAAAATACAGCTTGACACTCTTGAGATTTAACCTCAAAGGTCATTGACTCTTTCACTTTCAAAGTCTAGTGAATGCCCAGCAGCTTTTCTACATACAGTAGTTCCTATATCCCGCAAACCTCGACTACATACAGTTTCACTATTTGCAGTCGTTCGAAAGTCTTGTAAAATAATCAAGTTTAAACTTTAATAAAGCAAAGTTTACCAGGCAGTATGATTTATTTTGGCCATTATTTCGCATAAAGGTAGGATAAAATTACATAACTCACCTTTTTCATAGGTATCGAATCTGGAAACAGCCTTGACATTGCCAGTTTGATGATCCACAATAACGACATTCATCCCTCGACCTGCATTGTTCACCTCACTGTTCATAACCCTGTAATAACCGCAAAAATATCACTGTACTGAACATGCTGCATCACATTATATATACCATCCTAACCATTTCAACACTACACACCTCTAAATAGGCTTACAAAAAGTGTAGATCCAGATGAGCTGGTTCGTCACGAGCCGTCTCATCATGATCTACACTTTTTGCGAGTAATATTACTATTTTTAGACAGAATTATCTATTTTGATAAATGAACTGGTTCAAATGTAATTTTCTTATTAACCCTTTCCCTCATAGAAGCACCTCTTGACGCCATTACCAATACGACATACATTGACAATGTAGTAGCCAAACCAATGTTCATAATAAAGTCCAAAATCTCATGTAGTCCCAGTAATATATATGGAGGTGGGATAGATATGGCGACTACTTATCCACTGCATGATAGCTAAATGGCTGTCGTTTGTATGGAGATATAATAGTATATTAACTAGGGATGGCAACGAATAACCGAATATTCGAATATTCGCCCAAACGGCCGAATATCCGAATACTATTACAGTATTCGAATATTCGGTAGAAAATGTATATTTAATTTAAATAAACTATCATAAAATCAGAAACTTCGTTGTTGTTTTCTTTTCAATATATCATAAAACCGTACAAAGTTACAATACAAAAGAAATAACCCGAGGAGGTGTGAATAAACCATGTTGTGATCGCAACCACGGCAGGTGTTAATTGACACTTGCCATGAAATTGGATAATTACAGTAGATTCTAAGGTAGGTATTGTTTGAATTTTATTGTTTAATATATAAACATGTTAATCTATATTACTGATTGAACCAATTCAATATTGCAAACTAATTTGTTTGCAAATTGTTGCTGCTGGGTAAATATCGGGGGTCTTTGATATGATTTTAAAATTGTTTTGCTGAGAAAATACCTTTGAAATATTACTAGTGGAACAATGTCGTGTAATCACGGATATAATGTTGGATACCAGAATCACTAAGAAATCCGACAGTGTGTTGTTGTTAAAGGATCATGTATGGATGGGTGTTGTTCAGAAATATTTCCAATAGTGCATGGGCTTCTGAATGACTGCCTGAGTATTGATAGTGCTGATCGTGGTCCGATAGTGAAAGTGAAGGTCATCAGTGGTGAACTTGTGCGACGATTTCAGCCGTCGTCGCTTGATGCCGCCAAGTCAACACCTATGCTAGCGTCTCTACTAGATCCGCGCTACAAACGTCTCCTGTTTCTCACCAATGAACAACGTCAGATCGCCGAGGAAACACTGAAAGCCTACGTGGAGGACGTACCATTGAAACTGTCTTCACGTGACACTAGTGGTGACTGTGACATTTGAGTTTTTCACAGAATTATATCGAATATTCGATTATTCGAATATCTTCCCGACCGAATATTCGAATACCGAAATCGCTATTCGTTGCCATCCCTACTATTAACCTAAATATCTATGAAGGAATGGATTAAGTTATTGGTCTAAAAATATCATGCACCAATCCATGTCAGATACATCAGGGCGAAATAAGGGTCCCTAGGTCACCGCATTAGGAAGAGCCCTGATCCTGAGCCATCTATTTCAAGATCTCTTCGAGGGAGGTCAAGCCATTTCCCAATACCCTAGTAGATACCACGAAAGCAACAATGTATACTCACATGAACCCATTCACACATATCTCTGGTAAAGTAGAACTGTCGGTGCCTGTATTCACCATCATTGGAATATGCTGATCTGAACATGCCGATTTACGTCCACAATATTCCATAGGCTGCCCTAATTCTATGTTGCTACTGGAAACCAACTGAATCAACACTTCCTCCGCTGGTAACACTGGGCCCACTAAAACAATACAGACATATGTTAATTAACCTTTAGCATGCTGTAGGTTAATAGCTGGAGCCTGCGCAAGAATGATGTTGTTAGATAAACTGCCCGCTGGCGATATATAGCCCAAAAATGGTGCCGATGCAGGAATAAAACATGAAGAAAACAAACAAACAGCATCGTGCGCTTCTCTCAGTTACATAAAAACCCAGCATGCTTTGTATCAACCCTACCAGCAGGAAATGGAAGTCGTGATAGCGCAGTAGTAACGCGTTCGCTTCAGGTACAAAAGGCCCGGAGATTGAGCCCCGCTGCAGCCATTACGATTGTGCCTCTAGGCAAGGCATTAAAATTCCACGTTGCCTCTTCTCTCTCCCTTGTGGCGATGGATTCCATCAGGAATGAGATCTCGAGAGTGACTAATATAAGTTGTAAGAACTTGTTTCGCAATCGAGCTAAAATTAAAAAAATTAAACTACAAACTAGCTGACAACTGCAATTCACAATGTAACATACTGGTCACATATATTTCTATTCAACTATTATTATTATTACCCGTACATATATAAACCAATACTTACAGGGCAGTGTGAAACAACCCTTCTTCTCAACAGGAGTAGCAAATGATTTATCTCCCCTACGATGAAGCTGAAAATAGCGAGGGTCCATAATATGACAACCGTACTGCAGTGATACGCATTTATATAATAAAACTTAATAGCATTTAGTATTTCAGCCCCTTCTACACAATATTAACTTACAAACCCAATAGCAAATCCCTGTTCCAGCCCCTTCTATCCAACATTAACTTACAAACTCAATAGCAAATCCCTGCTTCAACTCTGTGGCGTCCGTGGTCCAGTGGTAGAGCGTCAGATTTGGAATCGAACGGTCCTGGGTTCGATACTCGGTCAGGCCATGTATGTAGTGTCCTTGAGCACGAAGGCACCTCACACACATTGCTTAGTACTGTTTAACCACTTAGGTCGGCTAAGCCTGCCCAGGAAAACATGTCTAGGTCCCCGCAAGGGGTTTGACATTAATGGAACATACATACATACATACATACCCTTTCTATCCAATACCTACAAACTCAATAGCAAATCCCTGTTTCAGCCCCTTCTATTCAACATTAACTTACAAACTCAATAGCAAATCCTTGTTTCAGCCCCTTCTGTCCAATAAATAGGAAGGTATCCCTAAAGTTAATCTGATCAATCAGCCTGCTGCCAAACATCTTCACCCACCGACGACCCTCATCACTCAAACTGCAAAATATACATTTCATATACAAATCTAAATGTTATTTGAAATCTGGTCCCATAGTTGTAACACTCTTCTCAGGCTCAAATAATTGTATTAAAAAAGTTTAAACTTTATTTATTTTACAATGATTGCGAAGCAAGTTCGAAGCAAGTTTTAAGAACTTATATTAATCAAAGCGTATATGTGGTCATTCGTGTGGAAGGAAACCGGAGTACCCGGAGAAAACCCACCTGTCCGATCTGGCGAACACGGTAGAATCTCACATTCTTCCCAGTCCGAGGATCGAACCCGGGTTGCATTGGAACCCGGGTTGAAATTTGAAGAAAACACTACATAACATCTAGGCCAGACTCGATGCCTAATACACACTAAAGTACTTACACAATGCCAGGTCCGACGTCACTCACCAAACAATGTGGCTGCTTAATAGAGGTACAAATATACGGCAATGTAACATATTGGGAATCTGAAAACTGGCTGCTTAATACAGGTCGGCTGCTTAAAAGAGGTGACCACTAACACAGGTTTGACTGTACTTCCGAAGGCGTCGCCCTGCATAAACAGGTAGGCACGGTAAATACAAGCCTATTAAATAAATGTGTTCTGTCCCGATAAGTCATACCTTTAAGACAATAGCAGTGTAATACAATGGTTTCCATTCAACTCACACAGGTCCACCCGCAGTGATTGGACATGACACTATTTTACATCTAACTTATACTACAGAGACCTACATATACCGCTGAAAATAGGTCCCTATGCGGGGGTACACAGAGTTCCTACCGTATATGCAACAGTGTACGGAGCCCATAAATATGGGAGTGCACTGAACTTGTATATATGCAAATGTATAGAGCCCGTATATATATGAATGTATGGAGCCCGTATATATATGAATGTATGCAGCCCATATATACATGAATGTATGGAGCCCGTATATATATATATGAATGTATGGAGCCTGTATATACATGAATGTATGGAGCCCGTATATACATGAATGTATGGAGCCTGTATATACATGAATGTATGGAGCCCGTATATACATGAATGTATGGAGCCCGTATATATATATGAATGTATGGAGCCCATATATACATGAATTGTATGGAGCCCGTATATATATATATGAATGTATGGAGCCCGTATATACATGAAAGTCATGAATGTATGGAGCCCGTATATATATATATGAATGTATGGAGCCCGTATATACATGAATATATGGAGCCCATATATACATGAATGTATGGAGCCCGTATATACATGAATGTATGGAGCCCATATATACATGAATGTATGGAGCCCATATATACATGAATGTATGGAGCCCGTATATACATGAATGTATGGATCCCATATATACAGGGATGAATGGAGCCCGTATATATATGAATGTATGGAGCCCGTATATACATGAATGTATGGAGCCCATATATATATGAATGTATGGAGCCCGTATATACATGAATGTATGGAGCCCATATCTATGGGAGTGTATGGAGCCCATATATACAGGGATGAATGGAGCCTGTATATATATGAATGTATGCAGCCCGTATATATATGAATGTATGGAGCCCGTATATACATGAATGTATGGAGCCCGTATATACATGAATGTATGCAGCCTGTATACACATGAATGTATGGAGCCCATATATACATGAATGTATGGAGCCCATATATATATGAATGTATGGAGCCCGTATATATATGAATGTATGGAGCACATATCTATGGGAATGTATGGAGCCCATATCTATGGGAATGTATGGAGCCCATATCTATGGGAATGTATGGAGCCCATATATACATGAATGTATGGAGCCCATATCTATGGGAATGTATGGAGCCCGTATATACAGGGATGTATGGAGCACATATCTATGGGAATGTATGGAGCCCATATATACAGGGATGTATGGAGCCTGTATCTATGGGAATGTATGGAGCCCGTATCTATGGGAATGTATGGAGCCCATATATACAGGGATGTATGGAGCCCGTATCTATGGGAATGTATGGAGCCCGTATCTATGGGAATGTATGGAGCCCATATCTATGGGAATGTATGGAGCCCATATATACATGAATGTATGGAGCCCATATCTATGGGAATGTATGGAGCCCGTATATACAGGGATGTATGGAGCACATATCTATGGGAATGTATGGAGCCCATATATACAGGGATGTATGGAGCCCATATATACATGAATGTATAGAGCCTGTATCTATGGGAATGTATGGAGCCCGTATCTATGGGAATGTATGGAGCCCATATATACAGGGATGTATGGAGCCCGTATCTATGGGAATGTATGGAGCCCATATATACAGGGATGTATGGAGCCCATATCTATGGGAATGTATGGAGCCCATATCTATGGAATGTATGGAGCCCATATCTATGGGAATGTATGGAGCCCATATATATGGGAATGTATGGAGCCCGTATATACATGAATGTATGGAGCCCATATCTATGGGAATGTATGGAGCCCATATATACAGGGATGTATGGAGCCCATATCTATGGGAATGTATGGAGCCCATATATAGATGAATGTATGGAGCCCATATCTATGGGAATGTATGGAGCCCATATATACATGAATGTATGGAGCCCGTATATACATGAATGTATGGAGCCCATATATACATGAATGTATGGAGCCCATATATACAGGGATGAATGGAGCCCATATCTATGGGAATGTATGGAGCCCGTATATACATGAATGTATGGAGCCCATATCTATGGGAATGTATGGAGCCCGTATATACAGGGATGTATGGAGCCCATATATATGGGAATGTATGGAGTCCATATATAGGGGAATGTATGGAGCCCATATATACATGAATGTATGGAGCCCATATATACATGAATGTATGGAGCCCATATCTATTGGAATGTATGGAGCCTGTATATACATGAATGTATGGAGCCCATATCTATGGGAATGTATGGAGCCCGTATATACAGGGATGTATGGAGCCCATATCTATGGGAATGTATGGAGTCCATATATAGGGGAATGTACAGAGACCATATATAGGGGAATGTACAGAGCCCATATATAGGGGAATATACAGAGCCCATATATAGGGGAATGTACAGAGCCCATATATATGGGAATGTACAGAGCCCATATATAGGGGAATGTACAGAGCCCATATATAGGGGAATGTACAGAGCCCATATATAGGGGAATGTACAGAGCCCATATATAGGGGAATGTACAGAGCCCATATATAGGGGAATGTACAGCGCCCATATATACGTGTGTGTGAATACTCCAATGTATGGAACCGTCAGTGAATTTAAGAGTTTCAGAGCTTTATTAACTTAGCAAAGAAATAGCTTTATGTATGTTATATAGTGCATGGCTCTGGTGAACAAACAAGCTGCCGTACAGCCATGTACATTAAAACAGCAAAACTACAGCCATGTACATTTAACAGCAAAACTACAGCCATGTACATTTAACAGCAAAACTACAGCCATGTACATTTAACAGCAAAACTACAGCCATGTACATTTAACAGCAAAACTACAGCCATGTACATTTAACAAAAAAACTACAGCCATGTACATTAAAACAGCAAAACTACAGCCATGTACATTTAACAGCAAAACTACAGCCATGTACATTTAACAACAAAACTACAGCCATGTACATTTAACAGCAAAACTACAGCCATGTACATTTAACAGCAAAACTAGTCAGGTACATTTAACAGCAAAACTACAGTCAGGTACATTTAACAGCAAAACTACAGTCAGGTGCATTTAACAGCAAAACTACAGTCAGGTACATTTAACAGCAAAACTACAGTCAGGTACATTTAACAACAAACCTACAGTCATGTACATTTAACAGCAAAACTACAGCAATGTACATTTAACAGCAAAACTACAGCCATGTACATTTAACAACAAAACTACAGCCATGTACATTTAACAGCAAAACTACAGCAATGTACATTTAACAGCAAAACTACAGCCATGTACATTTAACAACAAAACTACAGCCATGTACATTTTAACAGCAAAACTACAGCCATGTACATTTAACAGCAAAACTACAGCCATGTACATTTAACAGCAACTGTTTGAATAATTGTGTTAATATGTTTAATACTATAGGATTATTCCATTGTAGAAATTATAATAATATTAGTGTTAATTAAGCAAGCCGTAACCAAGGTCAGTGGTAACTAAGAATATACTATAAATGCATGTTATTGGTGCATGTTATTGGTGCATGTTATTGGTGCATGTTGTTATTGGTGCATGTTATTGGTGCATGTTGTTGATGCATGTTATTGATGCATGTTATTGGTGCATGTTATTGGAACATGGTGCATGTTATTGGTGCATGTTATTGGTGCATGTTATTGGTGCATGTTATTGGTGCATGTTATTGGTGCATGTTATTGGTGCATGTTATTGGTTCATGTTGTTATTGGTGCATGTTATTGGTGCATGTTATTGGTGCATGTTATTGATGCATGTTATTGGTGCATGTTATTGGTGCATGTTATTGGTGCATGTTATTGGTGCATGTTATTGATGCATGTTATTGGTGCATGTTATTGGTGCATGTTGTTATTGGTGCATGTTATTGGTGCATGTTATTGATGCATGTTATTGATGCATGTTAGTGGTGCATGTTGTTATTGGTGCATGTTATTGGTGCATGTTATTGATGCATGTTATTGGTGCATGTTATTGGTGCATGTTATTGGTGCATGTTATTGGTTCATGTTGTTATTGGTGCATGTTATTGGTGCATGTTATTGGTGCATGTTGTTATTGGTGCATGTTATTGGTGCATGTTGTTGATGCATGTTATTGATGCATGTTATTGGTGCATGTTGTTATTGGTGCATGTTGTTATTGGTGCATGTTATTGGTGCATGTTATTGGTGCATGTTATTGATGCATGTTATTGGTGCATGTTATTGGTGCATGTTATTGGTGCATGTTATTGGTGCATGTTATTGGTGCATGTTATTGGTGCATGTTATTGGTGCATGTTATTGGTGCATGTTATTGATGCATGTTATTGGTGCATGTTATTGGTGCATGTTATTGATGCATGTTATTGATGCATGTTATTGATGCATGTTATTGGTGCACGTTATTGGTGCATGTTATTGGTGCACGTTATTGATGCATGTTATTGATGCATGTTATTGATGCATGTTATTGATGCATGTTATTGGTGCATGTTATTGATGCATGTTATTGGTGCATGTTATTGGAACATGGTGCATGTTATTGGTGCATGTTGTTGGTGCATGTTATTGGAACATGGTGCATGTTATTGATGCATGTTATTGGTGCATGTTGTTATTGGTGCACGTTATTGGTGCATGTTATTGATGCATGTTATTGATGCATGTTATTGATGCACGTTATTGATGCATGTTATTGGTGCACATTATTGATGCATGTTATTGGTGCATGTTATTGATGCATGTTGTTGGTGCATGTTATTGGTGCATGTTATTGGTGCATGTTATTGGTGCATGTTATTGGTGCATGTTATTGGTGCATGTTATTGGTTCATGTTGTTATTGGTGCATGCTATTGGTGCATGTTGTTATTGGTGCATGTTATTGGTGCATGTTATTGGTGCATGTTGTTATTGGTGCATGTTATTGGTGCATGTTGTTATTGGTGCATGTTGTTATTGGTGCATGTTATTGGTGCATGTTGTTATTGGTGCATGTTATTGGTGCATGTTGTTATTGGTGCATGTTGTTATTGGTGCATGTTATTGGTGCATGTTGTTATTGGTGCATGTTATTGGTGCATGTTGTTATTGGTGCATGTTGTTATTGGTGCATGTTATTGGTGCATGTTGTTATTGGTGCATGTTATTGGTGCATGTTGTTATTGGTGCATGTTGTTATTGGTGCATGTTATTGGTGCATGTTGTTATTGGTGCATGTTATTGGTGCATGTTGTTATTGGTGCATGTTGTTATTGGTGCATGTTATTGGTGCATGTTGTTATTGGTGCATGTTATTGGTGCATGTTGTTATTGGTGCATGTTGTTATTGGTGCATGTTATTGGTGCATGTTGTTATTGGTGCATGTTATTGGTGCATGTTGTTATTGGTGCATGTTGTTATTGGTGCATGTTATTGGTGCATGTTGTTATTGGTGCATGTTATTGGTGCATGTTATTGGTGCATGTTATTGGTGCATGTTATTGGTGCATGTTATTGATGCATGTTACAGATCACAGATACTTACAAACAGTATGAGAGTTTGACCATTAAGGTGCCACCGACAGTGAAGGGTCAGTCTGTTCTGATTTATAAGACAATCAATTAATTAACCAGTTGGCGGCTCATCAAGATGTCAGCCAGTAGAGTTGGTAATAATTATTTAACTAGTTGGCGGCTCACTAAGATGTCAACCAGTAGAGTTGGTAATAATTATATAACTAGTTGGCGGCTCTCCATGGTGCCAGCCAGTAGAGTTGGTAATAATTATTTAACTAGTTGGCGGCTCTCCATGGTGCCAGCCAGTAGAGTTGGTAATAATTATTTAACTAGTTGTGGCTCACCAAGATGTCAGCCAGTAGAGTTGGTAATAATTATTTAACTAGTTGTGGCTCACCAAGATGTCAGCCAGTAGAGTTGGTAATAATTATTTAACTAGTTGGCGGCTCACCAAGATGTCAGCCAGTAGAGTTGGTAATAATTATTTAGCTAGTTGTGGCTCACCAAGATGTCAGCCAGTAGAGTTGGTAATAATTATTTAACTAGTTGGTGGCTCACCAAGATGTCAGCCAGTAGAGTTGGTAATAATTATTTAACTAGTTGGCGGCTCACCAAGATGTCAGCCAGTAGAGTTGGTAATAATTATTTAACTAGTTGGCGGCTCACCAAGATGTCAGCCAGTAGAGTTGGTAATAATTATTTAACTAGTTGGCGGCTCACCAAGATGTCAGCCAGTAGAGTTGGTAATAACTATTTAACTAGTTGTGGCTCACGAAGATGTCAGCCAGTAGAGTTGGTAATAATTATTTAACTAGTTGGTGGCTCAGCAAGATGTCAGCCAGTAGAGTTGGTAATAATTAATTAACTAGTTGGCGGCTCACCAAGATGTCAGCCAGTAGAGTTGGTAATAATTATTTAACTAGTTGGTGGCTCTCCATGGTGCCAGCCAGTAGAGTTGGTAATAATTATTTAACTAGTTGTGGCTCACCAAGATGTCAGCCAGTAGAGTTGGTAACAATTATTTAACTAGTTGTGGCTCACCAAGATGCCAGCCAGTAGAGTTGGTAATAATTATTTAACTAGTTGGCGGCTCACCAAGATGCCAACTGGTAGAGTTGGTAATAATTATTTAACTAGTTGTGGCTCACCAAGATGTCAGCCAGTAGAGTTGGTAATAATTATTTAACTAGTTGGCGGCTCACCAAGATGCCAGCCAGTACAGTTGGTAACAATTATTTAACTAGTTGGCGGCTCACCAAGATGTCAGCCAGTAGAGTTGGTAATAATTATTTAACTAGTTGGTGGCTCTCCATGGTGCCAGCCAGTAGAGTTGGTAATAATTATTTAACTAGTTGGTGGCTCACCAAGATGTCAGCCAGTAGAGTTCGTAATAAATATTTAACTAGTTGTGGCTCACCAAGATGTCAGCCAGTAGAGTAGATTTGGTAATAATTTTGTTAAGCTTTATTTATTTAACGATTGTTAACAACTTATATTAATCACTCTCGTTGGCGCGGATGAAAGCGTAATTGTGGTCATTAGTGTGGGAGGAAACCGGAGTACCGGTAGAAAACCCACCTGTCCGATCTGGCGACCACCGTACCATCTCAAATACTTTAATTAGTTTGTGGCTTACCAAGGTGCCAGGTAGTAGAGTTGGTAACAATTATCAAACTATTTGGCAACACAAAAACTACAGGTCTCTCTTCAGGAACAAGCCATACCCTCGACAGGACTCAAACCTTCGACCTTAATATTATGAGGTTGATACCCAAACCACTAATGATATTACAAGCTCAAGCAAATCGCCCGGATCTTCCATTCACTTTATCCAACAACAAACCGTGTTATTCACCAGTATCAGAATAAATACAGAAATAGGTTAGGTAACGGTTAGATGTTACACAGAAAAACCAAACAGAAAATCCAACACACACCAGTACCGCCCACCAATAAATGTAAACACAAACATAGCATGCACATATCTTACCCACCGATCTACAAAGTAAAAGGTAAATATTCATTTCACTATAGTGTGTGTTTGTTTATTATAGTGTCACCCCTATTTAAAGGGCCGGCAATTTCTGACTTATGAGACATTTATTTTATGAACATCAGTACTTCCCGAATCCTATGCTTGTGAGATGGAGGCTCACCAACCGGCCATATCAGAATGAACCCCTGTCAAGGTTCAAACCTTCGACCTCCTGTTCCGTAGGCGGATGGACGCCTTAACCATTATGCCACGAAGATTTAAAGTTATTAAAGTCAAGATGCTAACACTTAATTCCTGACTATCGTTTCATTGGTTAATATTAGCCACCCTTATTTGTCCCTTTTTTTCTTCCAGAAAATAAACGACCATTTTACAATTTAAAATTATATATTATATATTGCAATCTATATTCACACATTATACATATCATGCTTGTCTGCTAATGTTTCTTTACACTTTGTATATAACTGTAAATCAAGTTCCTTGGCATTGAACATGCATATATTTATGCATATATAGATACATTGTCTGGATTTGTACAGAATGTAACCCAGTTACGATGTACCTACTTCTGTGATATCTCATCATAGCTGGCAAACAATAGCTAGCCTACTTCTGTGATATCTCATCATAGCTGGCCAACAATAGCTAGCCTACTTCTGTGATATCTCATCATAGCTGGCCAACAATAGCTAGCCTACTTCTGTGATATCTCATCATAGCGGGCCACAATAGCTAGACAATGTACCTACTTCTGTGATATCTCATCATAGCTGGCCAACAATAGCTAGCCTACTTCTGTGATATCTCATCATAGCGGGCCAACAATAGCTAGCCTACTTATGTGATATCTCATCATAGCTGGCCAACAATAGCTAGCCTACTTCTGTGATATCTCATCATAGCTGGCCAACAATAGCTAGCCTACTTCTGTGATATCTCATCATAGCTGGCCAACAATAGCTAGCCTACTTCTGTGATATCTCATCATAGCTGGCCACAATAGCTAGACAATGTACCTACTTCTGTGATATCTCATCATAGCTGGCCAACAATAGCTAGCCTACTTCTGTGATATCTCATCATAGCGGCCAACAATAGCTAGCCTACTTATGTGATATCTCATCATAGTGGCCAACAATAGCTAGCCTACTTCTGTGATATCTCATCATAGCTGGCCAACAATAGCTAGACAATGTACTTACTTCTGTGATATCTCATCATAGCTGGCAACAATAGCCAGACAATGTACCTACTTCTGTGATATCTCATCATAGCTGGCAACAATAGCCAGACAATGTACTTACTTCTGTGATATCTCATCATAGCTGGCCAACAATAGCCAGACAATGTACCTACTTCTGTGATATCTCATCATAGCTGGCCAACAATAGCTAGACAATGTACTTACTTCTGTGATATCTCATCATAGCTGGCAACAATAGCTAGACAATGTATTTACTTCTGTGATATCTCATCATAGCTGGCCACAATAGCTAGACAATGTATTTACTTCTGTGATATCTCATCATAGCTGGCAACAATAGCTAGACAATGTATTTACTTCTCTGATATCTCATCATAGCTGGCCAACAATAGCTAGACAATGTACTTACTTCTGTAATATCTCATCATAGCTGGCCAACAATAGCTAGACAATGTACCTACTTCTGTGATATCTCATCATAGCTGGCAACAATAGCCAGACAATGTACCTACTTCTGTGATATCTCATCATAGCTGGCCAACAATAGCTAGACAATGTACCTACTTCTGTGATATCTCATCATAGCTGGCAACAATAGCTAGACAATGTACCTACTTCTGTGATATCTCATCATAGCTGGCAACAATAGCCAGACAATGTACTTACTTCTGTGATATCTCATCATAGCTGGCAACAATAGCCAGACAATGTACCTACTTCTGTGATATCTCATCATAGCTGGCAACAATAGCCAGACAATGTACTTACTTCTGTGATATCTCATCATAGCTGGCCACAATAACTAGATATCCTTCCTTCACCTTCGTCTTCATATCTCGCAGAAACTCATAATCTGAAGGAAAAAAAAGAAGTTGTAAGAACTTATTTCGCAATCGAACTAAAATAAATTTATATAAACTAAACTGAAAAAAAAATTAATTAAATTAAATTTCAATGTAATTGTCTTTTGCATTATAGATACATCTACATCCGTTATGTCAAAGTCGGTTATGTCGAATTCTCCGATTATCTCGAAGTCGAAGTCGGTTCAGACACTATCATTTTACATATAGGTAACTAGCTCTGTTTATATCGAATTTCGTTAAGTCAAACTTCGGTTATGTGGAAGTATTTTGTTCGGTTCGACGGAATTCGACATAACAAATGTAGACTGTGTACATGTATTGTTAAGACATAACAAATGTAGACTGTGTACATGTATTGTTAAGACATAACAAATGTAGACTGTGTACATGTATTGTTAAGACATAACAAATGTAGACTGTGTACATGTATTGTTAAGACAGAACAAATGTAGACTGTGTACATGTATTGTTAAGACATAACAAATGTAGACTGTGTACATGTATTGTTAAGACAGAACAAAAATGTAGACTGTGTACATGTATTGTTAAGACATAACAAATGTAGACTGTGTACATGTATTGTTAAGACATAACGAATGTAGACTGTGTACATGTATTGTTAAGACAGAACAAATGTAGACTGTGTACATGTATTGTTAAGACATAACGAATGTAGACTGTGTACATGTATTGTTAAGACATAACGAATGTAGACTGTGTACATGTATTGTTAAGACAGAACAAATGTAGACTGTGTACATGTATTGTTAAGACAGAACAAATGTAGACTGTGTACATGTATTGTTAAGACAGAACAAATGTAGACTGTGTACATGTATTGTTAAGACAGAACAAATGTAGACTGTGTACATGTATTGTTAAGACAGAACAAATGTAGACTGTGTACATGTATTGTTAAGACAGAACAAATGTAGACTGTGTACATGTATTGTTAATAGTTTATTATACTGTATTCCTGCCATTCCTCTGAATAATTATTCTCAAGACGTCTCTCAGCATACATGACCTAAATTTATATTCCTGTTCAAATTGATTCAACATATACCAAACATGTTGCCATCATACGATTGTATTTATTATAAAACCATCATTACTCAAGTTTTTCCGTATCGACCATACTCGCCTATAAGACTTTTATTACCACCAGATTATGACCTTAAAGTGGCTTCCTGTCTTATAAGTGAGTGATAAAAAAAAATTTACATGTGTAAAACGTTATATATAACTTTGTTTTAGAAAAAAAAAGCAAGCACCCTGACACTGAAAATGTCATCAATTTGCACCGACTGGCTAAACATGCAATTTATACTGGTGTCTGCTGCATCACCCGTCATATATGCGTGTGTATGCTAAAACACACAGATATCAGGACCAAAGGAGGGGGGGTCGTCAGCATTAATTGACAGGTCAGCATTATATAGCTTTTTACTTAATAAATAAAATAGTATTCGTTCATTCACTTTAGCAAACAAAGGCTGACCAGTGTTTTTATGATAAAAAACGACGCAACCATGCACTAAATGACACTAGAACGTCGTGTTTAAACAACAAAAATTCATCATATTAGAAGTCACAAATCATGTCACTGACAGCTCGAGTCCGAAAACATTTCAACAGGCAGCTTGATAAAAGTCCAAAACGATCACATCGTTTAATTGGCATCATCTGTGATAATTGATCATATGACCGGCAACATATAATGGATAGTACCGGTATTGTAAATTTGGATATTTGATTTTTCAAGCTTTATGGTTTTTCTCATGTACAGTATATTTTGTGTACGCTCGTCTCATACATGCTATCTATAGGCGGTACAACCGTGTACGCTCGTCTCATACATGCTATCTATAGGTGGTACAACCCTGAGCATTCCTTTGGCACAGTCACGCTTTCCCCGTATTAGTAATTTTAGAATGGTATAACAGAGGATCAAACATACGACGAGTCAAGCGTGTTAACAATGGGACCACAGACCCGCTACATACACTCCAAACAGGGGTTACATAGTGGACCACAAATCAGGGCTCATTTTATGTTATATTTTTGTTATATTTCGGGTTTTACGCCTGCATCAGCACCATTTCAGGCTATATCGCCGGCGGGTAGTTTACTTAACAACACCTTTCCTGGGCAGGCTCCAGCGGTTAACCAGTACTTGGGTGCACCAACCTCCATAAGAAACTGCCAACTTTTTCATATAAATGAGACACGGTCTGAGCGGGGCTCGAACCCGTGACCATCAGTGATGATAGGTTACAGTGGTATACACTTAACCACTCGACCACGGAGGCGTCCAGGACTCATTTTATCATTTTAATCCATCTTGCGGAATTTTAGAGCAAAGTTTAAAAGAAACATCTGTAAACAAGAGAAATGTGTTGATCTCGAGCCTGTAATGTTAATGTGTTGATCTCGAGCCTGTAATGCTAATGTGTTGATCTCGAGCCTGTAATGTTAATGTGTTGATCTAGAGCCTGTAATGTTAATGTGTTGATCTCGAGCCTGTAATGCTAATGTGTTGATCTCGAGCCTGTAATGCTAATGTGTTGATCTCGAGCCTGTAATGTTAATGTGTTGATCTAGAGCCTGTAATGTTAATGTGTTGATCTCGAGCCTGTAATGCTAATGTGTTGATCTCGAGCCTGTAATGCTAATGTGTTGATCTCGAGCCTGTAATGTTAATGTGTTGATCTAGAGCCTGTAATGTTAATGTGTTGATCTCGAGCCTGTAATGCTAATGTGTTGATCTCGAGCCTGTAATGCTAATGTGTTGATCTCGAGCCTGTAATGTTAATGTGTTGATCTAGAGCCTGTAATGTTAATGTGTTGATCTCGAGCCTGTAATGCTAATGTGTTGATCTCGAGACTGTAATGTTAATGTGTTGATCTCGAGACTGTAATGTTAATGTGTTGATCTCGAAACTGTAATGTTAATGTGTTGATCTAGAGCCTGTAATGTTAATGTGTTGATCTAGAGCCTGTAATGTTAATGTGTTGATCTCGAGCCTGTAATGTTAATGTGTTGATCTCGAGACTGTAATGTTAATGTGTTGATCTCGAAACTGTAATGTTAATGTGTTGATCTAGAGCCTGTAATGTTAATGTGTTGATCTCGAGACTGTAATGTTAATGTGTTGATCTCCAGCCTGTAATGTTAATGTGTTGATCTCCAGCCTGTAATGTTAATGTGTTGATCTCCAGCCTGTAATGTTAACGTGTTGATCTCGAGACTGTAATGTTAATGTGTTGATCTCGATCCTGTAATGTTAATGTGTTGATCTCGAGACTGTAATGTTAATGTGTTGATCTCGAGCCTGTAATGTTAATGTGTTGATCTCGAGCCTGTAATGTTAATGTGTTGATCTCGAGCCTGTAATGTTAACGTGTTGATCTCGAGCCTGTAATGTTAATGTGTTGATCTAGAGCCTGTAATGTTAATGTGTTGATCTCGAGCCTGTAATGTTGATGTGTTGATCTAGAGCCTGTAATGTTAATGTGTTGATCTCGAGCCTGTAATGTTGAGTTCCCACTGGAATACTGACCATCCACATAAGTATCGTACGTCTTCACAAATTCTATGCCCAACGTCTTGTCTGTAAACAGAGGTTTGATGTATTGTTATTTATAGAAAACAACTTATCTACAACAAAGGACACTGTCAAACAAACAACAGTTGACGAGTGGAAGTCATAATAGTGCAATGGATGCGCGTTTCGCTTCAGGTGCGAAAGGTTCGGAGTTCGAGCCCCGCTGGAGCCGTTACGTTTGTGCCCTTAAGCAAAAGGCATTTAATTTCCACGTTGCCTCTTCTCTCTCCCTCGTGGCGCTGGATTCCATCAGGAATGAGGTCTCGAGAGTGATTAATATAAGTTGTAAGAACTTGTTTCGCAATCGAGCTAAAATAAATGTGTATAAAGTTGACGAGTAAACAGTACACTACAGCATATACTGAACAACTTTAAAAACGCACCACATTAATGAGGCGATTTTCGCACATTTGTAATTTGCGGAATTCCATCAAATTTGGCACAGACTAAGACTGACTGACTACTGCTCTTGCTATCCCTATCAAATTTATTTCGATAAACATTACAGTAGACATTCCATGTTCATCTGAAGCACGTGACCCCAGTTATAAAAAGTGTTTGTTTATTATAGTGTTACCCCTATTTAATGGGCCAGCCATTTCTGACTTATGAGACACCTCTTTTTATGAACATCAGTACTTCCCGAATCTTATGCTTGTATGCCAGGCGCAAGGCTGGTAGGCAATCGGTAACCATTATTTAACTAGCTGGCGGCTCACCAACCAGCCATATCAGAACAAACTCCTGACGAGATTCGAACCTTTGACCTCCCACTATGTACGCGGACGCCTTAACCACTAGCCCACGGAGACGGTATATATATATACCTCTGACAAAAGTGGGGAGTTTTTAAATTCGCTCAGTGTACTACAGTGAAAACTCTCTAAACTTGAACCCTTCTAATGAGAGACATCAGTCAGTTACTGACCCTGAATACTCCCTAAAAGTGGATAGGTCCTATTACCGGTAAGTGTTTTCCTGTTTTTATTGTTGTTTCCTTTGCACAACATGCTAGCAATTTTATTCCACTATCGCTACTATGAGTATTAACTTACTATATCTCGACAGATCTCTTACAGTATATGCAATGTGTACTTATTTGTATAACAATGCTATCAGTTAATTAACACGATTTTGATAAACTCACATTTATCATACCGCAACATCTGGTTGGGAACAACAGTAAAAACAAAGGATTCTAACTAAAAGGACCTATTCACATTTTGGAATAAATCAGACTTTATCTGCCAAGGGAGGTAATAGAGAGTAAGAGATGTCTGTAATTGGGAATTACACCCAAATAGAACAATTTGGCAGCCACAAATATTTTCCTTAATTGTTCATTGCAAACGAAGAAATAGTTTCGGCAAAATTAACACATTTCCAGAAATGTGTATGCATACTTCAACTGGAACTTACCCCCTGTAAACTGAACAGTTACTTGTCTTGATACTACGTAAATACCAAATACTTCAGACATGTTTAATCCTTTGCACGCTGAGTAAATAAAATCATATTTGCAAACAACATAGATCCAGATCAGCCGCATGTGAATGCCGCTTCTGATCAGGATCTATGTTGTTTGCTATTCAGCCAACTGTTTTAGTTCTACTATCCGAATAGCAAACAGCATAGAGCACAGAATGTTCCGTCTGATCTGGCCCTATGCCATTTGCAAAGATATTTTTATCACTGCCGCTAGCGTGCAAAGGGTTAATGTTCGAGATAATGAGCCTAATAGCTTACCATTGGTAACTATTAGATTGATTCCTCGGTCAAAGTTCTTAAGCTTGTCACTTATGACTCTGCAAAATAAAAATTCAACACATTATTAGTTAATAGTTTATACAAATTTAATTTAGCATGGTTGCGAAACAAGTTCCTACAACTTATATTAATCACTCTTGAGACCTCATACCTGATGGAATCCATCGTCACGAAGGAGAGAGAAGAGGTAAGGTGGAATCTAAATTCCTTGCATAAGGGCACACTCGTATCTAATGGGGAGTGAACTCCGAGCCTTATGCACCTGAAGCGAAACAAGTTCTTACAACTTATATTAATCACTCTCGAGACCTCATTCCTGATGCTATCCATCGCCACGAGGAAGATAGAAGAGGCAAAGTGGAATTTAAGTGCCTTGCTGCCTAAGGGCACAATCGTAACGGCTACAGCAGGATGCGAACTTCGAACAAATCGCACCTAGAGCGAATGTGCTACCACACCGCTATCAAATAAGCTGATGGGTATAATGTATTAATGCAAACTATTTTACCCTGAGCTCAAAAGAAAGAGAAGTGAGGCAGCTCAGGCAGTCTATTTCCCCTAAAGTGTCTCTAGCTCAAGCCCCGATGCTAAAGGTATCTCTTTGTAGGGTAGCCAAAATATATACCATATATAAGAACTGGCCTGGAGGTTATAAAACTTTTCTCCAATCTCAAAACTCAGTCTCAATCATCTGATTGGTTCAGCTGACAGTACCGGTAACACTCAGAATAAAACCAATCAGATCTCTTGACCTTGAGTTTGAGATCTGAGAAAAGTTTTATAACCTCGGGGTTGGAGACAATAAGAGAAAGGTCATCTTTGAAGTTGAATGCAATTATCAATATGATTCAATTGGCTGTCTCATTAGCACAGTAGTTATCACGTCCGATTCTCACAAATGCAACACGGGTTCCATCCTTGGACCGAGGGAAAAAATGTGAGATCGTACGGTGGTCGCCAGATCGGACAAGTGGGTTTTTTCCAGGTTCACGAGTTTCCTCCCACACGAATCGAATTACCACATTTAAGCTTTCATCCATCCAAATGACAGTGATAAAATTTGTTTCACCATCGTTGCAGAATAAGTAAAATTTAAATGATTCATTCATTCATACCAATCAATTTATAAAATTTGCAAATTAAAATTATTAAACCCTTGAAATGCTGAATAAATTAGAAGGAATGTGCAAACAACATAGATCCAGATCTACCACGGCTGCTCTGATCAGGATCTATGTTGTTCTATTCACTTAGCTCCACTATCCGAATAGCAAACAGCATAGCGCCTGATCGGACAGCACGTTCTGTGCCATCTGATCTGGCTCTATGCTGTTTTCAAAAATGAAAATACTTGTGTCCAGCACAGTAAGGGTTACTGACTTACAAAATCATACAGGTATCGTAGATTGGTGAAAAAAGCTGTTACTAACCGGTGACTGGATGAATTATGATTTGAAGAGGTTCAACTCACAGGCACCAGACACACAAAATATTAGGCCAAAAAAATAGGCCAAAAAAATTAATTGTGCCTGGTGCCTGTGGTTCATCTGTAGTATATTAACATACACTTGATTCTGATAGCATATAACAGGTCCGTGTTTGTCCTCAATCCCAGTCTTCACATAGAATGACACCTGACCTCTCCCGCATTTCACGCCACAATGTCCATCTAAAATGTAAATACAAATCCTTGTTACGCAACATCCTACACCCCGACCATGTAAACATACAATGCACAGAGGTGATCATCATTCCCAGCTAGGTCAACACAAAGTGAACACAGGTGATCCCCCATCAATCTACACCCCAGCTAGGTCAACACAAAGTGAACACAGGTGATCTAGTGATCCCCCAGCAATCTACACCCCAGCTAGGTCAACACAAAGTGAACACAGTTGATATAGTGATTCCCCAGCAATCTAGACCCCAACTAGGTCAACACAAAGTGAACACAGGTGATCCCCATCAATCTACACCCCAACTAGGTCAACACAAAGTGAACACAGGTGATCTAGTGATTCCCCATCAATCTACACCCATCACAAAGTGAACACAGGTGATCTAGTGATCCCCCAGCAATCTACACCCCAACTAGGTCAACACAAAGTGAACACAGGTGATCCCCCATCAATCTACACCCCAACTAGGTCAACACAAAGTGAACATAAGTGATCTGCCAGCAATCTACACCCCAACTAGGTCAACACAAAGTGAACACAGTTGATCTAGTGATCCCCCAGCAATCTACACCCCAACTAGGTCAACACAAAGTGAACACAGTTGATCTAGTGATCCCTCAGCAATCTACACCCCGATTAGGTCAACACAAAGTGAACACAGTTGATCTAGTGATCTCCCAGCAATCTACACCCCAACTAGGTCAACACAAAGTGAACACAGTTGATCTAGTGATCCCCCAGCAATCTACACACCGACTAGGTCAACACAAAGTGAACACAGGTAATCTAGTGATCCCCCATCAATCTACACCCCAGCTAGGTCAACACAAAATGAACACAGGTGATCTAGTGATCCCCCATCAATCTACACCCAAACTAGGTCAACACAAAGTGAACACAGGTGATCTAGTGTTTTCCCAGCAATCTACACCCCAACTAGGTCACCCAAACACAAAGTGAACACAGGTGATCTAGTGATTCCCCATCAATCTACACTCATCACAAGTGAACACAGGTGATCTAGTGACCCCCCATCAATCTACACCCCAACTAGGTCAACACAAAGTGAACACAGGTGATCTAGTGATCCCCCATCAATATACACCCATCACAAAGTGAACACAGGTGATCTAGTGATCCCCCATCAATCTACACCCATCACAAAGTGAACACAGGTGATCTAGTGATCCCCATCAATCTACACCCCAGCTAGGTCAACACAAAGTGAACACAGGTGATCTAGTGACCCCCCCATCAATCTACACCCCAGCTAGGTCAACACAAAGTGAATACAGGTGATCTAGTGACCCCCATCAATCTACACCCAAGCTAGGTCAACACAAAGTGAACACAGGTGATCTAGTGACCCCCCATCAATCTACACCCAGCTAGGTCAACACAAAGTGAATACAGGTGATCTAGTGACCCCCATCAATCTACACCCCAGCTAGGTCAACACAAAGTGAACACAGGTGATCTAGTGACCCCCATCAATCTACACCCCAACTAGGTCAACACAAAGTGAATACAGGTGATCTAGTAACCCCCCATCAATCTACACCCTAACTACGTCAACACAAAGTGAACATAAGTGATCTGCCATCAATCTACACCCCAACTAGGTCAACACAAAGTGAACATAAGTGATCTGCCATCAATCTACACCCCAACTAGGTCAACACAAAGTGAACACAGGTGATCTAGTGATCCCCCATCAATCTACACCCCAACTAGGTCAACACAAAGTTAACACAAGTGATCTAGTGATCCCCCATCAATCTACACTCAACACAAAGTGAACACAGGTGATCTGCCATCAATCTATACACGACTAGGTCGAACACAAAGTGAACACAGGTGATCCGCCATCAATCTATACACGACTAGGTCGAACACAAAGTGAACACAGGTGATCCGCCATCAATCTATACACGACTAGGTCGAACACAAAGTGATCAAGTGATCCCTCATAAATCTCACCATGAAGATGATAAAGGAAGGTCTAACCACAGGTCTAGTTGTTGAGCGGACAAGACATTGCGTACCGAATAATTGAACAAGTTGAAACTAGTGCGAAGCTATATGTTCCCCCGTTTCTTCAAGGAAAAGGGGGAAGGAGGATAAACATACAAGCATATTTCTGGTGCTCAATGTTTACATAGAATGTTGTGTTCCAGTGGAAATTGCAATCAAACAATTATGGCTGTTACAGTAAACTGTACCTGTAAAATTTGTAACCCCTGTAGCTGTCCATACCTCCTTCACACCTGAAAAAAACATTAATTTGTTTTATTTGGGGGGGGCTTAATATCGCACAAACAACTTAGGTCATATGACGACGCTCCAGCTATTATTGGTGGAAGACACCGGATGCCCCTCCTGAGCAGTATTGGGGGGTGTATCATGCCCTGGATACACGGATTTCCTACTATGTGTCATGTGCCCGAGGTTATAACACTTTTCCCAGATCTCAAACTCAAGCTCAAATGATTTGGTTGGATGATTCTGAGTTTTACTGCCAGCTGAACCAATCAGAAGCTTGAGACTGAGTTTGAGATAGGAGAAAAGTTTTCTAACCTCGAGGCATGGATTCAAGGTTTGATCCCCCGTCTGACTAATAAAATTAACAGTCGTTCAGACGGGACGTTAAACCGAGGTCTCGTGTCGGTGCTTTACACCGTGCACGTTAAAGAACCAGAGGGGGCTCTGGAATGGGTCTCTGTCTGTATCATTGCACTATCCTCCAAAAATCTAAAATGACTAATCTCTTCAGGCGGCGTCGTTCATATGGGCAACCGGTAGCGACGATAAATAAACGTAAAACACAAATGAATATGCATAATTTCAATGTGCGAACAAAGAATGAACATCACAAAATATTAACAATGCTATCAATATCAAATATGAACTTAAAGAATGATCTACTTAGCAAAGTAATAAACAAGGAGAGAAAGTACATAAGCTCTGCTTCCGTTATAATCCTTTCCTATATACTTACTTCTTTAATTTCGTGTACATGTATTGTTTTGTTAATGTATATAGTGGAAAGCAATAAACACACTCAAACTGAATGAAACAGTGAGACAATTAAATTAAAGTCGTGCGGAAGTCATGATAGCGCAGTGGATCCACGTTCGCTTCAGGTGCGAAAGGTCCAGGGTTCGAGCCCCGCTGGAGCCGTTACGATTGTGCCCTTAGGCAAGGCATTTAAATTCCACATTGCCTCTTCTCTCTCCCTCGTGACGATGGATTCCATCAGGAATGAGGTCTCGAGAGTGATTAATATAAGTTATAAGAACTTGTTTCGCAATCGAGCTAAAATAAATTTGTATAAACTAAATTAATGTCTCTACGTAAGGAAGAATACACTACGAGATGCTTTAGCATAGTAAGTATTTCAGCTTAGGCCAAACATAAAATACCTGTGTTTTCTGTTTCATACAACAAAAATATGATCGGTCGGTAGCAATTGTTTTACCATACTCTTTGGCACAGAAAAATGTGAAAAACAAAATTTATAAATAAAAATTGTTTTATTTTCAAAATTTCATAACAAAATTCAGGGGGTCGGGTGGTAAAAATACACAGGTATTTTTTTCATTGGCCTTAACAAACATGAAATATGTGCTTCTTTTGATCATTTAATTCCTGATCTGATATCTGAAGGATTCAATCTGGAGGGATTCAAACCTACAGCAATGAAGGGCAAGTGAAGTCAACGATCTTATCTACTTGCAACGGAGACCCCCAAAATGAGAACATTTGTGCTTGAAGATAGACGCAAGCTGTTGAAATACCTCTAGATCTGTGCAACACTGATCCTATATAGAGACCCAAGAAACATACAAGTGTCAGTAAAAGCAACTTCTTCATACCTGAAACAAGAAACAACATCAAACATTCAAGACGGTTTATAATTACGTCATACATGAATTATCTCCGTTCAGTGTAAAATGCCCCCCCCCCCACCAACATAGGATGGTCCACATTTCTCTAACTGATACATGTATATCAGCTATATTTAGTTTATACAAATTTATATTAGCTCAATTGCGAAACAAGTTCTTACAACGTATATTAATCACTTTCGAGACCATCTATATTTGCGTCTATATTTGTGTCTATATTTGCAGCTACATTTGCAGCTATATTTGCAGCTATATTTGCAGCTATATTTGCAGCTACATTTGCAGCTACATTTGCATCTACATTTGCATCTATATTTGTCGCTATATTTGCAGCTATATTTGCAGCTATATTTGCAGCTATATGTGCAGCTATATTTGCAGCTACATTTGCAGCTATATTTGCAGCTATATTTGCATCTATATTTGCATCTATATTTGCAGCTATATTTGCAGCTATATTTGCAGCAATATGACAACTGGTCTCCATTGAGAGTTTTCAACTTACCTTCTGTGTTCCATAAAAAATAATTTAACCCTTTCCTTCATAGAGATTTAGGTTAATATACTATTATATCTCCATACAAACGACAGCCATTACTCTATCATGCAGTGGATAAGTAGTCGCCATATCTATCCCACCTCAATGATATTACTGGGACTACATGAGATTCTGGCTTTTATTATGAACATTGGTTTGGCTACTACATTGTCAATGTATGTCGTATTGGTAATGGCGTCAAGAGGTGCTTCTATGAGGGAAAGGGTTAATGTCTAAATTTGGATGAGAATTATCCCCCTTTGGGTCCAGAACTGGTAAGTTTATACAAATTTATTTTAGCTTAGAAACAAGTTCTTTTAATTTATATTAATCATTCTTGAGACCTCATTCCTGATGGAATCCATCGCCATGAAGGAGAGAGAAGAGGCAATGTGGAATTTAAATGCCTTGCCTAAGGGCACAATCGTAACGGCTCCAGCGGGGCTCGAACTCCGGACCTTTCGCACCTGAAGCGAACGTGCATCCACAGCGCTATCACGACTTCCACTGGTATACAACCTACATGTATGCAGCGTCTTTTCATACAGATATTGATGTCACCAACTCAATGACTGTTCTAGTGTCGGATTGGATTGATATCATGCCGACAACTTTCCAAAACGACAAAGATTTATGAGAAGCAAAATGGTATGTCCCTTCTTACATATTATACTATATCATTATCATACATTATAACATTACGTGTTAATGTGCAAATACATGTACAATGTAATATTTACATTATCACTACACTTGCCTTGTTGAACCTTTCCAGTCAACTAAGTTTACATTCCAGTAAAACACAGTTGCTTCTGAGACTTTGCGGATTGCCGATTGGCTACGGCTGTAGCTTGATGCCACAAATCGCACACGTTTCAATACCAAAATTATGCAAATGACATAGATGAAAATTGAGTAGTTCAGCCGACCTTGTCCTTATTTGGTTCCAATTACGATTTCTCATTATGGGAAAGACATTAGTTACAAAAGATATATGTGTGGCATGGAACCAGGTCTAATGATGCTGATGATACGTTTTCAGCTCATAGATGTAATACTAACCAACTTTCCGCTAATAGATGTAATACTAACCAACTTTCCGCCGACATTTCCTCCCAATGATCATTCCTCTAACTCTGTTGCTCTACAAGAGATGACAAACTGAACTGAAAATACAGGAAGTTTTACCATATCATCAGATTGGTGATGTATAAGTTTTCATATAAAACTAAAATAATGTGACGCCGAGCACTTGTGTCATCTGCTTAACCCTTTCCTTCATAGAGATTTAGGTTAATATACTATTATATCTCCATACAAACGACAGCCATTTAGCTATAATGCAGTAGATAAGTAGTCGCCATATACATCCCACCTCCATAGATATTTCTAGGACTACATGAGATTTAGGTTAATATACTATTGTATCTCCATACAAACGACAGTCATTTAGCTATCATGCAGTGGATAAGTAGTCGCCATATATATCCCACCTCCATAGATATTACTGGGACTACATAGAGATTTAGGTTAATATACTATTGTATCTCCATACAAACGACAGTCATTTAGCTATCATGCAGTAGATAAGTAGTCGCCATATATATCCCACCTCCATAGATATTACTGGGACTACATAGAGATTTAGGTTAATATACTATTGTATCTCCATACAAACGACATCCATTTAGCTATCATGCAGTGGATAAGTAGTAGTATCTAGTATCCCACCTGCATAGATATTACTGGGACTACATGAGATTCTAGCGTTTATTATGAACATTGGTTTGGCATCTGCATTGTCAATGTATGTCGTATTGGTAATGTCGTCAAGAGGTGCTTCTATGAGGGAAAGGGTTAAATCAGCTTAACTGGTGTTTGACTTCGGAACACTTGTGTCGTCTGCTAATACTGTGTTTTCAAGGGAAAAATGTTTTCCGAGTCAGGGTACTTCATGTACAAATACTCTTTCTATCCTAGAGCCGTCACTCAGTGGAACATGCTACCGCCCACCATATATGCCGCAGACACAGTGGACATCTTCAAGGCCCTGATCCCTGTGTATGTCCTCATCCCAATATATTTTGCATAAATTGCCACAATTATGTACATAGTTTTATAAAAAACACTTAAAAAATATATCTAAAATTATGTCTATTCACTGTATCCTTTCTAATGAGCACTTTCTGATCAAGCACTTAACTAACACTTTTTATTACGGCGCCAGCACCTAATCTTCATAAGTGAAGGAGTGCTGTATTAACAAAGAAGAAGAATTAGTATCCGACTACTATTCCCGTCTAATAACTACCTTACATTACGGTGTAACATTTCAACTGTCCAGGTGGCCAACATATTAAGCATAGATAAGATTAGTTTGGAAATCAAAAGAGGGCGTATTTCTGCTTATAAACATATCAGTATTTACCGCTATAGACACAGAACTCAGGCACAAAGATAAGATACCTTCTAAACCCTGTTGATAAAATGGTAACCTACAAATCCGAACATTTCCGCATAGCAATCAGATTAATCTCCCTTTATCTATGTTTCATCCATCCATATGTAGGCCTATATACTTATATTTATCTGTTGATAATGACATAATATTATTGATTGGAGATATATTCCTGAAAATCAAAGATATGGATACACTAGAAAGTTTCCAAATTAGGACATTGATACAGATACAGGGTCTCCCTCTAAGAGTTTCGACCAAATATCTGCGTTTTATACAGACTTTAGTTTAATCATATTTTATTGCTTATTTATATAGGATGCATTAAGGTAGTCATAATAAAAGTATGCCAGTATTTGATATAGACCTTAATATGTATTATATGTAACTCTAGCAGTAAATTTATCATTTTAACATAAAACATGAATATCTTTTTAATCTCCCACCAGAAAACAACAAATAGCTTTAGGCCTACTTTTTATGAATAATAAAACGTGGGAATCTGGCTATATCACCACATGTCAATAGATGTACATCACGGTAGAAAGTTCCAGAGATATGAACATCAACTTGTTTTTAATAAAAAATACTAAATTTGGTGGGAAAACTGTTTTGAATAATAATCATTCATAGAAAACGCGCATCTCGGACCTTAAAATTATGCCCATATGTGGTAATACGGGAATTACGTAGTAACCTAAACACGTGATCAAAACATTTTCATTCATAAATACCAGATAGCAGACCGCCATTTTACAAAGTTGGAATGAACAAATATATATATTATGGACATTTGGAGCATTTTATCATATAAAGGGGTGGGGTAATTTTGCATAGATCTTGATATTCACTAAGCATCTTGCATCAGTAAATTACTTGCCACTTACGTTGGCAGTTTATGATTTCTTGTTTATCAACACATGTTTACCTTTCTGTGTCAACAATGATTCAATGGAAAGAATGATAGGTGGCGTTATTTTACCTCGTTCTGAAAAATTGTGGATGCCTCGGTATGTCAAGACCAGCGGTATGTTAAGAAACGACTATACAATACAATTACAAATATAAACATGGTAAATATATAAGCAAGCTGATACAACTGCAATGCTTGCACTATGCTTATACTTTATACAGACCCCGATTGTTCGCCCCGTATATATAAACCACATACACTCCATCACCGTTGTCTATTGATATGACAAAGTTGGCAGTAACTATTGTTTGGCAATATTAAACTGAGACATTTGCATATTCCGTGAACTTACATCGTTAATAATCGGAATTCCGAAGTAAAATATGAGCTTTAGATTATGGTACACTTACTTACTGACTTGATTCAAATATTAACGGTAAAAACCTAACGTATGTCCTGGTCGTAGTTCACGGAAACTTACGAAGGCTTTGGCAGAGATTAATGAGTCTCAGTTTAATGTTGCCAAGTAATATTTATTACGGAGGGTTGTGTACAAACAATCATTAACGAATTTTAAAAAGTGCTTATCTCGCTTCAAACGAGATTATGGTGTCATGCTGCATTACACGTGTTAGCCCATTCACGTTCCAAGATGAAATAGTGAGCTTACACCCTTTCCGTATCCATAGCATGCAACGTGATTCACCAAGGATTTAGTCTAAACACGGTTTATTTCAAACAATACAATATACGTACACACAATTTAGATACATGAATGAAAAAGAAATACTTTTCATAAGTTTTGTCACGTACTATAATTATTATATACATTGCCGGTTGGGGTTTCTGAATAGACCTTTGCTCTCTCTAGGCATTTTAAGTTTGTACTCACTATTATTTTTCTACTATAAAGTTGGTAACATTCGTCCATTTTGCTATGTATTACGTTGTTTTACAGTTCATTTAGGTCCGCCTCCGTGGTCGAGCGGTAAGGTCGCTGAATTGTATACCACTGTAACCTATCATCACTGATGGTCACGGGTTCAAGCCCCGCTCAGGCCGTGTCTCATTTATATGAAAAAGATGGCAGTTTCTTACGGAGGTTGGTGCACCCAAGTACTGGTTAACCGCTGGAGCCTGGAAATGTTGTTAGGTAAACTGCCCGCCGGCGATATAGCCCAAAATGGTGCTGATGCAGGCGTAAAACCCGAAATATAACAATAACAGTTCATTTAACAAACATACCATCTATCGATTGTTTATGTAAATTAGGTTTATGGCAGACTTGCTAATTTAGCAATTTTAGAAATTGGGGGTTATTTCAGCAAATTGTGCAATTCATGATCGTCGAAATAGAAATTTTTAAGAAATTGTAAAAATATTAATGGTAGCATTCTATAATTTATGTTGTTACTTTTGAAAATTATATAAAGCATGTTTCTACTACGTTTACATGTACATCTATTGGTGGCTCCATGTGATGAGGTGCATACATGTATTTCTTGTTTGTATACGGTAAAGTAGGCCATAGTCCACTGCTTGCGTACCATTTCACGATCTTTAAACATTGTTTTTTTGCACACAGATCTATTTACATTGGTTCCTATCGGTTCTGAGAGTCTATGAGAGTCTGTGTCATTTCCCGCATACAAATAAGAAACTCCCACAGGTTCTTCTCTCAATCATCTACCAAGTGTATATGTCGGGGCCTCAGTGATATTATTTCCTCTAACATTGCGATTGAACATGAACAACGCCATCTGTGTTGGTGTGTGTTTTTACGTTTATTTATCGTCGCTACCGGTTGCCCATATGAGCGACGCCTCCTGAAGAGATTAGTTATTTTAGATTTTGGAGGATAGTGCATGATACAGACAGAGACCCATTCCATAATCTCCTCTGATTCTTTTACGTGCACGATGTAAAGCACCGACACGAGACCTCGGTTTAACGCCCCATCTGAAAGACTGTTAATTTTATTAGGGTCAGACGGGGGATCGAACCTGCGATCCCTGGATTACCAGTCCAGCGTGTTACCACTGGACTACATATATCCGTCTATATATCTGGAGATCTTATATATGGCCTTATTGTAAGAACAAATTATCTGAGGTCGATAGATTAAGTGGGATATACTTATATATGTGCTTTTGTTTGTTAATCCTCTAAACAGTTGGAAAGTAAAATATAGCCCACAGGATGGAGCACAAACCCGAGTTGTTGAGATCAATCATATACACATGTGCATGCTTTCTCATAGAAACATTAATATCACGGATTATAAAGGTGTGTCTTCCCCGGGTTGTAATAATAACCGCTATGCATAGCAACGAACAACTAGACGCCGTACATTTTAGTAAAGGGGGTTAGTAATGTTGTTCTTTAAATATGCCGCATTCATTTATTATAATGACATACAAGTTAATTTATTCAATTAGGCATAATATAACGGTAAACATGGATTGAATTGGAAAATATCCGAAATTGTACATTTAGTTTTACGAATGTTATACCTAGCTGTGTATTACCTGTTATACCTGTGTTGAAACAATGGAACGTCCCAACTCACTATACATGTATAAGAAAAATACTCGAACCTCCTAGCGTCCTATTTGCATCTCGATAGTCATACACGTATCGGATCATGTTTCGACATATTCAACGACGAGTGTTAGCAGCGATCTCCACCTGGGTGTATGGTAAGTGTTTTATTTACTTTAGGGACTGTTGTCATTATTTATCCTCTCAGATGGGGGGCGGAGAGTAGACCACCAGCATTTCCTCAGTACAAACCAGCACTCAACTCTCCAACCTTGAAGTCATGGAAAGGGTAATATACAAACATAGTTACAATCATTTACATTCAAGTAATCTAATATATCCTTTGCAATCTGGTTTTCTGCCGGGACACTCGACTAATTACCAACTTTTAGACATATATCATCAAATTTGTGAATCGTTTGACAAACAACAAACAACCTGTATAGTGTTCTGCGACATATCGAAAGCGTTTGACCGTGTCTGGCACCGAGGCCTTCTTTTTAAACTTTGACAATATGGTATTAATGGTGAACTTCTTCAATGGTTAAACGATTACCTTTATAACCACAAACAATATGTCGTGGTAGGATCTGAAATCTCAAGTATTCTGAGTAACAGCTGGCGTTCCTCAAGGCTCCGCCTTAGGACCGCTATTATTTCTGATATACGTCAATGACATAGCTGAAAATTTGTTAAGCGTAACAAGACTATTCGCGGATGATAGCTCACTAGCTGTTTCCTCCAACAACATGCAATATATTGAAACAACATTGAATCAAGATCTCCAAAAATTAATGATTGGTCACGCCAATGGCTAGTAAATGTTAATCCTAACAAATCGGAAATTATGATATTCCCATCCAGTGTTACTTTTAGACCGACTCTATATTTTAACAATACTAAACTCGATTTTGCTGAACACCACAAACACCTCGTCTTAACATTATCATCAGATCTTAACTGGCATGAACACATACATAATATTACAGTATCAGCGACGAAAGTTTTAAGTTCAATGAGAGCGGTGAAATATAAACTAAAGAGAAATACTATTAACCAAATTTATATATCATATATGAGGCCCATTCTGGAATACGCTTCTGTCGTATGGGATGGGTGTACCGAGTACGAAAAGAGATCTTTAGAACTATTACAATTCGAAGCGGCATGTGTAGTAACAGGACTCACAAGGTCCGTATCAATCCATTTATTAACGAAAGAAATTGGTTGGGTACCGTTATCTGATAGACGTAACATTCAAAAACTTATCACTGTTTTTAAAGCAAAACAAGGTCTTATACCGAGTTACCTTAGAAACATTTCCCCTAATATCGTATCTGAAACTACAGACTACCCATTACGTAATAATGACAACTATACAACAATCGCAAGGCGAACACAAGTCTATAATAACTCGTTCATACCATCCTCAACAGCTCTGTGGAATTCACTTGACGCAAGTATCCGATATGCCCAATCACTAAATATATTTAAATCGAGACTAAGAGAAATGTTCAAAGCACCCATCGTACCTAAACACTTTTTATATGGCGAACGATCACTCTCTGTACTTCATGCCCGACCACGAAACAAGTGCAGCAATCTAAACAATGACCTGTTCAATAATTACATACGAGTAAATCCACACTTTGACTTTGACTCCCAAATCGAAGACTCAGAACATTTTTTCTTTCAATGTAATAAATTTACTGTTCAAAGAATTACTCTATTCAATGAAACTAGAGCGTTTCATCCCCTTAGTGTCAACCTGCTTTTACATGGCCGCGAAACACTAAATGTGAACGAAAATGTAATTATATTTGCAGCAGTTCAAAAGTATATTAAACAATCAAAGCGTTTCTAATGTGTGATCACGTTAGCAACACAATATTCGCTATGTTAATAACTTCCAATCGTGCGCACCATGGGGATCTCTCACCTGGGGAACGGAACCTAGCAACAGCGTTGGTAAAAGTTGAGTTTTTTTGTTTTGTTTTTATCATTCAAACACTGTTTCAATTGCCTTTCGACTTGATAAATAATATCTCATTATACTTCAAATATGCATGTCATAAGTTACATATTCGCCAGTATTGCACTAAGTTCAACATACTCTCATGGGAAGGGCCAATTACTAATGTTGTTCAGAATTTGTGGCCCAACCCATTTGCTTTTGCTCTTATTATATATGTTTTTGAATTTATTATGTACATGTATATAGCAATACAATATGATTAAAAAACCTTGATGCCAGTCAAAAGCTATACACAACTTATACTAATTGTATGTACCATGCTGACAGTAAATACAATTGGTTTGATTTGATTTGTAAGCGACTGACAACTTGCTCACATGAGCCTATCGCCATTTATCAGTTGTCCCTGCTAGGGAGCGAACCTGCAGTCCTCATGACAACGGTGAAAGGCGAATTTGAGCGACGGCGCTAGAGACCACTCAGCCACGAAGGCTGTAGTTCTGTAATTTTATAGAAATTTATCTGTGAAATAAAATGTTATTTTATTTCTCACTGGTTTGTATGTGTGGTGCCTAGCCACTGCATGTTGAAATGTTTTCAACGAGAACGTTTTCAGACTCGATCCGTCAGTGACATCATTAATGACGTCTTATACGACATCATTTAATGTCGTCTAAGCATGGGTTCTTGCGCCTATAGCGCACGGTTATCTGTTTCAAACTTTTATTA
>CM026398.1:49941654-49954602 GCA_014843695.1 Archivesica marissinica | reverse complement strand
TGTGATCTTTAAAACTGAGATTCTCGTCTAAATATGCACCAAGATACCTTATACAGCTCACATATTTGATCTTGTCACTAGCAACGTTAAGTTCTGTTACTGAGCATTTTTTGAGTTGATGTCTGCTCCCAAATAAGATGAATTCAGTTTTTGATGAGTTCATTTTGAGTTTGTTTTGCTTCATCCAGTTATCGATCTTTAAAGCACAATTTTCAAGTTCTTGGATAGCTTGTTTTTCATTATCCTCAGATGTTGGTTTAAACATTTTGTTTGCTATGTGATCATCTGCAAATCCATATAATGAAATTGACTGAGGGATTACACTGAACAATGTTCCGGCATAAGTCAAGTAGAGCCATGGCTCTAAACAGCTAACCTGGGGGACGCTACACTGTAGTGGACGTGGGGTTGATACGGCGGAGTCGACAGTGACACTACAGCTGAGTGGTCTTAGATAAGAGTCGATCCAATGAATAGCTGCACCACTAAGTCCATACTGTGATTTCAGCACTTGCACTAGAATATCGTGGTCAACCGTGTCAAACGCGGCGCTTAAGTCCAATGCCATGAGAGCACTGACTTCTTGGTGTTCCATGCCATTTAGTAGATCACTCACTAACCTGAGTAGTGCAGTTTCACATGAGTGATAGCGTCTATACGCAGACTGGTTCTTCGGCAGAAGGTTGTTTTTACTGACATGATCGTTTAATCTAAACAAGGCTGCCTTTTCTGTGAGTTTAGATAGAAATGTTAAGTTGCTCACAGGACGATAATTGGACAGTACAATATCAAGTGAGACACGGTAGACCTCTTGTTGAAGATGTACCAAGTGTTGATGAGCTTATATGACAAATCTATCAAAACTTTATGAAGAGAAGTTCCTCCGAGTTCGATAATACACTGCGGACAATAAAACTTAACTTAGCTACTTCATTCCAGGACAGTGAACAGTAAATGAAAGCGTGAAATCTTTTAGTTCACTGTTCACCAAAGCATTTCCCGCAGAATCTACCAGTAGAATGCACTTTGCAGCTATACACTACTGTTACAATGTGTCCAGGGATTGTTGCCAGGGTTATTGATTGAATGAAGGAAAAGCATAGTTTTGGGGTGGCAGTCCACATGATGTTGTATTTCACCCAATGTGAATTCTAGTGCCTGTGTATAAACAAATTGCATGTTTCACAACCCTTGTATACATGTATATAAATTGTAAATACTTATTTTGACAGTATATTATAACCTGGGTTGATCCGTGTTCATACCTATACTCTTATTGCTGACTGTCACCAGTCTGGATTAGTCCATTCACTAGTTATGCATTGGTTTGTTGACCAGTCTGGATTAGTCCATTCACTAGTTATGCATTGGTTTGTTGACCAGTCTGGATTAGTCCATTCACTAGTTATGCATTGGTTTGCTGACCAGTCTGGATTAGTCTCATTCACTAGATATGCATTGGTTTGCTGACCAGTCTGGATTAGTCCATTCACTAGTTATACATTGGTTTGCTGACCAGTCTGGATTAGTCCATTCACTAGTTATACATTGGTTTGCTGACCAGTCTGGATTAGTCCATTCACTAGTTATGCATTGGTTTGCTGACCAGTCTGGATTAGTCCATTCACTAGTTATACATTGGTTTGCTGACCAGTCTGGATTAGTCCATTCACTAGTTATGCATTGGTTTGCTGACCAGTCTGGATTAGTCCATTCACTACTTATGCATTGGTGTGCTGACCAGTCTGGATTAGTCCATTCACTACTTATGCATTGGTGTGCTGACCAGTATGGATTAGTCCATTCACTAGTTATGCATTGGTGTGCTGACCAGTCTGGATTAGTCCATTCACTAGTTATACATTGGTTTGCTGACCAGTCTGGATTAGTCCATTCACTAGTTATGCATTGGTTTGCTGACCAGTCTGGATTAGTCCATTCACTAGTTATGCATTGGTTTGCTGACAGCTGGTATCCATCAAACACACACTCATATAGCATTGGTTGGACCAGTCGTTAGTCATTCATATGCATTGGTTGCTGACCAGTCTGGATTAGTCCATTCACTAGTTATGCATTGGTTTGCTGACCAGTCTGGATTAGTCCATTCACTAGTTATGCATTGGTTGTGACCAGTCTGGATTAGTCCATTCACTATTATGCATTGGTTGCACACAACCACACAAATTGGTTGTGACCAGTCTGGATTAGTCCATTCACTAGTTATGCATTGGTTTGCTGACCAGTCTGGATTAGTCCATTCACTAGTTATGCATTGGTTTGCTGACCAGTCTGGATTAGTCTCATTCACTAGTTATTGGATTGCAATTCGATTGTTGCAAAATTATAGATCTGTATTACAGTGCTGAGGGGCCTCCGTGCCCACATGGTTACGCTCGTCGACTTCAAATCACTGCCCCTCACCACTGATGGTTCGAATCCCACTGGGGGTTTCAAAACATTTCATGTGAGGAAGCTATCCAGCTGGTTTGTGGTAGGTCGGTGGTTGTTCCCAGGTGTCCGTCCATGCCTGCAATACTCTTCGGAGGGCAACCTTGATCTTCCACCAACAAATAAAAATGCTTTGCCTAGGGGAACAATCGTAACGGCTCCAGCGGGGCTCTAACTCACTCCGGGCCATTCGCCGTTCCACATATACATTTCATGTATGGTATACCAGGCGTGAGTAGGGCCACCATCATAATACATTTGTGTACACATGCCACTGTCAGACTAACTTAGACACCTGAATTCTTTTTGCCGTTTTAGCACTGATAATGTCAATGAAATGCTTGTAGATTTGCTTCTTAAAGTGACGGCATTAAATACACAAACAACGGCATTAAATAGATATGCCATTACGATTGTGCCCTTAGGCAAGGCATTTAAATCCCACATTTCTCCTCTCTCCCAAGGGGAATGAGGTCTCGAGAGTGATTAATATAAGTTGTAAGAACTTGTTTCGCAATCGAGCTAAGATAAAATAAATTTGTATACACTAAATACACAAACGATGGCATTAAGTACACACACGATGGCATTAAGTACACAAACGATGGCATTAAATACACAAACGATGGCATTAAGTACACAAACGATGGCATTAAATACACAAACGATGGCATTAAGTACACAAACAATGGCATTAAGTACACAAACGATGGCATTAAGTACACAAACGATGGCATTAAGTACACAAACGATGGCATTAAGTACACAAACGATGGCATTAAGTACACAAACGATGGCATTAAGTACACAAACGATGGCATTAAATACACAAACGATGTAGAAATTTGTCAGAATCAGGGAAAACTTTGTAGAAATTTGTCAGAACCAGGGAAAACTTTGAAGAAACTTGTCAGAATCAGGGAAAACTTTGTAGAAACTTGGCAGAATCAGGGAAAACTTTGTAGAAATTTGTCAGAATCAGGGAAAACATTGTAGAAACTTGTCAGAATCAGGGAAAACTTTGTAGAAACTTGTCAGAACCAGGGAAAACTTTGTAGAAACTTGTCAGAATCAGGGAAAACTGTAGAAACTTGGCAGAATCAGGGAAAACTTTGTAGAAACTTGGCAGAATCAGGGAAAACTTTGTAGAAACTTGGCAGAATCAGGGAAAACTTTGTAGAAACATGGCAGAATCAGGGAAAACTTTGTAGAAACTTGGCAGAATCAGGGAAAACTTTGTAGAAACTTGGCAGAATCAGGGAAAACTTTGTAGAAACATGGCAGAATCAGGGAAAACTTTGTAGAAACATGGCAGAATCAGGGAAAACTTTGTAGAAACTTGGCAGAATCAGGGAAAACTTTGTAGAAACATGGCAGAATCTGGGAAAACTTTGTAGAAACTTGTCAGAATCCGGGAACACTTTGTAGAAACATGGCAGAATCTGGGAACACTGTAGAATCTGGGAAAACTTTGTAGAAACATGGCAGAATAAGGGAAAACTTTGTAGAAACATGGCAGAATCAGGGAAAACTTTGTAGAAACTTGGCAGAATCAGGGAAAACGTTGTAAAACTTGGCAGAATCAGGGAAAACTTTGTAGAAACTTGGCAGAATCAGGGAAAACTTTGTAGAAACATGGCAGAATCAGGGAAAACTTTGTAGAAACTTGTCAGAATCCGGGAACACTTTGTAGAAACTTGGCAGAATCTGGGAAAACTTTGTAGAAACGTGGCAGAATCAGGGAAAGCTTTGTAGAAACTTGTCAGAATCCGGGAACACTTTGTAGAAACATGGCAGAATCTGGGAAAACTTTGTAGAAACTTGGCAGAATCAGGGAAAACTTTGTAGAAACTTGGTAGAAACTTGGCAGAATCATCGAACACTTTGTAGAAACATGGCATGATCTGGGAAATCTTTGTAGAAACTTGGCAGAATCTGGGAAAACTTTGTAGAAACTTGTCAGAATCTGGGAAAACTGTAGAAACTTGACAGAATCAGGGAAAACTTTGTAAAAACCTTGGCAGAATCTGGGAAAACTTTGTAGAAACTTGTCAGAATCTGGGAAAACTGTAGAAACTTGACAGAATCAGGGAAAACTGTGTAGGATCAACAGACTATCGTGGTACAACCGGGAGGATATTGAGGGCAAGTATATATTCACTATTATCTTGATCGCCATGGGTGTTTATATTTGGAATACTAGTTATACGACCACAACAAACGTTTATATGATACTAGCTCCAGGTTAGATACAAATCGAAATAAACTAATTATGTTCGGAGTTTAGCCTCATCAACATGTCAGGCAAGCCATTGCAACAAAGTGTCATTGCTCACTATGATACTAGTAATAGGTGTCTAGTTGTACAGATATTGGATTATTTATGAACAGAACAGAACAAAGACACTCGTTTATGGGTTCTTTGCTCCCTATAATTAACTGATAAGAGAGTATTTATGACATTATATAAATCTGATTTAGGGTGTTTATGAAGGTTAGATATATTTTATATCAAAAGCTTGAGCTAGTAATGTTTACTCATTTTTCTCTTGCAATCTGAAATTTATTGACAGAACCGGTTTTAATTTAAAATGTTGTACGTTTGGCAATAATTCGGTAGATCTGAATCGTAACCTTGTTATACTATAGCAGCATACGAGCTTTTAGTGTTGTGGGTCTTGTAGGAATATAATACAGTCAAACCTGTCTTAAGCAGCCAGCCAAGGGAATAACAGAAAGTGGCTGCTTAGCACAGGTGGCTGCTTAATGGAGGTCAAATGTATAACAAAGCAACATATTGGGACTCTGGAAACTGACTGCTTAATGCAGGTTCGTTGCTTAATAGAGGTGACCACTAACACGGGTTTGATTGTAGAGGTGACCACTAACACAGGTTTGACTGTATAAACAAGATGGGAAACAAATCACATTTATGTTTAATTTTATTACATGCTTTTATTGGATTTCATAAGATTCCATTTATTCAATATACATGTGTAGACTGCTTCATGATGCATCTGTTACATTTATATATGCAGTATACTATATAATACATGCATCATTTACATACACAATCTCTGTTACATCATACACATGCATGCAATATGAATAATTTCTAATTTTGTTAACTGAAACAAAAAGAAAATACAAATAAAGAATAGAAATATCACAGATAATAAATGTCTGCCTTACATATGTAGACAATTAGTTGTTTTCAACATGTAACACGCACACACGCACGCACGCACGCACGCACGCACTAATGTAATAATAACATATAGTTTAATTATAACATATAGTTTTCATTATAACATATAGTTTTCATTGTAACAAATAGTTTCCAGACTGGTTTCTATACAACACCATTAATTGTAAGGCTGATTTCAATATAATATTGGTTCAATATGTTGATTTATACACACCACTGATTTCAATATATACGTTCATTATAGAGCATGCTTCCTTATAATGCTCATCATTATATTGTCGAATTCCTTATAACGCCTAGATAAGGCTAGCTATTTATTATATGTCCAATGAGAGACATCGGTCAGTTACTGCCCCTGAATACTCCCTAAAAGTAGATAGGTCCTATTAAGTGTTTTCCTCTGTTTTTATCGTTGTTTCCTTTGCACAACATGCTAGCAATGTTATCCCACTATCGCCTTTTTGTGATTATTAAATTACTATATCTCAACAGATCTCCTACAGTATATGCAATGGGTACTTATTTGTAATACAATGTTATCACTTAATTAACACATTTTTGATAAAATCCCAATTATCATACCGCAACATCTGGTTAGAGCACAACAGTAAAAACAAAGGATTCTAACTAAAAGGACCTATTCACATGTTGGAATAAATCAGACTTTATCTGCCAACGGAGGTAATAGAACATTAGAGATGTCTCTCATTACACGAAACTTCCAGTGATAACGTTGTGCTGTGGATCCGAGATCAATCAATAGGTGTCCTCTTTAATTACTTGATACCATTTTATATCGTACACTTACTGTACACAAGAAGAAGTCCATATAGCACCATATTTCTTATTTCCGAGTACACGGCCGATTTACTCATACTGCTGATTTGACTCGTTCCATTAGAGATGTCAGCGTACTAACACGACTTTAGTGCGCCCAAAGCAGATGTAATATCACCATTTTATCCAAGCCTTATTAACTGAAATGTAAAATTGCGTTATTATAAAATATTTGACATGATCGCTGGTTCAACCTCGGTGCCCGTCAATGCCTGGAATACTGCTCGGAGGGGCACCCAGAATCTCCATACGGTGTCTGCGAGTTTAAACCCCAAAACACACAAGCATAATGCATGGTGACTGTTTTAATTTGAATTGATGCCGGTGTATAAAAGTAAAGTAACGTGTTCGTTTATTATACAGACGGATCTGTAGTCCAGTGGTAACACGCTGGACTGGTAATCCATGGATCGCAGGTTCGATCCCCGTCTGACCCTAATAAAATTAACAGTCTTTCAGATGGGACTTTAAACCGAGGTCTCGTGTCGGTGCTTTACACCGTGCACATAAAAGAACCAGAGGAGACTCTAACGCAATGGGTCTCTGTCTGTATCATTGCACTATCCTCCAAAAATCTAAAATGACTAATCTCTTCAGGAGGCGTCGCTCATATGGGCAACCAGTAGCGACGATAAATAAACGTAAAAACACACTGTTTATTATACCAGGTCTCTCCTCCACTACGTGCACGTCGTGACCTAGGCACAGCTCACAACAGGAATATGGTTCAAGGACTTCCCTGACGGAAGCCGCGCCATCGGAATCGCGTGACTACATTTACATATAGAGTACCATTCGACTAACTTCCCTACTTGGCGAGACAGCAACACTTAGTGCTGGCGACGACGGATAGCTGGTTTTCTTTTAGCCGGCTCCTTCAAGGGGAGCGATCTCCTTTAAGGAAGACGGTGGGACGCAGACTTCTCGATGGCGTGAGGACCCCAGCGAAGAAACCGGAACCATTATTGCTGCTGTGAGCTGACAAATCGTGGAGGATGTGGCCCTACAAGGGACCCCTTCGAAAGGTGATACAGGACTTGTCACCCTGAGAAGAATGAAGATGCCTTTCCAGTTGTCTACATAACCAATGTAGATGACAACGTAAACTTCTTAGAGAAACCAGTCGCCCAAATGCCTCGGCGGAGGCGACTATAAAGCAAACTTATTTGGATTTGTTTATTATAGTGTCACTCACCCCTATTTAAAGGGCCAGCACTTTCTGACTTATGAGACACCTCTTTTTTATGAACATCAGTACTTCCCGAATCCTATACTTATATGTGTGCTTGTTTAGTTGTATTTAATTAAAGAATATCATATACATTTAGCAACTCTACAGCTTGATGATGGAGGAAGACACACCCTCAGGAGACGGAATGTAAGCCCCAGCTTCATGATAAACGAAGATATTAGCTGCTCAGCCTCAAGTTGGGCAGGCCCTGGAGAACGTACACGCAATGTACTGTAAATGGACAAGCTCTTATTTAAAGTGGACAGGCCCCTATTTAAACCTGTTGCTATATTTAAGTGTAGAGGCAGACGGATCTGTAGTATGTGGTTAACACGCTGGACTGGTAATCCGGTGATCGTAGGTTCGATCGCCCGTCTGACCATAATAAAATTAATAGTCTTTCAGATTGGACTTTGAACCGATGTCGGTGCTTTACACCGTGCACGTAAAAGAACCATATGATACTCTAGAATGGGTCTCTGTCTGTATCACTGCACTATCCTCCAACAATCTAAAATGACTAATTCCTTCAGGAGGCGTCGCTCATATGGGCAACCGGTAGCGACGATAGATAAACGTAAACCACACACATTTGTAGAGTAGCTAGAGTGAACGGGTACTTCAATCACTCGTGGCGAGACACCATCGGGGATGGTGACCTTGTCTATAAATAGTACTCACCAATCAGATCTATTTCCGCATGGGCCGCACGATTTTTCTGCGGGCATGCACACATCGTATAAAGCGTCAAACGTCTCCCCAGCTTGACACATCACATGGTTGGAGAACGTGCCTCCGCTGCAGACTGTGTATCTATCACAGCGGCCAAACTCATCCAAATAGAACCCGTCTGATAAATTTGTACAGTCTGGCATCATGCCACCATGTTCACGTGGTATTTGGTCTAGAGGGACGCACTCGTTGAGTTCCGGGTGGAAAAGTTGCGTTCTGCCGTTCACGTCTGCTTTGCAAATCTTTTGGGATATCGTGCGTTCTTTGTAACACTGTACAAAGTAGGGACTCCATAATTTGATTTGATGGGCGTGCATGCCGTCTGCTTTACCTTCACAGCTCGGGAATCTAATATTGCACGGAATACAGTGTGCCGCATGACATTGATTACGCCTATAATCGCCTAGAGTTTAAAGACAAAAGAAACAGCAATTATTTACTAACTATAGATGTGTTCAAGCATGACATATTGGTTCCGATGTTTACACTAACATATTTACAATGTTAGCAATTACATGCACTTATAAGTCGTATTTAAAGGGCTCGCCGTATGACTAAGATTTACGGTACACAAACTAAATACGTTGAACATAAACAGACGGATCTGTAGTCCAGTTGTAACACTCTGTACTGGTAATCCATGGATCGCAGGTTCGATCCCCCGTTCTGACCATAATAAAATTAACAGTCTTTCAGATGGAACTTTAAACCGAGGTCTCGTGTCGGTGCTGTACATCGTGCACGTAAAAGAACCAGAGGAGACGCTAGCATGCGTCTCAGTCTGTATCATTGCACTATCCTCCAAAAATCTAAAATGACTAATCTCTTCAGGAGGCGTCGCTCATATGGGCAACCGGTAGCGACGATAAATAAATGTAAAACAGACACAACTAAAGCATTATCACCACGAATCCCTTTTGTTCTTGGTTTAAACATATTTATTTTCTATCATGTACATGCTTATTTACAACAATTAAAATAAGGAATGGGACAGAAAGCTATACAGCTTATGGTTGCCCTCTCCTTTTTTTCTTGAATAAACTAACCTGCCAAATGCGTTGCATGCTTAAAACGAGAAACAAAATACATTGATAATGAATGCGTCTATTCCCCCTTAAATCATTCAACTGTTTATTGTTGATTACCCAGTTGTTTTCATGCGTTCTTTGCCCCCGCAAATCATACAATAAATGCAGATAGCACACTTATACTAGTATAACATAGATACTTACATCCATTTTTAAAATTTTGCCAATTGCCACATTTGACGTTTTCAAAGTGGTCGCATTTTCCGGTTATCGAGTTGAAGAGTTGCGGATAGGAGCACTCCTGCATGTATTGTTCGTAGTATCTGGGTACATGGTCGTACCAAGTACTGCAGTTATAATACGCCTGACACTCTGTCGGATGGGGGATCACGCCACCTTTCAACTGGCATTGTTCCGCTACAGTCATTGGACCTGCAACATTAGATCATTATATCATCACATAGTTCTAGACTATAGCCTACTGTACCTGGCATATACGTAACCTTGCCCCTACCAGACTGACAATTCTCCTACCTAACCGGACTCCTAACTGACTTGGCCCCTACCTGGCCTGGCCCCTACCTGACCTGGCCCCTACCTGACTTGGCCCCTACCAGACTGACAATTCTCCTACCTAACCTGAGTCCTAACTGACTTGGCCCCTATCTGACCTGGCCCCTACCTGACCTGGCTCCTACCTGATGTGGCTCAGAGGTCATAACCCTTTTTTGAAACCCAGTATCGATACAACTCTCCGACTCAATGAAACGTTTGAGACAGGTATCCTCGCTTCGCGATCAACATCTGCGCAGTAAGGCTGCCTGACGCCCGTAGTGACATAGAACCAAATACGCCAGCCTCACTAGTACTAATAAACACATATTGTATGTAATTGGACCTAATAGTTTCCCAGTAATGTTTATGCATGGTCATAATGTCATAACGTGTACCAGCGCATTGGTCGACAGCTCAAAAGTAGGTTTAATGGTGGGCTGGTTTATTTTAGACGTGTACCAGCGCATTGGTCAACAGCTCAAATAGTAGGTTTAATGGTGGGCTGGCTTATTTTAGACGTCTTTAGATAATGGATACATATTACTTATGTTTATATCAACAACTTGTTTACAAGAACACAGCTATACGTACATGTACTATTTGATTGATGACACACGCCGCCGAGGCGTCGCTCATACGGGCAACCGGTAACGACGATAAATAAACGTAAAACACACAAGAGACGGTTCGGTACGTCCCTCGGTTGGTCCTGTATTGCTATTTGCAGTGAGAGAACTATCTTAGAGCAGATATTTTTACTATTTACTTCGTTTTTTTAATCATATTCTATTGCAGTTATCACATGACATGAAACAGATAGCTGCAATATCAAAGATATATCACATCTTTATTACAAAACACAAACTGAACAACTAAAAATATTCCAAAATGTTTAAAAATATGTATTTATATAGTTATTGTTTTTCATGTAAAAACACACTTATCCGAAGTGTGCGTTTTCTATGTCCTCTAGTATATTGCACCAGGACCGTGATACCCAACATACGAGATCAGCCACCTATATCACATAATGATAATATAATTATTATATAATGTATGGCTTACCGACATCAGTAGTTGTAGGTCGTATGTCTACTTTACAGTCATCATAAATACTGTCCTTTGGAACGCACACGTGCGCTGTTTTGCTGAACGAGGAGCCGTACGGACAATCGGGCATCTCTACCGGTCGTCCAAACACGCATATGAAGTAACCCTTACAGTCTAACTTGGGTATCAGCTGGTACTGATCAGGCGTTGTGCACACAGGTTTTTGGGCGCTAATAGCACCAGCGTAAACCGCAGAAAGAAGCAATACTCCGAATGCAAACATTTTCATAAATTAGGTATTAATTACACGAAGAAATACTATCACTTTTATCTCATTGCGTTCAGTCTGGAATGAAGAACATGGTGCAGAGTGTTGCCTATTTATAGGCAGTGGAAACCCGTCTTTGGGTTGGGTTTATCTTTATTGAGTAAACACATTAACGCATCTAAATGACGCAGTACTACACGGAAGCACAGACGACAACGATATTTATGAATGCACATGTACACCTTAATCCGCCTCTGAACTAATGAATTGTCACATTATGAAAAGTGAAAGTTATTAGCTAGTTCCGTAATGAGTAACATTTCGTCTATCTGGAAAATATATATTATCTGTAATGTATTAACGCCTTAGTGGTCATAAACTAGCTATAAAACGTTGTTACTAAATATTGCGGTCGATTATTTAAAGACATATTACTAAATATTGCGGTTGATTATTTAAGATGGCTTGTCATTCATTCAGTCGTATCAACCACACACTATTGTTGTCTGAAATTCAAAACCATTTATTTTAATATTATAAAATTTGTTAAAGATCTTTTTGATACACCATTGGCTTGACACTATATATGCAAAACGCTTAGGACATGTCCAAGCATATATGTATTTAATGACACTCCGTCACTATCAGAGTAATTAATTCTCCACCATACAAAAACACCAGTAGTTCTTGATTTGTGTGTATTTATCAGCGTAATATCGCTTTTGTCAATGGGCGGCCCAACTCATTAATAGATTTCTCAAATGAACATTGTGGGAGATAAGCATACAGATAATTGAAACAAAACGCGCAAACACAGGACGTTTGCGACTATATATCACTGTATACTGATTTAAGAACACTGTAGTCCAGTGGTAACAAGCTGGACTTGTAATCCAGGGATCGCAGGTTCGATCCCCCGTCTGACACTAATAAAATTAATCGTCTTTCAGATGGGACTTTAAACCGAGGTCTTGTGTTGGTGCTGTACACCGTGCACGTAAAAGAACCAGAGGAGACTCTGGAATGGGTCTCTGTCTGTGTCATTGTACTATCCTCCAAAAATCTAAAATGACTAATCTCTTCAGGAGGCGTCGCTCATATGGGCAACCGATAGCGATGATAAATAAACGTAAAACACATTTAAGAACATTTTACATCAATATATATTATTGGCATAAGTATACCTAATATGGTTAAATTTGTTAAGTTAATGCAATTACAAAATGAAAATGCAGTTCGGAAATTATCTATATACGTTTGTAAAGCTTTTGAACGTCGTATATCATTTGTCAATATCTAAACAGATATTAATAGTTGATATTGTTTTCAATGATTAATACTCATTTCTTGTTGTTTTTTGTTTGTTTGTTTGTTTGTGTGCGTTGTTTTTGTTTATAAGAATATATGTCTCTCCTATAATTGGTCGTTGAGATTAGTGTCCGTCACCATATTACCATACATGTTTCACTTTGTAATGTTTTGTATTGATGCTTTGTTGAGATTAGTGTACGTCACCATATTACCATACATCGTCTACCAGTTACTGGCCAAGTTCAACAAACTGAACATTATTGCCAGGTGGGTGACC
>CM026398.1:49907175-49940654 GCA_014843695.1 Archivesica marissinica | reverse complement strand
TGTGATCTTTAAAACTGAGATTCTCGTCTAAATATGCACCAAGATACCTTATACAGCTCACATATTTGATCTTGTCACTAGCAACGTTAAGTTCTGTTACTGAGCATTTTTTGAGTTGATGTCTGCTCCCAAATAAGATGAATTCAGTTTTTGATGAGTTCATTTTGAGTTTGTTTTGCTTCATCCAGTTATCGATCTTTAAAGCACAATTTTCAAGTTCTTGGATAGCTTGTTTTTCATTATCCTCAGATGTTGGTTTAAACATTTTGTTTGCTATGTGATCATCTGCAAATCCATATAATGAAATTGACTGAGGGATTACACTGAACAATGTTCCGGCATAAGTCAAGTAGAGCCATGGCCCTAAACAGCTAACCTGGGGGACGCTACACTGTAGTGGACGTGGGGTTGATACGGCGGAGTCGACAGTGACACTACAGCTGAGTGGTCTTAGATAAGAGTCGATCCAATGAATAGCTGCACCACTAAGTCCATACTGTGATTTCAGCACTTGCACTAGAATATCGTGGTCAACCGTGTCAAACGCGGCGCTTAAGTCCAATGCCATGAGAGCACTGACTTCTTGGTGTTCCATGCCATTTAGTAGATCACTCACTAACCTGAGTAGTGCAGTTTCACATGAGTGATAGCGTCTATACGCAGACTGGTTCTTCGGCAGAAGGTTGTTTTTACTGACATGATCGTTTAATCTAAACAAGGCTGCCTTTTCTGTGAGTTTAGATAGAAATGTTAAGTTGCTCACAGGACGATAATTGGACAGTACAATATCAAGTGAGACACGGTAGACCTCTTGTTGAAGATGTACCAAGTGTTGATGAGCTTATATGACAAATCTATCAAAACTTTATGAAGAGAAGTTCCTCCGAGTTCGATAATACACTGCGGACAATAAAACTTAACGTAGCTACTTCATTCCAGGACAGTGAACAGTAAATGAAAGCGTGAAATCTTTTAGTTCACTGTTCACCAAAGCATTTCCCGCAGAATCTACCAGTAGAATGCACTTTGCAGCTATACACTACTGTTACAATGTGTCTAGGGATTGTTGCCAGGGTTATTGATTGAATGAAGGAAAAGCATAGTTTTGGGGTGGCAGTCCACATGATGTTGTATTTCACCCAATGTGAATTCTAGTGCCTGTGTATAAACAAATTGCATGTTTCACAACCCTTGTATACATGTATATAAATTGTAAATACTTATTTTGACAGTATATTATAACCTGGGTTGATCCGTGTTCATACCTATACTCTTATTGCTGACTGTCACCAGTCTGGATTAGTCTCATTCACTAGTTATACATTGGTTTGCTGACCAGTCTGGATTAGTCCCATTCACTAGTTATACATTGGTTTGCTGACCAGTCTGGATTAGTCCATTCACTAGTTATGCATTGGTTTGTTGACCAGTCTGGATTAGTCCATTCACTAGTTATGCATTGGTTTGCTGACCAGTCTGGATTAGTCTCATTCACTAGTTATACATTGGTTTGCTGACCAGTCTGGATTAGTCCATTCACTAGTTATACATTGGTTTGCTGACCAGTCTGGATTAGTCTCATTCACTAGTTATGCATTGGTTTGCTGACCAGTCTGGATTAGTCCATTCACTAGTTATGCATTGGTTTGTTGACCAGTCTGGATTAGTCCATTCACTAGTTATGCATTGGTTTGCTGACCAGTCTGGATTAGTCTCATTCACTAGTTATTGGATTGCAATTCGATTGTTGCAAAATTATAGATCTGTATTACAGTGCTGATGGGCCTCCGTGCCCACATGGTTACGCTCGTCGACTTCAAATCACTGCCCCTCACCACTGATGGTTCGAATCCCACTGGGGGTTTCAAAACATTTCATGTGAGGAAGCTATCCAGCTGGTTTGTGGTAGGTCGGTGGTTGTTCCCAGGTGTCCGTCCATGCCTGCAATACTCTTCGGAGGGCAACCTTGATCTTCCACCAACAAATAAAAATGCTTTGCCTAGGGGAACAATCGTAACGGCTCCAGCGGGGCTCTAACTCACTCCGGGCCATTCGCCGTTCCACATATACATTTCATGTATGGTATACCAGGCGTGAGTAGGGCCACCATCATAATACATTTGTGTACACATGCCACTGTCAGACTAACTTAGACACCTGAATTCTTTTTGCCGTTTTAGCACTGATAATGTCAATGAAATGTTTGTAGATTTCCTTCTTAAAGTGACGGCATTAAATACACAAACAACGGCATTAAATAGATATGCCATTACGATTGTGCCCTTAGGCAAGGCATTTAAATCCCACATTTCTCCTCTCTCCCTAGGGGAATGAGGTCTCGAGAGTGATTAATATAAGTTGTAAGAACTTGTTTCGCAATCGAGCTAAGATAAAATAAATTTGTATACACTAAATACACAAACGATGGCATTAAGTACACAGACGATGGCATTAAGTACACACACGATGGCATTAAATACACAAACGATGGCATTAAGTACACACACGATGGCATTAAATACACAAACGATGGCATTAAATACACAAACGATGGCATTAAGTACACAAACGATGGCATTAAATACACAAACGATGGCATTAAATACACAAACGGTGGCATTAAGTACACAAACTATGGCATTAAGTACACAAACGATGGCATTAAGTACACAAACGATGGCATTAAGTACACAAACGATGGCATTAAGTACACAAACGATGGCATTAAGTACACAAACGATGGCATTAAATACACAAACAATGGCATTAAATACACAAACGATGGCATTAAATACACAAACGATGGCATTAAATACACAAACGATGGCACGATGGCATTAAGTACACAAACGATGGCATTAAGTACACAAACGATGGCATTAAGTACACAAACAATGGCATTGAGTACACAAACGATGGCATTAAGTACACAAACGATGGCATTAAGTACATAAACAATGGCATTAAGTACACAAACAATGGCATTAAATACACAAACGATGGCATTAAGTACACAAACGATGGCATTAAATACACAAACGATGTAGAAATTTGTCAGAATCAGGGAAAACTTTGTAGAAACCTTGGCAGAATCTGGGAAAACTTTGTAGAAACTTGTCAGAATCTGGGAAAACTGTAGAAACTTGACAGAATCAGGGACAATTGTGTAGGATCAACAGACTATCGTGGTACAACCGGGAGGATATTGAGGGCAAGTATATATTCACTATTATCTTGATCGCCATGGGTGTTTATATTTGGAATACTAGTTATACGACCACAACAAACGTTTATATGATACTAGCTCCAGGTTAGATACAAATCAAAATAAACTAATTATGTTCGGAGTTTAGCCTCATCAACATGTCAGGCAAGCCATTGCAACAAAGTGTCATTGCTCACTATGATACTAGTAATAGGTGTCTAGTTGTACAGATATTGGATTATTTATGAACAGAACAGAACAAAGACACTCGTTTATGGGTTCTTTGCTCCCTATAATTAACTGATAAGAGAGTATTTATGACATTATATAAATCTGATTTAGGGTGTTTATGAAGGTTAGATATATTTTATATCAAAAGCTTGAGCTAGTAATGTTTACTCATTTTTCTCTTGCAATCTGAAATTTATTGACAGAACCGGTTTTAATTTAAAATGTTGTACGTTTGGCAATAATTCGGTAGATCTGAATCGTAACCTTGTTATACTATAGCAGCATACGAGCTTTTAGTGTTGTGGGTCTTGTAGGAATATAATACAGTCAAACCTGTCTTAAGCAGCCAGCCAAGGGAATAACAGAAAGTGGCTGCTTAGCACAGGTGGCTGCTTAATGGAGGTCAAATGTATAACAAAGCAACATATTGGGACTCTGGAAACTGACTGCTTAATGCAGGTTCGTTGCTTAATAGAGGTGACCACTAACACGGGTTTGATTGTAGAGGTGACCACTAACACAGGTTTGACTGTATAAACAAGATGGGAAACAAATCACATTTATGTTTAATTTTATTACATGCTTTTATTGGATTTCATAAGATTCCATTTATTCAATATACATGTGTAGACTGCTTCATGATGCATCTGTTACATTTATATATGCAGTATACTATATAATACATGCATCATTTACATACACAATCTGTTACATCATACACATGCATGCACTATGAATAATTTCTAATTTTGTTAACTGAAACAAAAAGAAAATACAAATAAAGAATAGAAATATCACAGATAATAAATGTCTGCCTTACATATGTAGACAATTAGTTGTTTTCAACATGTAACACGCACACACGCACGCACGCACGCACGCACGCACGCACGCACGCACGCACGAACGCACGCACACACACACTAATGTAATAATAACATATAGGTTTTATTATAACATATAGTTTTCATTATAACATATAGTTTTCATTGTAACAAAGTTTCCAGACTGGTTTCTATACAACACCATTAATTGTAAGGCTGATTTCAATATAATATTGGTTCAATATGTTGATTTATACAAACCACTGATTTCAATATATACGTTCATTATAGAGCATGCTTCCTTATAATGCTCATCATTATATTGTCGAATTCCTTATAACGCCTAGATAAGGCTAGCTATTTATTATATGTCCAATGAGTGACATCGGTCAGTTACTGCCCCTGAATACTCCCTAAAAGTAGATAGGTCCTATTAAGTGTTTTCCTCTGTTTTTATCGTTGTTTCCTTTGCACAACATGCTAGCAATGTTATCCCACTATCGCCTTTTTGTGATTATTAAATTACTATATCTCAACAGATCTCCTACAGTATATGCAATGGGTACTTATTTGTAATACAATGTTATCACTTAATTAACACATTTTTGATAAAATCCCAATTATCATACCGCAACATCTGGTTAGAGCACAACAGTAAAAACAAAGGATTCTAACTAAAAGGACCTATTCACATGTTGGAATAAATCAGACTTTATCTGCCAACGGAGGTAATAGAACATTAGAGATGTCTCTCATTACACGAAACTTCCAGTGATAACGTTGTGCTGTGGATCCGAGATCAATCAATCAATCAGTACTTCCCGAATCCTATACTTATATGTGTGCTTGTTTAGTTGTATTTAATTAAAGAATATCATATACATTTAGCAACTCTACAGCTTGATGATGGAGGAAGACACACCCTCAGGAGACGGAATGTAAGCCCCAGCTTCATGATAAACGAAGATATTAGCTGCTCAGCCTCAAGTTGGGCAGGCCCTGGAGAACGTACACGCAATGCACTGTAAATGGACAAGCTCTTATTTAAAGTGGACAGGCCCCTATTTAAACCTGTTGCTATATTTAAGTGTAGAGGCAGACGGATCTGTAGTATGTGGTTAACACGCTGGACTGGTAATCCGGTGATCGTAGGTTCGATCGCCCGTCTGACCATAATAAAATTAATAGTCTTTCAGATTGGACTTTGAACCGATGTCGGTGCTTTACACCGTGCACGTAAAAGAACCATATGATACTCTAGAATGGGTCTCTGTCTGTATCACTGCACTATCCTCCAACAATCTAAAATGACTAATTCCTTCAGGAGGCGTCGCTCATATGGGCAACCGGTAGCGACGATAGATAAACGTAAACCACACACATTTGTAGAGTAGCTAGAGTGAACGGGTACTTCAATCACTCGTGGCGAGACACCATCGGGGATGGTGACCTTGTCTATAAATAGTACTCACCAATCAGATCTATTTCCGCATGGGCCGCACGATTTTTCTGCGGGCATGCACACATCGTATAAAGCGTCAAACGTCTCCCCAGCTTGACACATCACATGGTTGGAGAACGTGCCTCCGCTGCAGACTGTGTATCTATCACAGCGGCCAAACTCATCCAAATAGAACCCGTCTGATAAATTTGTACAGTCTGGCATCATGCCACCATGTTCACGTGGTATTTGGTCTAGAGGGACGTACTCGTTGAGTTCCGGGTGGAACAGTTGCGTTCTGCCGTTCACGTCTGCTTTGCAAATCTTTTGGGATATCGTGCGTTCTTTGTAACACTGTACAAAGTAGGGACTCCATAATTTGATTTGATGGGCGTGCATGCCGTCTGCTTTACCTTCACAGCTCGGGAATCTAATATTGCACGGAATACAGTGTGCCGCATGACATTGATTATGCCTATAATCGCTTAGAGTTTAAAGACAAAAGAAACAGCAATTATTTACTAACTATAGATGTGTTCAAGCATGACATATTGGTTCCGATGTTTACACTAACATATTTACAATGTTAGCAATTATATACATGCACTTAAAAGTCGTATTTAAAGGGGCTTGCCGTATGACTAAGATTTACGGTACACAAACTAAATACGTTGAACATAAACAGACGGATCTGTAGTCAGTTATAACACTCTGTACTGGTAATCCATGGATCGCAGGTTCGATCCCCCGTTCTGACCATAATAAAATTAACAGTCTTTCAGATGGGACTTTAAACCGAGGTCTCGTGTCGGTGCTGTACATCGTGCACGTAAAAGAACCAGAGGAGACGCTAGCATGCGTCTCTGTCTGTATCATTGCACTATCCTCCAAAAATCTAAAATGACTAATCTCTTCAGGAGGCGTCGCTCATATGGGCAACCGGTAGCGACGATAAATAAATGTAAAACAGACACAACTAAAGCATTATCACCACGAATCCCTTTTGTTCTTGGTTTAAACATATTTATTTTCTATCATGTACATGCTTATTTACAACAATTAAAATAAGGAATGGGACAGAAAGCTATACAGCTTATGGTTGCCCTCTCCTTTTTTTCTTGAATAATCTAACCTGCCAAATGCGTTGCATGCTTAAAACGAGAAACAAAATACATTGATAATGAATGCGTCTATTCCCCCTTAAATCATTCAACTGTTTATTGTTGATTACCCAGTTGTTTTTATGCGTTCTTTGCCCCCGCAAATCATACAATAAAGGCAGATAGCACACTTATACTAGTATAACATAGATACTTACATCCATTTTTAAAATTTTGCCAATTGCCACATTTGACGTTTTCAAAGTGGTCGCATTTTCCGGTTATCGAGTTGAAGAGTTGCGGATATGAGCACTCCTGCATGTATTGTTCGTAGTATCTGGGTACATGGTCGTACCAAGTACTGCAGTTATAATACGCCTGACACTCTGTCGGATGGGGGATCACGCCACCTTTCAACTGGCATTGTTCCGCTACAGTCATTGGACCTGCAACATTAGATCATTATATCATCACATAGTTCTAGACTATAGCCTACTGTACCTGGCATATACGTAACCTTGCCCCTACCAGACTGACAATTCTCCTACCTAACCGGACTCCTAACTGACTTGGCCCCTACCTGGCCTGGCCCCTACCTGACCTGGCCCCTACCTGACTTGGCCCCTACCAGACTGACAATTCTCCTACCTAACCTGAGTCCTAACTGACTTGGCCCCTATCTGACCTGGCCCCTACCTGACCTGGCTCCTACCTGATGTGGCTCAGAGGTCATAACCCTTTTTTGAAACCCAGTATCGATACAACTCTCCGACTCAATGAAACGTTTGAGACAGGTATCCTCGCTTCGCGATCAACATCTGCGCAGTAAGGCTGCCTGACGCCCGTAGTGACATAGAACCAAATACGCCAGCCTCACTAGTACTAATAAACACATATTGTATGTAATTGGACCTAATAGTTTCCCAGTAATGTTTATGCATGGTCATAATGTCATAACGTGTACCAGCGCATTGGTCGACAGCTCAAAAGTAGGTTTAATGGTGGGCTGGTTTATTTTAGACGTGTACCAGCGCATTGGTCAACAGCTCAAATAGTAGGTTTAATGGTGGGCTGGCTTATTTTAGACGTCTTTAGATAATGGATACATATTACTTATGTTTATATCAACAACTTGTTTACAAGAACACAGCTATACGTACATGTACTATTTGATTGATGACACACGCCGCCGAGGCGTCGCTCATACGGGCAACCGGTAACGACGATAAATAAACGTAAAACACACAAGAGACGGTTCGGTACGTCCCTCGGTTGGTCCTGTATTGCTATTTGCAGTGAGAGAACTATCTTAGAGCAGATATTTTTAATATTTACTTCGTTTTTTTAATCATATTCTATTGCAGTTATCACATGACATGAAACAGATAGCTGCAATATCAAAGATATATCACATCTTTATTACAAAACACAAACTGAACAACTAAAAATATTCCAAAATGTTTAAAAATATGTATTTATATAGTTATTGTTTTTCATGTAAAAACACACTGATCCGAAGTGTGCGTTTTCTATGTCCTCTAGTATATTGCACCAGGACCGTGATACCCAACATACGAGATCAGCCACCTATATCACATAATGATAATATAATTATTATATAATGTATGGCTTACCGACATCAGTAGTTGTAGGTCGTATGTCTACTTTACAGTCATCATAAATACTGTCCTTTGGAACGCACACGTGCGCTGTTTTGCTGAACGAGGAGCCGTACGGACAATCGGGCATCTCTACCGGTCGTCCAAACACGCATATGAAGTAACCCTTACAGTCTAACTTGGGTATCAGCTGGTACTGATCAGGCGTTGTGCACACAGGTTTTTGGGCGCTAATAGCACCAGCGTAAACCGCAGAAAGAAGCAATACTCTGAATGCAAACATTTTCATAAATTAGGTATTAATTACACGAAGAAATACTATCACTTTTATCTCATTGCGTTCAGTCTGGAATGAAGAACATGGTGCAGAGTGTTGCCTATTTATAGGCAGTGGAAGCCCGTATTTGGGTTGGGTTTATCTTTACTGAGTAAACACATTAACGCATCTAAATGACGCAGCACTTCACGGAAGCACAGACGACAACGATATTTATGAATGCACATGTACACCTTAATCCGCCTCTGAACTAATGAATTGTCACATTATGAAAAGTGAAAGTTATTAGCTAGTTCCGTAATGAGTAACATTTCGTCTATCTGGAAAATATATGCTATCTGTAATGTATGAACGCCTTAGTGGTCATAAACTAGCTATAAAACGTTGTTGCTAAATATTGAGGTCGATTATTTAAAGACATATTACTAAATATTGCGGTCGATTATTTAAAGACATATTACTAAATATTGCGGTCGATTATATAAAGACATATCACTAAATATTGCGGTCGATTATATAAAGACATATTACTAAATATTGCGGTCGATTATATAAAGACATATTACTAAATATTGCGGTCGATTATATAAAGACATATTACTAAATATTGCGGTCGATTATTTAAAGACATATTACTAAATATTGCGGTCGATTATTTAAGATGGCTTGTCATTCATTCAGTCGTATCAACCACACACTATTGTTGTCTGGAATTCAAAACCAATTATTTTAATATTTTAAAATGTGTTAAAGAACTTTTTGATAAACCATTGGCTTGACACTATATATGCAAAACGCTTAGGACATGTCCAAGCATATATGTATTTAATGACACCCCGTCACTATCAGAGTAATTAATTCTCGACCATACAAAAACACCAGTAGTTCTTGACTTGTGTGTATTTATCAGCGTAATATCGCTTTTGTCAATGGGCGGCCCAACTCATTAATAGATTTCTCAAATGAACGTTGTGTGAGATAAGCATACAGATAATTGAAACAAAACGCGCAAACACAGGACGTTTGCGACTATATATCACTGTATACTGATTTAAGAACACTGTAGTCCAGTGGTAACAAGCTGGACTTGTAATCCAGGGATCGCAGGTTCGATCCCCCGTCTGACACTAATAAAATTAACAGTCTTTCAGATGGGACTTTAAACCGAGGTCTTGTGTTGGTGCTGTACACCGTGCACGTAAAAGAACCAGAGGAGACTCTGGAATGGGTCTCTGTCTGTGTCATTGTACTATCCTCCAAAAATCTAAAATGACTAATCTCTTCAGGAGGCGTCGCTCATATGGGTAACACTTTACATCAATAAATATTATTGGCATATACCAACTATGGTTAAATTTGTTAAGTTAATGCAATTACAAAATGAAAATGCAGTTCGAAAATTATCTTTATACATTTGCAAAGCATTTGAACGTCGTAGATCAATTGTCAATATCTAAACAGATCTTAATAGTTAATATTGTTTTCAATGATTAATACTCAATTCGTGTTGTTTTTTTTGTTTGTTTGTTTGTGTTGTTTTTGTTTATAAGAATGTATGTCTCTCCTATAATTGGTCGTTGAGATTAGTGTCCGTCACCATATTACCATACATGTTTCACTTTGTAATGTTTTGTATTGATGCTTTGTTGAGATTAGTGTCCGTCACCATATTACCATACATGTTTCACTTTGTAATGTTTTGTATTGATGCTTTGTTGAGATTAGTGTCCGTCACCATATTACCATACATGTTTCACTTTGTAATGTTTTGTATTGATGCTTTGTTGAGATTAGTGTCCGTCACCATATTACCATACATGTTTCACTTTGTAATGTTTTGTATTGATGCTTTGTTGAGATTAGTGTATGTCACCATATTACCATACATGTTTCACTTTGTAATGTTTTGTATTGATGCTTTGTTGAGATTAGTGTCCGTCACCATATTACCATACATGTTTCACTTTGTAATGTTTTGTACTGATGCTTTGTTGAGATTAGTGTCCGTCACCATATTACCATACATGTTTCACTTTATAAAGTTTTGTATTGATGCTTTGTTCATTGGCCTGAAATGGCTTATTACGAAATAAAGTTATATCATTATTATCATTTATGATAATGATATAACTTTATTTCGTAATAAGCCACATATTGCAGCGTGTATATTCTGAATCATCACGATTTGGTTAATAAATAAATAAAGGTTAATAAATAAAGATTATTTTACAATAATTGCAAAGTAAGCTTGAACATCTTATATTAATCACTCTCATTGGCGCAGAGTTTGGTTAATAGAAACTAGACGAAAGATAACATATCATCTAGGTGTACACAGTTGAACCCAGTAATTAAGCTAATGTTTCCTTATTCGAATATACCTCATTAGAGAAACTGCCTGTCAACAGTTCGTCCCAGTTTCTCAGATCTATTATAATGTGTTTGAATACGTTACTTCAAAATCGTCTGCTGTGATGACAAATACAGATGAGAAATTACAGCTATAGTATAATATTACTCATACAAGTATGTGTTTTACGTTTATTTATCGTCGCTAGCGGTTGCCCATATGAGCGACGCCTCCTGAAGAGATTAGTCATCATACAGCCCATTATTTACTTAGTTAAACATCATTTCTTAATTTTTGGAGGATAGTGTAATGATACAGAGAGAGACACATTCCAGAGTATCCTCTGGTTCTTTTACGTGCACGGTGTAAAGCACCGACACGAGACCTCGGTTTAACGTCCGATCATAAAGACTGTTAATTTTATTAGGGTCAGGCGGGGGATCGAACCTGCGATCACTGGATTACCAGTCCAGCATGCTACCACTGGACTATATATCCGTCTGTACTCATACTACAATATAAAACAGCATTTATATATTTAAGTACGGTAACACAGGAAAGGATGAGGGAGAATAGCAGTTGGAGTCACATGGAAGGATGAGAATGTGGGATGTTGAGTGAGAATAAGATAGATAAGGAGGGAGACGAGGATGAGGAGGAGGTAGAATAGGATGGTGATGAGGGAGGAGAGGATGATGATGAGGGAGGAGAGGATGATGAGGGAGGAGAGAATGATGATGAGGGAGGCGAGTATGATGATGAGGGAGGAGAGTATGATGAAGAGGGATGAGAGGAGGAGTAGGGGAGAGGAGAGGAGGATGAGAGAATGAGGAGGGATGAGGAGGATGGAGGATGAGGGAGGAGATGGTGAGGAGGAGGAGATGATGAGGAGGGAGGAGAGGATGATGATAAGGGAGGAGAGGATGAGGAGGAGGGGACGTTGAGGGATGAGAGGATGGTGAGGAGGGTGAAGAGGATGCTGAGGATGGAGGAGAGCAGAGTAGTAGGAGTGATATGGAAGGATGAGAATATGGGATGTTGAGGGAGAAAAGGATGGATGAGGAGGGAGAAGAACACACACTGTATGTATTGCTAAAATCATAAAGCAAACTGAAGATACAGCCCATTCTTTACGTAGTTAAACATCATTTCTATAGTTCAATAGTTATTAGTTACCTTTTCAACCTCTTTCAAAACGAGCCGGAATATGTTGTGGTCGTCTTGCATTCTTTCGACCCATCATCCAGACTGTCGAGCTACAGGGGCGTAGCTTGACCGGAATCGATGTGTAGGCCAACTTAAAACTTAAGACGGGAGAGGGGTCCGGTGGTCGTCCCCAGGAAAGCTATTTATAGGGTAATATAATTTAATCCTGGCCTCCCGATTTTTGTTGCAGATTTTGCATTTTTAATTTTTCGATTTTTCGGGGGGAAAAAAGCCTACACGGCCTATAGGAAGCTACGCCATTGAGCTATACTCTAATATGAAGCGTAACAATGCCAACTATGCTGATGTTGTGATGAGTTTGTTTTTTGAAATATTTTAGTGATGTTCGAGTCCCACTTCAGATCGTCGGGGAGGGTGGCTGCTAGGTAATACGATGATGCATTTTCTTGGAATTGTTGGAGCACCACTGTGGCCTGGAGTTTATAAAACCTTTCTCCAGTCTCAAAACTCAGTCTCAATTGTCTGATTGGTTCAGCTGACAGTACCACTCAGAATCAACCAATCAGATCACTTGAGCTTGAGTTTGAGATCTGAGAAAAGTTTTATAACCTCGGGGCTTCAAGCTGTAGCAATTTGATGATTTGCTGATGATGCCCATTAAATATAATGTCTTGGTTTTGAATTTCCCAATGTAGTTTCTCAATGTCAAGATATATTGCTGACGTATAAGGTATATATTGTTACAGCTTTCAGTATGTATCTTTAGCGACTAAACGTCTCGATGCACATGCTATATGCATGCAATCAGTTGTTTTCAGCTCGATTGTGCAACACGTATTTATAACATTAGATTAATCGTTCTCGAGACCTATTTCCTTGTGGAATCCACAGCATCCAGGGAGAGAGGGAGAGAGAGGGAGAGAGAGAGGGAGAGAGAGAGGGAGAGAGAGAGGGAGAAGAGGGAGATAGAGATAGAGGGAGATAGAGAGAGAGGGAGAGAGAGAGAGAGGGAGAGAGAGGGAGAGAGAAGAGGAAATGTGGATTTAAGTGTATTGACTACCTTGGTTTTGACGGAGTTCGAATTCACAACATCTGGGTTACAAGGCGGACAGCGTACCCATCACACCGCGGAGGCTCCATACAGGTCATTTTCAAATGCTCCTGAAAACTGCACTATTTACTGCCACATTAATATTATATTATCGCGTGACGCAAAAGATGAATTGTATTACAAAGAAGAATTGGGGGTGATGGTAAAGTCGCACCAACATCTAAGATCATATGTCGCCTCTCCGGATAGTACTGGTAGAGGAAGACTCCAGGTTCCACTCCGAGCAGTATTTACTGCACGGGCGGACACCCGGGTAGAACCACCGACCTTCCACAAGCCAGCTAGATAGCTTCCTCACTTTAAAGCATTCGACACCCCAGTGGGATTCGAACCTGCAGCGGTGAGGTACAGGTGGCTTGAAGTCAATGACTTTAACAACTCTGTCACGGAGGCCTTCAGAAAGCCAGGGTACTTAATAATATAGCATGCACTCAATAATATCACACATCCTGTTTTACTATCCTGGTAGACACTCGTCAATGTGTACGTAATCAAATACGTGTAATCCTTTCGTCAAATACATCATATTAAACTATGTTTACCCCCGCAGCGGCATTGTGCTGAGTGACGTTCCACCTATGGCGTGACGTTATTTACACCCATTACTTGCCAAGGTCACTTGAGATTGTTATGAATATTTGCTAGTGCTACATGCGAACAAATATATAATGCATGTACAATGGATATATATTATATTTGTTTTACTCAACACATTTTCAGATATTATTATATCTAACCCCTTAAAGCGACATTACATCGCAAAAACCAAATAAAATGCATTTGTGCACGTATACATGCATTGCTATTACAAATTCTTCCGAATAAAGTATGATTTCATATAACAGTCATCCATGCTCCTGAATTGACGTTTGTTTGTCATTGGAGTCAATACTAAACACGCGATACTTTCGTTTAGAGATAAAGATATGGCACAAATGTGAGACATCACGGTAAATATGTACCATATCTCGTGTTATTCAGGATAAACGCGTTGTATTACGCATGAATTTCGACCCTATTTACATTATTTTATTATGTCAACAAACCGCGTATACGACGTTTGTTTATTTGTTGAAATACTCAGTTTTTGAGGCAAATAATTGGAAATAATATTTCCATATAATAGCGAATTACATTCTGCAGACATTTGTTTTCGCCGATGTAGTGTCGCTTTAAGTCTATGAATAAAACAATGTGAAGTGACACACACTGCGTTATAAAATACATATTCAGATTGGGGAAACGACAACAACAACATTTACGTTTATTCAATGTTGGGCTACAATGTGGGACGGGGTGGGGCGAGGCGGTGGTCCACATGGGTAATTGTCATAGAAGAGGAAGGAACATCTACCGTAGCCTACATATAAAGACAAGAGAGGAATTAATATAAGTTTTCTGAAAACTTGTTTTCCAATCCAAACCATTCACTATTTATGTCATTTGTAACATTTTTTGTGTTATACATGTAATTTATTTTATGCTAATTGATGAAATACAGTGTTCTATCAGTGAGATATAATCCATATCTCATCGGTGAGATATGGATTATATCTCACTGCCGGACTACTTTTTTATTATCTCCCTTCCCAATACACTATTCTTGCACTATTACTCTCCCTTTAAATGCATATACAACAACAACAACAAACAACAAATCAACCGTCTGCTATTGAATAATAATATATAAACAATTAATAGCTCTAACAAAATTTAAATAAATAAAAAATGGAATCTAACAATATTGAGGATATGTACCTGGAATGTAAAATAATTTTATCATCCGATGTTGTTGTTTTTTTCACAAACTTGCACCGTGTCACACGTGTCATTTAATTTTCACCGTTTACCTGGATTCAATGACACTATTTACCTGTATTATTGTTTTTGTTAGGAAACAAATCAAAAGCGAAATACAACTGACAATGTCTCGAATTTTGTCACTGTAAATTGAAACAATAAATCCAAATTAAATTAAGGCCTGCTCTGGCTCTTAATTTTTTTGTAGCCAAATCGCCATTTTCCCCAGAGTATTTATAGTATATTAATGTATTATATCTATCTTGCAATTGCACCACCTAAGTGCTGTATGCCCATAAACTACAACTGAGGTAAGGGTTACATACTGCTTTCCTTTGAGATATTCAAATTAACATACACATTAACGACAACAAAAACAAAACAAAAGTTGCCGACACACTTACGTCTAACCACAGGCACCATACACCAACACAATTGTGCGTCTAACAGTCGTGTAAAGCTTTTCAATTTGGTAGCATAATTTTCGTCTACAAAGGATTTGGGCAACAATGTAATGCCGCCCTGCTCAATATAATAAGCATTCATAGTGTGTCCCGTGTTTGCACACTAATCAAACATTACGCCCCATTAAATAAACAAACAACACGCTTGTATGATTCTCCAGTCCGAGATATTAGTCACGCGCGACACGATTTCACCTTGACCCGAGTAATTTTAGTCTCGGGGGAATTTCCAATTTTCGGATATTTTCGCCGTTTTTATAATTTTCGCCAAACAGTTTTTATTAGCCAATTTTGCAATATTGTAGCCATTAAACTGAGTTTTTTGTTAGCCAATTTTGCAATATTGTAGCCATTGGCGAGGCTGGCGATTGGCGATTGTTCATGTATTTTTCCTCGATTCAACTGATGAGTATCTGGTCCCATATGTGGCCACTCTCAGGTAGACAGCTCTTAGTGCATGCTGGACGAGTGCACTATATGATGGTGGAACCTTGTCAATAGTCCTATTACCATATTAAAACATGTTTCCTAGCTCATATGGCATGTTCTGGAGTACATAAGAACAACAAATCTCTCGAGCACTGCTGTGTCTTCATCAGGAACGTGATCAGGTGCTGAAGATAATCTCTTGAAAAATGCATAGATTTCCATATGTTGAATACCGTCCTCATACCAACACCATTTAATGCAGAGATCGTTTCACAGCCGGAGATAGCATGGAATAATAGGAGTGCCCAAGATCCCGAGCTTGTCAGATATTTCATGTCAAGGTATGGAGCAGAAATGCTTGGCATGGCATAAGGTAACCCACAGACAGCAAGTAGAAGCTGTATGTAAATTGAGCACAGCATTTGCTAACATCACAATGTTAGTATCAATAGCCTGGACAAAACACCCCCCGGACTAAACACCCCCCGCTCATTTTTGTATAGGTGGACAAAACACCCCTCATCATTTTTACAAGGTGGACAAAACACCCCCTACGGTTTTTACAAAGCGGACAAAACACCCCCTACGGTTTATACAAGGTGGACAAAACACCCCTTAACTAAAACATCTCCTAATAATGAGGTTACAATAATGACAAAATATTTTTCAATATTTTATTTTTTATTTTATTACACATGTTTAATTTACACAGAAAATAAAACATTCAAATGGATTTATATAACAGAATAAGATATCAGTTTTCAACTGATTGTCAAATTGATTTACATAACAGAATAAGATATCAGTTTTCAACTGATTGTCAAATTAAAGGTAACACTTTGAAGTATTTAATCACTATTAATTGCTTACAAAGTGTTACCTTAAAATTGACAATCAGTTGAGTTTCAACACCTAAAGACAAATTTTACATTAACATTATATTTCATTATATTTCGTTACCAAAGAAAATTTAAATTTATTCAATATAAGCTACACTTAGCACATAGTTTTTAGCACCTAAAAAATGTTTTGTCCAGTTTAATGCAGTCTGATGCACTGTCCCATGGTGTGCAGACACTGGACCAGAGTCTTCTGTCCGTTGTTGAGTTGAAGGCACAATGTCTTAAGGCGCTTCTGGTGTACGAGAGTGTTTTTTCTTTTTCTCTTGGGAGCTGGTTGCCCCTGCTGGTTACTGTACACTTCTGTTTCTACCAGTGCGGCGTCCCTCTGTAAGCACTGGATTACAGTCCACAGTGATGGGTTGTTATGGCCAACCAAATGCTTGAAACCATTATTCCATGACTCGCACATATTATTAGTGCGATGCTGGTCTGTCACTGTGGCGTCATGAACATTCCAGATCTGAGGTGGAAACCGTGGAGTTGTTCGCCGGAACCTCATTCTTCCTTCCTCACCAACCACAGCTCTGTAATTTCCGGACACATACGTTCCGTCGAAATACTCGATCAGCCCGTTGAGATTTTCTGGCGCAGTTTCCTTCAGGAGTCTCATTCCCTCTTTGACCCGGTCGACTGGAAGGAACGCCAGGGCATCAAGCATCCCACACTTCTTCATCTGACTTGTAGATTCTGAAGACCCTTGGACTGGACACGTCTCCATGTTGACTGAGTGAGGTGGTAGAAACATCCCTGTATATGAATATTTGCCGAGATGACAGCCCTTACTGCGTTGTGTATGGTGACCTCGTAGTCTGCGACAATGCGGTTGGGGTTAGGACGGATGTCCTTTCTCAGGCAGGCGTCTAGGAGGGCGGTGAGGCACTCTTCATACACCTCCTGATGTTTGGATGGCAGCAGCGCGTAGGCAGCAGACACACATGTTTCTCCCAGAGGAACACGGATGCAGAACAGCTGAGGGAACTGAGAGGGCGCTGTGGAGTGGGTTCCATCCATGAACCATGTATCAGCGTTTTCGAAGAGCTCAAATCCATCACCGCTTGCGAACACCAGTAGCCTCTGATGTCTGGATCCGTTATCGTAGATTAGGAATGACACGTCCCCTCGCATAGTGGTGTATTCCTCTGGTAGTGGGTATGGGATGTCCTGTCTGGTTGCTAGCTCTGAGGGTGCTGTTCCACATTTCGCCCGACGTACGACTCTCTGCAGGGAATCGACCCTGCCAGCCGCAGATGCTACCTCCTTAGGCACGGTGGCTAGTTTGTCTGTAACAATCTGCCCAGGTTTCCCTCTGTTGGCCTGGACGGTAGCCTTGATTTCGGACTTCACCTTCATGGCAGCGATGGCGAACAGATCAGCCTCATGGTTGTGCTCTGTTGTAGACTTCACCTCTGTAGCAGCACAATCAGTTGTGAGTGCACCTTTGCACTGTTTGCTTGAGCGATGAGTACACTCCCACCGAACTGTTGTTTTCGACTCTTTCTTCTTAGTGTACGCATACCCTGCATAGCAGAATTTTCTAGAGCCTTTATTACTGGTTATGAATTCCATATTTGCAGTTGCAATGATGGAACAGAAGATATGTTTCTTGCAATATCAATTGGCAATCTTAATTAATTATTAATCTTTATATAACAGACATTTTGTGCAGTTTGCATCTTTTTGCAGTTTGCATTTCGCAGTTTTATGTGTAAAAATAATATAATTGGCAATAACCATTCATATTATTCTATGATATCAGTTATAAATGATAACAGCTAATCAAGGAATTCCAACAATAAAAAACTTCCTAATTAACATTAGCAGAAAAAAAGAAACCATAGGGGTGTTTTGTCCACCTTGTAACAACCGTAGGGGGTGTTTTGTTCGCCTTGTAAAAACCGTAGGGGGTGTTTTGTCCGCCTTGTAAAAACCGTAGGGGGTGTGTTGTCCACCTTGTAAAAATGATGAGGGGTGTTTTGTCCACCTATACAAAAATGAGCGGGGGGTGTTTAGTCCGGGGGGTGTTTTGTCCGGCTCCCGTATGGAAAGAATGCGCTGCATGGAGAAGCATTCTGTCGTCGGCTTCTTCATGGTTACAGGGTTGAAGGTCAGTCACATCAAAGTCGATCTCTGTGTTCGATTTCAAGACATTATCTCCATGTGTTGATATAACAGTTTTACCTGTCATGAAAGTGTAGCTCTCAATGCATTGTGATGGGTACTCATATAATGCAATCCAACCACTCCCATCTAACCAATCTCCAATAACCTTCAAGAAGGCCACCCATCAACACCATGCCATTTCCAGGTCCATACCCGGTACTATGTGGGCCATAACCATTGTATCTTCTTGGTTGATCGACTGCGATCTGGCCAGGGTTCTTAGCTTCAGTGACATGTTTGATAAGTGGCATTCCATGCTTTACCTTAGCCACAGTGAACACAGTCACGAAACAATGGGAATAGTGCTGTTATGGCTGGTGCTCTTGTGTCAATTGAGAGGTGTTGTGCAAAGAATGGTGACCATGAAAAAGATTCGTTTTGACCTACGTTGTCTTTCCAAGATTTTCGGCAACATGCTATAACCATTTGGTCACTAAGAACTAATTCACGTTGAGTAGTTCGGAGGAGGCTCACACGACAACCGGTTGTGGAGTGTTGGCCTTCAATGTTACAGGAGGGACATCTTTGTACTTCTCTGGTAGATATTTTGTGACTTATCGGCCTTGAGATGAGTTATATTTATACTAGGGATGGCAACGAATAGCGATTTTGGTATTCGAATATTCGGTCGGGAAGGTATTTGAATATTCGAATATTTGATAGAATTCTATCAAATACTCAAAATCACTCAAAAAATGCGTAAACGTCATCTTCCTATAAGGCCATGCAAATATGACAACGACTCATTCAGTTATTGTTATCGGGCACTGTACATTGGTTTAAACATTGTTTATTCTAACATTTTACATATAAATTAACAGCAGTATACTGAAAGGGACTAGAACGAAAGAAAAAACATGCATAGTTCTTTTCCCTATCAATTGATTGATATACAAAAAGCAGGAGAATGATATATATAACAATGAATACACGTGAAATCTATTCTAGGTATATGCTAGAGAATTTCAGGAGTTATTGTATTAGTGAGTCAATATAGTTTTGGATGTTAAAAGGAAAATGATTAATATTTAAAGGAATATTTAAAGAAAGCTCAAGAACGTGAAATATAACATTGGAGCTCGAGAAGAAGATATTAGTATAAAGACAAGTGGTTGAATAGGATATACATTCATGGGTGTTTTCACAAATAAAACCACACGTTATTTAAAATTGTATGATACAGGTACGTGTGGGTAGATGTTTGTAGAGTCTGTACTATGTCATTCTCTGTCTAAATAGTTTTGAAATCATAATTAAATAATACCTACCTTAACACCTACTGTACGTATCCGATTACATGGTGTATCTATTAACACCTGCCATGGATGCAACCACAACATAATTTATTCACACATCCTGGAGCGATTTCTTTTGTATTGGAAGGTGTTATGATGGTTTCAAAGGAAAATAAAGTATCTGATTTATGACAGTTTATTTCATTTTTGTAAATATAATATTTTCCCCGAATATTAGAATACTGGAATAGTATTCGGATATTCGGATGTCCGAGCGAATATTCGAATATTCGCATATTCGTTGACATCCCTAATTTATACATTGCCCCTCAGACTTCGTGTGACCGAGATTGCCGTACCATGAAATGCATCATTCGATGTTACTGACTGTGGATTGTGATCCATGCTGTGGTGTACAGTCCGTTCCTGAGATTTGGTGGGCATGCACTGCTAGTAGTTTCATATTCACCTTATATAGTTTACTATGTCTGTGGAGACCTGTATAACCCTGTTATAAGACACCGAAACGCTTTGTCATTTATTATTATCAACAAGCCATCACTTTCACATTAATTAGTTTAACTCTCTATATATGCAATCAACTCAGCAACAATGATAGCCTATTTCAATTAATCATCACCAGTATCGTACACATGAATCGACGTAGAATCAGTTGAAAGTGTATACTGCCTATTGTCCTTGTTATAAAATGTGCACAAACAGTTTCCATGATATTCTGCGTCTCTTGGTACCATATCCACCTCTTAATGTTTGGCTAGAATTTCGATATCTGACATCTTAGTTGTGATATGTCACATTTTCGTATCTATTTCCATTATTCTACCTAATGTAGTCTACCATAAGATTTAGTGTAAACGAAACAACTACCGTGCAACGTTGTACCAAAGCTCTTTCTAAGCCCCTTTGTCTCTATCGTTTCCATACACACTTGCTGTCTCTTTACTGCTCGCTCAATATTCTGCTGCTGAAGCAGGACATATGCCAGACGGCATTTTGCTCCATCATTGCCACTCCCTAGGTCAAGTCATTCCAAAGTTTTAATGGTTCCTGTGGCAATGCATTGTGTGGACTCATGTTGATATGGCATTCAGTCTTCTTTTGGCATAGGCAACACTGGCTCCAGTTGGAACATCGTGCCCTGTACAACTCATATGTCGAAGGTTGCTCAAACTCAACAGCATGTCCTGATGTGGATTCCTAAAATGTAGAATACATTATTAATTGTCTATCAAAATGTAACCAATACAAGATTGTACAGAACGACAGCAATACCTCAGAATGATCACCAATGCATACTGACAACTGCAGGATAGGTATGCCTGTGTCCGCACAAACAGATAGATGGGCCTATGAATGTAACCCTTGATTGAAAATTGAAATGATTATGAATTGGAGAATAAAACAGCTCGGGTAGCACAGTGGTTAGCCCCTTTAATTCCAAGGCGGGAGGTCATGAGTTAGATCCCCGGCCGAGGCACAGTACTAGTTGATTTTTATCCAGAAATGTGTCCTAGTTCTGGTTCGATCCAGGAAGAATAGTTGCCACTGAACGTTCAGGTCTCAATGTCAGTTGTTTCAGTGTGTACGATTTGGGTTCAAAATTTCTGGCAGGTAAATTTCCTCCTTCAGCTTCACAAAAGTTTACTTTAAGGCATGTGGGGGACATGCCAGGGTCACTACTCTACTGCGCCAAATGGGTGGAATGACATTGTAAGTATAACAAAACAAACAAACAAGCAGGTCGAATACATTTGCATTCAGTCCTCAACATCACATGTTATATAATAGTATATTAAATTACGCACCATAACCTCTGGTTGATTGTTGTCAACATGTGACTGTCTTACTCAATTTTCAATTTTGTATTTAACAAAAGTCATTTTTTATACTGGTGTAACCTATTATCCGGATAACATACCTCATTTGCACAAGTTATATACCATTTGTGACTATAATAAATTAATTATATACATGCAAATTTACACAATTATGTGCCCCTTTGGGGCCCCATCTCACGGGGGACTCAGGGTCTCTCGTGATTGTCTTCCGGCCTATTATTTACAAGCTGGTTCTAAACTACCACCATGCCAAATTTGGTGCTTTTTACACCCTCTGAACATTCATGGTCCTTATCTACTACACTATATTGGAATAAATACCGTTTAAACCAAGAGAGCATTGTTTGTAGTACAATTATAATTACAATATATAATAGCGTGCTCTAAGCAAGGAATCTAGTTACAGTTGAGTAAGGAGCGTGGGCTACCGACTAGGATGTCTAGCGATGGTAGATTTCGCATATGCCCTCAATTTGTCTATATGCTCAGTCCTGACCGAGTTTAACGCGGAGCGTTTCTTACGGAGGTTGGTGCACCCAAGTACTGGTTAACCGTTGGAGCCCGTCCAGGAAAGGTGTTGTTTGGTAAACTGCCCGCCGATATAGCCCGAAATGGTGCTGATGCAGGCGTAAATCCCGAACTATAACATAACATAACGAGGAGCATTTAGATACATGTATACTGTTCTCGGTCTTCAGGTTCTAGCTTACATAGTTTACATGTTGGATTTACATTGAACTGGTTGTAGTGTACTATGGAAGAGCCTGTCAATAGCCGGACCTTGATATCTGCCCGTCGGATGTCATGTCGGTTGTTCCTGACAGTGGACCAATCATGATGTGTACTACCAACTTTGACATTCTCCGGATTTATGTATCTCAGCGACGTCTTTGGTCTGGTGTCCTCCCTCAAATCTTCCTCGATAGTGCGGTTCACATTCTTCTTTAGCATATTTCCCACTGAATCTTTGACGGTGGCTTCTTTATCAGCTCAAAAGGTGGATGGTAATTCGTACTTTGGATGAACCTCTTAAACTTTCATGAACCAGTGTGTCTCTCCCTTTCCACATTCGGGAGGATTATAAGTTTATGGGGATACTTTTTTATCGAATGGTGCCATTTCAAAGTTGGTGGGTCGTTTTAGGCTTAGGACGGTAGAGATACAACCGAAGATGATAAGCATACTGGCAGGCCAATGACCGAAAGTGGGCGAAATTCAGGAATACATTCTTGAAGATAGAAGAGTAACTTTTTAAGATGTTGCGAGACAATTTGGTATTTCATATGATACAGCTGAGGACATTATGTCTAATAAGATTGGAATGCGTCGTGTTTCGGCAAGATGGGCACCACTCTTGCTGCTTCCGGGTCAAATGGGGGTATGGGTCAAGAATGCCGCTAATACTGTCAACTGTACAACGACGAGGGTGATGCCTTTCTCAATCGGGTGGTTATATGGGTACACTTAATTGAGCTGTAAAGAAAACAACAGAGCTCCTTTTTGGAAGCATCATACTTCACTTTAACCGACAAAAGCGTTTATTTCCAAATATGCCGGTACAGTAATGGCCATAATATGTTGGGATATGCAAGGTATAATTTTACATCACTTTGTTCCTCCGAAAACTACTGGAAAACGAGCGTGCTAACCAGACAGCCAAATTAGTTCACGATGGGTCCTCGTATATAAATAATATTGAGTTACTAATAACTACAAAAACGGCAACAATCATGTAGGATAAAGTACTTAGTATTTGACAGCTTTTAAACGACATATATATATAAACAAATCGTCATTACGTAATTATATAAACAAATCGTCATTACAAATTATATAAACAAATCGTCATTACAAATTATATAAACAAATCGTCATTACAAATTATATAAACAAATCGTCATTACGTAATTATATAAACAAGTCGTCATTACGTAATTATATAAACAAATCGTCATTACGTAATTATATAAACAAATCGTCATTACAAATTATATAAACAAATCGTCATTACAAATTATATAAACAAATCGTCATTACAAATTATATAAACAAGTCGTCATTACAAATTATATAAACAAATAGTCATTACAAATTATATAAACAAATCGTCATTATATAATTATATAAACAAATCGTCATTACATAATTTCAGTTCAGAAAAACATTCGGAAATCATGTTGCATTATATTATTATTTGTAGTCCAGCACATTAGGATGCACATTTATTAATAAGTGTGTAGTACCCACGCGAAATGATGACCATGGTCACCACGGTCTAACCATGGTCACCACGGTTTTTGATGGTTGGCCATGTTTTAACATGGTTGACCATGTTTTAACATGGTCAACCATCAAATACCATGGTGAAAACATGATCAGGAGCATGGTCGACCATGGTGAGAGGAGATCGACCATGGTCGACCATGGTGAGAGAAGATCGACCATGGTGAGAGAAGATTGGCTATGGTCAACCATGGTAAGACAAGATTGACCATGGTCGAACATGATGACAAAAGACAATCAACAAATATGACCATGGTCTACCATGGTCAACCTTTTTCATTACCACTGTCAAAATTCACCATACCATGGTTGACCATTGTCGACTGTGATGAACACAGCACTTAAATCACTATCAAAGTAAGTATTGCTACTATATTTGGTAGGCCTATTGCTGGACGCGTATTGTTAATGGCTGGAACGTGGGCACTATATTAAACTGCAGCTGTAATAATGATAGAGATTAATCGATTCGGCCCCGTGCTCGTACCGTAAACAAAAGACCACGTGATTATCAGTCTGGTTTTGATAAGGGGACGTTTTGGCCGATTTCAGACGGTACTGTGTGCTTTGAATAATGAAAATTATGTTTTCGAAATCCGAGTGATTGGGAAATATTTCGGCAAGTTACATAGCAAATTCACTTACTTTTCTGAAACTCACCCTGAAGCGGCAGTAATGTACAGTGGTTTAGCCCGAGACATCCCTACATGACCTAAGACGAACCTGAAACTCACCCTGAAGTGGCAGTAATGTACAGTGGTTTAACCCAAGACATCCATAGATCATACACGACATAAAATGAACCTGAAACACTGTGAAAGTCACCCTGAAGTGACAGTAATGTACAGTGGTTTAGCCCGAGACGTTCATATACTGCCTAAAAGTAAAATGAACCCTGAAGCGGCAGTAATGTACAGTGGTTTATACCGTTTAGCCTTTAACAGTTTTAGTTTAACTTTAAGAAGGGTAAACAAATGGACAATTAATAGACTTGAGAGCGGTCCCTAGAAATACCAACAACTAGGCTCACCAAGCTTCCAAACTGCTTTACCCGTTACATACGTAGATGTAGATTGAATCTCATCGTAGCATTCAACAAGGGTTTTAAACCAACGCCGTGTCCAATCAGTATCATCCGCCATCTTTGATTGATTTCTGCAAACCTTGCTTTTACCGATCTTATTAGAACATATCCGAAAACGCTCCCCCAGATTACTGCCCACTGTATTTATCGTTACTGCATCTATCATTAACGGTTATTTGAGGGTCCATCGCCCCAGATTGACTGGTTATTAATTATGCCAAATACAGAGAAGACGAATTGAAAAATACAAGTGACACAGTCAAGTCTATGTAAATCGAAAGTAGATTGGTAAATACAGGAATGTTTACGTCTTAGACGGTCGAATTGACAGGACCCCACTGTATATATTGAAATGTATTGTTATCTAACGATTGTAAACATGCAACATATTAAAGGTCGGACTAGATCTTTTTTATCCCCTATTTTGTGTTGGGTCTGGATTTTACCCCCTAACGTTATTTTACCCAGAGCCAGGGGAAGCAACTTTGTATCTCGGCAAATCTAACGACTTTTTTCATTGGTCAATCAAAGTAAATTATACGCGTGTTAACCAATCACAGAGTTCGATAGAAAAATCTCAGCATCACAGCAGCAGTCTCAACAACATGTCGAAAGAACTTGCAGGGAAATTTGCGGTTGTTCGTTGGCTGAACGACGACAATAGACTTTCTGTGCATAATCAGAAATACTTCGTGGAACCGCAAAAACAAACATACGTACCAGGAGACGAGGGTATTGCTTGCTACCACGGTGTTCCTGGAAAATGGCAGTATCTATACAGAATTCTTGCCGTTGGTGGTAAGTACAAGCGCAAATATGTGTGTGAATGATATAATGTTAAATTAAACAGGTCATTCTTTAAAATGATGCTTTGTGTATACATGTATCTTGTTATGTAACCTTCAAATAAATTATTATTAGCATGTTATGTGCCCATGTTCGCTTTGGTGAGAGATATAGGGCCATCATCATCCTCTGTTTTCATAAAGCTATCTGTTTGTAATAATAATGCTCCTCAGCTTGCAATGATGTATTTCATATATACTTTTTTCAGTTGTGTTTCTATCCAAGACGTCAAAGCACTCAAGGATGACGTTCGCACACTCAAGGATGACGTTCGCACACTCAAGGATGACGTTCGTCGGCTAAGGAGAACACTCAACTCGGATCATCTGCAGCACCCCGAAACCAAGAAATGTATGGGTAAGGCAACTCATAGGCTGGGTTCCAGTCTGTCTGTCTGCAGAATGGGTACATTTTGACTTGTGGATGGGTACGTTTTGACTTGAAATGATTGGTACGTTTTTGGATTGGTTACGTTTTGACCAGCACCCTCGGAAGATAGATAGATGGTAACAAAAATATAATTGGTAGTAATTTATACCATATCAAAAATGGCTGCGCCCAGGATACAAACTGCAGGTCAGACGGTGTTATTGATATAGTGGTCTCGGATTGGTTGAAAAAGTGTAGGGAAGAGTTATTGATACATGAACTGATTGGCTGAGTAGGTATTGTCACAAATATTGAAAATGACTTCTAAATATTAAAATATATGAGCTGCATTTTGGAATATTTAAAAATATTTGCAGACAAATAAACAGCATATTATAAATGCAGGTGTCAGTGCAACATTCACCACTAAGTTACCTTCAGAGTAGGGGGTGGGTGCCTTTAGTGGGAAATTAAAAAACCGCAATCGGTCGACCCCATTGAAATTTGACATTTTCCTGTGTATCAAAGGCCAGTCTGTTGAAAACTACTGTCTTTTGTGCCAAACTATTTTGGGGGAAAATATAATGGCACTGTATGTTATAATGGTGGCCTATGGAAATTGCAATAGCGGTGTCTGACCTAAACGTTATTTACCACTGGCCAAACTTTCTACAACAAAAGAGCCATGGATGACAAAGGTTTAAATATATCAACGGTGCTGCTTAATGTCAACCCAGCTGTAGCAGGTAGGACTTGTTCTAGGACCAATTAAACCTGCTACATGATTGAATGTGTACTTGATATAGTTCGGATGTATTGTATCCGGATGCAATGTGTTGATGAATTTAGTTCATACAAAATTAATTTTAGCTCGATTGCGAAACAAGTTCTTACAACTTATATTAATCACTCTCGAGATCTCATTCCTGATGTAATCCATCGCCACGAGGAAGAGAGAAGAGGCAACGTGGAATTTAAATGCCTTGCCTAAGGGCACAATCGTAACAGCTCCAACTCCGGACCTTTCGCACCTGAAGAGAACGCGCATCCACTGCGCTATCACGACTTACGAATTTAACTTTTACTGTTACCCATTTGTTTCTTTATATTTATAGTTTAGATATATATAATAATAAATATATATATTATATATAGTGTGTTCAAACTAAGCATTTGGAATTCATTTAAGGGGTATGTATGTTTCATTATTGTTAAACCCATTGCGAGGACTTAGACATTTTTCCTGGGCATGCTTAGCCAAGCGGTTAACCAGTACTAAGCAATGTGTGTAAGGTGCCTTGCTCAATGACACTACACATGTGGCCAGACTGAGTATTGAACCAGGGACCGTTCGATTCCAACTCCGACGCTCTACCACTGGACCACTGACACCACCAGGTTTATGGCTTCTAGGATGTGTTAACGATTTTCCGAAAATGCATAATAACATAGCCCTGGCTGCTAGTGCCGTAGTGGACATACCGATTACAAAATAAGCAACAACCTTTGTGTGTGTCAAAAAGAGCCTGTGCAAATAAAGATTTGTATTATATATATATATATATATATATGTAGAAAAGAAAGGTGAATCCAGCAATAAAATATGATTAAACTAATTAAGACTCGGCATCATAATGCTCCTTCACATTTATTTGTGTACAACCCGTTAATTAAGGTGAATGTGTGGGTAAACTTTAACATGCTTGAATGCTGATATTGAAATTGTGTGATGACATGCATTGTAGACTGTGATAGTTCATTTGTATATTATAATCAATGAAAACACAGTTTTATATTTTCTTGACAGATTCTAAACTGATTGTGAACAAAGATATGAAAAGTTTGGAAGACTTGAGGAAAGAATTCAAGTTGTCACGCAGTACAGGTAAATATTAGTTAAGTAACACTGTTTTGTTTGTGCAGAGAATGATAGATCTACTTACAGATCAGTTTATGATCATCATAATCAGCAGTATATCTTAACCCTTTCCTTCATAGAGATTTAGGTTAATATACTATTATATCTCCATACAAACGACAGCCATTTAGCTATCATGCAATGGATAAGTAATCGCCATATCTATCCCACCTCCATAGATATTACTGGGACTACATGAGATTCTTACCTTTATTATGAACAATGGTTTGGCTACTACATTGTCAGTGTATGTTGTATTGGTAATGGCGTCAAGAGGTGCCTATATGAGGGAAAGGGTTAAAGATATAACTGTACACGGTTCATTCTAGGTAACAATTTTTGGGAGAAGTGAGAAAGTGTGCGGTTACATCCTTAAATTGTGTTATTTAATAAATTTCAAGAAAATATGGTTAAACCGCATTTAATGCACAGTATGACCATTAAATACAACATTTGAATGCTTTACAATGGCCAGTGTATCTTTACTGGACAATGTTCTGTATGAAAATTGTAAACAAAAGAAAGGGAGAAGTCAGGGCCACTATTTCGCCCAATTCGCTATCTAGAATAAGCCCTGACTGTAAATGTTCATTATAAATAAATTTTGCTTTTTCGGAAGGTATATATGCTGGAGGACTAAGACTGGACATATTTTGGTTTCATTGACCATTACATGTATGTGTGTTTGCTGGAGAACATTGGAGTTCTATGACAATGGTATCTGGGCCTAAATCAGATAACAGAAATATACCAGAATTAAAATGGATTTAATATACAGTATACATCCGTTATGTCAAAGTCGGTTATGCCGAATTCTCCTGTTATCTCTAAGTCGGATCAAAGTCCCGTTTCAGACACTATTATTTTACATATAACTGGATCTGTTTATATATCGAATTTCAAAGTCAAAATTCGGTTATATCGAAGTATTTTGTTCGGTCTGACGGAATTCGACTTTATGTAGACTGTAGTTTGTTAGTCTGTGTTAGTGGTCACCTCTGTCAACCTGCATTAAGCAGCCAGTTTTCAGATACCAATTTGTTTTATTGCTATACATTTAGCCTCTACTAAGCAGCCACCTGTGCTAAGCAGCCACTTTCTGTGATTCCTTTGGCTGGCTGCTTATTATTATAACTATATGGACATTTATGATTTTGAACATCTTTGGGTCAGAATGGGCTGCTACAGTGTTGATCAGATATATTATTGTATTGCACAAAGATGACAGAAATACCTGTACGCTTTTGCATCTGTATTGACAGTGCTAGGTCAAGTGCAATACTTTCTTCCGAAGATTGCTACAGCGAATGCTGATCTACAGAGTAGACTTGAGGCAGACCCACACTTCTCAGCGGATATAGAAGACATTGATGATGATGATGCACCACATATAGAAATGGTAAAATTACTAGTAACTAATTACGCTGTCTCTCTGTAGAGGAAATCATGGAAACATTCTTTGAAAATCGCTTCTTTAAATTTCATTATTTTGCGTTGTTAAGATCCATTATTTGGTTTGAAACGTAGCGAAACAAGTTCTTGCGACATTAGTTTAATCACTCTCTAGTCCTCCTTCCTGTCGCCATGAGGCCATGATGAGGGAGAGAGAAGAGTTAATGTGGATGTAAGTGTCTTGCCTAAGAACACCGTCACCGTGATTCTCGTTGGGTTCGAACTCACTACCTCTCGATTAGTGGACCATGAAGGTTGCACAAATTTACACAACTAATTGAAAGTTTCGGCGCACACCACTTTCTAATATTGACATGACTTTCGGTGCACACTTTCTATTATTGACAGAAGATTGGTCCAAACCATATTATCATACCAGTATTATAAAGTTTTGTATGTACAGTCAAACCTGTGTTAGTGGTCACCTCCATTGAGCAGCCAACATGTATTAAGCAGCCAGTTTTCAGATTCCCAATATGTTGTTTTATTATACATGTGACCTCTATTAAGCAGCCACCTGTGCTAAGCAGCCATTTTCTGTGATTCCAATGGCTGGCTGCTTAAGACAGGTTTGACTGTAAGCGCATTATATATAACAACATGTTCATACAATCTCAACCAAAGAATAATCAAAATCAATGACAATCTTTATTTTCTTTAAATGCAGCCACCTGTGCTAAGTAGCCAAATTCAGTGATTCCCTTTGCTGGCCGCATAAGTTCTCGTGTGTAGACGTGGTTAATTGTTATTCCTATGCATCAGAACAAAATTTCAAAATTAGACCATAAACTATGCATACATTGCCAACTATTTATTTGAATTACAGAATTTAGCACTGGTAGAAGGTGACTACAGCAGTGAGGACAGTGACATAGACTCAGACACGTCCAGTGATGGTGATGATGTAAACTATGGGAAAGTAAATGATAACAATATAAAACTGTCCAAGGAGAAAGTGAAACTGAAACTGTTTAATTTGATAAAACGTCTAATTGTACACATAGTATATTCACTGGCGTTGTACAATATAAGTAAAATAAATATATAGACATGTACTTACATAAAAACCTGAACAAAATGCTCGTTATTTACAAAAAGACATTGGTCTAAAAATAATTATGTTACCACACAATAACACATATTTGATCAATCATTATTATAAGCATAATTTTTGGTAAATTATATCATTGTTTCTAAAACCTTTTTTAACACTACACTAATTCTACAACTATCCTGTTCAGTCTGTCAATACATGAATGTTTTAAAACCATGAATAAAATGTTCTGAAGAACAATGTTTTAAGGTGTTTCTTAAACGTTTCTGCAGAATCCAAGTTTCTCAAATCTACGGGTAAAGTGTTCCATAGCTGTGGCTCTACTGTTTTGAAGCTCCTGTCACCAAATGTTTTTTGTTTGTTATACGGTACCTCATAACAACCAGTAACATCTGAAGATCTTAATCTACGTCTTGGTACCTTTTCAATTAATAACTCGGTAAGATACGCAGGGGCATGGCCTTTTGAACAGTTATACATTACAGTAAGAATTTTGAATTCAATTCTGGCCCTGATGGGAAGCCAGTGAAGTTGGTACAGTGCTTGTTTTGAACTATCATATTTCCTGAGCTTTAAAACAAGTTTAGCGCACATATTTTGTATTCTTTGCATTTTTTTGATATCACATTTGGGAACACCAAATAGAATTCCATTGCAATAATTCAGATGCGAGATGACAAAGTGATAACACCAGAATTTCAGTTGCTTCTTTGGTAAAGTATTTTCTAATATTTTTTATTCTGAGAAAATTGAACATTGCGGTCTGACATTTTCGTTTGAAATTAACCTTAGCTTCTGGGAAAAACAATCAAGACGAGGATGATATTAATAAGTTTTAATGACCTACATACGTGTCACCTATTCAATAGATTTGAGTTAAACTGATATGCCCACTCAATCCGCCTTTCTGAATATCAACAACTTTACAAATATCAGACACGGAGGACATATCAGAATGACAACACTATAACCGATACACAACACATCGGGTTCACAATATAGACCATACACGTCAAACTAATCTTTACAAATAAATTGTGTTAATCTACAAATATAACACAGTTAATGTTGACGCATATTACTCTAAATAAGTCTATATATGCATATTATAACCAAGTCAAATTTGACAGAACCCATTGTGAATTACTGATGCATATTACCACTACAGCCGTACGCCATATATGTAGGAACAAAGTACATGATGGTGATTACTATTTCACAATGGATCCTACCAACATGACAAATAATGTACCTAGTACATGTAGTAAGCAAACGTAAATTTAAGCAAGCCAATTTTCAAGGGTGGGCGGGTATCAAAATATTCGACAGGTGACAACAAAATTCATTCAAGTGGCGCGAAATCTCGTGCACGAAACTATAAGGGTGCAAGGAACCAATGAAAACAGTCATCTCTAAATATTATCCAATGACTGAATGACACCCATATGACTGTTGCCTGACTGTAAAGATTAAGGTGCTAACGACTTAACATGAGCAGCGCTTCAGTCTTAATTAAATATTTTAATGGAACTAAAATCTACCAATTAACCTTAGCTTCTGGGAAAAACAATCAAGACGAGGATGATATTAATAAGTTTTAATGACCTACATACGTGTCACCTATTCAATAGATTTGAGTTAAACTGATATGCCCACTCAATCCGCTAAACCCCGGCCAAATAAACGCTTCCAAAACTAAGCAGGCAACATTAATTAAAGCTGAATCCTTTAGTGTGAGAATACAGTCAGATAGTATGTAACTTTGTAACCGACAATGAATAACTTCAGAATATGCAAGGTAACAACAGCAACACTCTCACTTTACATTGTAGCTTAACCGAATTCAACAACAAATATATCAAACTACATGCAATCCTACCTTGTCTGTAGACATGTAATGACACAAACTGGACAACACCTATAAATTTACATGAACGTACATGTGTATATATGTAATACTGTATAACACGTTTAATATCACTACGCTACTCTGAACAATAGTGCTGAACTCAGACCGATGTCGTGTCAAAGCACCTGCACTTATAACGATCAGCCCGGCGTAAAGATTAAGAAACTCCCACCAATTTAAATACATCTAATACGATAATGTAGAAATGACCCGATGATAAAAGTGTCCTAAACGACCAGAACCCTCCGTATTTAAATGCAGACCACCATCTAACTTCGCAAAAAGATAACGCCTTGGCTGTCCCTTGAAACAAAAGGGACGATAAGTTCTAATAAATTTGAAGTGCAAATCCTTAGACATGACATTATCTAGGATACGATTGAATTCTTT
>CM026398.1:49861379-49906175 GCA_014843695.1 Archivesica marissinica | reverse complement strand
GTGCAGGTGCTTTGACACGACATCGGTCTGAGTTCAGCACTATTGTTCAGAGTAGCGTAGTGATATTAAACGTGTTATACAGTATTACATATATACACATGTACGTTCATGTAAATTTATAGGTGTTGTCCAGTTTGTGTCATTACATGTCTACAGACAAGGTAGGATTGCATGTAGTTTGATATATTTGTTGTTGAATTCGGTTAAGCTACAATGTAAAGTGAGAGTGTTGCTGTTGTTACCTTGCATATTCTGAAGTTATTCATTGTCGGTTACAAAGTTACATACTATCTGACTGTATTCTCACACTAAAGGATTCAGCTTTAATTAATGCTGCCTGCTTAGTTTTGGAAGCGTTTATTTGGCCGGGGTTTGGCGGATTGAGTGGGCATATCAGTTTAACTCAAATCTATTGAATAGGTGACACGTATGTAGGTCATTAAAACTTATTAATATCATCCTCGTCTTGATTGTTTTTCCCAGAAGCTAAGGTTAATTGGTAGATTTTAGTTCCATTAAAATATTTAATTAAGACTGAAGCGCTGCTCATGTTAAGTCGTTAGCACCTTAATCTTTACAGTCAGGCAACAGTCATATGGGTGTCATTCAGTCATTGGATAATATTTAGAGATGACTGTTTTCATTGGTTCCTTGCACACTTATAGTTTCGTGCACGAGATTTCGCGCCACTTGAATGAATTTTGTTGTCACCTGTCGAATATTTTGATACCCGCCCACCCTTGAAAATTGGCTTGCTTAAATTTACGTTTGCTTACTACATGTACTAGGTACATTATTTGTCATGTTGGTAGGATCCATTGTGAAATAGTAATCACCATCATGTACTTTGTTCCTACATATATGGCGTACGGCTGTAGTGGTAATATGCATCATTAATTCACAATGGGTTCTGTCAAATTTGACTTGGTTATAATATGTATATATAGACTTATTTAGAGTAATATGCGTCAACATTAACTGTGTTATATTTGTAGATTAACACAATTTATTTGTAAAGATTAGTTTGACGTGTATGGTCTATATTGTGAACCCGATGTGTTGTGTATCGGTTATAGTGTTGTCATTCTGATATGTCCTCCGTGTCTGATATTTGTAAAGTTGTTGATATTCAGAAAGGCGGATTGAGTGGGCATATCAGTTTAACTCAAATCTATTGAATAGGTGACACGTATGTAGGTCATTAAAACTTATTAATATCATCCTCTTCTTGATTGTTTTTCCCAGAAGCTAAGGTTAATTTCAAACGAAAATGTCAGACCGCAATGTTCAATTTTCTCAGAATAAAAAATATTAGAAAATACTTTACCAAAGAAGCAACTGAAATTCTGGTGTTATCACTTGTCATCTCGCATCTGAATTATTGCAATGGAATTCTATTTGGTGTTCCCAAATGTGCACATGACAGCAAAATTTACTTAGATGATTTGTTCTAAACTGCATCCTCAACAGCATTATATTGGGTAAGATGACGAGTACAGTATGTACTGTATAAAGCTGCAACCCCGCTCTCAATTGAGGGGTGGGTTTGGATGCTAGAATATAGATAATATTCAGGAAATATGATAGTTCAAAACAAGCACTGTACCAACTTCACTGGCTTCCCATCAGGGCCAGAATTGAATTCAAAATTCTTACTGTAATGTATAACTGTTCAAAAGGCCATGCCCCTGCGTATCTTACCGAGTTATTAATTGAAAAGGTACCAAGACGTAGATTAAGATCTTCAGATGTTACTGGTTGTTATGAGGTACCGTATAACAAACAAAAAACATTTGGTGACAGGAGCTTCAAAACAGTAGAGTCACAGCTATGGAACACTTTACCCGTATATTTGAGAAACTTGGATTCTGCAGAAACGTTTAAGAAACACCTTAAAACATTGTTCTTCAGAACATTTTATTCATGGTTTTAAAACATTCATGTATTGACAGACTGAACAGGATAGTTGTAGAATTAGTGTAGTGTTAAAAAAGGTTTTAGAAACAATGATATAATTTACCAAAAATTATGCTTATAATAATGATTGATCAAATATGTGTTATTGTGTGGTAACATAATTATTTTTAGACCAATGTCTTTTTGTAAATAACGAGCATTTTGTTCAGGTTTTTATGTAAGTACATGTCTATATATTTATTTTACTTATATTGTACAACGCCAGTGAATATACTATGTGTACAATTAGACGTTTTATCAAATTAAACAGTTTCAGTTTCACTTTCTCCTTGGACAGTTTTATATTGTTATCATTTACTTTCCCATAGTTTACATCATCACCATCACTGGACGTGTCTGAGTCTATGTCACTGTCCTCACTGCTGTAGTCACCTTCTACCAGTGCTAAATTCTGCAATTCAAATAAATAGTTGGCAATGTATGCATAGTTTATGGTCTAATTTTGAAATTTTGTTCTGATGCATAGGAATAACAATTAACCACGTCTACACACGAGAACTTATGCGGCCAGCAAAGGGAATCACTGAATTTGGCTACTTAGCACAGGTGGCTGCATTTAAAGAAAATAAAGATTGTCATTGATTTTGATTATTCTTTGGTTGTGATTGTATAAACATGTTGTTATATATAATGCGCTTACAGTCAAACCTGTCTTAAGCAGCCAGCCATTGGAATCACAGAAAATGGCTGTTTAGCACAGGTGGCTGCTTAATAGAGGTCACATGTATAATAAAACAACATATTGGGAATCTGAAAACTGGCTGCTTAATACATGTTGGCTGCTCAATGGAGGTGACCACTAACACAGGTTTGACTGTACATACAAAACTTTATAATACTGGTATGATAATATGGTTTGGACCAATCTTCTGTCAATAATAGAAAGTGTGCACCGAAAGTCATGTCAATATTAGAAAGTGGTGTGCGCCGAAACTTTCAATTAGTTGTGTAAATTTGTGCAACCTTCATGGTCTACTAATCGAGAGGTAGTGAGTTCGAACCCAACGAGAATCACGGTGACGGTGTTCTTAGGCAACACACTTACATCCACATTGGCTCTTCTCTCTCCCTCATCATGGCCTCATGGCGACAGGAAGGAGGACTAGAGAGTGATTAAACTAATGTCGCAAGAACTTGTTTCGCTACGTTTCAAACGAAATAATGGATCTTAACAACGCAAAATAATGAAATTTAAAGAAGTGATTTTCAAAGAATGTTTCCATGATTTCCTCTACAGAGAGACAGCGTAATTAGTTACTAGTAATTTTACCATTTCTATATGTGGTGCATCATCATCATCAATGTCTTCTATATCCGCTGAGAAGTGTGGGTCTGCCTCAAGTCTACTCTGTAGATCAGCATTCACTGTAGCAATCTTCGGAAGAAAGTCTTGCACTTGACCTAGCACTGTCAATACAGATGCAAAAGCGTACAGGTATTTCTGTCATCTTTGTGCAATACAATAATATATCTGATCAACACTGTAGCAGCCCATTCTGACCCAAAGATGTTCAAAATCATAAATGTCCATATAGTTATAATAATAAGCAGCCAGCCAAAGGAATCACAGAAAGTGGCTGCTTAGCACAGGTGGCTGCTTAGTAGAGGCTAAATGTATAGCAATAAAACAAATTGAGTATCTGAAAACTGGCTGCTTAATGCAGGTTGACAGAGGTGACCACTAACACAGACTAACAAACTACAGTCTACATAAAGTCGAATTCCGTCGGACCGAACAAAATACTTCGATATAACCGAATTTTGACTTTGAAATTCGATATATAAACAGATCCAGTTATATGTAAAATGATAGAGTCTGAAACGGGACTTTGATCCGACTTAGAGATAACAGGAGAATTCTACATAACCGACTTTGACATAACGGATGTATACTGTATATTAAATCCATTTTAATTCTGGTATATTTCTGTTATCTGATTTAGGCCCAGATACCATTGTCATAGAACTCCAATGTTCTCCAGCAAACACACATACATGTAATGGTCAATGAAACCAAAATATGTCCAGTCTTAGTCCTCCAGCATATATACCTTCCGAAAAAGCAAAATTTATTTATAATGAACATTTACAGTCAGTGCTTATTCTAGATAGCTAATTGGGCGAAATAGTGGCCCTGACTTCTCCCTTTCTTTTTTTTACAATTTTCATACAGAATATTGTCCAGTAAAGATACACTGGCCATTGTAAAGCATTCAAATGTTGTATTTAATGGTCATACTGTGCAGTAAATGCGGTTTAACCATATGTTCTTGAAATTTATTAAATAACACAATTTAAGGATGTAACCGCACACTTTCTCACTTCTCCCAAAAATTGTTACCTAGAATGAACCGTGTACAGTTATATCTTTAACCCTTTCCCTCATATAGGCACCTCTTGACGCCATTACCAATACAACATACACTGACAATGTAGTAGCCAAACCAATGTTCATAATAAAGGCAAGAATCTCATGTAGTCCCAGTAATATCTATGGAGGTGGGATAGATATGGCGATTACTTATCCATTGCATGATAGCTAAATGGCTGTCGTTTGTATGGAGATATAATAGTATATTAACCTAAATCTCTATGAAGGAAAGGGTTAAGATATACTGCTGATTATGATGATCATAAACTGATCTGTAAGTAGATCTATCATTCTCTGCACAAACAAAACAGTGTTACTTAACTAATATTTACCTGTACTGCGTGACAACTTGAATTCTTTCCTCAAGTCTTCCAAACTTTTCATATCTTTGTTCACAATCAGTTTAGAATATGTCAAGAAAATATAAAACTGTGTTTTCATTGATTATAATATACAAATGAACTATCACAGTCTACAATGCATGTCATCACACAATTTCAATATCAGCATTCAAGCATGTTAAAGTTTACCCACACATTCACCTTAATTAACGGGTTGTACATAAATAAATGTGAAGGAGCGTTATGATGCCGAGTCTTAATTAGTTTAATCATATTTTATTGCTTGATTCACCTTTTTTTTCTACATATATATATATATATATAATACAAATCTTTATTTGCACAGGTTCTTTTTGACACACACTTACACAGGTTGTTGCTTATTTTGTAATCGGTATGTCCACTACGGCACTAGCAGCCAGGGCTATGTTATTATGCATTTTTGGAAAATCGTTAACACATCCTAGAAGCCATAAACATGGTGGTGTCCGTGGTCCAGTGGTAGAGCGTCGGAGTTGGAATCTAACGGTCCCTGGTTCAATACTCAGTCTGGCCACATATGTAGTGTCATTGAGCAAGGCACCTTACACACATTGCTTAGTACTGGTTAACCGCTTGGCTAAGCATGCCCAGGAAAAATGTCTAAGTCCTCGCAATGGGTTTAACAATAATGAAACATACATACCCCTTAAATGAATTCCAAATGCTTAGTTTGAACACACTATATATAATATATATATTTATTATTATATATATCTAAACTATAAATATAAAGAAACAAATGGGTAACAGTAAAAGATAAATTCGTAAGTCGTGATAGCGCAGTGGATGCGCGTTCTCTTCAGGTGCGAAAGGTCCGGAGTTGGAGCTGTTACGATTGTGCCCTTAGGCAAGGCATTTAAATTCCACGTTGCCTCTTCTCTCTTCCTCGTGGCGATGGATTACATCAGGAATGATATCTCGAGAGTGAGTAATATAAGTTGTAAGAACTTGTTTCGCAATCGAGCTAAAATTAATTTTGTATAAACTAAATTCATCAACACATTGCATCCGGATACAATACATCCGAACTATATCAAGTACACATTCAATCATGTAGCAGGTTTAATTGGTCCTAGAACAAGTCCTACCTGCGACAGCTGGGTTGACATTAAGCAGCACCGTTGATATATTTAAACCTTTGTCATCCATGGCTCTTTTGTTGTAGAAAGTTTGGCCAGTGGTAAATTAACGTTTAGGTCAGACACCGCTATTGCAATTTCCATAGGCCACCATTATAACATACAGTGCCATTATATTTCCCCCCAAAATAGTTTGGCACAAAAGACAGTTGTTTTCAACAGACTGGCCTTTGATACACAGGAAAATGTCAAATTTCAATGGGGTTGACCGATTGCGGTTTTTTAATTTCCCACTAAAGGCACCCACCCCCTACTCTGAAGGTAACTTAGTGGTGAATGTTGCACTGACACCTGCATTGATAATATGCTGTTTATTTGTCTGCAAATATTTTTAAATATTCCAAAATGCAGCTCATATATTTTAATATTTAGAAGTCATTTTCAATATTTGTGACAATACCTACTCAGCCAATCAGTTCATGTATCAATAACTCTTAAGGGCTTCCCTACACTTTTTCAACCAATCCGAGACCACTATATCAATAACACCGTCTGACCTGCAGTTTGTATCCTGGGCGCAGCCATTTTTGATATCGTATAAATTACTACCAATTCTATTTTTGTTACCATCTATCTATCTTCCGAGGGTGCTGGTCAAAACGTAACCAATCCAAAAACGTACCCATCATTTCAAGTCAAAACGTACCCATCCACAAGTCAAAACGTACCCATTCTGCAGACAGACAGACTGGAACCCAGCCTATGAGGTGCCTTACCCATACATTTCTTGGTTTCGGGGTGCTGCAGCTGATCCGAGTTGAGTGTTCTCTTTAGCCGACGAACGTCATCCTTGAGTGTGCGAACATCATCCTTGAGTGTGCGAACGTCATCCTTGAGTGCTTTGACGTCTTGGATTGAAACACAACTGAAAAAAGTATATATGAAATACATCATTGCAAGCTGAGGAGCATTATTATTACAAACAGATAGCTTTATGAAAACAGAGGATGATGATGGCCCTATATCTCTCACCAAAGCGAACATGGGCACATAACATGCTAATAATAATTTATTTGAAGGTTACATAACAAGATACATGTATACACAAAGCATCATTTTAAAGAATGACCTGTTTAATTTAACATTATATCATTCACACATATTTGCGCTTGTACTTACCACCAACGGCAAGAATTCTGTATAGATACTGCCATTTTCCAGGAACACCGTGGTAGCAAGCAATACCCTCGTCTCCTGGTACGTATGTCTGTTTTTGCGGTTCCACGATGTATTTCTGATTATGTACAGAAAGTCTATTGTCGTCGTTCAGCCAACGAACAACCGCAAATTTCCCTGCAAGTTCTTTCGACATGTTGTTGAGACTGCTGCTGTGATGCTGAGATTTTTCTATCGAACTCTGTGATTGGTTAACACGCGTATATTTTACTTTGATTGACCAATGAAAAACGTCGTTAGATTTGCCGAGATACAAAGTTGCTTCCCCTGGCTCTGGGTAAAATAACGTTAGGGGGTAAAATCCAGACCCAACACAAAATAGGGGATAAACAAGATCTAGTCCGACCTTTAATATGTTGCATATTTACAATCGTTAGATAACAATACATTTCAATATATACAGCGGGGTCCTGTCAATTCGACCGTCTAAGACGTAAACATTCCTGTATTTACCAATCTACTTTCGATTTACATAGACTTGACTGTGTCACTTGTATTTTTCAACTCGTCTTCTCTGTATTTGGCATAATTAATAACCAGTCAATCTGGGGCGATGGACCCTCAAATAACCGTTAATGATAGATGCAGTAACGATAAATACAGTGGGCAGTAATCTGGGGGAGCGTTTTCGGATATGTTCTAATAAGATCGGTAAAAGCAAGGTTTGCAGAAATCAATCAAAGATGGCGGATGATATTGATTGGACACGGCGTTGGTTTAAAACCCTTGTTGAATGCTACGATGAGATTCAATCTACATCTACGTATGTAACGGGTAAAGCAGTTTGGAAGCTTGGTGAGCCTAGTTGTTGGTATTTCTAGGGACCGCTCTCAAGTCTATTAATTGTCCATTTGTTTACCCTTCTTAAAGTTAAACTAAAACTGTTAAAGGCTAAACGGTATAAACCACTGTACATTACTGCCGCTTCAGGGTTCATTTTACTTTTAGGCAGTATATGAACGTCTCGGGCTAAACCACTGTACATTACTGTCACTTCAGGGTGACTTTCACAGTGTTTCAGGTTCATTTTATGTCGTGTATGATCTATGGATGTCTTGGGTTAAACCACTGTACATTACTGCCACTTCAGGGTGAGTTTCAGGTTCGTCTTAGGTCATGTAGGGATGTCTCGGGCTAAACCACTGTACATTACTGCCGCTTCAGGGTGAGTTTCAGAAAAGTAAGTGAATTTGCTATGTAACTTGCCGAAATATTTCCCAATCACTCGGATTTCGAAAACATAATTTTCATTATTCAAAGCACACAGTACCGTCTGAAATCGGCCAAAACGTCCCCTTATCAAAACCAGACTGATAATCACGTGGTCTTTTGTTTACGGTACGAGCACGGGGCCGAATCGATTAATCTCTATCATTATTACAGCTGCAGTTTAATATAGTGCCCACGTTCCAGCCATTAACAATACGCGTCCAGCAATAGGCCTACCAAATATAGTAGCAATACTTACTTTGATAGTGATTTAAGTGCTGTGTTCATCACAGTCGACAATGGTCAACCATGGTATGGTGAATTTTGACAGTGGTAATGAAAAAGGTTGACCATGGTAGACCATGGTCATATTTGTTGATTGTCTTTTGTCATCATGTTCGACCATGGTCAATCTTGTCTCACCATGGTTGACCATAGCCAATCTTCTCTCACCATGGTCGACCATGGTCGATCTTCTCTCACCATGGTCGACCATGGTCGATCTCCTCTCACCATGGTCGACCATGCTCCTGATCATGTTTTCACCATGGTATTTGATGGTTGACCATGTTAAAACATGGTCAACCATGTTAAAACATGGCCAACCATCAAAAACCGTGGTGACCATGGTTAGACCGTGGTGACCATGGTCATCATTTCGCGTGGGTACTACACACTTATTAATAAATGTGCATCCTAATGTGCTGGACTACAAATAATAATATAATGCAACATGATTTCCGAATGTTTTTCTGAACTGAAATTATGTAATGACGATTTGTTTATATAATTATATAATGACGATTTGTTTATATAATTTGTAATGACTATTTGTTTATATAATTTGTAATGACGACTTGTTTATATAATTTGTAATGACGATTTGTTTATATAATTTGTAATGACGATTTGTTTATATAATTTGTAATGACGATTTGTTTATATAATTACGTAATGACGATTTGTTTATATAATTACGTAATGACGACTTGTTTATATAATTACGTAATGACGATTTGTTTATATAATTTGTAATGACGATTTGTTTATATAATTTGTAATGACGATTTGTTTATATAATTTGTAATGACGATTTGTTTATATAATTACGTAATGACGATTTGTTTATATATATATGTCGTTTAAAAGCTGTCAAATACTAAGTACTTTATCCTACATGATTGTTGCCGTTTTTGTAGTTATTAGTAACTCAATATTATTTATATACGAGGACCCATCGTGAACTAATTTGGCTGTCTGGTTAGCACGCTCGTTTTCCAGTAGTTTTCGGAGGAACAAAGTGATGTAAAATTATACCTTGCATATCCCAACATATTATGGCCATTACTGTACCGGCATATTTGGAAATAAACGCTTTTGTCGGTTAAAGTGAAGTATGATGCTTCCAAAAAGGAGCTCTGTTGTTTTCTTTACAGCTCAATTAAGTGTACCCATATAACCACCCGATTGAGAAAGGCATCACCCTCGTCGTTGTACAGTTGACAGTATTAGCGGCATTCTTGACCCATACCCCCATTTGACCCGGAAGCAGCAAGAGTGGTGCCCATCTTGCCGAAACACGACGCATTCCAATCTTATTAGACATAATGTCCTCAGCTGTATCATATGAAATACCAAATTGTCTCGCAACATCTTAAAAAGTTACTCTTCTATCTTCAAGAATGTATTCCTGAATTTCGCCCACTTTCGGTCATTGGCCTGCCAGTATGCTTATCATCTTCGGTTGTATCTCTACCGTCCTAAGCCTAAAACGACCCACCAACTTTGAAATGGCACCATTCGATAAAAAAGTATCCCCATAAACTTATAATCCTCCCGAATGTGGAAAGGGAGAGACACACTGGTTCATGAAAGTTTAAGAGGTTCATCCAAAGTACGAATTACCATCCACCTTTTGAGCTGATAAAGAAGCCACCGTCAAAGATTCAGTGGGAAATATGCTAAAGAAGAATGTGAACCGCACTATCGAGGAAGATTTGAGGGAGGACACCAGACCAAAGACGTCGCTGAGATACATAAATCCGGAGAATGTCAAAGTTGGTAGTACACATCATGATTGGTCCACTGTCAGGAACAACCGACATGACATCCGACGGGCAGATATCAAGGTCCGGCTATTGACAGGCTCTTCCATAGTACACTACAACCAGTTCAATGTAAATCCAACATGTAAACTATGTAAGCTAGAACCTGAAGACCGAGAACAGTATACATGTATCTAAATGCTCCTCGTTATGTTATGTTATAGTTCGGGATTTACGCCTGCATCAGCACCATTTCGGGCTATATCGGCGGGCAGTTTACCAAACAACACCTTTCCTGGACGGGCTCCAACGGTTAACCAGTACTTGGGTGCACCAACCTCCGTAAGAAACGCTCCGCGTTAAACTCGGTCAGGACTGAGCATATAGACAAATTGAGGGCATATGCGAAATCTACCATCGCTAGACATCCTAGTCGGTAGCCCACGCTCCTTACTCAACTGTAACTAGATTCCTTGCTTAGAGCACGCTATTATATATTGTAATTATAATTGTACTACAAACAATGCTCTCTTGGTTTAAACAGTATTTATTCCAATATAGTGTAGTAGATAAGGACCATGAATGTTCAGAGGGTGTAAAAAGCACCAAATTTGGCATGGTGGTAGTTTAGAACCAGCTTGTAAATAATAGGCCGGAAGACAATCACGAGAGACCCTGAGTCCCCCGTGAGATGGGGCCCCAAAGGGGCACATAATTGTGTAAATTTGCATGTATATAATTAATTTATTATAGTCACAAATGGTATATAGCTTGTGCAAATGAGGTATGTTATCCGGATAATAGGTTACACCAGTATAAAAAATGACTTTTGTTAAATACAAAATTGAAAATTGAGTAACACTGTCACATGTTGACAACAATCAACCAGAGGTTATGGTGCGTAATTTAATATACTATTATATAACATGTGATGTTGAGGACTGAATGCAAATGTATTCGACCTGCTTGTTTGTTTGTTTTGTTATACTTACAATGTCATTCCACCCATTTGGCGCAGTAGAGTAGTGACCCCGGCATGTCCCCCACATGCCTTAAAGTAAACTTTTTTGAAGCTGAAGGAGGAAATTTACCTGCCAGAAATTTTGAACCCAAATTGTACACACTGAAACAACTGACATTGAGACCTGAACGTTCAGTGGCAACTATTCTTCCTGGATCGAACCAGAACTAGGACACATTCCTGGATAAAAATCAACTAGTACTGTGCCTCGGCCGGGGATCTAACTCATGACCTCCCGCCTTGGAATTAAAGGGGCTAACCACTGTGCTACCCGAGCTGTTTTATTCTCCAATTCATAATCATTTCAATTTTCAATCAAGGGTTACATTCATAGGCCCATCTACCTATTTGTGCGGACACAGGCATGCCTATCCTGCAGTTGTCAGTATGCATTGGTGATCATTCTGAGGTATTGCTGTCGTTCTGTACAATCTTGTATTGGTTACATTTTGATAGACAATTAATAATGTATTCTACATTTTTGGAATCCACATCAGGACATGCTGTTGGGTTTGAGCAACCTTCGACATATGTGTTGTACAGGGCACGATGTTCCAACTGGAGCCAGTGTTGCCTATGCCAAAAGAAGACTGAATGCCATATCAACCTGAGTCCACACAATGCATTGCCACAGGAATCATTAAAACTTTGGAATGACTTGACCTATGGAGTGGCAATGATGGAGCAAAATGCCGTCTGGCATATGTCCTGCTTCAGCAGCAGAATATTGAGCGAGCAGTAAAGAGACAGCAAGTGTGTATGGAAACGATAGAGACAAAGGGGCTTAGAAAGAGCTTTGGTACAACGTTGCACGGTAGTTGTTTCGTTTACACTAAATCTTATGGTAGACTACATTTGGTAGAATAATGGAAATAGATACGAAAATGTGACATATCACAACTGAGATGTCAGATATCGAAATTCTAGCCAAACATTAAGAGGTGGATATGGTACCAAGAGACGCAGAATATCATGGAAACTGTTTGTGCACATTTTATAACAAGTACAATAGGCAGTATACACTTTCAACTGATTCTACGTCGATTCGTGTGTACGATACTGGTGATGATTAATTGAAATAGGCTATCATTGTTGCTGAGTTGATTGCATATATAGAGAGTTAAACTGATTAATGTGAAAGTGATGGCTTGTTGATAATAATAAATGACAAAGGCGTTTCGGTGTCTTATAACAGGGTTATACAGGTCTCCACAGACATAGTAAACTATCTAAGGTGAATATGAAACTACTAGCATTGCATGCCCACCAAATCTCAGGAACGGACTGTACACCACAGCATGGATCACAATCCACAGTCAGTAACATCGAATGATGCATTTCATGGTACGGCAATCTCGGTCACACGAAGTCTGAGGGGCAATGTATAAATTAGGGATGTCAACGAATATGCGAATATTCGAATATTCGCTCGGACATCCGAATATCCGAATACTATTCCAGTATTCTAATATTCGGGGAAAATATTATATTTACAAAAATGAAATAAACTGTCATAAATCAGATACTTTATTTTCCTTTGAAACCATCATAACACCTTCCAATACAAAATAAATCGCTCCAGGATGTGTGAATAAATTATGTTGTTGTTGCATCCATGGCAGGTGTTAATAGATACACAATGTAATCGGATACGTGCAGTAGGTGTTATGGTAGGTATTATTTAATTATGATGTCAGAACTATTTAGACAGAGAATGACATATTACAGACTCTACAAACATCTACCCACACGTACCTGTATCATACAATTTTAAATAACGTGTGGTTTCATTTGTGAAAACACCCATGAATGTATATCATATTCAACCACTTGTCTTTATACTAATATCTTCTTCTCTAGCTCCAATGTTATATTTCACGTTCTTGAGCTTTCTTTAAATATTCCTTTAAATATTAACCATTTTCCTTTTAACATCCAAAACTATATTGACTCACTAATACAATAACTCCTGAAATTCTCTAGCATATACCTAGTATAGATTTCACGTGTATTCATTGTTATATATATCATTCTCCTGCTTTTTGTATATCAATCAATTGATAGGGAAAAGAACTATGCATGTTTTTTCTTTCGTTCTAGTCCCTTTCAGTATACTGCTGTTAATTTATATGTAAAATGTTAGAATAAACAATGTTTAAACCAATGTACAGTGCCCGATAACAATAACTGAATGAGTCGTCGTCATATTTGCATGGCCTTATAGGAAGATGACGTTTACGCATTTTTTATAAGAGTTTGAGTGATTTTGAGTATTTGATAGAATTCTATCAAATATTCGAATATTCGAATACCTTCCCGACCGAATATTCGAATACCAAAATCGCTATTCGTTGCCATCCCTAGTATAAATATAACTCATCTCAAGGCCGATAAGTCACAAAATATCTACCAGAGAAGTACAAAGATGTCCCTCCTGTAACATTGAAGGCCAACACTCCACAACCGGTTGTCGTGTGAGCCTCCTCCGAACTACTCAACGTGAATTAGTTCTTAGTGACCAAATGGTTATAGCATGTTGCCGAAAATCTTGGAAAGACAACGTAGGTCAAAACGAATCGTTTTCATGGTCACCATTCTTTGCACAACACCTCTCAATTGACACAAGAGCACCAGCCATAACAGCACTATTCCCACTGTTTCGTGACTGTGTTCACTGTGGCTAAGGTAAAGCATGGAATGCCACTTATCAAACATGTCACTGAAGATAAGAACCATGGCCAGATCACAGTCGATCAACCAAGAAGATACAATGGTTATGGCCCACATAGTACCGGGTATGGATCTGGAAATGGCATGGTGTTGATGGGTGGCCTTCTTGGAGGTTATTGGAGATTGGTTAGATGGGAGTGGTTGGATTGCATTATATGAGTACCCATCACAATGCATTGAGAGCTACACTTTCATGACAGGTAAAACTGTTATATCAACACATGGAGATAATGTCTTGAAATCGAACACAGAGATCGACTTTGATGTGACTGACCTTCAACCCTGTAACCATGAAGAAGCAGACGACAGAATGCTTCTCCATGCAGCGCATTCTTTCCATACGGGAGCCGGACAAAACACCCCCCGAACTAAACACCCCCCGCTCATTTGTGTATAGGTGGACAAAACACCCCTCATCATTTTTACAAGGTGGACAAAACACCCCCTACGGTTTTTACAAGGCGGACAAAACACCCCCTACGGTTTTTACAAGGTGGACAAAACACCCCTATGGTTTCTTTTTTTCTGCTAATGTTAATTAGGAAGTTTTTTATTGTTGGAATTCCTTGATTAGCTGTTATCATTTATAACTGATATCATAGAATAATATTAATGGTTATTGCCAATTATATTATTTTTACACATAAAACTGCGAAATGCAAACTGCAAAAAGATGCAAACTGCACAAAATGTCTGTTATATAAAGATTAATAATTAATTGAGGTTGCCAATTGATATTGCAAGAAACATATCTTCTGTTCCATCATTGCAACTGCAAATATGGAATTCATAACCAGTAATAAAGGCTCTAGATGACTCTGCTATGCAGGGTATGCGTACACCAAGAAGAAAGAGTCGAACACATCAGTTCGGTGGGAGTGTACTCATCGCTCAAGCAAACAGTGCAAAGGTGCACTCACAACTGATTGTGCTGCTACAGAGGTGAAGTCTACAACAAAGCACAACCATGAGGCTGATCTGTTCGCCATCGCTGCCATGAAGGTGAAGTCCGAAATCAAGGCTACCGTCCAGGCCAACAGAGGGAAACCTGGGCAGATTGTTACAGACAAACTAGCCACCGTGCCTAAGGAGGTAGCATCTGCGGCTGGCAGGGTCGAATCCCTGCAGAGAGTCGTACGTCGGGCGAAATGTGGAACAGCACCCTCAGAGCCAGCAACCAGACAGGACATCCCATACCCACTACCAGAGGAATACACCACTATGCGAGGGGACGTGTCATTCCTAATCTACGACAACGGATCCAGACATCAGAGGCTACTGGTGTTCGCAAGCGGTGATGGATTTGAGCTCTTCGAAAACGCTGATACATGGTTCATGGATGGAACCCACTCCACAGCGCCCTCTCAGTTCCCTCAGCTGTTCTGCATCCGTGTTCCTCTGTGAGAAACATGTGTGTCTGCTGCCTACGCGCTGCTGCCATCCAAACATCAGGAGGTGTATGAAGAGTGCCTCACCGCCCTCCTAGACGCCTGCCTGCGAAAGGACATCCGTCCTAATCCCAACCGCATTGTCGCAGACTACGAGGTCGCCATACACAACGCAGTAAGGGCTGTCATCTCGGCAAATATTCATATACAGGGATGTTTCTACCACCTCACTCAGTCAACATGGAGACGTGTCCAGTCCGAGGGTCTTCATAATCTCTACAAGTCAGATGAAGAAGTTCGCATCTTCTGTGGGATGCTTGATGCCCTGGCGTTCCTTCCAGTCGACCGGGTCAAAGAGGGAATGAGAATCCTGAAGGAAACTGCGCCAGAAAATCTCAACGGGCTGATCGAGTATTTCGACAGAACGTATGTGTCCGGAAATTACAGAGCTGTGGTTGGTGAGGAAGGAAGAATGAGGTTCCGGCGAACAACTCCACGGTTTCCACCTCAGATCTGGAATGTTCATGACGCCACAGTGACAGACCAGCATCGCACTAATAATATGTGCGAGTCATGGAATAATGGTTTCAAGCATTTGGTTGGCCATAACAACCCATCACTGTGGACTGTAATCCAGTGCTTACAGAGGGACGCCGCACTGGTAGAAACAGAAGTGTACAGTAACCAGCAGGGGCAACCAGCTCCCAAGAGAAAAAGAAAAAACACTCTCGTACACCAGAAGCGCCTTAAGACATTGTGCCTTCAACTCAACAACGGACAGAAGACTCTGGCCCAGTTTCTGCACACCATGGGACAGTGCATCAGACTGCATTAAACTGGACAAAACATTTTTTAGGTGCTAAAAACTATGTGCTAAGTGTAGCTTATATTGAATCAATTTAAATTTTCTTTGGTAATGAAATATAATGAAATATAATGTTAATGTAAAATTTGTCTTTAGGTGTTGAAACTCAACTGATTGTCACTTTTAAGGTAACACTGTGTAAGCAATTAATAGTGATTAAATACTTCAAAGTGTTACCTTTAATTTGACAATCAGTTGAAAACTGATATCTTATTCTATTATGTAAATCAATTTGACAATCAGTTGAAAACTGATATCTTATTCTGTTATATAAATCCATTTGAATGTTTTATTTTCTGTGTAAATTAAACATGTGTAATAAAATAAAAAATAAAATATTGAAAAATATTTTGTCATTATTGTAACCTCATTATTAGGAGGTGTTTTAGTTAAGGGGTGTTTTGTCCACCTTGTAAAAACCGTAGGGGGTGTTTTGTCCGCTTGTCCACCTATACAAAAATGAGCGGGGGGTGTTTAGTCCGGGGGGTGTTTTGTCCAGGCTATTGATACTAACGTTGTGATGTTAGCAAATGCTGTGCTCAATTTACATACAGCTTCTACTTGCTGTCTGTGGGTTACCTTATGCCATGCCAAGCATTTCTGCTCCATACCTTGACATGAAATATCTGACAAGCTCGAGATCTTGGGGACTCCTATTATTCCATGCTATCTCCGGCTTTGAAACGATCTCTGCATTAAATGGTGTTGGTATAAGGACGGTATTCAACATATGGAAATCTTTGCATTTTTCAAGAGATTATCTTCAGCACCTGATCACGTTCCTGATGAAGACACAGCAGTGCTCGAGAGATTTGTTGTTCTTATGTACTCCAGAACATGCCATATGAGCTAGGAAACGATGCTAGGAAACATGTTTTGATATGGTAATAGGACTATTGACAAGGTTCCATCATCACATAGTGCACTCGTCCAGCATGCACTAAGAGCTGTCTACCTGAGAGTGGCCACATATGGGTCCAGATACTCATCAGTTGAATCGAGGAAAAATACATGAACAATCGCCAATCGCCAGCCTCGCCAATGGCTACAATATTGCAAAATTGGCTAATAAAAACTCAGTTTAATGGCTACAATATTGCAAAATTGGCTAATAAAAACTGTTTGGCGAAAATTATAAAAACGGCGAAATTATCCGAAAATTGGAAATTCCCCCGAGACTATTTTTGGAAAATTACTCGGGTCAAGGTGAAATCGTGTCGCGCGTGACTAATATCTCGGACTGGAGAATCATACAAGCGTGTTGTTTGTTTATTTAATGGGGCGTAGTGTTTGATTAGTGTGCAAACACGGGACACACTATGAATGCTTATTATATTGAGCAGGGCGGCATTACATTGTTGCCCAAATCCTTTGTAGACGAAAATTATGCTACCAAATTGAAAAGTTTTACACGACTGTTAGACGCACAATTTTGTTGGTGTATGGTGCATGTGGTTAGACGTAAGTGTGTCGGCAACTTTTGTTTTGTTTTTGTTGTCGTTAGTCAGGCCCGTCGCTGGGCATACGCAAGTACGCACGTGCGTATCATTGGTCTCAGAAAACGAAAAAAATGAAAACTCCAAAAATGCATTAAAACCCCGGGGGTGGGCTTGTAGGGATACATAGGCGCCGGGATGTGTGTAGTGGTGGAATAATTGAGCCCATTGCAAATATTGTGCATCTCAAAATTTAGTTTGTGCTATTTTACGTGCTTGTTTAATTGATAAGGGCGATATATCATGTATATTATACATCTAGCCTTAATTTATACCTTTATTCGGATTGTCGTAAGAACTTTAGTCCTGCAATTGTATGTTACAAAATGCAAGAAATTGCTTCCTCATTTCAAAAAAATTCCGGGGGGCATGGCCTCGGACCCCCCTAGCGTACTCGCTCACTCGATAAACAAGCATATTTTGGCCGTGCGTATCATCAAAATAGCTCCAGCAACGGCCCTGATTGTGTATGTTAATTTGAATATCTCAAAGGAAAGCAGTATGTAACCCTTACCTCAGTTGTAGTTTATGGGCATACAGCACTTAGGTGGTGCAATTGCAAGATAGATATAATAAATTAATATACTATAAATACTCTGGGGAAAATGGCGATTTGGCTACAAAAAAATTAAGAGCCAGAGCAGGCCTTAATTTAATTTGGATTTATTGTTTCAATTTACAGTGACAAAATTCGAGACATTGTCAGTTGTATTTCGCTTTTGATTTGTTTCCTAACAAAAACAATAATACAGGTAAATAGTGTCATTGAAGCCAGGTAAACGGTGAAAATTAAATGACACGTGTGACACGGTGCAAGTTTGTGAAAAAAACAACAACATCGGATGATAAAATTATTTTACATTCCAGGTACATATCCTCAATATTGTTAGATTCCATTTTTTATTTATTTAAATTTTGTTAGAGCTATTAATTGTTTATATATTATTATTCAATAGCAGACGGTTGATTTGTTGTTTGTTGTTGTTGTTGTCTATGCATTTAAAGGGAGAGTAATAGTGCAAGAATAGTGTATTGGGAAGGGAGATAATAAAAAAGTAGTCCGGCAGTGAGATATAATCCATATCTCACCGATGAGATATGGATTATATCTCACTGATAGAACACTGTATTTCATCAATTAGCATAAAATAAATGTCATGTATAACACAAAAAATGTTACAAATGACATAAATTGTGAATGGTTTGGATTGGAAAACAAGTCTTCAGAAAACTTATATTAATTCCTCTCCAAAAGCAATGCTCTCTTGTCTGTATATGTAGGCTACGGTAGATGTTCCTTCCTCTTCTATGACAATTACCCATGTGGCCCACCGCCTCGCCCCACCCCGTCCCACATTGTAGCCCGACATTGAATAAACGTAAATGTTGTTGTTGTCGTTTCCCCAATCTGAATATGTATTTTATAACCCAGTGTGTGTCACTTCACATTGTTTTATTCATAGACTTAAAGCGACACTACATCGGCGAAAACAAATGTCTGCAGAATGTAATTCGCTATTATATGGAAATATTTTTTCCAATTATTTGCCTCAAAAACTGAGTATTTCAACAAATAAACAAACGTCGTATACGCGGTTTGTTGACATAATAAAATAATGTAAATAGGGTCGACATTCATGCGTAATACAACGCGTTTATCCTGAATAACACGAGATATGGTACATATTTACCATGATGTCTCACATTTGTGCCATATCTTTATCTCTAAACGAAAGTATCAGCGTGTTTAGTATTGACTCCAATGACAAACAAACGTCAATTCAGGAGCATGGATGACCGTTATATGAAATCATACTTTATTCGGAAGAATTTGTAATAGCAATGCATGTATACGTGCACAAATGCATTTTATTTGGTTTTTGCGATGTAATGTCGCTTTAAGGGGTTAGATATAATATCTGAAAATGTGTTGAGTAAAACAAATATAATATATATCCATTGTACATGCATTATATATTTGTTCGCATGTAGCACTAGCAAATATTCATAACAATCTCAAGTGACCGTGGCAAGTAATGGGTGTAAATAACGTCATACCATAGGCGGAACGCCACTCAGCACAATGCGGGGGTAAACATAGTTTAAAATGATGTATTTGACGAAAGGATTACACGTATTTGATTACGTACACATTGACGAGTGTCTACCAGGATAGTAAAACAGGATGTGTGATATTATTGAGTGCATGCTATATTATTAAGTACCCTGGCTTTCTGAAGGCCTCCGTGACAGAGTTGTTAAAGTCATTGACTTCAAGCCACCTGTACCTCACGGCTGCAGGTTCGAATCCCACTGGGGTGTCGAATGCTTTAAAGTGAGGAAGCTATCTAGCTGGCTTGTGGAAGGTCGGTGGTTCTACCCGGGTGTCCGCCCGTGCAGTAAATACTGCTCGGAGTGGAACCTGGAGTCTTCCTCTACCAGTACTATCCGGAGAGGCGACATATGATCTTAGATGTTGGTGCGACTTTACCATCACCCCCAATTCTTCTTTGTAATACAATTCATCTTTTGCGTCACGCGATAATATAATATTAATGTGGCAGTAAATAGTGCAGTTTTCAGGAGCATTTGAAAATGACCTGTATGGAGCCTCCGCGGTGTGATGGGTACGCTGTCCGCCTTGTAACCCAGATGTTGTGAATTCGAACTCCGTCAAAACCAAGATAGTCAATACACTTAAATCCACATTTCCTCTTCTCTCTCTCTCCCTCTCCATCTCTCTCTATCTCCCTCTCTCTCCCTCTCTCTCCCTCTCTCTCCCTCTCTCTCCCTCTCTCTCTCTCTCTCTCTCCCTCTATCTCTCTCCCTCTCTCTCTCCCTGGATGCTGTGGATTCCACAAGGAAATAGGTCTCGAGAACGATTAATCTAATGTTATAAATACGTGTTGCACAATCGAGCTGAAAACAACTGATTGCATGCATATAGCATGTGCATCGAGACGTTTAGTCGCTAAAGATACATACTGAAAGCTGTAACAATATATACCTTATACGTCAGCAATATATCTTGACATTGAGAAACTACATTGGGAAATTCAAAACCAAGACATTATATTTAATGGGCATCATCAGCAAATCATCAAATTGCTACAGCTTGTGAAGCCCCGAGGTTATAAAACTTTTCTCAGATCTCAAGCTCAAGTGATCTGATTGGTTGATTCTGAGTGGTACTGTCAGCTGAACCAATCAGACAATTGAGACTGAGTTTTGAGACTGGAGAAAGGTTTTATAACCTCCAGGCCACAGTGGTGCTCCAACAATTCCAAGAAAATGCATCATCGTATTACCTAGCAGCCACCCTCCCCGACGATCTGAAGTGGGACTCGAACATCACTAAAATATTTCAAAAAACAAACTCATCACAACATCAGCATAGTTGGCATTGTTACGCTTCATATTAGAGTATAGCTCATTGGCGTAGCTTACTATAGGCCGTGTAGGCTTTCCCCCCCCCCCCGAAAAATCGAAAAATTAAAAATGCAAATTCTGCAACAAAAATCGGGAGGCCAGGATTAAATTATATTACGCTATAAATAGCTTTCCTGGGGACGACCACCGGACCCCTCTCCCGTCTTAAGTTTTAAGTTGGCCTACACATCGATTCCGGTCAAGCTACGCCCCTGTAGCTTGACACTCTGGATGATGGGTCGAAAGAATGCAAGACGACCACAACATATTCCGGCTCGTTTTGAAAGAGGTTGAAAAGGTAACTAATAACTATTGAACTATAGAAATGATGTTTAACTACGTAAAGAATGGGCTGTATCTTCAGTTTGCTTTATGATTTTAACAATACATACAGTGTGTGTTCTTCTCCCTCGTCATCCATCCTTTTCTCCCTCAACATCCCATATTCTCATCCTTCCATATCACTCCTACTACTTTGCTCTCCTCCCTCCTCAGCATCCTCTTCACCCTCCTCACCATCCTCTCATCCCTCATCATCCCCTCCTCCTCATCCTCTCCTCCCTTATCATCATCCTCTCCTCCCTCCTCATCATCTCCTCCTCCTCACCATCTCCTCCCTCATCCTCCTCATCCCTCATTCTCTCATCCTCCTCTCCTCTCCCCTACTCCTCCTCTCATCCCTCCTCATCATACTCTCCTCCCTCATCATCATACTCGCCTCCCTCATCATCATTCTCTCCTCCCTCATCATCATCCTCTCCTCCCTCATCATCATCCTATTCTACCTCCTCCTCATCCTCGTCTCCCTCCTTATCTATCTTGTTCTCACTCAACATCCCACATTCTCATCCTTCCATGTGACTCCAACTGCTATTCTCCCTCATCCTTTCCTGTGTTACCGTACTTAAATATATAAATGCTGTTTTATATTGTAGTATGAGTACAGACGGATCTGTAGCCCAGTGGTAACACGCTATACTGGTAATCCAGGGATCGCAGGTTCGATCCCCCGTCTGACCCTAATAAAATTAACAGTCTTTCAGATGGGACGTTAAACCGAGGTCTCGTGTCGGTGCTTTACACCGTGCACGTAAAAAAACCAGAGGAGACTCTGGAATGGGTCTCTCTCACTCTGTATTATTACACTATCCTCCAAAAATCTAAGATGACTAATCTCTTCAGGAGGCGTCGCTCATATGGGCAACCGGTAGCAGCAATAAATAAACGTAAAACACACACCAGTATGAGTAATATTATACTATGGCTGTAATTTCTCATCTGTATTTGTCATCACAGCAGACGTTTTTGAAGTAACGTATTCAAACACATAATAGATCTGAGAAACTGGGACGAACTGTTGACAGGCAGTTTCTCTAATGAAGTATATTCGAATAAGGAAACATTAGCTTAATTACTGGGTTCAACAGTGTACACCTAGATGATATGTTATCTTTCGTCTAGTGTCTATTAACCAAACTCTGCGCCAATGAGAGTGATTAATATAAGATGTTCAAGCTTACTTTGCAATTATTGTAAAATAATCTTTATTTATTAACCTTTATTTATTTATTAACCAAATCGTGATGATTCAGAATATACACCCTGCAATATGTTGCTTATTACGAAATAAAGTTATATCATTATCATAAATGATAATAATGATATAACTTTATTTCGTAATAAGCCATTTCAGGCCAATGAACAAAGCATCAATACAAAACTTTATAAAGTGAAACATGTATGGTAATATGGTGACGGACACTAATCTCAACAAAGCATCAATACAAAACATTACAAAGTGAAACATGTATGGTAATATGGTGACGGACACTAATCTCAACAAAGCATCAATACAAAACATTACAAAGTGAAACATGTATGGTAATATGGTGACGGACACTAATCTCAACAAAGCATCAATACAAAACATTACAAAGTGAAACATGTATGGTAATATGGTGACGGACACTAATCTCAACGACCAATTATAGGAGAGACATACATTCTTATAAACAAAAACAACGCACACAAACAAACAAACAAAACAACACGAATTGAGTATTAATCATTGAAAACAATATTAACTATTAAGATCTGTTTAGATATTGACAATTGATCTACGACGTTCAAATGCTTTGCAAATGTATAAAGATAATTCCCGAACTGCATTTTCATTTTGTAATTGCATTAACTTAACAAATTTAACCATATTTGGTATATGCCCATAATATTTATTGATGTAAAGTGTTGCCCATATGAGCGACGCCTCCTGAAGAGATTAGTCATTTTAGATTTTTGGAGGATAGTACAATGACACAGACAGAGACCCATTCCAGAGTCTCCTCTGGTTCTTTTACGTGCACGGTGTACAGCACCAACACAAGACCTCGGTTTAAAGTCCCATCTGAAAGACTGTTAATTTTATTAGTGTCAGACGGGGGATCGAACCTGCGATCCCTGGATTACAAGTCCAGCTTGTTACCACTGGACTACAGTGTTCTTAAATCAGTATACAATGATATATAGTCGCAAACGTCCTGTGTTTGCGCGTTTTGTTTCAATTATCTGTATGCTTATCTCACACAATGTTCATTTGAGAAATCTATTAATGAGTTGGGCCGCCCATTGACAAAAGCGATATTACGCTGATAAATACACACAAATCAAGAACTACTGGTGTGTTTGTATGGTCGAGAATTAATTACTCTGATAGTGACGGGGTGTCATTAAATACATATATGCTTGGACATGTCCTAAGCGTTTTGCATATATAGTGTCAAGCCAATGGTGTATCAAAAAGATCTTTAACAAATTTTATAATATTAAAATAATTGGTTTTGAATTCCAGACAACAATAGTGTGTGGTTGATACGACTGAATGAATGACAAGCCATCTTATATAATCGACCGCAATATTTAGTAATGTCTTTAAATAATCGACCGCAATATTTAGTAACAACGTTTTATAGCTAATTTATGACCACTAAGACGTTCATACATTACAGATAACATATATTTTCCAGATAGACGAAATGTTACTCATTACGGAACTAGCTAATAACTGTTCATAATGTGACAATTCATTAGTTCAGAGACGGATTAAGGTGTGCATATGCATTCATAAATATCGTCGTCTGTGCTTCCGTGACGTGCTGCGTCATTTAGATGCGTTAATGTGTTTACTCAATAAAGATAAACCCAACCCAAAGACGGGTTTCCACTGCCTATAAATAGGCAACACTCTGCACCATGTTCTTCATTCCAGACTGAACGCAATGAGATAAAAGTGATAGTATTTCTTCGTGTAATTAATACCTAATTTATGAAAATGTTTGCATTCGGAGTATTGCTTCTTTCTGCGGTTTACGCTGGTGCTATTAGCGCCCAAAAACCTGTGTGCACAACGCCTGGTCAATACCAGCTGATACCCAAGTTGGACTGTAAGGGTTACTTCCTATGCGTGTTTGGACGACCGGTAGAGATGCCCGATTGTCCGTACGGCTCCTCGTTCAGCAAAACAGCGCACGTGTGCGTTCCAAAGGACAGTATTTATGATGACTGTAAAGTAGACATACGACCTACAACTCCTGATGTCGGTAAGCCATACATTATATAATAATTATATTATCATTATGTGATATAGGTGGCTGATCTCGTATGTTGGGTATCACGGTCCTGGCGCAATATACTAGAGGACATAGAAAACGCACACTTCGGATAAGTGTGTTTTTACATGAAAAACAATAACTATATAAATACATAGTTTTAAACATTTTGGAATATTTTTAGTTTTTCAGTTTGTGTTTTGTAATAAAAATGTGAGTATATCTTTGATAATGCAGCTATCTGTTTCATGTCATGTGATAACTGCAATAGAATATGATGAAAAACGAAGTAAATAGTAAAACTATCTGCTCTAAGATAGTTCTCTCACTGCAAATAGCAATACAGGACAACCCGATGGACGTAGCGAACCGTCTCTTGTGTGTTTTACGTTTATTTATCGTCGCAACTGGTTGCTCATATGAGCGACGCCTCCTGAAGGGATTAGTCATTTTAGAGTGTTGGAGGATAGTGCAATTAGAGACCCATTCCAGAGTCCCCTCTGTTCTTTTACGTGCACAGTGTAAAGAACCGACACGAGACCTCGGTTTAACGTCCCATCTGAAAGACTGTTAATTTTATTAGGGGCAGACGGGAACCGGCCTCTAACAATGACTGGTCATTTTATACAACATAAGTTGTTCCTTAGCAACACAAACGAGAACTAAAACAGAGGTCTACTGGGGGGGGCCGATAAAACAATACACTTTCTTCGAGATTCCCACTATGTATAAATATGTAAATATTGTGTTATGCCATTCAATTAAATACAATATCAAACTTGTATCTATTAAAAAAAGAAGGTAAACATATCGCAAAAAATGTACGGTCAAAATTAGAAATGACAATAAATTATATAACATAGTACAGTTATACGTCCGTTATGTCAAAGTCGGTTATGTCGAATTATTCCGTTATCTCGAAGTCGGATCAAAGTTCCGTTTCATACACTATCATTTTACATATAACTGGCTCCGTTTATATCGAATTTCGTTAAGTCAAACATCGGTTATGTCGAAGCATTTTGTTCGGTCCGACTGAATTCGACATAACGGATGTAGACTGTAAATACAAATTGTAAATGTAAACGATGATAATTATATTACATGTCTCGAACGTTTCATTGAGTCGGAGAGTTGTATCGATACTGGGTTTCAAAAAAGGGTTATGACCTCTGAGCCACATCAGGTAGGAGCCAGGTCAGGTAAGGGCCAGGTTAGGTAGGGGCCAAGTCAGTTAGGAGCCAGGTTAGGTAGGAGAATTGTCAGTCTGGTAGGGGCCAAGTCAGGTAGGGGCCAGGTCAGGTATGGGCCAGGTCAGGTAGGGGCCAAGTCAGTTAGGAGCCAGGTTAGGTAGGAGAATTGTCAGTCTGGTAGGGGCCAAGTCAGGTAGGGGCCAGGTCAGGTAGGGGCCAGGCCAGGTAGGGGCCAAGTCAGTTAGGAGTCTGGTTAGGTAGGAGAATTGTCAGTCTGGTAGGGGCAAGGTTACGTATATGCCAGGTACAGTAGGCTATAGTCTAGAACTATGTGATGATATAATGATCTAATGTTGCAGGTCCAATGACTGTGGCGGAACAATGCCAGTTGAAAGGTGGCGTGATCCCCCATCCGACAGAGTGTCAGGCGTATTATAACTGCAGTACTTGGTACGACCATGTACCCAGATACTACGAACAATACATGCAGGAGTGCTCCTATCCGCAACTCTTCAACTCAATAACCGGAAAATGCGACCACTTTGAAAACGTCAAATGTGGCAATCGGCAAAATTTTAAAAATGGATGTAAGTATCTACGTTATACTAGTATAAGTGTGCTATCTGCATGTATTGTATGATTTGCGGGGGCAATAAACCCATGAAAACAACTGGATAATCAACAATAAACAGTTGGATGATTTAAGGGGGAACAGTCGCATTCATTAACAATGTATTTTGTTTCTCGTTTTAAGCATTTTGCCGATTAGTTTATTCAAGAAAAAAAGGAGAGGGCAACCATAAGCTGTATAGCTTTCTGTCCCATTCCTTATTTTAATTTTTGTAAATAAGCATGTACATGATAGAAAATAAATGTGTTTAAACCAAGAAAAAGGGGACGCATGGTGATAATGCTTTAGTTGTACGTGCTTTACGTTTATTTATCGTCGCTACCGGTTGCCCATATGAGCGACGCCTCCTGAAGAGATTAGTCATTTTAGATTTTTGGAGGATAGTGCAATGATACAGACAGAGACCCATTCCAGAGTCTCCTCTGATTCTTTTACGTGCACGATGTACAGCACCGACACGAGACCACGATTTAAAGTCCCATCTGAAACACTTGTTAATTTTATTATGGTCAGAACGGGGGATCGAACCTGCGATCCATGGATTACAAGTCCAGCGTGTTACAACTGGACTACAGATCCGTCTGTTTAGTTGTTTATGTTCAACGTATTTAGTTTGTGTACCGTAAATCTTAGTCATACGGCGAGCCCTTTAAATACGACTTATAAGTGCATATAATTGCTAACATTGTAAATATATTAGTGTAAACATCGGAACCAATATGCCATGCTTGAACACATCTATAGTTAGTAAATAATTGCTGTTTCTTTTGTTTTTAAACTCCAGGCGATTATAGGCATACTCAATGTCCTGTGTCACACTGTATCCCGTGCGGTATTAGATTCCCGAGCTGTGAAGGTAAACCAGACGGTGTGCACGCCCATCAAATGAAACTATGGAGTCCCTACTTTATACAGTGTTACAAAGAACGCACGATATCCCAAAAGATTTGCAAAGCAGACGTGAACGGCAGAACGCAACTTTTCCACCCGGAACTCAACGAGTGCGTCCCTCTAGACCAAATACCGCGTGAACATGGTGGCATGATGCCAGACTGTACAAATTTATCAGACGGGTTCTATTTGGATGAGTTTGGCCGCTGTGATAGATACACAGTCTGCAGCGGAGGCACGTTCTCCAACCATGTGATGTGTCAAGCTGGGGAGACGTTTGACGCTTTATACGACGTGTGCATGCCCGCAGAAAAAACGTGCGGCCCATGCGGAAATAGATCTGATTGGTGAGTACTATTTATAGATAAGGTCACCATCCCCGATGGTGTCTCGCCACGAGTGATTGAAGTGCCCGTTCACTCTAGCAACTCTACACCTGTGTGTGGTTTACGTTTATTTATCGTCGCTACCGGTTGCCCATATGAGCGACGCCTCCTGAAGGGATTAGTCATTTTAGATTGTTGGAAGATAGTGCAGTGATACAGACAGAGACCCATTCTAGAGTATCCTCTGGTTCTTTTACGTGCACGGTGTAAAGCACCGACATCAGTTCAAAGTCCCATCTGAAAGACTATTAATTTTATTATGGTCAGATGGGCGAATCTACGATCACTGGATTACCACATACTACAGATCCGTCTGCCTGTACACTTAAATATAGCAACAGGTTTAAATAGGGGCCTGTCCACTTTAAATAAGAGCTTTTCCATTTACAGTTCCTTGCTTGTAAGTTCTGCCGGGCCTGCCCAACTTGATGCTGAGCAGCTAATGTCTTCGTTTATCATGAAGCTGGGGCTTACATTCCGTCTCCTGATGGTGTGTCTTCCTCCATCATCAAGCTGTAGAGTTGCTAAATGTATATGATATTCTTTAATTAAATACAACTAAACAAGCACATGTATAAGTATAGGATTCGGGAAGGACTGATGTACATAAAAAAAGGTGTCTCACAAGTCAGAAAGTGCTGGCCCTTTAAATAGGGGTGAGTGACACTATAATAAACAAATCCAACTAAGTTTTCTTTATAGTCACCTCCGCCGAGGCATTTGGGCGACTGGTTTCTCTACGAAGTTTACGTTGTCATCTAAGTTGTTTATGTAGACAACTGGAAAGGCATCTTCGTTCTTCTCAGGGTGACAAGTCCTGTATCATCTTTCAAAGGGCTCCCTTGTAGGGCCACATCCTCCACGATTTGCCAGCTCACAGCAGCAATAATGGTTCAGGTTTCTTCGCTGGGGTCCTCACGCCATCAAGAAGTCTACGTCCCACCGTCTTCCTTCAAGGAGATCGCTCCACTTGAAGGAGCCAACGAAAAGAAAACCAGATATCCGTCGTCGCCAGCACTAAGTGTTGCTGTCTCGCCAAGTAGGGAAGTTAGTCGAATGGTACTCTATATGTAAATGTATAGAGTCACGCGATTCCGATAGCGCGGCTTCCGTCAGCGAAGTCCTTGAACCATATTCCTGTTGTGAGCTGTACCTAGGTCACGACGTGCACGTAGTGGAGGAGAGACCTGGTATAATAAACAGTGTGTGTTTTACGTTTATTTATCGTCGCTACCAGTTGCCCATATGAGCGACGCCACCTGAAGAGATTAGTCATTTTAGATTTTTGGAGGATAGTGCAATGATACAGACAGAGACCCATTCCAGTCTCCTCTGGTTCTTTTACGTGCACGGTGTAAAGCACCGACACGAGACCTCGGTTTAATGTCCCATCTGAAAGACTGTTAATGTTATTATGGTCAGACGGGGGATCGAACCTGCAATCCCTGGATTACCAGTCTAGCGTGTTACCACTGGGCTACAGATCCGTCTGTATAATAAACAAACACGTTACTTTACTTTTATATACCGGCATCAATTCAAAATTAAAACAGTCACCATGCATTATGCTTGTGTGTTTTGTGGTTTAAACTCGCAGACACCGTATGGAGATTATGGGTGCCCCTCCGAGCAGTATTCCAGGCATGGACGGGCACCGAGGTTGAACCAGCGATCATGTCAAATATTTTATAATAACGCAATTTTACATTTCAGTTAATAAGGCTTGGATAAAATGGCGAGATTACATCTGCTTTGGGCGCACTAAAGTCTTGTTAATACGCTGACATCTCTAATGGAACGAGTCAAATCAGCAGTATGAGTAAATCGGCCGTGTACTCGGAAATAAGAAATATGGTGCTATATGGACTTCTTCTTGTGTACAGTAATTGTACGATATAAAATGGTATCAAGTAATTAAAGAGGGCCACCTATTGATTGATCTTGGATCCACAGCAGAACGTTATCGCTGTCAGTTTCGTGTAATGAGAGACATCTGTAATTATCTATTACCTCCCTTGACAGATAAAGTCCGATTTATTCCAAAATGTGAATACGTCCTTTTAGTTAGAATCCTTTGTTTTTACTGTTGTGCTCTAACCAGATGTTGCGGTATGATAATTGGGATTTTATCAAAAATGTGTTAATTAAGTGATAACATTGTATTACAAATAAGTACCCATTGCATATACTGTGGGAGATCTGTTGAGATATAGTAATTTAATAATCACAAAAAGGCGATAGTGGGATAACATTGCTAGCATGTTGTGCAAAGGAAACAACGATAAAAACAGAGGAAAACACTTAATAGGACCAATCTACTTTTAGGGAGTAATCAGGGGCAGTAACTGACCGATGTCTCTCATTGGACATATAATAAATAGCTAGCCTTATCTAGGCGTTATAAGGAATTCGACAATATAATGATGAGCATTATAAGGAAGCATGCTCTATAATGAACGTATATATTGAAATCAGTGGTGTGTATAAATCAACATATTGAACCAATATTATATTGAAATCAGCCTTACAATTAATGGTGTTGTATAGAAACCAGTCTTGAAACTTTGTTACAATGAAAGCTATGTGTTATAATAAAATTACAGTGCGTGTGTGCGTGTGTGCGTGCGTGTTACATGTTGAAAACAACTAATTGTCTGCATATGTAAGGCAGACATTTATTATCTGTGATATTTCTATTCTTTGTTTGTATTTTCTTTTTGTTTCAGATAACAAAATTAGAAATTATTCATAGTACATGCATGTGTATGATGTAACAGATTGTGTATGTAAATATGCATGTATTAATAGTATACTGCATATATAATGTAACAGAGATGTGTATGTAAATGATGCATGTATTATATAGTATACTGCATATATAAATGTAACAGATTGTGTATGTAAATGATGCATGTATTATATAGTATACTGCATATATAAATGTAACAGATTGTGTATGTAAATGATGCATGTATTATATAGTATACTGCATGTATAAATGTAACAGATTGTGTATGTAAATGATGCATGTATTATATAGTATACTGCATATATAAATGTAACAGATTGTGTATGTAAATGATGCATGTATTATATAGTATACTGCATATATAAATGTAACAGATTGTGTATGTAAATGATGCATGTATTATATAGTATACTGCATATATAAATGTAACAGATTGTGTATGTAAATGATGCATGTATTATATAGTATACTGCATGTATAAATGTAACAGAGATTGTGTATGTAAATGATGCATGTATTATATAGTATACTGCATATATAAATGTAACAGAGATTGTGTATGTAAATGATGCATGTATTATATAGTATACTGCATATATAAATGTAACAGATTGTGTATGTAAATGATGCATGTATTATATAGTATACTGCATGTATAAATGTAACAGATGCATCATGAAGCAGTCTACACATGTATATTGAATAAATGGAATCTTACGAAATCCAATAAAAGCATGTAATAAAATTAAACATAAATGTGATTTGTTTCCCATCTTGTTTATACAGTCAAACCTGTGTTAGTGGTCACCTCTACAGTCAAACCCACACGAACCTGCATTAAGCAGTCAGTTTCCAGATTCCCAATATGTTGCTTTGTTATATATTTGACCTCCATTAAGCAGTCATCTGTGCTAAGCAGCCACTTTCTGTTATTCCATTGGCTGGCTGCTTAAGACAGGTTTGACTGTATTATATTCCTACAAGACCCACAACACCAAAAGCTCGTATGCTGCTATAGTATAACAAGGTTACGATTCAGATCTACTGAATTATTGCCAAACGTACAACATTTTAAATTAAAACCGGTTCTGTCAATAAATTTCAGATTGCAAGAGAAAACTGAGTAAACGTTACTAGCTCAAGCTTTTGATATAAAATTTATCTAACCTTCATAAACACCCTAAATCAGATTTATATAATGTCATAAATACTCTCTTATCAGTTAATTATAGGGGAGCAAAGAACCCATAAACGAGTGTATTTGTTCTGTTCTGTTCATAAATAATCCAATATCTGTAAAACTAGACACATATTACTAGTATCATAGTATGCAATGACACTTTGTTGCAATGGCTTGCCTGACATGTTGATGAGGCTAAACTCCGAACATAATTAGTTTATTTCGATTTGTATCTAACCTGGAGCTAGTATCATCTAAACGTGTGTTGTGGTCGTATAACTAGTATTCCAAATATAAACACCCATGGCGATCAAGATAATAGTGAATATATACTTGCCCTCAATATCCTCCCGGTTTTACCCCGATAGTCTGTTGATCCTACACAGCTGTCCATGATTCTGCCAAGTTTCTACAGCTTTCCCAGATTCTGCCATGTTTCTACAAAGTTTTCCCTGATTCTGACAAGGTTTCTACATACTAGTAGTGTTCCCGGATTCTGACAAGTTTCTACAAAGTTTTCCCAGATTCTGACAACGTTCTACAAAGTTTTCCCAGATTCTGACAAGTTTCTACAAAGCTTTCCCTGATTCTGCCATGTTTCTACAAAGTTTTCCCTGATTCTGCTAAGTTTCTACAAAGTTTTCCCTGATTCTGCCAAGTTTCTACAAAGTTTTCCCTGATTCTGCCATGTTTCTACAAAGTTTTCCCTGATTCTGCCAAGTTTCTACAAAGTTTTCTCTGATTCTGACAAATTTCTACAAAGTTTTCCCTGATTCTGACAAGTTTCTACAAAGTTTTCCCTGATTCTGCCAAGTTTCTACAAAGTTTTCTCTGATTCTGACAAATTTCTACAAAGTTTTCCCTGATTCTGACAAGTTTCTACAAAGTTTTCCCAGATTCTGACAAGTTTCTACAAAGTTTTCCCAGATTCTGACAAGTTTCTACAAAGTTTTCCCAGATTCTAACAAGTTTCTACAAAATTTCTCCTTACAACACTTAAAAACTCGATAAACTTCATGGTCATAAGCCTAGTTCGTAATCAGAACCATCTAAGATCTTGTGCTGGTAGTATATAAACTTCATGATCATAAGTCTAGCTCGTAATCAAAACCATCTAAGATCTTGTGCTGGTAGTATATAAACTTCATGATCATAAGTCTAGCTCGTAATCAAAACCATCTAAGATCTTGTGCTGGTAGTATATAAACTTCATGATCATAAGTCTAGTTTGTAATCAGAACCATCTAAGATCTTGTTCTGGTAGTTTGATAAACCCGTAACCCCATCAGATTCTTCACTCGTGGAAGAAAGAAAATGCTCGAATATCCGAAGTAGTGATACAGGGTAACTATTTCACCTTAAGTTCATATTTTTATAATAATTTATTTCTATTCCGTGCGTTTCAAGAGTTGTTTGCCATAAAGCTTTAATATCTACATAATATGTATGAAGTGTTGCTAAACAAATAGTGATATGCCGTAAACATATTTCATTTAGTTTATACAAATTTATTTTAGCTCGATTGCGAAACAAGTTCTTTCAACTTATATTAATCACTCTCGCGACCCCATTCCTGATGGAAACCATCGTCACGAGGGAGAGAGAAGAGGCAACGTGGAATTTAAATGCCTTACCTAAGGGCACAATCGTAACGGCTCCAGCGGGGCTCGAACTCCGGACCTTTCGCACCTGAAGTGAACGCGCTACCACTGCGCTATCACGATATTTATTTCATTTGGAAAGCATAAAAAAATATATAATTTGGTCATATTGCACAATGTATATAAATATGTTTGCAAACTAAATACTGTTTAGTTTAAACATATTTTATTTCCCAATATAATACATATTGAACAATGAACATTACACATATCAAAATACAGAACATTTGAAAAAGGATTAGAATGAAAGACAGAGTCTTATAAAATTATTCTCCTGCCATAGTTAGATGCTAAGCACCGACACGAGACCTCGGTTCAACGTCCAATCTGAAAGACTGTCAATTTTATTAAGGTCAGACGGGGGATCGAACTACGGTTTTCGCGTAACACACATATTTATATAAATTGTGCATAGATTTAACCTAAAGAAATCTGTATTTAGAACACCACATGACATATTTCCATTTCTTTCGAGAAACCTTTCATGACAGTTACGTGGCTATGAGGTGCTATTAATATTCCACCATAACTTTCAATTTAGAAACAACAAGAAAATAAGAAATGAGAATGGACCTACAATTAACTAAACTAAAATATTGCCGTTTCCAAAATAATACAAAACATGTTTATCCGTACAAAACAAACTCAGCAAAATCCTATTATTCTCATAATATTTAATGCCATCGTTTGTGTATTTAATGCCATCGTTTGTGTACTTAATGCCATCGTTTGTGTATTTAATGCCATCGTTTGTGTACTTAATGCCATCGTTTGTGTACTTAATGCCATCGTTTGTGTACTTAATGCCATCGTTTGTGTACTTAATGCCATCGTTTGTGTATTTAATGCCATTGTTTGTGTATTTAATGCCATCGTGTGTGTATTTAATGCCATCGTTTGTGTATTTAATGTCATCGTTTGTGTACTTAATGCCATCGTTTGTGTATTTAATGCCATTGTTTGTGTACTTAATGCCATCGTTTGTGTACTTAATGCCATCGTTTGTGTACTTAATGCTATCATTTGTGTACTTAATGCCATCGTTTATGTATTTAATGCCATCGTTTGTGTACTTAATGCCATCGTTTGTGTATTTAATGCCATCGTTTGTGTATTTAATACCATCGTTTGTGTATTTAATGCCATCGTTTGTGTATTTAATGCCATCGTGTGTGTACTTAATGCCATCGTTTGTGTACTTAATGCCATCGTTTGTGTATTTAATGCCATCGTTTGTGTATTTAATGTCATCGTTTGTGTACTTAATGTCATCGTTTGTGTATTTAATGTCATCGTTTGTGTACTTAATGCCATCGTTTGTGTATTTAATGCCATCGTTTGTGTACTTAATGCCATCGTTTGTGTACTTAATGCCATCGTGTGTGTACTTAATGCCATCGTTTGTGTATTTATTGCCATCGTTTGTGTATTTAATGCCATCGTTTGTGTATTTAGTGTATACAAATTTATTTTATTTTAGCTCAATTGCGAAACAAGTTATTTCAACTTATATAAATCACTCTCGAGACCTCATTCCCCTTGGAATCCATCTCCACGAGGGAGAGAGAAGAAATGTGGGATTTAAATGCCTTGCCTAAGGGCACAATCGTAACGGCATATCTATTTAACCCTTTCAACACCACAGACATCTAAATTGGCTTACAAAAAAGTGTAGATCCAGATGAGCTGGCTCGTGACGAGCCGTCTCATCAGGATCTGCACTTTTTTCAAGTAAATGTAATTTTGTTATAAATTTATTGGTCTAATAATATCATGGACCAGTCCATGTCAGTTACTTGGTGTTGAATGGGTTAATGCCGTTGTTTGTGTATTTAATGCTGTCACTTTAAGAAGCAAATCTACAAGCATTTGATTGACATTATCAGTGCTAATACGGCAAAAAGAATTCAGGTGTCTGGGTTTGTCTGACAGTGGCATGTGTACACAAATGTATTATGATGGTGGCCCTACTCACGCCTGGTATACCATACATGAAATGTATATGTGGAAGTCGTGATAGCAAAGTGGTAGCGTTCGCTTCAGGGGCGAATGACCCGGAGTGAGTTAGAGCCCCGCTGGAGCCATTACGATTGTTCCCCTAGGCAAAGCATTTAAATTCCATGATGCCTCTTCTCTCTCCCTCGTGGCGATGTATTCCATCAAGAATGAGGTCTCGAGACTGATTAAGATACGTTGTAATCACCCATTTTGCAATAGGGCTAAAATAAATTTGTATACACTATGTCTATATATGCAGTTTTAAAGAAAGAAGGTAAGACTCTTAAATCCACATTGCTTCTTCTCTCCTTCAATGGCGACGGATTTCGTCACAAGTGAGGTCTCAATAGCACAGAAATGTTTGTTTGTTTTTGGGGCCGCACAAACAGCTTAGGTCATATGGCGACTCTCCAGCTATTATTGGTTGGAGGAAGATCATGGTTGCCCCTCCGAAGAGTATTGCAGGCATGGATGGGCACCCGGGTAAGAACCACTGACCTACTACAAACAAGCTGGATAGCTTCCTCACATGAAATGTTTTGAAACCCCCAGTGGGATTCGAACCAACAGTGGTGAGGGGCAGTGATTTGAAGTCGATGAGCGTAACCATGTGGGCACGGAGGCCCCTCAGCACAGTAATACAGATCTATAATTTTGCAACAATAGAAACACAATCGAATTGCAAACCAATAACTAGTGAATGGACTAATCCAGACTGGTCAGCAAGCCAATGCATAATTAGTGAATGAGACTAATCCAGACTGGTCAGCACACCAATGCATAATTAGTGAATGGACTAATCCAGACTGGTCAGCAAGCCAATGCATAATTAGTGAATGGACTAATCCAGACTGGTCAGCAAGCCAATGCATAATTAGTGAATGAGACTAATCCAGACTGGTCAGCACACCAATGCATAATTAGTGAATGGACTAATCCAGACTGGTCAGCAAACCAATGCATAATTAGTGAATGGACTAATCCAGACTGGTCAGCAAACCAATGCATAATTAGTGAATGGACTAATCCAGACTGGTCAACAAACCAATGCATAACTAGTGAATGAGACTAATCCAGACTGGTCAGCACACCAATGCATAAGTAGTGAATGGACTAACCCAGACTGGTCAGCAAACCAATGCATAACTAGTGAATGAGACTAATCCAGACTGGTCAGCACACCAATGCATAAGTAGTGAATGGACTAATCCAGACTGGTCAGCAAACCAATGCATAACTAGTGAATGGACTAATCCAGACTGGTCAGCAAACCAATGCATAACTAGTGAATGGACTAATCCAGACTGGTCAGCAAACCAATGCATAACTAGTGAATGGACTAATCCAGACTGGTCAGCAAACCAATGCATAATTAATGAATGGACTAATCCAGACTGGTCAGCAAACCAATGCATAACTAGTGAATGGACTAATCCAGACTGGTCAGCAAACCAATGCATAACTAGTGAATGGACTAATCCAGACTGGTGACAGTCAGCAATAAGAGTACAGGTATGAACACGGATCAAACCACGTTATAATATACTGTCAAAATAAGTATTTACAATTTATATACATGTATACAAGGGTTGCGAAACGTGCAATTTGTTTGTACACAGGCACTAGAATTCCATTGGCTGAAATACAACATCATGTGGACTGCCACCCCAAAACTATGCTTTTCCTTCATTCAATAACCCTGGCAACAATCCCTGGACACATAGTAAGAGTAGTATATAACTGCAAAGTGCATTCTACTGGTAGATTCTGCGGAAAATGCTTTCGTGAACAGTGAACTAAAAGATTTCCCACTTTCATTTACCGTTCACTGTCCTGGAATGAAGTAGCTAAGTTAACATATCCAGTTTTATTGTCCGCAGTGTACTATCGAACTCGGAGGAACTTCTCTTCATAAAGTTTGGATAAATGTGTCATTTAATCTCATTAACACTCGGTACATCTTCAACAAGAGGTCTACCGTGTCTCACTTTCTCCTTGGACAGTTTTATATTGTTCTCATTTACTTTCCCATAGTTTACATCATCACCATCACTGGACGTGTCTGAGTCTATGTCACTGTCCTCACTGCTGTAGTCACCTTCTACCAGTGCTAAATTCTGTAATTCAAATAAATATTTGGCAATTTATGCATAGTTTATGGTCTAATTTTGAAATTTTGTTCTGATGCGTAGGAATAACAATTAACCACGTCTACACACAAGAACGTATGCAGCCAGCAAAGGGAATCACTGAATGTGGCACCTTAGCACAGGTGGCTGCATTTAAAGGAAATAAAGATTGTCATTGATTTTGAATATTCTTTGGTTGTGATTGTATAAACATGTTGTTATATATAATGCGCTTACAGTCAAACCTGTCTTAAGCAGCCAGCCAAGGGAATCACAGAAAGTGGCAGCTTAGCACAGGTGGCTGCTTAATAGAGGTCAAATGTATAATAAAACAACATATTGGGAAACTGGCTGCTTAATACAGGTTGGCTGCTCAATGGAGGTGACCACTAACACAGGTTTGACTGTACATACAAAACTTTATAATACTGGTATGATAATATGGTGTGGACCAAACTTTTGTCAATATTAGAAAGTGGTGTGCGCCGAAACTTTCAATTATTTGTGTAAATTTGTGCAACCTTCATGGTCCACTAATCGAGAGGTAGTGAGTTCGAACCCAACGAGAATCACGGTGACGGTGTTCTTAGGCAACACACTTACATCCACATTGGCTCTTCTCTCTCCCTCATCATGGCATCATGGCGACAGGAAGGAGGACTAGAGAGTGATTAAACTAATGTTGCAAGAACTTGTTTCGCTACGTTTCAAACCAAATAATGGATCTTAACAACGCAAAATAATGAAATTTAAAGAAGTGATTTTCAAAGAATGTTTTCATGGTTTCCTCTACAGGGAGGCTGGACAGCGTAATTAGTTACTAGTAATTTTACCATTTCATGGTTTCCTCTACAGGGAGGCTGGACAGCGTAGTTAGTTACTAGTAATTTTACCATTTCATGGTTTCCTCTACAGAGGCTGGACAGCGTAGTTAGTTACTAGTAATTTTACCATTTCATGGTTTCCTCTACAGAGGCTGGACAGCATAATTAGTTACTAGTAATTTTACCATTTCTATATGTGGTGCATCATCATCATCAATGTCTTCTATATCCGCTGAGAAGTGTGGATCTGCATCAAGTCTACTCTGTAGATCAGCATTCGCTGTAGCAATCTTCGGAAGAAAGTCTTGCACTTGACCTAGCACTGCCAATACAGATGCAAAAGCGTACAGGTATTTCTGTCATCTTTGTGCAATACAATAATATATCTGATCAACACTGTAGCAGCCCATTCTGACCCAAAGATGTTCAAAATCATAAATGTCCATATAGTTATAATAATAAGCAGCCAGCCAAAGGAATCACAGAAAGGGGCTGCTTAGCACAGGTGGCTGCTTAGTAGAGGCTAAATGTATAGCAATAAAACAAATTGAGTATTGGAAAACTGGCTGCTTAATGCAGGTTGACAGAGGTGACCACTAACACAGACTAACAAACTACAGTCTACATAAAGTTGAATTCCGTCGGACCGAACAAAATACTTCGATATAACCGAATTTTGACTTTGAAATTCGATATATAAACAGATCCAGTTATATGTAAAATGATAGTGTCTGAAACGGGACTTTGATCCGACTTAGAGATAACCGGAGAATTCTACATAACCGACTTTGACATAACGGATGTATACTGTATATTAAATCCATTTTAATTCTGGTATATTTCTGTTATCTGATTTAGGCCCAGATACCATTGTCATAGAACTCCAATGTTCTCCAGCAAACACACATACATGTAATGGTCAATGAAACCAAAATATGTCCAGTTTTAGTCCTCCAGCATATATACATTCCGAAAAAGCAAAATTTATTTATAATGAACATTTACAGTCAGGGCTTATTCTAGATAGCGAATTGGGCGAAATAGTGGCCCTGACTTCTCCCTTTCTTTTGTTTACAATTTTCATACAGAATATTGTCCAGTAAAGATACACTGGCCATTGTAAAGCATTCAAATGTTGTATTTAATGGTCATACTGTACATTAAATGCGGTTTAACCATATTTTCTTGAAATTTATTAAATAACACAATTTAAGGATGTAACCGCACACTTTCTCACTTCTCCCAAAAATTGTTACCTAGAATGAACCATGTACAGTTATATCTTTAACCCTTTCCCTCATATAGGCACCTCTTGACGCCATTACCAATACAACATACACTGACAATGTAGTAGCCAAACCAATGTTCATAATAAAGGCAAGAATCTCATGTAGTCCCAGTAATATCTATGGAGGTGGGATAGATATGGCGACTACTTATCCATTGCATGATAGCTAAATGGCTGTCGTTTGTATGGAGATATAATAGTATATTAACCTAAATCTCTATGAAGGAAAGGGTTAAGATATACTGCTGATTATGATGATCATAAACTGATCTGTAAGTAGATCTATCATTCTATGCACAAACAAAACAGTGGTACTTAACTAATATTTACCTGTACTGCATGACAACTTGAATTCTTTCCTCAAGTCTTCCAAACTTTTCATATCTTTGTTCACAATCAGTTTAGAATCTGTCAAGAAAATATAAAACTGTGTTTTCATTGATTATAATATACAAATGAACTATCACAGTCTACAATGCATGTCATCACACAATTTCAATATCAGCATTCAAGCATGTTAAAGTTTACCCACACATTCACCTTAATTAACGGGTTGTACACAAATAAATGTGAAGGAGCGTTATGATGCCGAGTCTTAATTAGTTTAATCATATTTTATTGCTTGATTCACCTTTTTTTTTCTACATATATATATATATAATACAAATCTTTATTTGCACAGGCTCTTTTTGACACACACTTACACAGGTTGTTGCTTATTTTGTAATCGGTATGTCCACTACGGCACTAGCAGCCAGGGCTATGTTATTATGCATTTTCGGAAAATCGTTAACACATCCTAGAAGCCATAAACCTGGTGGTGTCCGTGGTCCAGTGGTAGAGCGTCGGAGTTGGAATCGAACGGTCCCTGGTTCAATACTCAGTCTGGCCACATATGTAGTGTCATTGAGCAAGGCACCTTACACACATTGCTTAGTACTGGTTAACCGCTTGGCTAAGCATGCCCAGGAAAAATGTCTAAGTCCTCGCAATGGGTTTAACAATAATGAAACATACATACCCCTTAAATGAATTCCAAATGCTTAGTTTGAACACACTATATATAATATATATATTTATTATTATATATATCTAAACTATAAATATAAAGAAACAAATGGGTAACAGTAAAAGTTAAATTCGTAAGTCGTGATAGCGCAGTGGATGCGCGTTCTCTTCAGGTGCGAAAGGTCCGGAGTTGGAGCTGTTACGATTGTGCCCTTAGGCAAGGCATTTAAATTCCACGTTGCCTCTTCTCTCTTCCTCGTGGCGATGGATTACATCAGGAATGAGATCTCGAGAGTGATTAATATAAGTTGTAAGAACTTGTTTCGCAATCGAGCTAAAATTAATTTTGTATAAACTAAATTCATCAACACATTGCATCCGGATACAATACATCCGAACTATATCAAGTACACATTCAATCATGTAGCAGATTTAATTGGTCCTAGAACAAGTCCTACCTGCGACAGCTGGGTTGACATTAAGCAGCACCGTTGATATATTTAAACCTTTGTCATCCATGGCTCTTTTGTTGTAGAAAGTTTGGCCAGTGGTAAATTAACGTTTAGGTCAGACACCGCTATTACAATTTCCATAGGCCACCATTATAACATACAGTACCATTATATTTTCCCCCAAAATAGTTTGGCACAAAAGACAGTAGTTTTCAACAGACTGGCCTTTGATACACAGGAAAATGTCAAATTTCAATGGGGTTGACCGATTGCGTTTTTTTAATTTCCCACTAAAGGCACCCACCCCCTACTCTGAAGGTAACTTAGTGGTGAATGTTCTGGATCTGGATTTGGATAGTAACGTTGCAGGGCCTTTCAGCGTAGACGTAACGGGAGAGAGAGTGTGGGAGTCTTCTAGTCCCACTTGTGGACAGCTGTGTTGCACTGACACCTGCATTTATAATATGCTGTTTATTTGTCTGCAAATATTTTTAAATATTCCAAAATGCAGCTCATATATTTTAATATTTAGAAGTCATTTTCAATATTTGTGACAATACCTACTCAGCCAATCAGTTCATGTATCAATAACTCTTAAGGGCTTCCCTACACTTTTTCAACCAATCCCAGACCACTATATCAATAACACCGTCTGACCTGCAGTTTGTATCCTGGGCGCAGCCATTTTTGATATGGTATAAATTACTACCAATTCTATTTTTGTTACCATCTATCTATCTTCCGAGGGTGCTGGTCAAAACGTAACCAATCCAAAAACGTACCCATCATTTCAAGTCAAAACGTACCAATCCACAAGTCAAAACGTACCCATTCTGCAGACAGACAGATTGGAACCCAACCTATGAGGTGCCTTACCCATACATTTCTTGGTTTCGGGGTGCTGCAGCTGATCCGAGTTGAGTGTTCTCTTTAGCTGACGAACGTCATCCTTGAGTGTGCGAACGTCATCCTTGAGTGCTTTGACGTCTTGGATAGAAACACAACTGAAAAAAGTATATATGAAATACATCATTGCAAGCTGAGGAGCATTATTATTACAAACAGATAGCTTTATGAAAACAGAGGATGATGATGGCCCTATATCTCTCACCAAAGCGAACATGGGCACATAACATGCTCTAATAATGTATTTGAAGGTTACATAACAAGATACATGTATACAGTTACACACAAAGCATCATTTTAAAGAATTTCCTGTTTAATTTAACATTATATCATTCACACACATATTTGCGCTTGTACTTACCACCAACGGCAAGAATTATGTATAGATACTGCCACTTTCCAGGAACACCGTGGTAGCAAGCAATACCCTCGTCTCCTGGTACGTATGTTTGTTTTTGCGATTCCACGAAGTATTTCTGATTATGCACAGAAAGTCTATTGTCGTCGTTCAGCCAACGAACAACCGCAAATTTCCCTGCAAGTTCTTTCGACATGTTGTTGAGACTGCTGCTGTGAAAAACGCGCCTCTTCGTGATGCTGAGGTTTTTCTATCGAACTCTGTGATTGGTTAACACGCGTATATTTTACTTTGATTGACCAATGAAAAACGTCGTTAGATTTGCCGAGATACAAAGTTGCTTCCTCTGGCTCTGGGTAATATACCGTTAGGGGGTAAAATCCAGACCCAACACAAAATAGGGGATAGACAAGATCTAGTCCGATCTTTAATATGTTGCATATTTACAATCGTTAGATAACAATACATTTCAATATATACAGCGGGGTCCTGTCAATTCGACCGTCTAAGACGTAATCATTCCTGTATTTACCAATCTACTTTCGATTTACATAGACTTGACTCTGTCACTTGTATTTTTCAATTCGTCTTCTCTGTATTTGGCATAATTAATAACCAGTCAATCTGGGGCGATGGACCCTCAAATAACCGTTAATGATAGATGCAGTAACGATAAATACAGTGGGCAGTAATCTGGGGGAGCGTTTTCGGATATGTTCTAATAAGATCGGTAAAAGCAAGGTTTGCAGAAATCAATCAAAGATGGCTCATGACACCGATTGGACACGGCGTTGGTTTAAAACCCTTGTTGAATGCTACGATGAGATTCAATCTACATCTACGTATGTAACGGGTAAAGCAGTTTGGAGGCTTGATGAGCCTAGTTGTTGGTATTTCTAGGGACCGCTCTCAAGTCTATTAATTGTCCATTTGTTTACCCTTCTTAAAGTTAAACTAAAACTGTTAAAGGCTAAACGGTGTAAACCACTGTACATTACTGCCGCTTCAGGGTTCGTTTTACTTTTAGGCAGTATATGAACGTCTCGGGCTAAACCACTGTACATTACTTCCACTTCAGGGTGACTTTCACAGTGTTTCAGGTTCATTTTATGTCGTGTATGATCTATGAATGTCTTGGGTTAAACCACTGTACATTACTGCCACTTCAGGGTGAATTTCAGGTTCGTCTTAGGTCATGTAGGGATATCTCGGGCTAAACCACTGTACATTACTGCCGCTTCAGGGTGAGTTTCAGAAAAGTAAGTGAATTTGCTATGTAACTTGCCGAAATGTTTCCCAATCACTCGGATTTCGAAAACATAATTTTCATTATTCAATGCACACAGTACCGTCTGAAATCGGCCAAAACGTCCCCTTATCAAAACCAGACTGATAATCACGTGATCTTTTGTTTACGGTACGAGCACGGGGCCGAATCGATTAATCTCTATCATTAAATTACAGCTGCAGTTTAATATAGTGCCCACGTTCCAGCCATTAACAATACGCGTCCAGCAATAGGCCTACCAAATATAGTAGCAATACGTACGTTGATAGTGATTTAAGTGCTGTGTTCATCACAGTCGACAATGGTCAACCATGGTATGGTGAATTTTGACAGTGGTAATGAAAAAGGTTGACCATGGTATACCATGGTCATATTTGTTGATTGTCTTTTGTCATCATGTTCGACCATGGTCAATCTTGTCTCACCATGGTTGACCATAGCCAATCTTCTCTCACCATGGTCGACCATGGTCGATCTTCTCTGACCATGGTCGACCATGGTCGATCTCCTCTCACCATGGTCGACCATGCTCCTGATCATGTTTTCACCATGGTATTTGATGGTTGACCATACATGGTCAACCATGTTAAAACATGGTCAACCATCAAAAACCGTGGTGACCATGGTTAGACCGTGGTGACCATGGTCATCATTTCGCCTGGGTACTACACACTTATTAAAAAATGTGCATCCTAATGTGCTGGACTACAAATTATAATATAATGCAACATGATTTCTGAATGTTTTTCTGAACTGAAATTATGTAATGACGATTTGTTTATATAATTATGTAATGACGATTTGTTTATATAATTTGTAATGACCATTTGTTTATATAATTTGTAATGACCATTTGTTTATATAATTTGTAATGACCATTTGTTTATATAATTTGTAATGACGATTTGTTTATATAATTACGTAATGACGATTTGTTTATATAATTACGTAATGACGATTTGTTTATATAATTACGTAATGACGATTTGTTTATATAATTACGTAATGACGATTTGTTTA
>CM026398.1:49832534-49860379 GCA_014843695.1 Archivesica marissinica | reverse complement strand
CTCCCTCCTCAGCATCCTCTTCACCCTCCTCACCATCCTCTCATCCCTCATCATCCCCTCCTCCTCATCCTCTCCTCCCTTATCATCATCCTCTCCTCCCTCCTCATCATCTCCTCCTCCTCACCATCTCCTCCCTCATCCTCCTCATCCCTCATTCTCTCATCCTCCTCTCCTCTCCCCTACTCCTCCTCTCATCCCTCCTCATCATACTCTCCTCCCTCATCATCATACTCTCCTCCCTCATCATCATTCTCTCCTCCCTCATCATCATCCTCTCCTCCCTCATCATCATCCTATTCTACCTCCTCCTCATCCTCTTCTCCCTCCTTATCTATCTTGTTCTCACTCAACATCCCACATTCTCATCCTTCCATGTGACTCCAACTGCTATTCTCCCTCATCCTTTCCTGTGTTACCGTACTTAAAAATATAAATGCTGATTTATATGCCAGAATAAGTACAGCCGGATATATAGTCCAGTGGTAACACGTTGGACTGGTAATCCAGGGATCGCAGGTTCGTTCCCCCGTCTGACCCTAATAAAATTAACAGTCTTCCAGATGGGACGTTAAACCGAGGTCTCGTGTCGGTGCTTTACACCGTGCACGTAAATGAACCAGAGGAGACTCTGGAATGGGTCTCTATGTCTGTATCATTACACTATCCTCCAAAAATCTAAGATGACTAATCTCTTCAGGAGGCGTCGCTCATATGGATAACCGGTAGCGACGATAAATAAACGTAAAACACACACCAGTATGAGTAATTAAATATTATACTATGGCTGTAATATCTCATCTGTATGCAACCGGTAGCGTTGATAAATAAACGTAAAAAACACAAACAAATCATCTGTATTTGTCATCACAGCAGACGTTTTTGAAGTAACGTATTCAAACACATAATAGATCTGAGAAACTGGGACGAACTGTTGACAGGCAGTTTCTCTAATGAAGTATATTCGAATAAGGAAACATTAGCTTAATTACTGGGTTCAACCACCTAGATGATATGTTATCTTTCGTCTAGTTTCTATTAACCAAATTCTGTGCCAATGAGAGTGATTAATATAAGATGTTCAAGCTTACTTTGCAATTATTGTAAAATAATCTTTATTTATTAACCTTTATTTATTTATTAACCAAATCGTGATGATTCAGAATATACACGCTGCAATATGTGGCTTATTACGAAATAAAGTTATATCATTATCATAAATGATAATAATGATATAACTTTATTTCGTAATAAGCCATTTCAGGCCAATGAACAAAGCATCAATACAAAACTTTATAAAGTGAAACATGTATGGTAATATGGTGACGGACACTAATCTCAACAAAGCATCAGTACAAAACATTACAAAGTGAAACATGTATGGTAATATGGTGACGGACACTAATCTCAACAAAGCATCAATACAAAACATTACAAAGTGAAACATGTATGGTAATATGGTGACGGACACTAATCTCAACAAAGCATCAATACAAAACATTACAAAGTGAAACATGTATGGTAATATGGTGACGGACACTAATCTCAACAAAGACCAATTACAGAAACATACATAGTTAAACAAAAACAACGCACACAAACCAACAAACAAAACAATAGGATTTGAGTATTAATCATTGAAAACAATATTAACTATTAAGATCTGTTTAGATATTGACAATTGATCTACGACGTTCAAATGCTTTGCAAACGTATAAAGATAATTTCCGAACTGCATTTCCATTTTGTAATTGCATTAACTTAACAAATTTAACCATATTTGGTATATGCCAATAATATTTATTGATGTAAAGTATGAGCGACGCCTCCTGAAGAGATTAGTCATTTTAGATTTTTGGAGGATAGTACAATGACACAGACAGAGACCCATTCCAGAGTCTCCTCTGGTTCTTTTACGTGCACGGTGTACAGCACCAACACAAGACCTCGGTTTAAAGTCCCATCTGAAAGACTGTTAATTTTATTAGTGTCAGACGGGGGATCGAACCTGCGATCCATGGATTACAAGTCCAGCTTGTTACCACTGGACTACAGTGTTCTTAAATCAGTATACAGTGATATATAGTCGCAAACGTCCTGTGTTTGCGCGTTTTGTTTCAATTATCTGTATGCTTATCTCACACAACGTTCATTTGAAAAATCTATTAATGAGTTGGGCCGCCCATTGACAAAAGCGATATTACGCTGATAAATACACACAAATCAAGAACTACTGGTGTTTTTGTATGGTCGAGAATTACTCTGATAGTGACGGGGTGTCATTAAATACATATATGCTTGGACATGTCCTAAGCGTTTTGCATATATAGTGTCAAGCCAATGGTATATCAAAAAGTTCTTTAACACATTTTATAATATTAAAATAAATGGTTTTGAATTTCAGACAACAATAGTGTGTGGTTGATACGACTGAATGAATGACAAGCCATCTTATATAATCAACCGCAATATTTAGTAATATGTCTTTAAATAATCGACCGCAATATTTAGTAACAACGTTTTATAGCTAGTGTATGACCACTAAGGCGTTCATACATTACAGATAACATAATTATATTTTCCAGATAGACGAAATGTTACTCATTACGGAACTAGCTAATAACTTTTCATAATGTGACAATTCATTAGTTCAGAGACGGATTAAGGTGTGCATATGCATTCATAAATATCGTCGTCTGTGCTTCCGTGAAGTGCTGCGTCATTTAGATGCGTTAATGTGTTTTCTCAATAAAGATAAACCCAACCCAAATACGGGTTTCCATTGCCTATAAATAGGCAACACTCTGCACCATGTTCTTCATTCCAGACTGAACGCAATGAGATAAAAGTGATAGTATTTCTTCGTGTAATTAATACCTAATTTATGAAAATGTTTGCATTCGGAGTATTGCTTCTTTCTGTGGGTTACGCTGGTGCTATTAGCGCCCAAAAACCTGTGTGCACAACGCCTGATCAGTACCAGCTGATACCCAAGTTAGACTGTAAGGGTTACTTCATATGCGTGTTTGGACGACCGGTAGAGATGCCCGACTGTCCGTACGGCTCCTCGTTCAGCAAAACAGCGCACGTGTGCGTTCCAAAGGACAGTATTTATGATGACTGTAATGTAGACATACGACCTACAACTACTGATGTCGGTAAGCCATACATTATATAATAATTATATTATCATTATGTGATATAGGTGGCTGATCTCGTATGTTGGGTATCACGGTCCTGGTGCAACATACTAGAGGACATAGAAAACGCACACTTCGGATAAGTGTGTTTTTACATGAAAAACAATAACTATATAAATACATATTTTTAAACATTTTGGAATATTTTTAGTTTTTCAGTTTGTGTTTTGTAATAAAAATGTGAGTATATCTTTGATAATGCAGCTATCTGTTTCATGTCATGTGATAACTGCAATAAAATATGGTGAACAACGAAGTAAATAGTAAAACTATCTGCTCTAAGATAGTTCTCTCACTGCAAATAGCAATACAGGACCAACCGAGGGACGTGCCGAACCGTCTCTTGTGTGTTTTACGTTTATTTATCGTCGCTACCGGTTGCCTGTATGAACGACGCCTCCTGAAGGGATTAGTAATTTTAGATTGTTGGAGGATAGTGCAATGAGAGACCCATTCCAGAGTCTCATCTGGTTCTTTTACGTGCACGGTGTAAAGAACCGACACGAGACCTCGGTTTAACGTCCCATCTGAAAGACTGTTAATTTTATATAGGGGCAGACGGGAACCGGCTTCTAACAATGACTGGTCATTTTATACAACATAAGTTGTTCCTTAGCAACACAAACGAGAACTAAAACAGAGGCCTGCTGGGGAAAACCCCGATAAAACAGTAAACTTTCTTCGAGATTCCCACTATGTACAAATATGTAAATCTTGTGTTAATCTTGTGTCTTCAATTAAATACAAGATCAAACTCATATCTATCAAAAAAAGAAGAAAAAACATATTGCAAAAAAATGTACGGTCAAAATTAGAAAGGACAATATATAACATAGTACAGTCTACATTCGTTATGTCAAAGTCGGTTATGCCGAATTCTCCGGTTATCTCGAAGTTGGATAAAAGCCCCGTTTCAAACACTATCATTTTACATATAAATGGCTCCGTTTATATAGAATTTCGTTAAGTCAAACTTCGGTTATGTCAAAGTATTTTGTTCGGTCCGACGGAATTATATCATTTATATTATAATTTGTAGTAAACAGGTGTGTGTAGTTCATACCTGGTACATATGTAACACAATTGTTTTGTCTTTTGATCCATTCGAAAATACAAGAACAATCTCGAAAAACATGTTTTAACGGTTGACGTGACGTCGTTATTTTTTTTACGTACGTTTTTCTGAAAAGTAAAATATGCCCAGTACAAGTCAGTGAATCTCGAAAAACATGTTTTATTGTTGACGTGACGTCGTTATTTTTTTTACGTACGTTTTTCTGAAAAGTAAAAGCCGCCCAGTACAAGTCAGTGAAGATTGTTTGCATTATAGTTTTATATCAAAATCGACAAGATAGAATCAATAAAAGGCGGCGTGTGTCATCAATCAAATATTACATGTACGTATAGCTGTGTTCTTGTAAACAAGTTGTTGATATAAACATAAGTAATATGTATCCATTATCTAAAGACGTCTCAAACAAACCAGCCCACCATTAAACCTACTGTTTGAGCTGTCGACCAATGCGCTGGTACACGTCTAAAATAAACCAGCCCACCATTAAATCTACTTGTTGAGCTGTCGACCAATGCGCTGGTACACGTTATGACATTATGACCATGCATCAACATTACTGGGAAACTATTAGGCCCAATTACATACAATATGTGTTTATTGGTACTACTGTAGTGAGGCTGACGTATTTGGTCCTATGTCACTACGGGCGTCAGGCAGCATTACTGTGAATATGTTGATGAGTGAGGCTGGCGTATTTGGTCCTATGTCACTACGGGCGTCAGGCAGCATTACTGTGAATATGTTGATGAGTGAGGCTGGCGTATTTGGTCCTATGTCACTACGGGCGTCAGGCAGTATTACTGCGCAGATGTTGATCACGAAGCGAGGATACCTGTCTCGAACGTTTCATTGAGTCGGAGAGTTGTATCGATACTGGGTTTCAAAAAAGGGTTATGACCTCTGAGCCACATCGGGTAGGAGCCAGGTCAGGTAGGGGCCAGGTTAGGTAGGGGTCAGGTAGGGGCCAGGTCAGGTAAGGGCCAGGTTAGGTAGGGGCCAAGTCAGTTAGGAGTCAGGTTAGGTAGGAGAATTGTCAGTCTGGTAGGGGCCAAGTCAGGGGGGGCAGGTCAGGTATGGGCCAGGTCAGGTAGGGGCCAAGTCAGTTAGGAGTCCGGTTAGGTAGGAGAATTGTCAGTCTGGTAGGGGCAAGGTTACGTATATGCCAGGTACAGTAGGCTATAGTCTAGAACTATGTGATCATATAATGATCTAATGTTGCAGGTCCAATGACTGTGGCGGAACAATGCCAGTTGAAAGGTGGCGTGATCCCCCATCCGACAGAGTGTCAGGCGTATTATAACTGCAGTACTTGGTACGACCATGTACCCAGATACTACGAACAATACATGCAGGAGTGCTCCTATCCGCAACTCTTCAACTCAATAACCGGAAAATGCGACCACTTTGAAAACGTCAACTGTGGCAATCGGAAAATATTTAAAAATGGATGTAAGTATCTACGTTATACTAGTATAAGTGTGCTATCTGCATTTATTGTATGATTTGCGGGGGCAAAGAACGCATGAAAACAACTGGGTAATCAACAATAAACAGTTGAATGATTTAAGGGGGAACAGTCGCATTCATTAACAATGTATTTTGTTTCTCGTTTTAAGCATTTTGCCGATTAGTTTATTCAAGAAAAAAAGGAGAGGGCAACCATAAGCTGTATAGCTTTCTGTCCCATTCCTTATTTTAATTTTTGTAAATAAGCATGTACATGATAGAAAATAAATGTGTTTAAACCAAGACAAATGGGACGCATGGTGATAATGCTTTAGTTGTACGTGCTTTACGTTTATTTATCGTCGCTACCGGTTGCCCATATGAGCGACGCCTCCTGAAGAGATTAGTCATTTTAGATTTTTGGAGGATAGTGCAATGATACAGACAGAGACCCATTCCAGAGTCTCCTCTGGTTCTTTTACGTGCACGATGTACAGCACCGACACGAGACCTCGGTTTAAAGTCCCATCTGAAACACTGTTAATTTTATTATGGTCAGAACGGGGGATCGAACCTGCGATCCATGGATTACCAGTCCAGCGTGTTACAACTGGACTACAGATCCGTCTGTTTAGTTGTTTATGTTCAACGTATTTAGTTTGTGTACCGTAAATCTTAGTCATACGGCGAGCCCTTTAAATACGACTTATAAGTGCATGTAATTGCTAACATTGTAAATATGTTAGTGTAAACATCGGAACCAATATGTCATGCTTGAACACATCTATAGTTAGTAAATAATTGCTGTTTCTTTTGTCTTTAAACTCCAGGCGATTATAGGCATAATCAATGTCATGTGTCACACTGTATCCCGTGCGGTATTAGATTCCCGAGCTGTGAAGGTAAATCAGACGGTGTGCACGCCCATCAAATGAAACTATGGAGTCCCTACTTTGTACAGTGTTACAAAGAACGCACGATATCCCAAAATATTTGCAAAGCAGACGTGAACGGCAGAACGCAACTTTTCCACCCGGAACTCAACGAGTGCGTCCCTCTAGACCAAATACCGCGTGAACATGGTGGCATGATGCCAGACTGTACAAATTTAGCAGACGGGTTCTATTTGGATGAGTTTGGCCGCTGTGATAGATACACAGTCTGCAGCGGAGGCACGTTCTCCAACCATGTGATGTGTCAAGCTGGGGAGACGTTTGACGCTTTATACGACGTGTGCATGCCCGCAGATAAAACGTGCGGCCCATGCGGAAATAGATCTGATTGGTGAGTACTATTTATAGACAAGGTCACCATCCCCGATGGTGTCTCGCCACGAGTGATTGAAGTGCCCGTTCACTCTAGCTACTCTACACGTGTGTGGTTTACGTTTATTTATCGTCGCTACCGGTTGCCCATATGAGCGACGCCTCCTGAAGGGATTAGTCATTTTAGATTGTTGGAGGATAGTGCAGTGATACAGACAGAGACCCATTCTAGAGTATCCTCTGGTTCTTTTACGTGCACGGTGTAAAGCACCGACATCGGTTCAAAGTCCCATCTGAAAGACTATTAATTTTATTATGGTCAGATGGGCGAATCTACGATCACTGGATTACCAGTCCAGTGTGTTAACCACATACTACAGATCCGTCTGCCTGTACACATAAATATAGCAACAGGTTTAAATAGGGGCCTGTCCACTTTAAATAAGAGCTTGTCCATTTACAGTTCCTTGCTTGTAAGTTCTGCCGGGCCTGCCCAACTTGATGCTGAGCAGCTAATGTCTTCGTTTATCATGAAGCTGGGGCTTACATTCCGTCTCCTGATGGTGTGTCTTCCTCCATCATCAAGCTGTAGAGTTGCTAAATGTATATGATATTCTTTAATTAAATACAACTAAACAAGCACATGTATAAGTATAGGATTCGGGAAGGACTGATGTACATAAAAAAGGGTGTCTCACAAGTCAGAAAGTGCTGGCCCTTTAAATAGGGGTGAGTGACACTATAATAAACAAATCCAAAAAAGTTTTCTTTATAGTCACCTCCGCCGAGGCATTTGGGCGACTGGTTTCTCTAAGAAGTTTACGTTGTCATCTAAGTTGTTTATGTAGACAACTGGAAAGGCATCTTCGTTCTTCTCAGGGTGACAAGTCCTGTATCATCTTTCGAAGGGCTCCCTTGTAGGGCCACATCCTCCACGATTTGTCAGCTCACAGCAGCAATAATGGTTCAGGTTTCTTCGCTGGGGTCCTCACGCCATCAAGAAGTCTACGTCCCACCGTCTTCCTTCAAGGAGATCGCTCCCCTTGAAGGAGCCGGCTAAAAGAAAACCAGATATCCGTCGTCGCCAGCACTAAGTGTTGCTGTCTCGCCAAGTAGGGAAGTTAGTCGAATGGTACTCTGTATGTATATGTACAGAGTCACGCGATTCCGATGTCGCGGCTTCCGTCAGCGAAGTCCTTGAACCACATTCCTGTTGTGAGCTGTGCCTAGGTCACGACGTGCACGTAGTGGAGGAGAGACCTGGTATAATAAACAGTGTGTGTTTTACGTTTATTTATCGTCGCTACCAGTTGCCCATATGAGCGACGCCACCTGAAGAGATTAGTCATTTTAGATTTTTGGAGGATAGTGCAATGATACAGACAGAGACCCATTCCAGAGTCTCCTCTGGTTCTTTTACGTGCATGGTGTAAAGCACCGACACGAGACCTCGGTTTAACGTCCCATCTGAAAGACTGTTAATTTTATTAGGGTCAGACGGGGGATCGAACCTGCGATCCCTGGATTACCAGTATAGCGTGTTACCACTGGGCTACAGATCCGTCTGTATAATAAACAAACACGTTACTTTACTTTTATACACCAGCATCAATTCAAAATTAAAACAGTCACCATGCATTATGCTTGTTTGTTTTGGGGTTTAAACTCGCAGACACCGTATGGAGATTATGGGTGCCCCTCCGAGCAGTATTCCAGGCATGGACGGGCACCGAGGTTGAACCAGCGATCATGTCAAATATTTTATAATAACGCAATTTTACATTTCAGTTAATAAGGCTTGGATAAAATGGCGAGATTACATCTGCTTTGGGCGCACTGAAGTCTTGTTAATACGCTGACATCTCTAGTGGAACGAGTCAAATCAGCAGTATGAGTAAATCGGTCGTGTACTCGGAAATAAGAAATATGGTGCTATATGGACTTCTTCTTGTGTACAGTAAGTGTACGATATAAAATGGTATCAAGTAATTAAAGAGGACCACCTATTGATTGATCTTGGATCCACAGCAGAACGTTATCACTGGAAGTTTCGTGTAATGAGAGACATCTGTAATTATCTATTACCTCCCTTGACAGATAAAGTCCGATTTATTCCAAAATGTGAATAGGTCCTTTTAGTTAGAATCCTTTGTTTTTACTGTTGTGCTCTAACCAGATGTTGCGGTATGATAATTGGGATTTTATCAAAAATGTGTTAATTAAGTGATAACATTGTATTACAAATAAGTACCCATTGCATATACTGTAGGAGATCTGTTGAGATATAGTAATTTAATAATCACAAAAGGCGGTAGTGGGATAACATTGCTAGCATGTCGTGCAAAGGAAACAACGATAAAAACAGAGGAAACACTTAATAGGACCTATCTACTTTTAGGGAGTATTCAGGGGTAGTAACTGACCGATGTCTCTCATTGGACATATAATAAATAGCTAGCCTTATCTAGGCGTTATAAGGAATTCGACAATATAATGATGAGCATTATAAGGAAGCATGCTCTATAATGAACGTATATATTGAAATCAGTGGTGTGTATAAATCAACATATTGAACCAATATTATATTAAAATCAGCCTTACAATTAATGGTGTTGTATAGAAACCAGTCTGGAAACTTTGTTACAATGAAAACTATATGTTATAATGACATTACAGTGCGTGCGTGCGTGCGTGCGTGCGTGCGTGCGTGCATGCGTGTTACATGTTGAAAACAACTAATTGTCTGCATATGTAAGGCAGACATTTATTATCTGTGATATTTCTATTCTTTATCTGTATTTTCTTTTTGTTTCAGATAACAAAATTAGAAATTATTCATATTGCATGCATGTGTATGATGTAACAGAGATTGTGTATGTAAATGATGCATGTATTATATAGTATACTGCATATATAAATGTAACAGATTGTGTATGTAAATGATGCATGTATTATATAGTATACTGCATATATAAATGTAACAGATTGTGTATGTAAATGATGCATGTATTATATAGTATACTGCATATATAAATGTAACAGATTGTGTATGTAAATGATGCATGTATTATATAGTATACTGCATATATAAATGTAACAGATGCATCATGAAGCAGTCTACACATGTATATTGAATAAATGGAATCTTACGAAATCCAATAAAAGCATGTAATAAAATTAAACATAAATTAAATGTGATTTGTTTCCCCATCTTGTTTATACAGTCAAACCTGTGTTAGTGATCATCTCTACAGTCAAACCCGTGTTAGTGGTCACCTCTATTAAGCAACGAACTTGCATTAAGCAGTCAGTTTCCAGATTCCCAATATGTTGCTTTGTTATATATTTGACCTCCATTAAGCAGCAACTTTCTGTTATTCCCTTGGCTGGCTGCTTAGGACAGGTTTGACTGTATTATAGTCCTACAAGTCCCGCAACACCAAAAGCTCGTATGCTGCTATAGAATAACAAGGTTACGATTCAGATCTACCGAATTATTGCCAAACGTACATCATTTTAAATTAAAACCGGTTCTGTCAATAAATTTCAGATTGCAAGAGAAAAATGAGTAAACATTACTAGCTCAAGCTTTTGATATAGAATTTATCTAACCTTCATAAACACCCTAAATCAGATTTATATAACGTCATAAATACTCTCTTATCAGTTAATTATAGGGGAGCAAAGAACCCATAAACGAGTGTATTTGTTCTGTTCATAAATAAACCAATATCTGTAAAACTAGACACATTACTAGTATCATAGTATGCAATGACACTTTGTTGCAATGGCTTGCCTGGCAGGTTGATGAGGCTAAACTCCGAACATAATTAGTTTATTTCGATTTGTATCTAACCTGGAGCTAGTATCATATAAACGTTTGTTGTGGTCGTATAACTAGTATTCCAAATATAAACACCCATGGCGATCAAGATAATAGTGAATATATACTTGCCCTCAATATCCTCCCAGTTGTACCACGATAGTCTGTTGATCCTACACAGCTGTCCATGATTCTGCCAAGTTTATACACAGCTGTCCATGATTCTGCCAAGCTGTCCATGATTCTGCCAAGTTTCTACACAGCTGTCCATGATTCTGCCAAGCTGTCCATGATTCTGCCAAGTTTCTACACAGTTTTCCCTGATTCTGCCAAGTTTCTACAGCTTTCCCAGATTCTGCCAAGTTTCTACAAAGTTGTCCCTGATTCTGCCAAGTTTCTACAAAGTTTTCCCTGATTCTGCCATGTTTCTACATAGTTTTCCCTGATTCTGCCAAGTTTCTACAGCTTTCCCAGATTCTGCCAAGTTTCTACAAAGTTTTCCCTGATTCTGCCAAGTTTCTACAGCTTTCCCAGATTCTGCCAAGTTTCTACAAAGTTGTCCCTGATTCTGCCAAGTTTCTACAGCTTTCCCAGATTCTGCCAAGTTTCTACAAAGTTTTCCCTGATTCTGCCAAGTTTCTACAGCTTTCCCAGATTCTGCCATGTTTCTACAAAGTTTTCCCTGATTCTGCCAAGTTTCTACAAAGTTTTCCCTAATTATGCCAAGTTTCTACAAAGTTTTCCCTGATTCTGCCAAGTTTCTACAAAGTTTTCCCTGATTCTGCCAAGTTTCTACAAAGTTTTCCCTGATTCTGCCATGTTTCTACATAGTTTTCCCTGATTCTGCCAAGTTTCTACAGTTTTCCCTGATTCTGCCAAGTTTCTACAAAGTTTTCCCTGATTATGCCATGTTTCTACAAAGTTTTCCCTGATTCTGCCATGTTTCTACATAGTTTTCCCTGATTCTGCCAAGTTTCTACAAAGTATTCCCTGATTCTGCCAAGTTTCTACAAAGTTTTCCCTGTTTATGCCATGTTTCTACAAAGTTTTCCCTGATTCTGCCATGTTTCTACATAGTTTTCCCTGATTCTGCCAAGTTTCTACAAAGTTTTCCCTGATTATGCCAAGTTTCTACAAAGTTTTCCCTGATTCTGCCATGTTTCTACATAGTTTTCCCTGATTCTGCCAAGTTTCTACAAAGTTTTCCCTGATTCTGCCAAGTTTCTACAAAGTTTTCCCTGATTATGCCATGTTTCTACAAAGTTTTCCCTGATTCTGCCATGTTTCTACATAGTTTTCCCTGATTCTGCCAAGTTTCTACAAAGTATTCCCTGATTCTGCCAAGTTTCTACAAAGTTTTCCCTGTTTATGCCATGTTTCTACAAAGTTTTCCCTGATTCTGCCATGTTTCTACATAGTTTTCCCTGATTCTGCCAAGTTTCTACAAAGTTTTCCATGATTATGCCAAGTTTCTACAAAGTTTTCCCTGATTCTGCCAAGTTTTCCCTGTTTATGCCATGTTTCTACAAAGTTTTCCCTGATTCTGCCATGTTTCTACATAGTTTTCCCTGATTCTGCCAAGTTTCTACAAAGTTTTCCCTGATTATGCCATGTTTCTACACAGTTTTCCCTGATTCTGCCAAGTTTCTACAAAGTTTTCCCTGATTATGCCAAGTTTCTACAAAGTTTTCCCTGATTATGCCAAGTTTCTACAAAGTTTTCCCTGATTATGCCAAGTTTCTACAAAGTTTTCCCTGATTATGCCAAGTTTCTACAAAGTTTTCCCTGATTATGCCAAGTTTCTACACAGTTTTCCCTGATTATGCCAAGTTTCTACAAAGTTTTCCCTGATTCTGCCAAGTTTCTACAAAGTTTTCCCTGATTATGCCAAGTTTCTACACAGTTTTCCCTGATTATGCCAAGTTTCTACAAAGTTTTCCCTGATTCTGACAAGTTTCTACAAAGTTTTCCCTGATTCTGACAAGTTACTACACAGTTTTCCCAGATTCTGCCAAGTTAGTACACAGTTTTCCCAGATTCTGCCAAGTTTCTACACAGTTTTCCCAGATTCTGCCAAGTTACTACAAAAGTTCTCCTTACAACACTTAAAAACTCGATAAACTTCATGGTAATAAGTCTAGCTCGTAATCAGAACCATCTAAGATCTTGTGCTGGTAGTATATAAACTTCATGGTAATAAGTCTAGCTCATAAATAGAACCATCTAAGATCTTGTGCTGGTAGTATATAAACTTCATGGTAATAAGTCTAGCTCGTAATCAGAACCATCTAAGATCTTGTGCTGGTAGTATATAAACTTCATGGTAATAAGCCTAGCTCATAAATAGAACCATCTAAGATCTTGTGCTGGTAGTATATAAACCTAGTGGTCATAAGTCTAGCTCGTAATCAGAACCATCTAAGATCTTGTGCTGGTAGTTTTAAACCTAGTGGTCATAAGTCTAGCTCGTAATCAGAACCATCTAAGATCTTGTGCTGGTAGTATATAAACCTAGTGGTCATAAGCCTAGTTCGTAATCAGAACCATCTAAGATCTTGTGCTGGTAGTATATAAACTTCATGATCATAAGCCTAGTTCGTAATCAGAACCATCTAAGATCTTGTGCTGGTAGTTTGATAAACGCTTAACCCCATCAGATTCTTCACTCGTGGAAGAAAGAAAATGCTCGAATATCCGAAGTAGTGATACAGGGTAACTATTTTACCTTAAGTTCATATTTTTATAATAATTTATTTCTATTCCATGCGTTTCAAGAGTTGTTTGCCATAAAGTTTTAATATCTACATAATATGTATAAAAAGTGTTGCTAAACAAATAGTGATATGCCGTAAACATATTTCATTTAGTTTATACAAATTTATTTTAGCTCAATTGCGAAACAAGTTCTTTCAACTTATATTAATCACTCTCGAAACCCCATTCCTGATGGAATCCATCGCCACGAGGGAGAGAGAAGAGGCAACGTGGAATTTAAATGCCTTACCTAAGGGCATAATCGTAATGGCTCCAGCGGGGCTCGAACGCCGGACCTTTCACACCTGAAGTGAATGCGCTACCACTGCGCTATCACGATATATATTTCATTTGGAAAGCATAAAATAAAATAACAATTTGGTCATATTGCACAATGTATATAAATATGTTTGCAAACTAAATACTGTTTAGTTTAAACATATTTTATTTCCCAATATAATACATATTGAACAATGAACATTACACATATCAAAATACAGAAATTTGAAAAAGAATTAGAATGAAAGACAGTCTTATAAAATTATTCTCCTGCCATAGTTAGATACAAAGCACCGACATCAGACCTCGGTTTAACGTACAATCTGAAAGACTGTCAATTTTATTAGGGTCAGACGGGGGATCGAACTAAGGTTTTCGCGTAACACACATATTCATATAAATTGTGCATAGATGTAACCTAAAGAAATCTGTACACCACATGACATATTTCCATTTCTTTTGAGAAACCTTTCATGACAGTTAAGTGGCTATGAGGTGATATTAATATTCCACCATAACTTTCAATTTAGAAACAAGAAAAATAATAAATGTGAATGGACCTACAATTAACTAAACTAAAATATTGCCGTTTCCAAAATAAAACAAAACATGTTTATCCGTACAAAACAAACTCAGCAAAATCCTATTATTCTCATAATATTTAATGCCATCGTTTGTGTATTTAATGCCATTGTTTGTGTACTTAATGCCATCGTTTGTGTATTTAATGCCATTGTTTGTGTACTTAATGCCATCGTTTGTGTATTTAATGCCATCGTTTGTGTATTTAATGCCATCGTTTGTGTACTTAATGCCATCGCTTGTGTACTTAATGCCATCGTTTGTGTACTTAATGCCATCGTTTGTGTACTTAATGCCATCGTTTGTGTATTTAATGCCATTGTTAACCACAACCACAAACATCGTTTGTGTACTTAATGCCATCGTTTGTGTATTTAATGCCATCGTTTGTGTACTTAATGCCATCGTTTGTGTACTTAATGCCATCGTTTGTGTACTTAATGCATCTTTGTGTATTAATGCCACGTTTTGTATTTAATGCCATCGTTTGTGTACTTAATGCCACCATTTGTGTATTTAATGCCATCGTTTGTGTACTTAATGCCATCGTTTGTGTATTTAATGCCATCGTTTGTGTACTTAATGCCATCGTGCCATCGTTTGTGTACTTAATGCCATCGTTTGTGTATTTAATGCCATCGTTTGTGTACTTAATGCCATCGTTTGTGTATTTAGTGCCATCGTTTGTGTACTTAATGCCATCGTTTGTGTACTTAATGCCATCGTGCCATCGATTGTGTATTTAATGCCATCATTTGTGTATTTAATGCCATCGTTTGTGTATTTAATGCCATCGTTTGTGTACTTAATGCCATCTTATATTAATCACTCTCGAAACCCCATTCCTGATGGAGTCCATCACCACGAGGGAGAGAGAAGAGGCAACGTGAAATTTAAATGCCTTGCCTAAGGGCACAATCGTAACGGCATATATATTTAATGCCGTCGTTTGTGTATTTAATACCGTCACTTTAAAAAGCAAATCTACAAACATTTCATTGACATTATCAGTGCTAAAACGGCAAAAAGCATTCAGGTGTCTAGGTTTGTCTGACAGTGGCATGTGTACACAAATGTATTATGATGGTGGCCCTACTCACGCCTGATATACCATACATGAAATGTATATGTGGAAGTCGTGATAGCAAAGTGATAACGTTCGCTTCAGGGGCGAATGGCCCGGAGTGAGTTAGAGCCCCGCTGGAGCCATTACGATTGGTCCCCTAGGCAAAGCATTTAAATTACACGTTGCCTCCTCTCTCCCTCGTGGCGATGTATTACATCAGGAATGAGGTCTCGAGACTGATTAAGATACGTTGTAATCACCCATTTCACAATAGGGCTAAAATAAATGTGTATACACTATGTCTATATATGCAGTTTTAAAGAAAGAAGGTAAGACTCTTAAATCCACATTGCTTCTTCTCTCCTTCAATGGCGACGGATTTCGTCACAAGTGAGGTCTCAATAGCACAGAAATGTTTGTTTGTTTTTGGGGTTTAAAGCCGCACAAACAGCTTAGGTCATATGGCGACTCTCCAGCTGTTATTGGTTGGAGGAAGATCATGGTTGCCCCTCCGAAGAGTATTGCAGGCATGGATGGGCACCCTGGTAAGAACCACTGACCTACCACAAACCAGCTGGATAGCTTCCTCACATGAAATGTTTTGAAACCCCCAGTGGGATTCGAACCAACAGTGGTGAGGGGCAGTGATTTGAAGTCGATGAGCGTAACCATGTGCATAACTAGTGAATGGACTAATCCAGACTGGTCAGCAAACCAATGCCTAACTAGTGAATGGACTAATCCAGACTGGTCAGCAAACCAATGCCTAACTAGTGAATGGACTAATCCAGACTGGTCAGCACACCAATGCATAACTAGTGAATGAGACTAATCCAGACTGGTCAGCACACCAATGCATAACTAGTGAATGAGACTAATCCAGACTGGTCAGCAAACCAATGCCTAACTAGTGAATGGACTAATCCAGACTGGTCAGCAAACCAATGCCTAACTAGTGAATGGACTAATCCAGACTGGTCAGCACACCAATGCATAACTAGTGAATGAGACTAATCCAGACTGGTCAGCAAACCAATGCCTAACTAGTGAATGGACTAATCCAGACTGGTCAGCACACCAATGCATAATTAGTGAATGAGACTAATCCAGACTGGTCAGCACACCAATGCATAAGTAGTGAATGGACTAATCCAGACTGGTCAACAAACCAATGCATAACTAGTGAATGAGACTAATCCAGACTGGTCAGCACATCAATGCATAAGTAGTGAATGGACTAACCCAGACTGGTCAGCAAACCAATGCATAACTAGTGAATGAGACTAATCCAGACTGGTCAGCACACCAATGCATAAGTAGTGAATGGACTAATCCATACTGGTCAGCAAACCAATGCATAACTAGTGAATGGACTAATCCAGACTGGTGACAGTCAGCAATAAGAGTACAGGTATGAACACGGATCAAACCACGTTATAATATACTGTCAAAATAAGTATTTACAATTTATATACATGTATATAAGGGTTGCGAAACGTGCAATTTGTTTGTACACAGGCACTAGAATTCCATTGGCTGAAATACAACATCATGTGGACTGCCACCCCAAAACTATGCTTTTCCTTCATTCAATAACCCTGGCAACAATCCCTGGACACATAGTAAGAGTAGTATATAACTGCAAAGTGCATTCTACTGGTAGATTCTGCGGAAAATGCTTTCGTGAACAGTGAACTAAAAGATTTCCCACTTTCATTTACCGTTCACTGTCCTGGAATGAAGTAGCTAAGTTAACATATCCAGTTTTATTGTCCGCAGTGTACTATCGAACTCGGAGGAACTTCTCTTCATAAAGTTTGGATAAATGTGTCATTTAATCTCATTAACACTCGGTACATCTTCAACAAGAGGTCTACCGTGTCTCACTTTCTCCTTGGACAGTTTTATATTGTTCTCATTTACTTTCCCATAGTTTACATCATCACCATCACTGGACGTGTCTGAGTCTATGTCACTGTCCTCACTGCTGTAGTCACCTTCTACCAGTGCTAAATTCTGTAATTCAAATAAATATTTGGCAATGTATGCATAGTTTATGGTCTAATTTTGAAATTTTGTTCTGATGCGTAGGAATAACAATTAACCACGTCTACACACAAGAACGTATGCAGCCAGCAAAGGGAATCACTGAATGTGGCACTCTAGCACAGGTGGCTGCATTTAAAGGAAATAAAGATTGTCATTGATTTTGAATATTCTTTGGTTGTGATTGTATAAACATGTTGTTATATATAATGCGCTTACAGTCAAACCTGTCTTAAGCAACCAGCCAAGGGAATCATAGAAAGTGGCTGCTTAGCACAGGTGGCTGCTTAATAGAGGTCAAATGTATAATAAAACAACATATTGGGAATCTGGAAACTGGCTGCTTAATACAGGTTGGCTGCTCAATGGAGGTGACCACTAACACAGGTTTGACTGTACATACAAAACTTTATAATACTGGTATGATAATATGGTGTGGACCAAACTTTTGTCAATATTAGAAAGTGGTGTGCGCCGAAACTTTCAATTATTTGTGTAAATTTGTGCAACCTTCATGGTCCACTAATCGAGAGGTAGTGAGTTCGAACCCAACGAGAATCACGGTGACGGTGTTCTTAGGCAACACACTTACATCCACATTGGCTCTTCTCTCTCCCTCATCATGGCCTCATGGCGACAGGAAGGAGGACTAGAGAGTGATTAAACTAATGTCGCAAGAACTTGTTTCGCTACGTTCAATGGATCTTAACAATGCAAAATAATGAAATTTAAAGAAGTGATTTTCAAAGAATGTTTTCATGGTTTCCTCTACAGGGAGGCTGGACAGCATAATTAGTTACTAGTAATTTTACCATTTCATGGTTTCCTCTACAGAGAGGCTGGACAGCGTAGTTAGTTACTAGTAATTTTACCATTTCATGGTTTCCTCTACAGAGGCTGGACAGCATAATTAGTTACTAGTAATTTTACCATTTCTATATGTGGTGCATCATCATCATCAATGTCTTCTATATCTGCTGAGAAGTGTGGGTCTGCCTCAAGTCTACTCTGTAGATCAGCATTCGCTGTAGCAATCTTCGGAAGAAAGTCTTGCACTTGACCTAACACTGTCAATACAGATGCAAAAGCGTACAGGTATTTCTGTCATCTTTGTGCAATACAATAATATATCTGATCAACACTGTAGCAGCCCATTCTGACCCAAAGATGTTCAAAATCATAAATGTCCATATAGTTATAATAATAAGCAGCCAGCCAAAGGAATCACAGAAAGTGGCTGCTTAGCACAGGTGGCTGCTTAGTAGAGGCTAAATGTATAGCAATAAAACAAATTGAGTATCTGAAAACTGGCTGCTTAATGCAGGTTGGCTGCTTAATAGAGGTGACCACTAACACAGACTAACAAACTACAGTCTACATCCGTTATGTCGAATTCCGTCGGACCGAACACAATACTTCGACATAACCGAAGTTTGACTTTGAAATTCGATATAAGCAGATCCAGTTATATGTAAAATGATAGTGTCTGAAACGGGACTTTGATCCGACTTAGAGATAACCGGAGAATTCGGCATAACCGACTTTGACATAACGGATGTATACTGTATATTAAATCCATTTTAACCCATTCAACACCAAGTAACTCACATGGACTGGTCCATGATATTCATAAACCAATAAATGAATCAGAAAATCACATTTGGACAAGTTCATTTATTAAAATGGGTAATTATGTCTAAAAATAGTCATATCACTGGCAAAAAGTGCAGATCCTGATGAGACGGCTTGTTACGATCCGGCTCATCTGGATCTACACTTTTTGTAAGCCTATTTAGAGGTCTGTGGTGTTGAAAGGGTTAATTCTGGTATATTTCTGTTATCTGATTTAGGCCCAGATACCATTGTCATAGAACTCCAATGTTCTCCAGCATACACACACACATATAATGGTCAATGAAACCAAAATATAGTCTTATCTTAGTCCTCCAGCATATATACCTTCCTAAAAAGCAAAATTTATTTATAATGAACATTTACAGTCAGGGCTTATTCTAGATAGTGAATTGGGCGAAATAGTGGCCCTGACTTCTCCCTAAAAACAATTTTGTTTTGTTTTTTTTACAATTTTCATACAGAATATTGTCCAGTAAAGATACACTGGCCATTGTAAAGCACTCCTATTCATGTTGTATTTAATGGTCATACTGTGCATTAAATGCAGTTTAACCATATTTTCTTGAAATTTATTAAATAACACAATTTAAGGATGTAACCGCACACTTTCTCACTTCTCCCAAAAATTGTTACCTAGAATGAACCGTGTACAGTTATATCTTTAACCCATTCCCTCATATAGGCACCTCTTGACGCCATTACCAATACAACATACACTGACAATGTAGTAGCCAAACCAATGTTCATAATAAAGGCAAGAATCTCATGTAGTCCCAGTAATATCTATGGAGGTGGGATAGATATGGCGATTACTTATCCATTGCATGATAGCTAAATGGCTGTCGTTTGTATGGAGATATAATAGTATATTAACCTAAATCTCTATGACGGAAAGGGTTAAGATATACTGCTGATTATGATGATCATAAACTGATCTGTAAGTAGATCTATCATTCTATGCACAAACAAAACAGTGTTACTTAACTAATATTTACCTGTACTGCGTGACAACTTGAATTCTTTCCTCAAGTCTTCCAAACTTTTCATATCTTTGTTCACAATCAGTTTAGAATCTGTCAAGAAAATATAAAACTGTGTTTTCATTGATTATAATATACAAATGAACTATCACAGTCTACAATGCATGTCTTCACACAATTTCAATATCAGCATGAAACCACACATTCACCTTAATTAACGGCTGTACACAAATAAATGTGAAGGAGTGTTATGATGCCGAGTCTTCTACTTAATTAGTTTAATCATATTTTATTACTAGATTCACTTTTTGTTTACATATATATAATACTGTTGTATTACATAACATTATTTGCACAGCCTCTTTTTGAAACACACTTACACAGGTTGTTGCTTATTTTGTAATCGGTATGTCCACTACGGCACTAGCAGCCCAGACTATGTTATTATGTATTTTCGGTAAATCGTTAACACATCCCTGAAGCCATAAACCCAGTGGTGTCCATGGTCCAGCATCGGGGCACCATACACACATTGCTTAGTATTGGTTAACAGTTTAGGTTTAGCCCAGGAAAAATGTCTATGTCTTAGCAATGGGTTTAATGAAACATAACCATTGGCATTCGTCAGTCTTGTCAGACTAAGGAATGTGCGCCTGTTGAGTCTAGAGATGAGCACCGTCTGCTGTGGCTGTACAGCAATGAAACAATGAAACATACATACCCCTTAAACACTGTTAAATGAATTCCACTATATATAATATATCTAAACTATTCTACGAATATAAAGAAACAAATGGGTAACAGTAAAGTTAAATTCATGGAAGTCATGATAGCGCAGTGGATGCGCGTTCTCTTCAGGTGTGAAAGGTCCGGAGTTCGAGCTGTTATGATTGTGCCCTTACGGGCCTTAAGCAAGGCATTTAAATTCCAAGTTGCCTCTTCTCGTGGCGATGGATTACATCAGGAATGAGGTATCGAGAGTGATTAATATAAGTTGTACGAACTTGTTTCGCAATCGAACTTAAATTAATTTTGTATAAACTAAATTCATCAACATATTGCATCCGGATACAATACATCCGAACTATATCAAGTACACATTCAATCATGTAGCAGGTTTAATTGGTCTTAGACCAAGTCCTACCTGCGACAGCTGGGTTGACATTAAGCAGCGCCTTTGATATATTTAAACCTTTGTCATCCATGGCTCTTTTGTTGTAGAAAGTTTGGCCAGTGGTAAATTAACGTGCAGTTTGTATCCTGGGCGCAGCCATTTTTGATATGGTATAAATTACTACCAATTCTATTTTTGTTACCATCTATCTATCTTCCTATACTGTCAAATAACGTACGTGATGTAGATCTCAATTTTGACACCTAGCCGTAGTCTGGGTTCCAGCCTTTCGATTTTTCACTTTTTAACTTCTAGCCAAATGACATGTTCAGAAACTCATTACGGCCCAATTAATAGTCTCGGTGTTAAAATATATTTATTTGACTGACCAGGCAAAATATATCGAAGACTATTACCAGGCTAGCCTAGCCGCAAATATATTAGAAGGATGATACTGTTAAGAGGGAACTTATTTAAATGACAGAACAACCATTGACAGGATTGATCGATAGACATGCTGCATATCTACCTCTTTTTTTAACTTTATTTATTCACAACGATTGCGAAGCAAGTTTTAACAACTTATATTAATCACTATCGTTGACGCGGTTGATAGCGTAAATGTGATCATTCTCTGTATACAACAAACCCCTGTCGTGAGTGTTGTAAACATACATGTATGTATGTTCCATTAATGTCAAACCGCTTGCGGGGACCTAGACATGTTTTCCTATGCAGACATGTAGTCAATCTAAGTGGTTAACCAGTACTAAGCAATGTGTGTGAGGTGCCTAACCTGGGAACAGGCGTCGATATATTTTGCCTAGTCAGTCAAATAAATATATTTTAACACCGAGACTATTAATTGGGCCGTATTGAGTTTCTGATCATCTGTCATTTTGACAGAAGTTAAAAAGTGAAAAATCGACAGACTGGAACCAAGGCTATGAGGTGCCTTGCTCAATAACACTAGGCCTACATACTGAGATCTACATGATGCTTATTGACAGAGGTAACCAAGTCATTGACTAACATTACTAGTTGGGTCGCGCATGACCGTTTTTCTCTAAAACCATGTTGCAAATTGTACAGAATACTGTGGTTAGTGAAGTGTTTTACTATCGAGGAGGAAACTATATGTTCTAGTACCTTGCATAGAACACATGTCAGTGAGATAGGCCTATATTGGCGGAGTTTGACATGTCCCCTTTTTGTAAATGGGAGCAACATGTGCTGACTTCCACTGGGCCGGCAGTGATCCTTCGTTGATGGATGTTTGGAATAAGACTTCAAGGATAAGTGAGAGTTCTTTAGACAGTGTTTTAAGTATGATTGGCTTAATTTGGTCAGGACCACTACATAATACATTGTTATTATAGATAAGATCTGTTAAACCTTAAACCTCTGTGGAATCTTAAATAAGAAAACAATGTTATAACTTCATGTTTATTCATGTGACTGAATTAAGTTTTGTTCATACGAGTCAAGTCCGTATCACTTTCAACGTGGGAAGAAACTTCTGTTCTGTTTCATACACATATATACAAATATACAAATACATCCAAACACCATATATCACCACTTTTCTTGGCGAGGAAGTAGTCCGTCTGTGTTATCCCGGAAACAAAATAATAATAGTATATATGTAGATTCTGGCGTACTTCTTATCCCAATCACTAGTCAATAATAAGTTTACCTGTAGCGGTGTACACTAATTGGATTAAAATGTGTATCGGTGTATTACAGACGCGTGCCAATGGACAGCGGTCCGTTATTGGACACGTTATTTCCGGTATATTTAAACTAGTCCCCTATGTTTATCAGCGAAACACAGACACATGCCAATACACAACAATCAGTAAGCGAACAATTTATATCAAGTATTTTTAAACATAACGGCAAATTACTGTGCAGTGATACAGACAGAGACCCATTCCAGAGTCTCCTCTTGTTCTTTTACGTGCACGGCGTAAAGCACCGACACGAGACGTTGGTTTAACGTCCCATCTGAAAGTCTGTTAATTTTATTAGGGTCAGACGGGGGATCGAACCTGCGATCCCTGGATTACCAGTCCAGTGTGTTATCACTTGACTACATATCCGTCTGTACGTGATCATCCTGTGTGTGTTTTACGTTTATTTATAGTCGCTAACGGTTGCCCATATGAGCGACGCCTCCTGAAGAGATTAGTCATTTTAGATTTTGGAGGACAGTGCATGATACAGACAGAGACCCATTCCAGAGTCTCCTCTAGTTCTTTTACGTGCACTGTGTAAAGCACCGACACGAGACCTCGGTTTAACGTCCCATCGGTATGTTAAGAAACGACAATAGACTATATCACTATGACACTTGAAAAGTAGTTCTACTAATTGTTTTCCTTCGCAGTAAATGCCATCTAAGCGAAGGACAAAAGATCGCCCATGAGGTAAGACTTGACCCTCTAGAGCTCAGATATGGAAGGAAGACATATATGTGATGTGATGGACGTAATAAATATTGTGACGTGGTCGTCAGAAACTTCGCATACTGTGTTGACAAGTTGGCAGTAAAAACAACTTTGAATCAGTTTTATCTTCAGAACTCATTCGGTAAGAATTAAGCATGCAGTTTCGTCCGTTTCGTTTTGATTATTCGAAATCTGTCAGTTGTCTGCTTTTCGAATCAATAGTTCGATGAAGTTTTAAAAAGCATTATATATATGTAATATAGTTGTCGGACAGCATATATTCGGATGCATTTACGACTACAGTAGACAATGCATATCATCTTATTTAATGGTTGTCACACTGGCGGGATCTATACATGTCTAATGGGCAGTCTTAGCCGACCTAAGCCAATTAACCATTGAATCTATGTTGATTCTTCCAACAAGGTCATAACACATGCACTTGGCGTGGACCTAGGACACAATAAAGGAGAACGTAGCCTCCCCCACCATGACCAGATCTTCCTATGCTATAGGACACAATAAAGGCATCATAGCCTCCCCCACCATGACCAGATCTTCCTATAGTACACTACATTTACAGAGCTTTCATCAACCTACGGTTTCATCAAACTGGTGTTGTGTACTACCTAGACTGGATGTTTCGTTAATCTGATAATACGGTATATATTCTATTCAATTTGAGTCTTTAATGTGTGTTTGTCATTGTGTCTCAATTTGTTGTATGCTTGTATATATATATATATATGTGTTACTTGTGTATGCTTGTATATATATATATCCATGTGTTACTTGTGTATGCTTGTATATATATATATATATATATATATCCATGTGTTACTTGTGTATGCTTGTATATATATATATCCATGTGTTACTTGTGTCTGCTTGTATATATATATATCCATGTGTTACTTGTGCATGCTTGTATATATATATCCACGTGTTACTTGTGCATGCTTGTATATATATATCCATGTGTTACTTGTGCATGCTTGTATATATATATCCATGTGTTACTTGTGTATGCTTGTATATATATATCCATGTGTTACTTGTGTATGCTTGTATATGTATATATCCATGATGTGTTACTTGTGTATGCTTGTATATATATATTTACATGTGTTACTTGTGTATGCTTGTATATATATATACATGTGTTACTTGTGTATGCTTGTATATATATCCATGTGTTACTTGTGTATGCTTGTATATATATATCCATGTGTTACTTGTGTATGCTTGTATATATATACCATGTGTTACTTGTGTATGCTTGTATATATATATATCCATGTGTTACTTGTGTATGCTTGTATATATATATCCATGTGTTACTTGTGTATGCTTGTATATATATATCCATGTGTTACTTGTGTATGCTTGTATATATATCCATGTGTTACTTGTGTATGCTTGTATATATATATCCATGTGTTACTTGTGTATGCTTGTATATATATATATATCCATGTGTTACTTGTGTATGCTTGTAATATATATATATATATATCCATGTGTTACTTGTGTATGCTTGTATATATATCCATGTGTTACTTGTGTATGCTTGTATATATATATATCCATGTGTTACTTGTGTATGCTTGTATATATATATATCCATGTGTTACTTGTGTATGCTTGTATATATATATATATCCATGTGTTACTTGTGTATGCTTGTATATATATATATATATCCATGTGTTACTTGTGTATGCTTGTATATATATACATGTGTTACTTGTGTATGCTTGTATATATATATATCCATGTGTTACTTGTGTATGCTTGTAATATATCCATGTGTTACTTGTGTATGCTTGTATATATATATATCCATGTGTTACTTGTGTATGCTTGTATATATATCCATGTGTTACTTGTGTATGCTTGTATATATATATCCATGTGTTACTTGTGTATGCTTGTATATATATATCCATGTGTTACTTGTGTATGCTTGTATATATATATATATATATATATATATATATATATCCATGTGCTACTTGTGTATGCTTGTATATATATATATCCATGTGTTACTTGTGTATGCTTGTATATATATATATCCATGTGTTACTTGTGTATGCTTGTATATATATATATCCATGTGTTACTTGTGTATGCTTGTATATATATATATCCATGTGTTACTTGTGTATGCTTGTATATATATCCATGTGTTACTTGTGTATGCTTGTATATATATATCCATGTGTTACTTGTGTATGCTTGTATATATATCCGTGTGTTACTTGTGTATGCTTGTATATATATCCATGTGTTACTTGTGTATGCTTGTATATATATCCATGTGTTACTTGTGTATGCTTGTATATATATCCATGTGTTACTTGTGTATGCTTGTATATATATCCATGTGTTACTTGTGTATGCTTGTATATATATCCATGTGTTACTAGTGTATGCTTGTATATATATCCATGTGTTACTTGTGTATGCTTGTATATATATCCATGTGTTACTTGTGTATGCTTGTATATATATATATATCCATGTGTTACTTGTGTATGCTTGTATATATATATATATCCATGTGTTACTTGTGTATGCTTGTATATATATATATCCATGTGTTACTTGTGTATGCTTGTATATATAATCCATGTGTTACTTGTGTATGCTTGTATATATATCCATGTGTTACTTGTGTATGCTTGTATATATATATCCATGTGTTACTTGTGTATGCTTGTATATATATATATATCCATGTGTTACTTGTGTATGCTTGTATATATATATATATCCATGTGTTACTTGTGTATGCTTGTATATATATATATCCATGTGTTACTTGTGTATGCTTGTATAATATATCCATGTGTTACTTGTGTATGCTTGTATATATATATATATATATATATATCCATGTGTTACTTGTGTATGCTTGTATATATATATCCATGTGTTACTTGTGTATGCTTGTATATATATCCTGTGTTACTGTGTATGCTTGTATATATATATATCCATGTGTTACTTGTGTATGCTTGTATATATATATCCGTGTGTTACTTGTGTATGCTTGTATATATATCCATGTGTTACTTGTGTATGCTTGTATATATATCCATGTGTTACTTGTGTATGCTTGTATATATATCCATGTGTTACTTGTGTATGCTTGTATATATATCCATGTGTTACTTGTGTATGCTTGTATATATATCCATGTGTTACTTGTGTATGCTTGTATATATATATATCCATGTGTTACTGTGTATGCTTGTATATATATATATATATATATATATATCCATGTGTTACTTGTGTATGCTTGTATATATATAAATCCATGTGTTCTTGTGTATGCTTGTATATATATATATATATCCATGTGTTACTTGTGTATGCTTGTATATATATATCCATGTGTTACTTGTGTATGCTTGTATATATATATATCCATGTGTTACTTGTGTATGCTTGTATATATATATATATCCATTGTTACTTGTGTATGCTTGTATATATATATATATATATATATATATATCCATGTGTTACTTGTGTATGCTTGTATATATATCCATGTGTTACTTGTGTATGCTTGTATATATATCCATGTGTTACTTGTGTATGCTTGTATATATATCCATGTGTTACTTGTGTATGCTTGTATATATATCCATGTGTTACTAGTGTATGCTTGTATATATATCCATGTGTTACTTGTGTATGCTTGTATATATATCCATGTGTTACTTGTGTCTGCTTGTATATATATATATCCATGTGTTACTTGTGCATGCTTGTATATATATATCCACGTGTTACTTGTGCATGCTTGTATATATATATCCATGTGTTACTTGTGCATGCTTGTATATATATATCCATGTGTTACTTGTGTATGCTTGTATATATATATCCATGTGTTACTTGTGTATGCTTGTATATGTATATATCCATGATGTGTTACTTGTGTATGCTTGTATATATATATATTTACATGTGTTACTTGTGTATGCTTGTATATATATATACATGTGTTACTTGTGTATGCTTGTATATATATCCATGTGTTACTTGTGTATGCTTGTATATATATATCCATGTGTTACTTGTGTATGCTTGTATATATATATACATGTGTTACT
>CM026398.1:49803616-49831534 GCA_014843695.1 Archivesica marissinica | reverse complement strand
AGTAAGGTGCTAACGACTTAACATGAGCAGCGTTTCAGTCTTAATTAAATATTTTAATGGAACTAAAATCTACCTGTGATCTTTAAAACTGAGATTCTCGTCTAAATATGCACCAATATACCTTATACAGCTCACATGTTTGATCTTGTCACTAGCAACGTTAAGTTCTGTTACTGAGCATTTTTTGAGTTGATGTCTGCTCCCAAATAAGATGAATTCAGTTTTTGATGAGTTCATTAAGAGTTTGTTTTGCTTCATCCAGTTATCGATCTTTAAAGCACAATTTTCAAGTTCTTGGATAGCTTGTTTTTCATTATCCTCAGATGTTGGTTTAAACATTTTGTTTGCTATGTGATCATCTGCAAATCCATATAATGAAATTGACTGAGGGATTACACTGAACAATGTTCCGGCATAAGTCAAGTAGAGCCATGGCTCTAAACAGCTAACCTGGGGGATGCTACACTGTAGTGGACGTAGGGTTGATACGGCGGAGTCGACAGTGACACTACAGCTGAGTGGTCTTAGATAAGAGTCGATCCAATGAATAGCTGCACCACTAAGTCAATACTGTGATTTCAGCACTTGCACTAGAATATCGTGGTCAACCGTGTCAAACGCGGCGCTTAAGTCCAATGCCATGAGAGCACTGACTTCTTGGTGTTCCATGCCATTTAGTAGATCACTCACTAACCTGAGTATTGCAGTTTCACATGAGTGATAGCGTCTATACGCAGACTGGTTCTTCGGCAGAAGGTTGTTTTTACTGACATGATCGTTTAATCTAAACAAGGCTGCCTTTTCTGTGAGTTTAGATAGAAATGTTAAGTTGCTCATAGGACGATAATTGGACAGTACAATATCAAGTGAGACACGGTAGACCTCTTGTTGAAGATGTACCAAGTGTTGATGAGCTTATATGACAAATCTATCAAAACTTTATGAAGAGAAGTTCCTCCGAGTTCGATAATACACTGCGGACAATAAAACTTAACTTAGCTACTTCATTCCAGGACAGTGAACAGTAAATGAAAGCGTGAAATCTTTTAGTTCACTGTTCACCAAAGCATTTCCCGCAGAATCTACCAGTAGAATGCACTTTGCAGCTATACACTACTGTTACAATGTGTCTAGGGATTGTTGCCAGGGTTATTGATTGAATGAAGGAAAAGCATAGTTTTGGGGTGGCAGTCCACATGATGTTGTATTTCACCCAATGTGAATTCTAGTGCCTGTGTATAAACAAATTGCATGTTTCACAACCCTTGTATACATGTATATAAATTGTAAATACTTATTTTGACAGTATATTATAACCTGGGTTGATCCGTGTTCATACCTATACTTTTATTGCTGACTGTCACCAGTCTGGATTAGTCCATTCACTAGTTATGCATTGGTTTGTTGACCAGTCTGGATTAGTCCATTCACTAGTTATGCATTGGTTTGTTGACCAGTCTGGATTAGTCCATTCACTAGTTATGCATTGGTTTGTTGACCAGTCTGGATTAGTCTCATTCACTAGTTATGCATTGGTTTGCTGACCAGTCTGGATTAGTCCATTCACTAGTTATACATTGGTTTGCTGACCAGTCTGGATTAGTCCATTCACTAGTTATACATTGGTTTGCTGACCAGTCTGGATTAGTCCATTCACTAGTTATGCATTGGTTTGCTGACCAGTCTGGATTAGTCCATTCACTAGTTATGCATTGGTTTGTTGACCAGTCTGGATTAGTCCATTCACTAGTTATGCATTGGTTTGCTGACCAGTCTGGATTAGTCTTTTTTGTTGGTGTGTGGTTGGTTGTTTTTTTGTTGGTGTGTGGTTGGTTGTTTTGTTTGTTGGTGTGTGGTTGGTTGTTTTGTTTTTGGTTTGTGACCAGTCTGGATTAGTCCATTCACTAGTTATGCATTGGTTTGCTGACCAGTCTGGATTAGTCCATTCACTAGTTATGCATTGGTTTGCTGACCAGTCTGGATTAGTCCATTTTTGGTTGTGCGTCTGGATTGTCCTCACTAGTTATGCATTGGTTTGCTGACGTCTGGATTATCCACATTCACTAGTTAGCATTGGTTTGTGACCAGTCTGGATTAGTCCATTCACTAGTTATGCATTGGTTTGCTGACCAGTCTGGATTAGTCCATTCACTAGTTATGCATTGGTTTGTTGACCAGTCTGGATTAGTCCATTCACTAGTTATGCATTGGTTTGCTGAACAGTCTGGATTAGTCCATTCACTAGTTATGAATTGGTTTGTTGACCAGTCTGGATTAGTCCATTCACTAGTTATGCATTGGTTTGCTGACCAGTCTGGATTAGTCCATTCACTAGTTATGCATTGGTTTGCTGACCAGTCTGGATAGTCTCATTCACTAGTTATTGGATTGCAATTCGATTGTTGCAAAATTATAGATCTGTATTACAGTGCTGAGGGGCCTCCGTGCCCACATGGTTACGCTCGTCGACTTCAAATCACTGCCCCTCACCACTGATGGTTCGAATCCCACTGGGGGTTTCAAAACATTTCATGTGAGGAAGCTATCCAGCTGGTTTGTGGTAGGTCGGTGGTTGTTCCCAGGTGTCCGTCCATGCCTGCAATACTCTTCGGAGGGCAACCTTGATCTTCCACCAACAAATAAAAATGCTTTGCCTAGGGGAACAATCGTAACGGCTCCAGCGGGGCTCTAACTCACTCCGGGCCATTCGCCGTTCCACATATACATTTCATGTATGGTATACCAGGCGTGAGTAGGGCCACCATCATAATACATTTGTGTACACATGCCACTGTCAGACTAACTTAGACACCTGAATTCTTTTTGCCGTTTTAGCACTGATAATGTCAATGAAATGTTTGTAGATTTCCTTCTTAAAGTGACGGCATTAAATACACAAACAACGGCATTAAATAGATATGCCATTACGATTGTGCCCTTAGGCAAGGCATTTAAATCCCACATTTCTCCTCTCTCCCAAGGGGAATGAGGTCTCGAGAGTGATTAATATAAGTTGTAAGAACTTGTTTCGCAATCGAGCTAAGATAAAATAAATTTGTATACACTAAATACACAAACGATGGCATTAAGTGCACAAATGATGGCATTAAGTACACAAACGATGGCATTAAATACACAAACGATGGCATTAAGTACACAAACGATGGCATTAAATACACAAACGATGGCATTAAGTACACAAACAATGGCATTAAGTACACAAACGATGGCATTAAGTACACAAACGATGGCATTAAGTACACAAACGATGGCATTAAGTACACAAACGATGGCATTAAGTACACAAACGATGGCATTAAGTACACAAATGATGGCATTAAATACACAAACGATGTAGAAATTTGTCAGAATCAGGGAAAACTTTGCAGAAATTTGTCAGAATCAGGGAAAACTTTGTAGAAACTTGGCAGAATCAGGGAAAACTTTGTAGAAACATGGCAGAATCGGGGAAAACTTTGTAGAAATTTGTCAGAATCAGGGAAAATATTGTAGAAATTTGTCAGATCAGGGCAAACAATGTAGAAATTTGTCAGAACCAGGGAAAACTTTGTAGAAATTTGTCAGAATCAGGGAACACTGTAGAAACTTGGCAGAACTAGGAAAAACGTTGTAGAAATTTGTCAGAACCAGGGAAAACTTTGTAGAAACTTGGCAGAATCAGGGAAAACTTTGTAGAAACTTGGCAGAATCAGGGAAAACTTTGTAGAAACTTGGCAGAATCAGGGAAAACGTTGTAGAAACTTGGCAGAATCAGGGAAAACTTTGTAAAAACTTGGCAGAATCAGGGAAAACTTTGTAGAAACATGGCAGAATCAGGGAAAACTTTGTAAAAACTTGGCAGAATCAGGGAAAACTTTGTAGAAACATGGCAGAATCTGGGAAAACTTTGTAGAAACTTGTCAGAATCCGGGAACACTTTGTAGAAACATGGCAGAATCTGGGAACACTGTAGAATCTGGGAAAACTTTGTAGAAACATGGCAGAATAAGGGAAAACTTTGTAGAAACATGGCAGAATCAGGGAAAACTTTGTAGAAACTTGGCAGAATCAGGGAAAACGTTGTAAAAACTTGGCAGAATCAGGGAAAACATTGTAGAAACTTGGCAGAATCAGGGAAAACTTTGTAGAAACATGGCAGAATCAGGGAAAGCTTTGTAGAAACTTGTCAGAATCCGGGAACACTTTGTAGAAACTTGGCAGAATCTGGGAAAACTTTGTAGAAACGTGGCAGAATCAGGGAAAGCTTTGTAGAAAATTGTCAGAATCCGGGAACACTTTGTAGAAACATAGCAGAATCTGGGAAAACTTTGTAGAAACTTGGCAGAATCAGGGAAAACTTTGTAGAAACTTGGTAGAAACTTGGCAGAATCATCGAACACTTTGTAGAAACATGGCATGATCTGGGAAATCTTTGTAGAAACCTTGGCAGAATCTGGGAAAACTTTGTAGAAACTTGTCAGAATCTGGGAAAACTGTAGAAACTTGACAGAATCAGGGAAAACTTTGTAAAAACCTTGGCAGAATCTGGGAAAACTTTGTAGAAACTTGTCAGAATCTGGGAAAACTGTAGAAACTTGACAGAATCAGGGAAAACTGTGTAGGATCAACAGACTATCGTGGTACAACCGGGAGGATATTGAGGGCAAGTATATATTCACTATTATCTTGATCGCCATGGGTGTTTATATTTGGAATACTAGTTATACGACCACAACAAACGTTTATATGATACTAGCTCCAGGTTAGATACAAATCGAAATAAACTAATTATGTTCGGAGTTTAGCCTCATCAACATGTCAGGCAAGCCATTGCAACAAAGTGTCATTGCTCACTATGATACTAGTAATAGGTGTCTAGTTGTACAGATATTGGATTATTTATGAACAGAACAGAACAAAGACACTCGTTTATGGGTTCTTTGCTCCCTATAATTAACTGATAAGAGAGTATTTATGACATTATATAAATCTGATTTAGGGTGTTTATGAAGGTTAGATATATTTTATATCAAAAGCTTGAGCTAGTAATGTTTACTCATTTTTCTCTTGCAATCTGAAATTTATTGACAGAACCGGTTTTAATTTAAAATGTTGTACGTTTGGCAATAATTCGGTAGATCTGAATCGTAACCTTGTTATACTATAGCAGCATACGAGCTTTTAGTGTTGTGGGTCTTGTATGAATATAATACAGTCAAACCTGTTAAGCAGCCAGCCAAGGAAATAACAGAAAGTGGCTGCTTAGCACAGGTGGCTGCTTAATGGAGGTCAAATGTATAACAAAGCAACATATTGGGACTCTGGAAACTGACTGCTTAATGCAGGTTCATTGCTTAATAGAGGTGACCACTAACACGGGTTTGATTGTAGAGGTGACCACTAACACAGGTTTGACTGTATAAACAAGATGGGAAACAAATCACATTTATGTTTAATTTTATTACATGCTTTTATTGGATTTCGTATGATTCCATTTATTCAATATACATGTGTAGACTGCTTCATGATGCATCTGTTACATTTATATATGCAGTATACTATATAATACATGCATCATTTACATACACAATCTGTTACATCATACACATGCATGCAATATGAATAATTTCTAATTTTGTTAACTGAAACAAAAAGAAAATACAAATAAAGAATAGAAATATCACAGATAATAAATGTCTGCCTTACATATGCAGACAATTAGTTGTTTTCAACATGTAACACGCACGCACGCACGCACGCACGCACGCACGCACGCACTAATGTAATAATAACATATAGTTTTCATTATAACATATAGTTTTCATTATAACATATAGTTTTCATTGTAACAAATAGTTTCCAGACTGGTTTCTATACAACACCATTAATTGTAAGGCTGATTTCAATATAATATTGGTTCAATATGTTGATTTATACACACCACTGATTTCAATATATACGTTCATTATAGAGCATGCTTCCTTATAATGCTCATCATTATATTGTCGAATTCCTTATAACGCCTAGATAAGGCTAGCTATTTATTATATGTCCAATGAGAGACATCGGTCAGTTACTGCCCCTGAATACTCCCTAAAAGTAGATAGGTCCTATTAAGTGTTTTCCTCTGTTTTTATCGTTGTTTCCTTTGCACGACATGCTAGCAATGTTATCCCACTATCGCCTTTTTGTGATTATTAAATTACTATATCTCAACAGATCTCCTACAGTATATGCAATGGGTACTTATTTGTAATACAATGTTATCACTTAATTAACACATTTTTGATAAAATCCCAATTATCATACCGCAACATCTGGTTAGAGCACAACAGTAAAAACAAAGGATTCTAACTAAAAGGACCTATTCACATGTTGGAATAAATCAGACTTTATCTGCCAAGGGAGGTAATAGATAATTACAGATGTCTCTCATTACACGAAACTGACAGCGATAACGTTCTGCTGTGGATCCAAGATCAATCAATAGGTGGTCCTCTTTAATTACTTGATACCATTTTATATCGTACACTTACTGTACACAAGAAGAAGTCCATATAGCACCATATTTCTTATTTCCGATTACACGGCCGATTTACTCATACTGCTGATTTGACTCGTTCCATTAGAGATGTCAGCGTATTAACAAGACTTTAGTGCGCCCAAAGCAGATGTAATCTCGCCATTTTATTCCAGCCTTATTAACTGAAATGTAAAATTGCGTTATTATAAAATATTTGACATGATCGCTGGTTCAACCTCAGTGCCCGTCCATGCCTGGACTACTGCTCGGAGGGGCACTCAGAATCTCCATACGGTGTATGCCACTTTAAACCCCAAAACACACAAGCATAATGCATTGTGACTGTTTTAATTTGAATTGATGCCGGTGTATAAAAGTAAAGTAACGTGTTCGTTTATTATACAGACGGATCTGTAGTCCAGTGGTAACACGCTGGACTGGTAATCCATGGATCGCAGGTTCGATCCCCGTCTGACCCTAATAAAATTAACAGTCTTTCAGATGGGACTTTAAACCGAGGTCTCGTGTCGGTGCTTTACACCGTGCACATAAAAGAACCAGAGGAGACTCTAACGCAATGGGTCTCTGTCTGTATCATTGCACTATCCTCCAAAAATCTAAAATGACTAATCTCTTCAGGAGGCGTCGCTCATATGGGCAACCAGTAGCGACGATAAATAAACGTAAAAACACACTGTTTATTATACCAGGTCTCTCCTCCACTACGTGCACGTCGTGACCTAGGCACAGCTCACAACAGGAATATGGTTCAAGGACTTCGCTGACGGAAGTCGCGCCATCGGAATCGCGTGACTACATTTACATATAGAGTACCATTCGACTAACTTCCCTACTTGGCGAGACAGCAACACTTAGTGCTGGCGACGACGGATAACTGGTTTTCTTTTAGCCGGCTCCTTCAAGGGGAGCGATCTCCTTTAAGGAAGACGGTGGGACGCAGACTTCTCGATGGCGTGAGGACCCCAGCGAAGAAACCGGAACCATTATTGCTGCTGTGAGCTGACAAATCGTGGAGGATGTGGCCCTACAAGGGACCCCTTCGAAAGGTGATACAGGACTTATCACCCTGAGAAGAACGAAGATGCCTTTCCAGTTGTCTACATAACCAACGCAGATGACAACGTAAACTTTTTAGAGAAACCAGTCGCCCAAATGCCTCGGCGGAAGCGACTATAAAGCAAACTTATTTGGATTTGTTTATTATAGTGTCACTCACCCCTATTTAAAGGGCCAGCACTTTCTGACTTATGAGACACCTCTTTTTTATGAACATCAGTACTTCCCGAATCCTATACTTATATGTATGCTTGTTTAGTTGTATTTAATTAAAGAATATCATATACATTTAGCAACTCTACAGCTTGATGATGGAGGAAGACACACCCTCAGGAGACGGAATGTAAGCCCCAGCTTCATGATAAACGAAGATATTAGCTGCTCAGCCTCAAGTTGGGCAGGCCCTGGAGAACGTACACGCAATGTACTGTAAATGGACAAGCTCTTATTTAAAGTGGACAGGCCCCTATTTAAACCTGTTGCTATATTTAAGTGTAGAGGCAGACGGATCTGTAGTATGTGGTTAACACGCTGGACTGGTAATCCAGTGATCGTAGGTTCGATCGCCCGTCTGACCATAATAAAATTAATAGTCTTTCAGATTGGACTTTGAACCGATGTCGGTGCTTTACACCGTGCACGTAAAAGAACCAGATGATACTCTAGAATGGGTCTCTGTCTGTATCACTGCACTATCCTCCAACAATCTAAAATGACTAATTCCTTCAGGAGGCGTCGCTCATATGGGCAACCGGTAGCGACGATAGATAAACGTAAACCACACACATTTGTAGAGTAGCTAGAGTGAACCGGTACCTCAATCACTCGTGGCGAGACACCATCGGGGATGGTGACCTTATCTATAAATAGTACTCACCAATCAGATCTATTTCCGCATGGGCCGCACGTTTTTTCTGCGGGCATGCACACGTCGTATAAAGCGTCAAACGTCTCCCCAGCTTGACACATCACATGGTTGGAGAACGTGCCTCCGCTGCAGACTGTGTATCTATCACAGCGGCCAAACTCATCCAAATAGAACCCGTCTGATAAATGTGTACAGTCTGGCATCATGCCACCATGTTCACGCGGTATTTGGTCTAGAGGGACGCACTCGTTGAGTTCCGGGTGGAAAAGTTGCGTTCTGCCGTTCACGTCTGCTTTGCAAATCTTTTGGGATATCGTGCGTTCTTTGTAACACTGTATAAAGTAGGGACTCCATAGTTTCATTTGATGGGCGTGCACACCGTCTGGTTTACCTTCACAGCTCGGGAATCTAATACCGCACGGGATACAGTGTGACACAGGACATTGATTATGCCTATAATCGCCTGGAGTTTAAAGACAAAAGAAACAGCAATTATTTACTAACTATAGATGTGTTCAAGCATGGCATATTGGTTCCGATGTTTACACTAACATATTTACAATGTTAGCAATTACATGCACTTATAAGTCGTATTTAAAGGGCTCGCCGTATGACTAAGATTTACGGTACACAAACTAAATACGTTGAACATAAACAACTAAACAGACGGATCTGTAGTCCAGTGGTAACACGCTGGACTGGTAATCCATGGATCGCAGGTTCGATCCCCCGTTCTGACCATAATAAAATTAACAGTCTTTCAGATGGAACTTTAAACCGAGGTCTCGTGTCTGTGCTGTACATCGTGCACGTAAAAGAACCAGAGTAGACGCTAGCATGCGTCTCTGTCTGTATCATTGCACTATCCTCCAAAAATCTAAAATGACTAATCTCTTCAGGAGGCGTCGCTCATATGGGTAACCGGTAGCGACGATAAATAAATGTAAAACAGACACAACTAAAGCATTATCACCACGAATCCCTTTTGTTCTTGGTTTAAACATATTTATGTTCTATCATGTACATGCTTATTTACAACAATTAAAATAAGGAATGGGACAGAAAGCTATACAGCTTATGGTTGCCCTCTCCTTTTTTTCTTGAATAAACTAACCTGCCAAATGCATTGCATGCTTAAAACGAGAAACAAAATACATTGTTAATGAATGCGACTGTTCCCCCTTAAATCATTCAACTGTGTATTGTTGATTATCCAGTTGTTTTCATGCGTTTATTGCCCCCGCAAATCATACAATAAATGCAGATAGCACACTTATACTAGTATAACGTAGATACTTACATCCATTTTTAAAATTTTGCCGATTGCCACATTTGACGTTTTCAAAGTGGTCGCATTTTCCGGTTATTGAGTTGAAGAGTTGCGGATAGGTGCACTCCTGCATGTATTGTTCGTAGTATCTGGGTATATGGTCGTACCAAGTACTGCAGTTATAATACGCCTGACACTCTGTCGGATGGGGGATCACGCCACCTTTCAACTGGCATTGTTCCGCCACAGTCATTGGACCTGCAACATTAGATCATTATATCATCACATAGTTCTAGACTATAGCCTACTGTACCTGGCATCTACGTAACCTTGCCCCTACCAGACTGACAATTCTCCTACCTAACCGGACTCCTAACTGACTTGGCCCCTACCTGGCCTGGCCCCTACCTGACCTGGCCCCTACCTGACTTGGCCCCTACCAGACTGACAATTCTCCTACCTAACCTGACTCCTAACTGACGTGGCCCCTATCTGACCTGGCCCCTACCTGACCTGGCTCCTACCTGATGTGGCTCAGAGGTCATAACCCTTTTTTGAAACCCAGTATCGATACAACTCTCCGACTCAATGAAACGTTTGAGACAGGTATCCTCGCTTCGCGATCAACATCTGCGCAGTAATGCTGCCTGACGCCCGTAGTGACATAGAACCAAATACGCCAGCCTCACTGGTACCAATAAACACATATTGTATGTAATTGGACCTAATAGTTTCCCAGTAATGTTGATGCATGGTCATAATGTCATAACGTGTACCAGCGCATTGGTCGACAGCTCAAAAAGTAGGTTTAATGGTGGGCTGGTTTATTTTAGACGTGTACCAGCGCATTGGTCGACAGCTCAAAAAGTAGGTTTAATGGTGGGCTGGCTTATTTTAGACGTCTTTAGATAATGGATACATATTACTTATGTTTATATCAACAACTTGTTTACAAGAACACAGCTATACGTACATGTACTATTTGATTGATGACCCACGCCGCCGAGGCGTCGCTCATACGGTCAACCGGTAGCGACGATAAATAAACGTAAAACACACAAGAGACGGTTCGGTACGTCCCTCGGTTGGTCCTGTATTGCTATTTGCAGTGAGAGAACTATCTTAGAGCAGATATTTTTACTATTTACTTCGTTTTTTTTATCATATTCTATTGCAGTTATCACATGACATGAAACAGATAGCTGCAATATCAAAGATATATCACATCTTTATTACAAAACACAAACTAAACAACTAAAAATATTCCAAAATGTTTAAAAATATGTATTTATATAGTTATTGTTTTTCATGTAAAAACACACTTATCCGAAGTGTGCGTTTTCTATGTCCTCTAGTATATTGCGCCAGGACCGTGATACCCAACATACGAGATCAGCCACCTATATCACATAATGATAATATAATTATTATATAATGTATGGCTTACCGACATCAGGAGTTGTAGGTCGTATGTCTACTTTACAGTCATCATAAATACTGTCCTTTGGAACGCACACGTGCGCTGTTTTGCTGAACGAGGAGCCGTACGGACAATCGGGCATCTCTACCGGTCGTCCAAACACGCATAGGAAGTAACCCTTACAGTCCAACTTGGGTATCAGCTGGTACGGACCAGGTGTTGTGCACACAGGTTTTTGGGCGCTAATAGCACCAGCGTAAACCGCAGAAAGAAGCAATACTCCGAATGCAAACATTTTCATAAATTAGGTATTAATTACACGAAGAAATACTATCACTTTTATCTCATTGCGTTCAGTCTGGAATGAAGAACATGGTGCAGAGTGTTGCCTATTTATAGGCAGTGGAAACCCGTCTTTGGGTTGGGTTTATCTTTATTGAGTAAACACATTAACGCATCTAAATGACGCAGTACTACACGGAAGCACAGACGACAACGATATTTATGAATGCACATGTACACCTTAATCCGCCTCTGAACTAATGAATTGTCACATTATGAAAAGTGAAAGTTATTAGCTAGTTCCGTAATGAGTAACATTTCGTCTATCTGGAAAATATATATTATCTGTAATGTATTAACGCCTTAGTGGTCATAAACTAGCTATACAACGTTGTTACTAAATATTGCGGTCGATTATTTAAAGACATATTACTAAATATTGCGGTTGATTATTTAAGATGGCTTGTCATTCATTCAGTCGTATCAACCACACACTATTGTTGTCTGAAATTCAAAACCATTTATTTTAATATTATAAAATTTGTTAAAGATCTTTTTGATACACCATTGGCTTGACACTATATATGCAAAACGCTTAGGACATGTCCAAGCATATATGTATTTAATGACACTCCGTCACTATCAGAGTAATTAATTCTCCACCATACAAAAACACCAGTAGTTCTTGATTTGTGTGTATTTATCAGCGTAATATCGCTTTTGTCAATGGGCGGCCCAACTCATTAATAGATTTCTCAAATGAACATTGTGGGAGATAAGCATACAGATAATTGAAACAAAACGCGCAAACACAGGACGTTTGCGACTATATATCACTGTATACTGATTTAAGAACACTGTAGTCCAGTGGTAACAAGCTGGACTTGTAATCCAGGGATCGCAGGTTCGATCCCCCGTCTGACACTAATAAAATTAATCGTCTTTCAGATGGGACTTTAAACCGAGGTCTTGTGTTGGTGCTGTACACCGTGCACGTAAAAGAACCAGAGGAGACTCTGGAATGGGTCTCTGTCTGTGTCATTGTACTATCCTCCAAAAATCTAAAATGACTAATCTCTTCAGGAGGCGTCGCTCATATGGGCAACCGATAGCGATGATAAATAAACGTAAAACACATTTAAGAACATTTTACATCAATATATATTATTGGCATAAGTATACCTAATATGGTTAAATTTGTTAAGTTAATGCAATTACAAAATGAAAATGCAGTTCGGAAATTATCTATATACGTTTGTAAAGCTTTTGAACGTCGTATATCATTTGTCAATATCTAAACAGATATTAATAGTTGATATTGTTTTCAATGATTAATACTCATTTCTTGTTGTTTTTTGTTTGTTTGTTTGTTTGTGTGCGTTGTTTTTGTTTATAAGAATATATGTCTCTCCTATAATTGGTCGTTGAGATTAGTGTCCGTCACCATATTACCATACATGTTTCACTTTGTAATGTTTTGTATTGATGCTTTGTTGAGATTAGTGTCCGTCACCATATTACCATACATCGTTACCAGTTACTGGCCAAGTTCAACAAACTGAACATTATTGCCAGGTGGGTGCGCATAGAGAAAGAATTGGAATAAAAGTGATAGTATGTACAGTGGAGAGTTAAAATAAATAAATAAGACTGTTAGGAGATTAGATAAAGATGGTGGCTAGTTGAGCCTTGAAGGTGTCAACTGTGCCAACTGATATAGTGTCCGGAGGAAGACTGTTCCACTCCTTGATGGTTCTTGGGAAGAATGACTGTTGGCGGTAGCTAGTAGAACATCGTGGAATTTGGAAGGCATGGTCTGCTGTGTGACGCGAGCGGCGCGGAGGGGGTAATAGGCGGTCGGTCTTGTTGACAGTGACTTGGTCGTTGACTATTTTGAATATTAGAACTAGGCGAGATGTTTTTCTTCTGTCCTGGAGTGATGTCCACTGTAGGTCTTGGAGCATCTCGGTGACACTGGATCTGCTCTGGTAGCAGTGATTTACGAATCGTGCCCCACGACGTTGAACCATCTCCAGTTTGTTGATATCTATTGTTTCGTAGGGATCCCATACTGAGCAGGTGTATTCTACGGTGGGTCTGACCAGTGACTTGTAAGCGAGTTCTTTTGTTGGGGATGAGGCAATGTTACGGTTCCGTCGTATGAAGTTCAGGTTTCTATTAGCTTTGTTTGTGATATGTTCTCCCCAGTCAAGCGTGTTGTTGATGGTGACTCCCAGGTATTTTGCTGATTTGACGTGTTGTAGTGATTGGTTATGAAGTTGGTAGTCAAAATGGATGGCTCTTTTCTTTCGAGAGATAGAGATGACCTGGCATTTGTCTGGGTGGAAGGCCATTTTCCACTTGCTTTCCCACTGTGATAGTTTGTCAAGATCATTTTGTAAGTTGGTGCAGTCGATGTTATTTGCGATGGTTAGGTAGGCGATGGTATCATCGGCGAACAATCGGATGGTAGCATCCAAACCGTGAGGGATGTCATTGATATAATACAGGAACAGGCTGGGTCCAAGGACAGCACCTTGAGGGACACCGAACTCTACCTTGACTGTGTCTGAAGTCTCCCCTTCCAGTACTACTGACTGGGATCTTCCGCTCAAGAAGGCATGTATCCAGCGGTTGGTCTTTCCTTGGATGCCGTAGTGGTACAGCTTGTGGAGGAGAAGACTATGTGAGACCTTGTCGAACGCCTTGGAAAAATCCATCACCAAGACGTCCGTCTGTGTTCCGCTATCCAGGTTTGATGTGATGTCGTCCGTGAATTCTAGAAGCTGTGTTTCACAGGATCGACGTTTTCGGAAGCCATGTTGTAGTGGATAAAGTATGTTGTTGTTTTCGCCATGTTGCATGATGTGACTGGTGATGATGTGTTCCATGAGTTTGCAGCATATGCAGGTTAAGGAGATAGGTCGGTAGTTTTCTGGGTTGTATTTACTCCCTTTCTTGTATATTGGAGAGACATTTGCTTTCCGCCAGTCATCGGGGGTGGTACCAGTGTTGAGAGAGTAGTTAAAGATGATGGTAAGGATGGGAGCAATGTGGGTTGACAGTTCCTTTAATACTCTCGGGTTGATGCTATCTGGACCTGGGGATTTGTGAGGGTTAAGAGAGCTTAGGAGTTTTTCGACGCCGTTAGAAGTGCTGGTGATGTCAGGAGCAACTGGGTAATCCTTGGTTTGAGTGTAACCTCCAGTCTTGAATTGTTGTTCAGAGTAAGGCGTGTCTTTGGTGAAAACTGACTGGAACTGATGGTTGAGGATATTTGCTTTGGTCTTCGGGTCTGAATGGAGTTGACCTTGGCTCCGGAGTCCAGTGATTGAGGCGTTGTCTTTCTTCTTGTGTTTAATAAAGGTCCAGAAGCGCTTGGTGGAGTTCTTGTTGTGTGTATCAGTGGGCTGTGGTGTGATCATATTGTCAATGTATGACCAATATGCCTGACGGAGCTTCTTCTGTAGTAGTTGTTTAGCGGATTTGAATTTCTTGATGTGAGCCGGATTGTTGGATTTCTTCTTTGCTTTGTGTAGATGGTCTCTTTTTTTGACAAGTTTTTTGATTTCAGGTGTAATCCATGGGGCAGAGTCTTTTGGTCTTGCTGTTTTGTGTGGGATGTGTGCATTTATGCTCAGTTTCAGTTTTTATTTAAAGGTTGTCCATAAAACTTATGTGGTCTCGTTTTGTTGAGCTAGTTCCAGGATCTGTGTATGTAGAGTGGTCAGGTCGGATCTCATGCTATCCCACTGGGCGTTCTTGTAGAGAGCGATTTTCCTCGGGATTTGTTTGTGTGATATGGGCCGCATGTCAAACTCCATAAAGACTGAATCATGGTCTGAGATCCCTGGCATGGTGCTTGTACGTAAGACTTTACTTGGGAGGTTGGTAAGGAGTAGATCTAGAGTGTTTTTATTTCGTGTTGGCTCTTCAACAAGTTGCGTGAGTCCATTGTCATCTAAGCAGTCAGAGAATTTGTAATGGAGACGTGTATGAGTTGAGTTTGGTTTCAGAGTCTTGGACTTCCAATCCCAGCCAGGTAAGTTAAAGTCTCCTCCGATCAGTAGTATTGAGTCTTTGATTAAGGATGCTCGGTTGACAGATTCTTCAAAATGATTTAGAAGGAGTTCATCATTGGTTTTCGGGTTATAGTAGGAACATAGATAAAGTGTTTTAGAACCAATCAGGTTGTTCTTTGCCCAGATAATCTCACAGTCCGTCTGTAACTCGGTAACATCAGAACTGATCAAGTTGTCCGTGATGGCAAGTAAGACACCGCCGCCTGTACCTGATAGCCGATCCTTACGCCATAGTTTATAGTTGGATGGAAAGATTTGGTTGTCGGTGATGGTTGGGTCCAGCCAGGTTTCAGTGGCCATACTGATGTCGGGTTTTGTACTTTCGATGATGTTCTCAATTCTATCCTGCTTCTTCTTGATGGACTGACAGTTAATGTTCAAGATGCGGAGAGGTGGTCGATTTGTCGCCGGTTGGTTTTGTTTATGTTGTTTTCGCTCTGGGGTTGAGGAATGAATTGGTTTGCATTTGGACTCGGTAGGCTGGTGCTACTGATTGAGAGAATACTATATGGATTGTTCGTAGATATAGAGTAGAGGTCAAAGCATACGGTACTATAGTTGGGATTGTTGCAAACGATACAGTCTCATCTGATGGCGCTGTCTTCGTTGAGGATACTGTATGTTCCAGTGTGAACATCCTGGCAGTCTATGTGATACCATTGGTCACACGTATCACACACCACCGCACGGTGGTCCCAGGTGACGGGTTGGTCGCAGGTCCCGCATGGGTAGATGGTGGTCTCATTATGCATTGGACCCGGATTGAGCTGGACATTGTTGGAATTTGCCAGAAGTAGGATGAATATATAAATCAGACGGCCCGTTGGTTTGAAGTGCTTTTCTGGGTGTGTTTTAGCGATGGCAAGAAGAAGCTTCATGGTATGGCAACTGTGTACATCAGCCCTGTTGCCGACTAGTGCCAGGGTATGGTCTGATACATGGATTTCCTGTGGAAGGATGTTTTTGGCAAGAACAACAATGGTGATGAGGTATAGCAGAAGTGTCATTTTCCTTCTGTAAACATATTCTTTGTTTACATTATGTCCGCGGTGGTTGCTGTGTCAAACCGGAAGTGGGATCAAGAACTGGAAAAGTACGATGGAGATCACCAGGACGAAGATTTACCTCACTTTGTAATGTTTTGTATTGATGCTTTGTTGAGATTAGTGTCCGTCACCATATTACCATACATGTTTCACTTTGTAATGTTTTGTATTGATGCTTTGTTGAGATTAGTGTCCGTCACCATATTACCATACATGTTTCACTTTGTAATGTTTTGTATTGATGCTTTGTTGAGATTAGTGTCCGTCACTATATTACCATACATGTTTCACTTTGTAATGTTTTGTATTGATGCTTTGTTGAGATTAGTGTCCGTCACCATATTACCATACATGTTTCACTTTGTAATGTTTTGTATTGATGCTTTGTTGAGATTAGTGTCCGTCACCATATTACCATACATGTTTCACTTTGTAATGTTTTGTATTGATGCTTTGTTGAGATTAGTGTCCGTCACCATATTACCATACATGTTTCACTTTGTAATGTTTTGTATTGATGCTTTGTTGAGATTAGTGTCCGTCACAATATTACCATACATGTTTCACTTTGTAATGTTTTGTATTGATGCTTTGTTGAGATTAGTGTCCGTCACCATATTACCATACATGTTTCACTTTGTAATGTTTTGTATTGATGCTTTGTTGAGATTAGTGTCCGTCACCATATTACCATACATGTTTCACTTTGTAATGTTTTGTATTGATGCTTTGTTGAGATTAGTGTCCGTCACCATATTACCATACATGTTTCACTTTGTAATGTTTTGTATTGATGCTTTGTTGAGATTAGTGTCCGTCACCATATTACCATACATGTTTCACTTTGTAATGTTTTGTATTGATGCTTTGTTCATTGGCCTGAAATGGCTTATTACGAAATAAAGTTATATCATTATTATCATTTATGATAATGATATAACTTTATTTCGTAATAAGCCACATATTGCAGCGTGTATATTCTGAATCATCACGATTTGGTTAATAAATAAAGGTTATTTTACAAGAATTGCAAAGTAAGCTTGCACATCTTATATTAATCACTCTCATTGGCGCAGAGTTTGGTTAATAGAAACTAGACGAAAGATAACATATCATCTAGGTGTGCATAGTTGAACCCAGTAATTAAGCAACTGTTTCCTTATTCGAATACACGTCACTAGAGAAACTGCCTGTCAACAGTAAAGCACCGACACGAGACCTCGGTTTAACGTCCCGTCTGAAAGACTATTAATTGTATTAGGGTCAGACGGGGGATCGAACCTGCGATCACTGGATTACCAGTCCAGTGGTAACACTGGACTATATATCCGCCTGTACTTATACTGGCATATAAAACCGCATTTATATATGTAAGTACGGTAACACAGGAAAGGGGGTGCAAAAATACCCCTGGGGGATTTTGTACTTTTTGCGAGGGGATGAGGAAGGGGGGTGAGTAGGGAGGATAAAGAGGGAGCAGATAAATGATGAGGAAGGAGATGAGTAATGGGGGTAGGAAGAGGTATAGGGTGATAATGAGGGAGAATAGCAGTTGGAGTCAAATGGAAGGATGAGAATGTGGGATGTTGAGTGAGAACAAGATAGATATGGAGGGAGAAGAGGATGAGGAGGAGGGAGAAGAGGAGGAGGAGGATGGAGAAGAGGATGATGAGGGAGGAGAGGATGATGATGAGGGAGGATAGTATGATGATGAGGGAGGGGAGGAAGGGAGGAGAGGATGAGGAGGGGGAGAGGAGGAGGAGGGAGAGGATGATGATGAGGTAGGAGAGGATAATGAGGAGGGAGGAGAGGATGAGGAAGAGGAGGAGGAGGGAGGAGATGATGATGATGGAGAAGAGGAGGAGGGAGGAGAGGATGGTGAGGAGGGAGGAGAGGAGAGAGGAGAGGATGGAGATGGGGAGGAGAGGATGGTGAATAGGGTGAATAGGATGACGAGGAGGGTGAAGAGGATGATGAGGGGGGAGGATGGTGAGGATGGAGGAGATGATGGTGAGGAGAGGAGGGTGAAGAGAATGATGAGGAGGGTGAAGAGGATGATGAGGAGGGTGAATAGGATGATCAGGAGAGAGAAGAGGACGATGAGGATGGAGGGAAGGATGGTGAGGAGGGAGGGAAGGATGGTGAGGATGGAGAAGAGGATGGTGAAAAGGATGATGAGGAGGGAGGAGAGGAGGGAGGAGAGGATGGAGAGGAGGGAGGAGAGGATGGTGAATAGGGTGAAGAGGATGACGAGGAGGGTGAAGAGGATGATGAGGGGAGGATGGTGAGGATGGAGGAGAGGATGGTGATGAGAGGATGGTGAAGAGGATGATGAGGAGGGTGAAGAGGATGATGAGGAGGGTGAATAGGATGATGAGGAGAGAGAAGAGGATGATGAGGATGGAGGGAAGGATGGTGAGGAGGGGAGGGAAGGATGGTGAGGAGGGAGAAGAGGATGGTGAGGATGGTGAAGAGGATGATGAGGAGGGTGAAGAGGATGACGAGGAGGGAAAAGAGGATGATGAGGAGGGGGGAGAGAAGAGTAGTAGGAGTGATATGGAAGGATGAGAATATGGGATGTTGAGGGAGAACATGAGGGGTGAGGAGGGAGAATAGATCATTGTAAGAAGAACACACACTGTATGCATTGTTAAAATCATAAAGCAAACTGAAGATACAACCCATTCTTTACGTAGTTAAACATCATTTCTATAGTTAAATAGTTATTAGTTACCTTTTCAACCTCTTTCAAAACGAGCCAGAATATGTTGTGGTCGTCTTGCATTCTTTCTATAGTTGGCTTTCGACCCATCATCCAGACTGTCGAGCTACAGGGGCGTAGTTGACTAGAATCGATGTGTAGGCCAACTTAAAACTTAAGACGGGAGAGGGGTCCGGGGGTCGTCCACAGGAAAGCTATTAATAGCGTATATAATTTAATCCTGGCCTCCGGATTTTTGTTGCAGATTTTGCATTTTTATTTTTTCGATATTTCGGGGGAAAGTGTAGGCACGGCCTACACGGCCTATAGTAAGCTACGCCAATGAGCTATACTCTAATATGAAGCGTAACAATGCCAACTATGCTGATATTGTGATGAGTTTGCTTTTTGAACTATTTTAGTGATGTGCGAGTCCCACTTCAGATCGTCGGGGAGGGTGGCTGCTAGGTAATACGATGATGAATTTTCTTGGAATTGTTGAAGCACCTGGGAGTCCCACTTCAGATCGTCGGGGAGGGTGGCTGCTAGGTAATACGATGATGAATTTTCTTGGAATTGTTGAAGCACCTGGGAGTCCCACTTCAGATCGTCGGGGAGGGTGGCTGCTAGGTAATACGATGATGAATTTTCTTGGAATTGTTGAAGCACCTGGGAGTCCCACTTCAGATCGTCGGGGAGGGTGGCTGCTAGGTAATACGATGATGAATTTTCTTGGAATTGTTGAAGCACCTGGGAGTCCCACTTCAGATCGTCGGGGAGGGTGGCTGCTAGGTAATACGATGATGAATTTTCTTGGAATTGTTGAAGCACCTGGGAGTCCCACTTCAGATCGTCGGGGAGGGTGGCTGCTAGGTAATACGATGATGAATTTTCTTGGAATTGTTGAAGCACCTGGGAGTCCCACTTCAGATCGTCGGGGAGGGTGGCTGCTAGGTAATACGATGATGAATTTTCTTGGAATTGTTGAAGCACCTGGGAGTCCCACTTCAGATCGTCGGGGAGGGTGGCTGCTAGGTAATACGATGATGAATTTTCTTGGAATTGTTGGAGCACATGGTCGTTCAAGCTGTAACAATTTGATGATTTGCTGTTGACGTCCATTAAATATAATGTCTTGGCTTTGAATTTCCCAATGTAGTTTCTCAATGTCAAGATATATTGCTGAAGTATAAGGTATATATTGTTACAGCGTTCAGTATGTATCTTTAGCGACTAAACGTCTCGATGCACATGCTATATGTATGCAACCAGTTGTGTTCAGCTCGATTGTGAAACAAGTATTTATAACATTAGATAAATCGCTCTCGAGACCTCATTCCGTGTGGAATCCAAAGCATTCAGGGAGAGAGAAGAGGAAATGTGGATTGAAGTGTATTGACTATCTTGGTTTTGACGGAGTGCGAACTCACAACATCTGGGTTACAAGGCGGACAGCGTACCCAGCTCCAACACACACCGCGGAGGCTCCATACAGGTTATTTTTTAATGCTACTTAAAACTGAACTATTTACTGCCACATTAATATTATATTACCGCGTGACCCGAAATATGAATTGTATTACAAAGAAGAATTGGGGGTGATGGTAAAGTCGCACCAACATCTAAGACCATATGTCGCCTCTCCGGATAGTACTGGTAGAGGAAGACTCCAGGTTCCACTCCGAGCAGTATTTACTGCACGGGCGGACACCCGGGTAGAACCACCGACCTTCCACAAGCCAGCTAGATAGCTTCCTCACTTTAAAGCATTCGACACCCCAGTGGGATTCGAACCTGCAGCGGTGAGGTACAGGTGGCTTGAAGTCAATGACTTTAACAACTCTGTCACGGAGGCCTTCAGAAAGCCAGGGCAATTAATAATATAGGATGCACTCAATAATATCACACATCCTGTTTTACTATCCTGGTAGACACTCGTCAATGTGTACGTAATCAAATACGTGTAATCCTTTCTTCAAATACATCATATTAAACTATGTTTACCCCCGCATTGTGCTGAGTGGCGTTCCACCTATGGCGTGACGTTATTTACACCCATTACTTGCCACGGTCACTTGAGATTGTTATGAATAGTTTCTAGTGCTACATACGAACACATATATAATGCATGTATATACACATTAAATTATATTTGTTTTCCTCAACACCATGTTCAGTATTGTTTCTAACCCCTTAAAGTTATGTTTCATAAGTTTGTATATACATCGCAACATAACACTACCCTCACATTAAGCGCCCATGCATCGTATTTCACTGACCCTCGCATTAAGCGCCCATGCATCGTATTTCACTGACCCTCGCATTAAGCACCCATGCATCGTATTTCACTGACCCTCGCATTAAGCACCCGTGCATCGTATTTCACAGACTGTCGCATTAAGCACCCATGTATCCTATTTCACCGACTGTCGCAGTAAGCACCCATGCATCGTATTTCACCGACCCTCGCATTAAGCACCCATGCATCGTATTTCACTGACTGTCGCATTAAGCACCCATGCATCGTATTTCACTGACTGTCGCATTAAGCACCCATGCATCGTATTTCACTGACCCTCGCATTAAGCACCCATGCATCGTATTTCACTGACTGTCGCATTAAGCACCCATGCATCGTATTTCACTGACCCTCGCATTAAGCACCCATGCATCGTATTTCACTGACTGTCGCATTAAGCACCCATGCATCGTATTTCACTGACTGTCGCATTAAGCACCCATGCATCGTATTTCACTGACTGTCGCATTAAGCGCCCATACATCGTATTTCACTGACTGTCGCATTAAGCACCCATACATCGTATTTCACTGACTGTCGCAGTAAGCGCCCATACATCGTATTTCACTGACTGTCGCATTAAGCACCCATGCATCGTATTTCACTGACTGTCGCATTAAGCACCCATGCATCGTATTTCACTGACCCTCGCATTAAGCACCCATGCATCGTATTTCACTGACCCTCGCATTAAGCACCCATGCATCGTATTTCACTGACTGTCGCATTAAGCACCCATGCATCGTATTTCACTGACCGTCGCATTAAGCACCCATGCATCGTATTTCACTGACTGTCGCATTAAGCACCCATGCATCGTATTTCACTGACTGTCGCATTAAGCACCCATACATCGTATTTCACTGACTGTCGCATTAAGCACCCATGCATCGTATTTCACTGACCCTCGCATTAAGCACCCATGCATCGTATTTCACTGACTGTCGCATTAAGCACCCATGCATCGTATTTCACTGACTGTCGCATTAAGCACCCATGCATCGTATTTCACTGACTGTCGCATTAAGCACCCATGCATCGTATTTCACTGACTGTCGCATTAAGCACCCATGCATCGTATTTCACTGACTGTCGCATTAAGCACCCATACATCGTATTTCACTGACTGTCGCATTAAGCACCCATGCATCGTATTTCACTGACTGTCGCATTAAGCACCCATGCATCGTATTTCACTGACCCTCGCATTAAGCACCCATGCATCGTATTTCACTGACTGTCGCATTAAGCACCCATGCATCGTATTTCACTGACTGTCGCATTAAGCACCCATGCATCGTATTTCACTGACTGTCGCATTAAGCACCCATGCATCGTATTTCACTGACTGTCGCATTAAGCACCCATGCATCGTATTTCACTGACTGTCGCATTAAGCGCCCATACATCGTATTTCACTGACTGTCGCATTAAGCACCCATACATCGTATTTCACTGACTGTCGCATTAAGCGCCCATACATCGTATTTCACTGACCCTCGCATTAAGCACCCATGCATCGTATTTCACTGACCCTCGCATTAAGCACCCATGCATCGTATTTCACTGACCTCGCATTAAGCACCCATGCATCGTATTTCACTGACTGTCGCATTAAGCACCCATGCATCGTATTTCACTGACCCTCGCATTAAGCACCCATGCATCGTATTTCACTGACCCTCGCATTAAGCACCCATGCATCGTATTTCACTGACTGTCGCATTAAGCACCCATACATCGTATTTCACTGACTGTCGCATTAAGCACCCATACATCGTATTTCACTGACCCTCGCATTAAGCACCCATGCATCGTATTTCACTGACTGTCGCATTAAGCACCCATGCATCGTATTTCACTGACTGTCGCATTAAGCACCCATGCATCGTATTTCACTGACTGTCGCATTAAGCACCCATGCATCGTATTTCACTGACTGTCGCATTAAGCACCCATGCATCGTATTTCACTGACTGTCGCATTAAGCACCCATGCATCGTATTTCACTGACCCTCGCATTAAGCACCCATGCATCGTATTTCACTGACTGTCGCATTAAGCACCCATGCATCGTATTTCACTGACCCTCGCATTAAGCACCCATGCATCGTATTTCACTGACTGTCGCATTAAGCACCCATGCATCGTATTTCACTGACTGTCGCATTAAGCACCCATGCATCGTATTTCACTGACTGTCGCATTAAGCACCCATACATCGTATTTCACTGACTGTCGCATTAAGCACCCATGCATCGTATTTCACTGACTGTCGCATTAAGCACCCATACATCGTATTTCACTGACTGTCGCATTAAGCACCCATGCATCGTATTTCACTGACTGTCGCATTAAGCACCCATGCATCGTATTTCACTGACTGTCGCATTAAGCGCCCATACATCGTATTTCACTGACCCTCGCATTAAGCACCCATACATCGTATTTCACTGACCCTCGCATTAAGCACCCATACATCGTATTTCACTGACTGTCGCATTAAGCACCCATGCATCGTATTTCACTGACCCTCGCATTAAGCACCCATGCATCGTATTTCACTGACCCTCGCATTAAGCACCCATGCATCGTATTTCACTGACTGTCGCATTAAGCACCCATGCATCGTATTTCACTGACCCTCGCATTAAGCACCCATGCATCGTATTTCACTGACCCTCGCATTAAGCACCCATGCATCGTATTTCACTGACTGTCGCATTAAGCGCCCATACATCGTATTTCACTGACTGTCGCATTAAGCACCCATACATCGTATTTCACTGACCCTCGCATTAAGCACCCATGCATCGTATTTCACTGACTGTCGCAGTAAGCGCCCATACATAGTATTTCACTGACTGTCGCATTAAGCACCCATGCATCGTATTTCACTGACCCTCGCATTAAGCACCCATGCATCGTATTTCACTGACTGTCGCATTAAGCGCCCATGCATCGTATTTCACTGACCCTCGCATTAAGCACCCATGCATCGTATTTCACTGACCCTCGCATTAAGCACCCATGCATCGTATTTCACTGACTGTCGCATTAAGCACCCATACATCGTATTTCACTGACTGTCGCATTAAGCACCCATACATCGTATTTCACTGACTGTCGCATTAAGCACCCATGCATCGTATTTCACTGACTGTCGCATTAAGCACCCATGCATCGTATTTCACTGACTGTCGCATTAAGCACCCATACATCGTATTTCACTGACTCTCGCATTAAGCACCCATGCATCGTATTTCACTGACTGTCGCATTAAGCGCCCATACATCGTATTTCACTGACTGTCGCATTAAGCACCCATACATCGTATTTCACTGACTGTCGCATTAAGCACCCATACATCGTATTTCACTGACCCTCGCATTAAGCACCCATGCATCGTATTTCACTGACTGTCGCATTAAGCGCCCATGCATCGTATTTCACTGACTGTCGCATTAAGCACCCATGCATCGTATTTCACTGACCCTCGCATTAAGCACCCATGCATCGTATTTCACTGACCCTCGCATTAAGCACCCATGCATCGTATTTCACTGACTGTCGCATTAAGCACCCATACATCGTATTTCACTGACCCTCGCATTAAGCACCCATGCATCGTATTTCACTGACTGTCGCATTAAGCACCCATGCATCGTATTTCACTGACTGTCGCATTAAGGCCCATACATCGTATTTCACTGACTGTCGCATTAAGCACCCATGCATCGTATTTCACTGACCCTCGCATTAAGCACCCATGCATCGTATTTCACTGACTGTCGCATTAAGCACCCATGCATCGTATTTCACTGACTGTCGCATTAAGCACCCATGCATCGTATTTCACTGACCCTCGCATTAAGCACCCATGCATCGTATTTCACTGACTGTCGCATTAAGCACCCATGCATCGTATTTCACTGACTGTCGCATTAAGCACCCATGCATCGTATTTCACTGACCCTCGCATTAAGCACCCATGCATCGTATTTCACTGACTGTCGCATTAAGCACCCATGCATCGTATTTCACTGACTGTCGCATTAAGCACCCATGCATCGTATTTCACTGACTCTCGCATTAAGCACCCATGCATCGTATTTCACTGACTGTCGCATTAAGCACCCATGCATCGTATTTCACTGACCCTCGCATTAAGCACCCATGCATCGTATTTCACTGACCCTCGCATTAAGCACCCATGCATCGTATTTCACTGACTGTCGCATTAAGCACCCATACATCGTATTTCACTGACCCTCGCATTAAGCACCCATGCATCGTATTTCACTGACTGTCGCATTAAGCACCCATGCATCGTATTTCACTGACTGTCGCATTAAGCACCCATACATCGTATTTCACTGACTGTCGCATTAAGCACCCATGCATCGTATTTCACTGACTGTCGCATTAAGCACCCATGCATCGTATTTCACTGACTGTCGCATTAAGCACCCATGCATCGTATTTCACTGACCCTCGCATTAAGCACCCATGCATCGTATTTCACTGACCCTCGCATTAAGCACCCATGCATCGTATTTCACTGACCTCGCATTAAGCACCCATGCATCGTATTTCACTGACTGTCGCATTAAGCACCCATGCATCGTATTTCACTGACTGTCGCATTAAGCACCCATACATCGTATTTCACTGACCCTCGCATTAAGCACCCATACATCGTATTTCACTGACCCTCGCATTAAGCACCCATACATCGTATTTCACTGACTGTCGCATTAAGCACCCATGCATCGTATTTCACTGACCCTCGCATTAAGCACCCATGCATCGTATTTCACTGACCCTCGCATTAAGCACCCATGCATCGTATTTCACTGACCCTCGCATTAAGCGCCCATGCATCGTATTTCACTGACTGTCGCATTAAGCACCCATGCATCGTATTTCACTGACCCTCGCATTAAGCACCCATGCATCGTATTTCACTGACCCTCGCATTAAGCACCCATGCATCGTATTTCACTGACTGTCGCATTAAGCACCCATGCATCGTATTTCACTGACTGTCGCATTAAGCACCCATGCATCGTATTTCACTGACTGTCGCATTAAGCACCCATGCATCGTATTTCACTGACTGTCGCATTAAGCACCCATGCATCGTATTTCACTGACTGTCGCATTAAGCACCCATGCATCGTATTTCACTGACTGTCGCATTAAGCACCCATACATCGTATTTCACTGACTGTCGCATTAAGCACCCATGCATCGTATTTCACTGACTGTCGCATTAAGCGCCCATACATCGTATTTCACTGACTGTCGCATTAAGCACCCATGCATCGTATTTCACTGACCCTCGCATTAAGCACCCATGCATCGTATTTCACTGACTGTCGCATTAAGCACCCATACATCGTATTTCACTGACTGTCGCATTAAGCACCCATGCATCGTATTTCACTGACCCTCGCATTAAGCACCCATGCATCGTATTTCACTGACTGTCGCATTAAGCACCCATGCATCGTATTTCACTGACTGTCGCATTAAGCACCCATGCATCGTATTTCACTGACCCTCGCATTAAGCACCCATGCATCGTATTTCACTGACTGTCGCATTAAGCACCCATGCATCGTATTTCACTGACTGTCGCATTAAGCACCCATGCATCGTATTTCACTGACCCTCGCATTAAGCACCCATGCATCGTATTTCACTGACCCTCGCATTAAGCACCCATGCATCGTATTTCACTGACTGTCGCATTAAGCACCCATGCATCGTATTTCACTGACCCTCGCATTAAGCACCCATGCATCGTATTTCACTGACCCTCGCATTAAGCACCCATGCATCGTATTTCACTGACTGTCGCATTAAGCACTCATGCATCGTATTTCACCGACTGTCGCATTAAGCACCCATGCATCGTATTTCACTGACTGTCGCATTAAGGGCCCATACATCGTATTTCACTGACTGTCGCATTAAGCACCCATACATCGTATTTCACTGACTGTCACAGTAAGCGCCCATACATAGTATTTCACTGACTGTCGCATTAAGCACCCATGCATCGTATTTCACTGACTGTCGCATTAAGCACCCATGCATCGTATTTCACTGACCCTCGCATTAAGCACCCATGCATCGTATTTCACTGACTGTCGCATTAAGCACCCATGCATCGTATTTCACTGACTGTCGCATTAAGCACCCATGCATCGTATTTCACTGACTGTCGCATTAAGCACCCATGCATCGTATTTCACTGACTGTCGCATTAAGCACCCATGCATCGTATTTCACTGACTGTCGCATTAAGCACCCATGCATCGTATTTCACTGACTGTCGCATT
>CM026398.1:49712295-49802616 GCA_014843695.1 Archivesica marissinica | reverse complement strand
TAAACTGAAATAATGGTCTCTTAACCCATTTCATTCTGGATATATTTAAAGGCTTTTGCAAACAACATAGATCCAGATCAGCCACAGCGTGACGCTGCATGCTGATCAGGATCTATGTTGTTTGCTACATAGCCAAGTGTCTTAGCAAGATCATCTGAATAGCAAACAGCATAGAGCCTGATCAGATGGCACGTTCCGTGGCGGTTGATCTGGCTATATGTTCTTTGCAAATACTAATTGAACGGTATCCAGAATGAAATGGGTTAACCTGTCGATAAAATTGGACTGAATGTGCAAATAACATAGATGCAGTGAATAGCAAACAGCATAGAGCCTGATCAGACGGAACATTCTGTTCACATTCTATGCTGTCTGATCTGGCTCTATGCTGTTTGCAAAAGCGACTAGTTGTGATTGGCAGGTTACAGGTTAATACAAGTGGTCTCATAATAGACGTGGTCTTTCGAGCATGTTTGACTCTAGGCGAACAATTTAAAGTGATATCTATAATGATATTAATTTATGAAAACGCTTCTCCTTGACCCTGAATAGGGAGAAATGAGGGAGATAATGGAGACTATTTCCTCCCTCTTGGCCAAACCCTGCTCATACTATCGTAGCGGTACTGTAATGGTCCTTAGCCCGTCATTCTATAGAACCCGTATGCCTCATCTGACGCGATTTATGACTGGAAATAACAAATATCTTAGGACAAAAGAAATCTAAACCATTTTCAAGATAAAACCTAGCTTATACACATTTAATTTAGCTCGATTCCGAATGAAGTTCTTACAACTTATATTAATCACTCTCGAGACCTCATGGAATCCATCGCCATGAGGGAGAGAGAAGAGGCAATGTGGAATTTAAATGCCTTTTGCCTAAGGGCACAATCGTAATGGCTCCAGCGGGGCTCGAACTCCAGACCTTTCGCACCTGAAGCAAACACGCATCCACTGCGCTATCACGACATCCACTAATAAAAGGTAAATCCTCTATAATGTAAATCAATATTATAATCGTTGACTTTGAATTGCAGGCTTGATAATGGTTGGTGTGATTTTATTGTCAAGGAAATGCAATATTAACCCCGACAACGTGGCCACGCCCATAGCAGCTAGTCTAGGTGACCTGATTACACTGGCCATGTTAGCAGGAATAGCTTGTTTATTGTATAAATCTATAGGTGAGTACAAGCTAGGGGTTACTCTCATCTCGCATTTCAAGCTTTCCGACTAACTGCAACTAAGTATAGATCTCAAATCCAACCAATCAGGTGGCCAAATGGTTCAAGTCAAATTAATAGGAGTTCAAATCACTTGCCCCTCACCAATGTAGGTTCGACTCTCAATGGAGTAGGAAGTCAGCCAGCTGATTTGTGAACAGTTAGTGGTTCTAACCTGGTACGCACCCATACCTGAAACATTGCATGGAGGGATACCTAGGTTCTAACCCATTTCTAGAACCACCAGGAAGACCGACCTCTATAAAACAAGCTACAGTTAGTTTATACAAATTTATTTTAGCTCGATTGCGAAACAAGTTATTACAACTTACATTAATCACTCTCGAGATCTCATTCCTGATGGAATCCATTGCCACGAAGGAGGGAGAAGATGCAACGTGGAATTTAAATGCCTACGGGCACAATCGTAACGGCTCCAGTGGGGCTCGAACTCCGGACCTTTCGCACCTGAAGCAAACGCGCATCCACTGCGCTATCACAAGCTACAGTTGAACCTGGACAAGAAAAATATATCTCTACTCAACCGTGGATAGCCCCGTTGATAATAACAATATTTATTCTACTGACGTGGCTGCCGTTCTATATATCTCTAAACAACCGTGGATAGCCCCGTTGATAATAACAATATTTATTCTACTGACGTGGCTGCCGTTCTATATATCTCTAAACAACCGTTATACAATGTTATATACTTGATTACAGATACTCAACCGTGGATAGCCCCATTGATAATAACAATATTTATTCTACTGACGCCGTTGTGGCTCTATATCTCTCTACGCAACCATTATACCAATCATGTGGTGTACTTCGGGTGGACACCGGTTCTCAGTGCAATGGTTATAAGCAGGTAGGATAGTACATCAGTTTATTTAACGTCCCTACTGGTTCCCAGTTGAGCGACGGGCAGTTTACCTAACAACACCTTTCCTGGGCAGAGTCCAGCAGGTAACCAGTACTTGGTGCACCAACCTCCGTAAGAAACTGACAACTTTTTAATAGAAAGATACACTGTCTGAGCTGGGCTCGAACCCGTGACCATCGGTGATGATAGGTTACAGTCGTATACAAGTCAGCGACAATAACCACTCAATCAATTTATCATTTCTTGTGATTAAGAATATTTAGTTTCAGCCAAGAATGAGTACCTACACTTGCAACTGCAGGCTGTCCAATTAGCGCAGTGGTAAGCGCGCTCGCTTCTCATCAATGCAACCCGGGTTTGATCCTCGGACCGAGAAGAATGATCGCCAGATCGGACAAGTGGGTTTTCCCTGGGTACTCCGTTTTCCTCCCACACGAATGACCACATTTACTGTCTCATCTACGCCAACAATATTAATATGCGTTAAAGCTTGTTTCGCAATCATTGTAAAATAAATAGTTTAAAATTTAAACTGCAGTTTATCCATCATACAATGAGGGAATGAATGCCTGTGACACCGATATCACATCACAAGTCAAATAAAGAACAATCTATTAGACCTGCCATTTTTGCCCGTTATTCTGCATGATTAATGAAGAATGAAATACAGTTTACATCCGTTATGTCGAATTCCGCCAGAGCGAACAAAATACTTCGACATAACCGAAGTTTGACTTCACGAAATTTTATATAATTGAGCCAGTTATATGTACAATGATAGTGTCTGAAACGAGACTTTGATCCGACTTCGAGATAACCGGGGAATTCGACATAACCGACTTTGACATAGCGGGTGTAGACTGTATGAGTGATTGATGTGACAGTTTGTTATCCGTGGGAGTAGCCATTGTTGTTCATACACGCATGTCAAAACAATGATGCAACATATCATTAACTCTTTCAACACCAAGTAACTGACATGGACTGGTCCATGATATTCTTAGACCAATAAATGAATAAGAAAATTACATTCGGACCAGTTCATTTATCAAGATGGGTAATTTTGTCTAAAATTAGTAATACTACTTGCAAAAAGTGCAGATCCTGATGAGACGGCTCGTCACGAGCCGGCTCATTTGGATCTACACTTTTTGTAAGCCTATTTAGAGGTCTGTGGTGTTGAAAGGGTTAATTAATTAAATAATGTAATAAGGCTGTCCGATTAGCGCAGTGGTTAGCGCGCTCACTTCTCACCAATGCAACCCGTGTTTGATCCTCGGATCGACCGGGAAGAATGTGAGATGGCCGCCAGATCGGACAGGTGGATTTTCTCCGGGTACTCAGACCACATTAATGCTTTCACCCGCACCCGCGTCAACGAGAGTGATTAATATAAGTTGTTTGAACTTGCTTCGCAAGCGTTGTAAAATAAATAAAGTTTAAACTAATGCAATGTTGAATTCTAAAGTTTAAGGAGAAACACTGCATACACAGAGTGTAAGAAATAGATCTCATAATATGTTGAGAATATTAGGCTACTGTCTTATAAATTTTAATTTATTAGGCGAGTTGGAGAAAATATACAAGGCGAGGCTCTTGTTTTTATTCAGAGACGAGTCTAATAAATTAAAATTTATAAGACAGTAGCCTAATATTCTATTTATCCTGATAGAAAATAGTTTTAGAGCGAAAATATTACCGAATATTCATAGCCTGAAGTTACATACCTGCGATGGCTTATATAAACCTGACGTCTATCGGAAGCATAAACGTGTCAGTGGTGTTACTAGTGTAAGGGTTATGGACCTTGATTGAACTAAAATAGGAAAGGAACAATTTGCATTGACACATTTCCTTGACTACTTGTTCCACAATCACTATGCGTGTTGATTAGCCTATGTTTAATACTGATTTTGTTCCGCAGTGAGATTATCAGTTTTATCCCAGTTTTTATGTATTAAGAATTATTTATAATTCATCGAAAAGCACAAACAAATATCTTCTTGCAGTATTGGAGGGTTGATATTGGACTTTGCTGTAGCAAACTACCATGGTATAGCTGTGTTTCAACCTGTCATTAATGGTAAGTATGGTCATTCTATCACTCGTACTTTTGTATTAAATTGGGAAAATTTGCTGGCTCATCATTTACCTTGGGATAGTGAGTCGTGATAGCGCCGTGGTAGCGCGTCCACTTTAGGTGCGAAAGGACTGTCCGAGTTTGTGCCCAGCTCTAGCCGTTACGATTGTGCGCATATGCAGGGCATTTAAATTCCACGTTGCCTCTTCTCTCTCCCTCGTGGTGATGGATTACATCAGGAATGAGGTCTCGAGAGTGATTAATATAAGTTGTATGAACTTGTTTTGCAATCAAGCTAAAATAAATTTGAATAAACTAATGCTCTGATACATTTTGTTAGCATTATACATGTATATTATAGAGATTGATATTTGTATGTACAGGTGATCATTGCAAAACCTGTCTCAGCCAGCCAAGGGAATCACATAAATGGCTGCTTAGCACAGGTGGCTGCTTACTAGAGGGCAAATGTATAATAAAACAAGAAATTGGGAATTTTGGAACTGACTGCTTAATACGGGTTGGCTATTTAATGTGACCACTAACACAGGTTTGACTGTATATGAGATTTGCCTACTATAAATATAATATTATGTGGTGTATTGCTTGCAGGTGTAGGGGGTAACCTTGTAGCTGTCCAGGCTAGTCGTATATCTACATCGTTACACAAAGTCGGCATACCGGGCAGACTACCGCAAAATGCAATACAAGGTTGTCCTAGCTGCCCAAGTGCCTTTTTTGGAAAGAGTAAGATGTCTTAAAGTACATTTTATAGAATATTGCGCATTACATACAAGCAGCTTGTATTTATTCAGATCTCTTCAATGTTGCATCTTTCGGACATAAATACCTTAGCAACTCAGTAAATAAACAATTTATGTTAAATATTGTGTGTACAGGCATACATACCGTAGCAACTCAGTAAATAAACAATTTATGTTAAATGTTGTATGTACAGACATAAATACCGTAGCAACTCCGTAAATGAACAATTTATATTCAATGTTGTATGTACAGGAATAAATACCTTAGCAACTCAGTAAATAAACAATTTATATTCAATGTTGTATGTACAGGCATATTGCGTTATCGTTTTATTATATTAGCCCTAGTGAGTAATTATTCTTTTATGCATTCCAATGAATGATAAGAGTTTCTAAGAGTTTTCTCAGTGAAAGAAAACTCTAATTACTCTGCCACTGCTTGTGTTTCGTATTCTTGCGCTGTTAGATGTGCTATTGTATTTTATCTATTTTCTGACTATCATAAACAGTTAATTATAAAGTAATATATTCTAATGAATTTGTAATTTTGATTTTGACAGCAAACAGAAACTAACTTGAAAATTATACCGGAACTATTTCTTATTACGGGCGTTCACACTAACAGAAGTTGTTGTGCGGTTGTGGAATGTAGTGAAATGAGGCTCCCGACAGGGGCAGTTAAAATTAATTAAATTTGATAACAACTGTTATATTAGCCAAAATCATTGGAAATCATAAAAGGCAAACAAGATTTGTGTTTAATAACGCCACGAGTGGATATATTATATTTCGGTGTTCATGAAATAAAATCCTATCTAATAAACACAAATATCCTCTATATCTTACATAAGTTGTTGTGCGGTTGTGGAATGTAGTGAAATGAGCCTCCAACAGGGGCAGTTAAAATTAATTAAATTTTATAACAACTATTACCGGTATATTAGCCAAAATCATTGGAAATCGTAAAAGGGAAACAAGATTTGTGTTTATTACATATTTCGGTGATCATGAAATAAAATCCCATCTTGCACTAATAAACACAATTATCATCTAAATGTTACATGTTGTATTTTCAGATATAAATGCACGAGCAGCTCGTGTTTTATTTGCCTTAGTCATTCCTGGTCATCTCATCTACATGTACACCATCTCCTTCATGAAGGCGGGCCACACGAGCATCACGCCCATCTTCTCTGTAATGTACCTTTCCGCCGCTCTCCTGCAGGTAACGTGTGTAATTATAAACATTAACCCTTTCAACACCACAGGCCTCTAAATAGGCTTACAAAAAGTGTAGATCCAGATGAGCCGGCTCGTGACGAGCCGTCTCATCAGGATCTGCACTTTTTGCCAGTGATATGACTATTTTTAGACATAATTACCCATTTTGATAAATGAACTTGTCCAAATGTGATTTTCTGATTCATTTATTGGTTTATGAATATCATGGACCAGTCCATGTGAGTTACTTGGTGTTGAATGGGTTAAGCATTAACCCTTTGCATGCTAGCGGTAGATCAAATCAGTTTTGCAAACAGCATAGAGCCAGATCAGACGGCACAAAATGTTCCAGGTATAATGGAGGTGACCACTAACACAGGTTTGACTGTATATATGAATATAAATTATGTGAAATAAAGATAAATTAGACACTGCTCGGATCTAGGTGTGCGTTACTATGGTTGCTCAGCAGGTGCGTAGCTCCTATAAGGCTCTGAAGGCCTGCACAATCGAAATAGGCCAAAACTGCAATAAAAAATTGGCATGCCTGTATGGTATAGAATCTAGGACCGCTGTCACATATCTCACCACGCGATCATATATATATATATACAATGTATATATATATTTGTAGTTAATGTGATATTTCATCTCTATGCCAATTTTAGGCTCAATATGTTATCATTTAAATGAAAAATAAATCTCTGAAACGATCATTATATGTGTAAAACATGCATTAGAATGTGCCAGAGTTAATCATCAACGTTCTAAGATTGCGTTTTTTCCCTTCCCAGACCCCACCAGCACCATCGTAGCTTCGCCGCTCAATTTATCAGTCGTGCCTACAAATTCAAAATTGCTATCTATGCCCCTGTCGGACATTCATGTTCATTCTCATTAATAATTAAATCTGTTGTCCAACCACTGCGCTATCACGACTTCCACATTTTAAGGTTTAAATTTATTGTGAAGCAAGTTTTAACAACTTGTATTAATCACTCTTGTTGGCGCGGATGAAAGCGTATATGTGGTCATTCGTGTGGGAGGAAACCGGAGTACCCGGAGAAAACCCACCTGTCCGATTAGGTGGCTTAAACGAAACTAATAATGAAATCTGAATTATACTTATGTTATAAAGTTTAATTTGCCGTACTATGATTACAGGTGACGATTTTGCTGTATTGCGCCAACTGGATGGTGCATTATATCTGGCGTAAGGGAGACGATCCAGACAACGTAGCAATTCCCTACCTTACCGCCATTGGAGATCTTCTAGGGACGGCCTTCCTTGCCATTGCATTCCATATATTGTTCCTGATTGGTGATCAGGATTCGGACGTCGGCGAATGATCGGAAACATGATAGCACGATCGGCTTACTGAAGAAATGGCAGTGCTAATGTTTATTTGATATAAATTTATACGTTTTATTTAAATTCTTATGTAATAGCCAAAGCAACGTTTCTAAGGCCAATTTTTTATTCAATTTTTAGCTATGCTCAGTATGAGCTGTAGGTACAGCTTCCATCGGTGTAAGAAATGATTGATAAAACCCGCTGCCAATAAAATTTCATATATATTTCATACATTATTTGGTGACTGGTTGACCTATTATAGAATTGTACCCCCCCCCCTTCCCCTCTAGGGCATTAGCGTTTCACCCATATTATACATTGTGTTGTTTTGGAATTTTGCTCTGATACACAGGTGAGCTGCCACACTTTCACCTGTGCCAACGAGAGTGATTAATGTAAGTTGTTAAAGCTTGTTTCGCAATCGTTGTAAAATAAATAAGTTTATACTTTAATAAGCTGGTGCTTCGAAATAAATCGAGATGAACGAGGTGTTTTACTTGCTTTAAACTTTAAAGCCTCATTACATAACGATCATCCCATACAGGAGAAGAACTCTTTAAGATCTCGTCTTTTGTTCACATTGGCATTTATGTTGTTTGTATAAACTTGATACCGGTACATGTACAGTTCGTCTGTAATAGAATATATACCTAACCACTTTCCTAACTCCACACTTTTGTTGTTATCTGTGTCAAATAATGAAATATTACAGTGAAAATTGGACACAATGTTAAGTGATCAATTAAAGCGACATTACATCGCAAAAAGCAAATAAAATGCATTTGTTCACGTATAAATGCATTGCTACTACAAATTCTTCCGACTACATTCGAACACTAACATTGAATCAATAAACAGTGTTTTTGTGATCTACAAACATTCAAAATTGAAACTTGGATTTCATACAACGATCATCCACGCTCCTGAATTGACGTTTGTTTGTCATCGGAGTCAATACTAAACGCGTGATATTGGAGTCAATACTAAACGCGTGATATTGGAGTCAATACTAAACGCGTGATACTGTCGTTTAGAGATAATTTATGCTTAGTCTACAAATAAATATGTAGTCACAAATGTGAGATATCCGCGGTAAATATGTACCATATCTCGTGTTATTCAGGATAGGCGCATTGAATGTCGACCCTATTTACATTATTTTGTTATGTCAACAAACCACATATACGACATTTGTTTATTTGTTGAAATACTCAGTTTTTAAGGCAAATATTTTGGAAAAATTATACCAAATAATAGCAAATTACATTCTGTAGAAATTTGCGTTTTCACCGATGTAGTGTCACTTTAATGTTAAAAACACATAACAATGATAGTAATCAGATGAAATTTTATTAATCGGTAGCGTGTACAATAATGTAACCTAAACTATAAAGTAGCATAATGAATACATCAATACCGAGCGTGACCATTCCCACAGCACGTCCTCGTTCTTCTACTGTCATTCCACGCATGATGTCATAAACTGGTGAACTTTACATTTTTTTCTACATGTCAATGACCACATATGTCATTTGCATCGGTTTTGTAGGATTTGTACATACACATTATACACATACAGGCAAAAAGCATGAAATGCACTTGCATCTCGGATTATATATATAGAATGGTTTACGCTCGGATTTATCTAAAGGAATATGTTTCACCTAAGGTACAATGAAAGAGGACGTAATTTGAGAAATGCGTTGTTTGTCATAAAAAAGATATTTAAAAAATAAAAGTGTGGAGTTAGAAAAGTTGTAAAATATATTAATATATATTTAAACCAAAGCCACATACTGCATCCTGGAGGCCGAGCGGCTACGGTTGTTGACTTCATATTTCTAAATATTGTAAATAAGAAGGTTATGGGACTGTAAGAATTGTTTTTGCTCACTTCAGTATTTTAATAATGAATATTTTGAGTATTTATGAAATATAATTTGTAGTGTATTCGATGCTCGGTCAGGCCGCGTATGTACTATCATTGAGCGAGGCACCTCACATACATTGCTTAGAACTGGTTAACCGCTTAGATCGGCTAAGCATACCCAGGAAGACATGTCTAGGTCCCCGCAAGCGGTTTGACATTAATATACATACCGGTACATATTCCTCTGTTATATATATTTGTTTGTTTGAAATGAATTTGTTGCTTTTTGTCTCTGAAAATGTAAGTTTGTTGGTGGTGTCCCTTAGTCGTCCTGAACCCATTCTATATTTAATAACGGAGAACATTTCTGCATACATGTGACACTTTTTATCAACAGAAACCCCACTTGGTGAACATTTGCGAAAAATGTCATATTATCAGAATTATATTTCCTTAGACGATTTCTAACATTTATGTTAGTTTATACAAATTTATTTTAGCTCGATTGCGAAACAAGTTCTTACAACTTATATTAATCACTCTCGAGACCTCATTCCTGATGAAATCCATCGCCACGAGGGAGAGAGAAGAGGCGATGTGGAAATTAAATGCCATTTAACATTTATGTTAAATTTGCAATATATGTAGTAATGATTATTCTGAAGATGTTTCTGAATGTATAGCATGAGCAGTGTCGTCGTAGCTGAATGTATAGCATGAACAGTGGCGTCGTAGCTGAATGTATAGCATGAACAGTGGCGTCGTAGCTGAATGTATAGCATGAACAGTGGCGTCATAGCTGAATGTATAGCATGAACAGTGGCGTCATAGCTGAATGTATAGCATGAACAGTGGCGTCGTAGCTGAATGTATAGCATGAACAGTGGCGTCGTAGCTGAATGTATAGCATGAACAGTGGCGTCATAGCTGAATGTATAGCATGAGCAGTGGCGTCGTAGCTGAATGTATAGCATGAGCAGTGGCGTCGTAGCTGAATGTATAGCATGAGCAGTGGCGTCGTAGCTGAATGTATAGCATGAGCAGTGGCGTCGTAGCTGAATGTATAGCATGAACAGTGGCGTCGTAGCTGAATGTATAGCATGAGCAGTGGTGTCGTAGCTGAATGTATAGCATGAACAGTGGCGTCGTAGCTGAATGTATAGCATGAACAGTGGCGTCGTAGCTGAATGTATAGCATGAACAGTGGCGTCGTAGCTGAATGTATAGCATGAACAGTGGCGTCGTAGCTGAATGTATAGCATGAACAGTGGCGTCGTAGCTGAATGTATAGCATGAACAGTGGCGTCGTAGCTGAATGTATAGCATGAACAGTGGCGTCGTAGCTGAATGTATAGCATGAACGTAGCGTCGTAGCTGAATGTATAGCATGAACAGTGGCGTCGTAGCTGAAGCGATCTGCATCATCACTGATCAATATCAGTTACGGACATAATGCCATCCATCCACCCAGTGGAATTCGTGATAGGGCAGTGGTAACACGTTTGTTCATGTGTGAGAGGCACCCAGCTGTAGCCGTTACGATTATGCCCTTAGGCAAGGCACTTAAATTCCACATTGCCTATTCTCTCTGTCTCGATGGATTACATCAGGAATGAGGTCTCAAGAGTGATTAATATAAGTTGTAAGATCTTGTTTCGCAATCAAACTAAAATAAATTTGTATAAACTATCCACCCAGTGGGTTCAGTTTGATAAAACAAACACATATCTAATAGTTTGTTGACTACCGGTACATATTCCTGCTTTGAAACCACGTGCTATGTTGTTTTGGATTGTTTATTGGTGTTTTAGTTTTTAAATTGTTCCTTTTTATATAATTATACGTGTAATACAAATTTATTTAGTATTTCAAATTGCTTGTTTCTTGTTACAGTGTTTATTCAGTTTCCTCCTCTAGGGTTCTTGTTACAGTGTTTATTCAGTTTCCTCCTCTAGGTTTTGTTTCTTGTTACAGTGTTTATTCAGTTTCCTCCTCTAGGTTTCTTGTTACAGTGTTTATTCAGTTTCCTCCTCTAGGTTTCTTGTTACAGTGTTTATTCAGTTTCCTCCTCTAGGTTTTGTTTCTTGTTACAGTGTTTATTCAGTTTCCTCCTCTAGGTTTTGTTTCTTGTTACAGTGTTTATTCAGTTTCCTCCTCTAGGTTTTGTTTCTTGTTACAGTGTTTATTCAGTTTCCTCCTCTAGGTTTTGTTTCTTGTTACAGTGTTTATTCAGTTTCCTCCTCTAGGTTTTGTTTCTTGTTACAGTGTTTATTCAGTTTCCTCCTCTAGGTTTTGTTTCTTGTTACAGTGTTTATTCAGTTTCCTCCTCTAGGTTTTGTTTCTTGTTACAGTGTTTATTCAGTTTCCTCCTCTAGGTTTTGTTTCTTGTTACAGTGTTTATTCAGTTTCCTCCTCTAGGTTTTGTTTCTTGTTACAGTGTTTATTCAGTTTCCTCCTCTAGGTTTTGTTTCTTGTTACAGTGTTTATTCAGTTTCCTCCTCTAGGTTTTGTTTCTTGTTACAGTGTTTATTCAGTTTCCTCCTCTAGGGTTCTTGTTACAGTGTTTATTCAGTTTCCTCCAACATGGTTAACCCATTCAACACCAAGTAACTCACATGAACTGGTCCATGATATTTTTAGACCAATAAATTAATAACAAAATTACATTTGGATCAGTTCATTTATCAAAATGGGTAAAAAAAATTCTAAAAATTTATATTATATTACTTGAAAAACGTGCAGATCCTGATGAGACGGCTTGTAAGCCAATTTAGTGGTCTGTGGTGTTGAAAGGGTTAATGAAGAATTTAGAAACAGAATATTTGAGATGCTGTACATTGTGAACAATTTGTATTGTTTGTAGTTATGCATTTAATTAAAATATGGATAAAAAAGCAACCATCGGGAACATCATTAATTAAATACGTGTTAATAGAATTTTAATTGCGCTCGCTTCTACGACTCCGATTAAAGCAGTGGTTAGCGTGCTCGCATCTCACCAATGCAACCCGGGTTCGATGCTTGGACCGGGAAGTATGTGAGATGGTACGGTGGTCGCCAGATCGGACAGGTGGTGTTTCTCTTGATACTCCGGTTTCCTCCCACACGAATGACCACATAATATGCTTTCATTCAGGCCAACGAGAGTGATTAATATAAGTTGTTAGAACATGCTTCGCAATCGTTGTAAAATAAATAAAGTTTAAGTATAAATATTATGTACATACATGTAGGATTGAGGAGAAAGAAATCTGCTTGTATGGTTACCTCTTTCCTAGTCACCTCTTTCCTAATTACCTCTTTCCTAGTTACCTCAAAAAAGCACATCACTCCCCCCCCCCCCCCCACCCGCTCTCTCCCACCACTTTGAAATATTGTTCTACTAAGAACTCTAACGTACTCGCCAGTAACATGGTGTTTGTTGTTTGTTATAAAGTTGTTTGTATTTATTTCAATGTTAATTTGTTTTGTGAACTGCAAAGTTCTGCGTATACATTGTGCCATATTTACTGACCATCTCGACTCATAATGTTTTCTCCCGATGTCACAGATGTAACCGCGGCAGAATCTACCAAATTGTTAACCCATTCAACACCAAGTATCTCACATGGACTGGTCCATGATATTCATAAACCAATAAATGAATCAGAAAATCACATTTAGACAAGTTCATTTATCAAAATGGGTAATTATGTCTAAAAATAGTCATATCACTGGCAAAAAGTGCAGATCCTGATGAGATGGCTCATCACGAGCCGGCTCATCTGGATCTACACTTTTTGTAAGCCTATTTAGAGGTCTGTGGTGTTGAAAGGGTTAATGCCAACGTACCCGTGGCCTAGTAAAACAGTACTGACGACATTAACCTGTTTCCCCATGGTAACCAGGTAGTCAATAATCCATGATATATTTATACATCTATCACCATTCTTCATTATGTCCTAATTAATGCATTGTGTTTATGCTTGTTTTCTCTACCAGTTAATTTGCACCTCCACCCAAAACCAGCATTAGATTGAGTGTTTAACCTAGTATGTATTGTATACCTAGTCGTCGTTTCTTATGACATTTTTATATACGTGTATATGTACAACAATGAGAGACATCTCTAATTTTCGTTTACCTCCCTTGGTAGATAAAGTCTGATTTATTCCAATATGTGAATAGGTCCTTTTAGTTAGAATCCTTTGTTTTTACTGTTGTTCCCTAACCAGATGTTGCGGTATGAAAAATGTGATTTTATCAAATTTGTGTTAATTAACTGATAACGTTCCTTTACAAATAAGTACCCATTGCATATACTGTATGAGATCTGTCGAGATATAGTAATTTAATAATCATAAGAAGCGATAGTGGAATAAAATTGCTAGCATGTTGTGCAACAATGATAAAAACAGAGGAAAACACTTAATAGAACCTATCTACTTTTAGATAGTATTCAGGGGCAGTAACTGACGATGTCTCTCATTGTTTTATGACAGAGCTTTAGCTCAACCCGATCACACGGTTATACTTTTTGACGGATCTGTAGTCCAGTGGTAACATGCTGGACTGGTAATCCAGGGATCGCAGGTTCAATCCCCCCGTCTGACCCTAATAAAAATTAACAGTCTTTCAGATGGGACGTTAAACCGAGGTCTTTTGTCGGTGCTGTACAACGTGCACGTAAAAGAACCAGAGGAGACTCTGGAATGGGTCCCTGTCTGTATCATTGCACTATCCTCCAAAATCTAAAATGACTAATATCTTCAGGAGGCGTCGCTCATATGGGTAACATGTAGCGACGATAAATAAATGTAAAACACACACACAGTCTGTGTATTTGTTTGTTGATGTAGACAGAATGTACTTGTAAATGAAAGGGGCCTACTTTGGGTTCAGCTAGTAAATGAAAGGGGCCTACGTTGGGTTCAGCTAGTAAATGAAAGGAGCCTACTTTGGGTTCAGCTAGTAAATGAAAGGGGCCTACTTTGGGTTCAGCTAGTAAATGAAAGGGGCCTACTTTAGGTTCATCTAGTAAATGAAAGGGGCCTACTTTGGGTTCAGCTAGTAAATGAAAGGGGTTCAGCTATTACGTTTATGCATTTTTGCCTGTGATACAGATATAAATAAAACCTTGCCCTAATATATTATCAGCAGTTATATATATGCTGCATGGACCTGACCTATATATGTCAATACATACCTTTATACATGTAGAACAGATTTTAGCAAATTAAACCTTTGTATAAGAAGTTGTGTTACTGTTGTATATTAAAGTTTCCTACAAGCGTTTCTCCGCTGACCTATTCTGTTAGTACCTGTAACAAATGGCTTGTACGGATTCTATGCCATCCATTTGTTTCTGTTTTATTTTGGAGTTTAAATCGACATTACATGTTGGAGAACAAAAATATTTTCTACAAAATGTAATTTCCTATAATATGGTATCATTTCTTTCCAAATATTTGTAGCAGAAACTGAATAGATCAACTAATAAACAAGCGTCGTATACCACCATACAGACGGATAAGTAGTCCAGTGGTAACACGCTGGACTGGTAATCCAGGGATCGCAGGTTCGATCCCAGTCTGACCCTAATAAAATTAACAGTCTTTCAGATGGGACGTTAAACCGAGGTCTCATGTCGGTGCTTAAACAAGAACCAGAGGAGACTCTGGAATGTGTTTCTCTCTGTATCATTGCACTATCCTCCTAAAATCACTAATCTCTTTAGGAGGCGTCGCTCATATGAGCAACCGGTAGCGACGATAAATAAACGTAAAACACACACACCTATACCATTTTGTTGGCAATAACAAAATAATGTAAATAGGGGTCAACATTCATGCACTTACCATTCTCACATCTATGCCTGTGCATATTTAGTTTTGGACTGAGATCACACGTTTAGAATAGACTCCAATAGTAAACAACCGTCAACCGTCAGAAGCGAGGCTGACCATTATATGAAATCCTATTTTCATTTATGAGAGTTTGTAGACCACAAACACACTGTTTATTGATTGAAAGTTAGTGTTCGAATTATTTTGGAAGAATTTGTAATGGCAATGCAATGCTATTTAAACCAAAAAAACCTAAAACCATAAAAACTGGATTTGTTTTGCAATGTAATGTTGCTTTAAAGTCGCACGGACAGTCGTATGTCGTCTCTAGCTATTATTGGTGGAGGAAGACCCAGGATGCAGATACGAGCAGTAGTTCATGCATGGGTGGACATCTTAGAACCACAAACCTACTGCAATCCCGTTGGATCGCTTCATCACATGAACATGAAGGTGTCGCTTCCTTTTATATCAAAACGAAAGATTCCAACTAAATCGTAAATTTCTGAACGTTTTTGATGCATGTTTTATTTCCTTGTTGTGCTTAAACTCGCTTTGTAGCATTATAAAATATGTCATACTAAACAATACGCGTAATGTAACCTGTCACAACAGAATATGTGTTTGTATGTAAGGTAATTAATTGTATTGAAGGAAAGGGATTACTATGTAACTTTTCCCCCAATCCTAACTACTGTTGCAACTATTCCTATGTTATGTACCATTCTTGAATAAAATATTGTTTAACCCTTTCCTTCATAGAGATTTAGGTTAATATACTATTATATCTCCATACAAACGACAGCCATTTAGCTATCATGCAGCGGATAGGTAGTCGCCATATATATCCCACCTCCATAGATATTACTGGGACTTCATAGAGATTTATGTTAATATACTATTATATATCCATACAAACGACAGCCATTTAGCTATCATGCAGCGGATAGGTAGTCGCCATATATATCCCACCTCCATAGATATTACTGGGACTACATGAGATTCTGGCCTGCATTATGAACATTGGTTTGGCTACTACATTGTCAATGTATGTTGTATTGGTAATGGCGTCAAGAGGTGCTTCTATGGGGGAAAGGGTTTATGAACATTGGTTTGGCTACTACATTGTCAATGTATGTTGTATTGGTAATGGCGTCAAGAGGTGCTTCTATGGGGGAAAGGGTTTATGAACATTGGTTTGGCTACTACATTGTCAATGTATGTTGTATTGGTAATGGCGTCAAGAGGTGCTTCTATGGGGGAAAGGGTTTATGAACATTGGTTTGGCTACTACATTGTCAATGTATGTTGTATTGGTAATGGCGTCAAGAGGTGCTTCTATGGGGGAAAGGATTAAACAGGTGCTCAATAAAGTTACAATATAACGAAACAAGATCAATAATAAAAACAACTGAAACAACCAGTTAGCGTACCAAACATTGTGAGATCTAATTAAGTGTTTCATTTAAAACAGCCCAAAAATTATGCTTTTTCAAACTATAACAAAATTCAAACATTATCCCGCTACGTACAATTGCAGGGTTCCCTAGGTCTGAATGTTTGTCTACACAATTATCACACGACTGGTCCCGAGGTTATAAAAGTTTTCTCAATATCAAGTGATCTGATTGGTTGATTCTGAGTGTTGCTGTCAGCTGAACCAATCAGACGCTTGAGACTGAGTTTTGAGATTGGAGAAAAGTTATAACCTCCAGGCCGGGTCACATGTACCTTTAACAAAAGCTGTAAAAAACACATTTTTTAATTCTCTTGAAAATGTTACCCTAGTTTGGATGGCTGTGTGGGTGTGAGTGCATGTGCGGGGGGGGGGGTAAACAAAGAGGACTCTGCTATAATGGAAGTACAGAATGATCCCGTTTTTTGCCTTGTTCAATCCTTATTTTTATGGGATACCGACATAATCCCATACCCTTCCCCCGTTTCTTAGCCCAGGATGATAACCCCCCCCCCATCTAGGGTTTGGTTTCGTTATATGGTTAGTGGTTAGTTTTAGGGTTTCTGGTATCTATAGGTGGGGGATTGTGTTCGCCTTTGGCAAGTATGAAGTAACACAAAGGTGTAGAAATAAGAATATGTAGTATGTTTATTCATGTACATTAAGCTCTCAACTGATAACGCTATTGGCGACAATGACGTTATTGCCAACTTGCTAACAACGACGCTATTGCCAACAAAGACGCTATTGCCGACAAAGATGCTATTGCCAACAAAGACCAACAAAGACGCTATTGCCAACAAAGACGTTATTGCCAACAAAGATGCTATTGCCAACAAAGACGCTATTGCCAACAAAGACGTCTTTATCCCACAGTCTGTGCAGCCTGAAAGCATAAACATGTTAAAATCCAATTATGTCATTCCTAATTAGCAAATACATTAGTGTAGTGTATATCGGGCTGAAAACATGATCCATATACCGTTATAAATATATTAAACATTACCGTGAATTGACCATGAATTGCCTCATATATCTATCTTCCAATTCTATCAACCCCCTGATAGGGGACCTAGGTAGTTTGCGTCCTGACAAGAGTGTTAGTGGTAAAAATGAATAAGACTAATTACGTACGTAGTATAAAATCAAAGTACCATCAAAAATTCGCCTATAAGACGACCCCCCCCCCCCCCACCGATGTTGGTCCTGAAATATGTGAGTTTTGGCATGTACAGCAACCAGTTGTGCAGCACATTTTGTAAAACACGCGTGTTAATGGGCACTGATTAAACTTGAAATAAAGGAGATTTATAAAAGATAGAAATTAATTTGAAATTATGAACACGGGTCAATTCTATGTCTTGCTCTAAAATTACATTAAAATTGGAGGACATGATTGCAATAACACACAATGTTATGTATGTTCATACGTCTCTACTTGTTTAATTACTTACGTGTTTAGTTTATACACATTTATTTTAGCTCGATTGCCAAATAAATTCTCACAACTTATAGTAATCACTCTCGAGACCTCATTCCTGATGGACTCCATCGCCACGAGGGGGAGAGAAGAGGCAACGTGGAATTTAAATGCCTTGCCTAAGGACACAATCGTTACGGCTCCAGCGGGCCTCGAACTCCGGACCTTTCGCACCTGAAGCGAACGCGCATCCACTTACGAGTGTACAGGAGTCGGGTAACGTGAAGACGTCTGTACTGCTGAGATGGTTGAGGTGAACGTCGGCAAATATATACGAATACATAAGACGGGCAGCTGAAAATATAAAATTTACATACGAGGGTCCGCAAATATATGATTCAACGATCTGTATATCAATTTAAATAGATCTTATGTTAATATATAAATCTGTTATTTTACAGTGAAAATATCAAACTTACATACGACGGTCCGCAAATATATGATTCAACAATCTGTATATCATTTTACATAGAGCTTATGTTAATATATAAATCTGTTAATTTTACATAGAGCTTACGTTAATATATAAATCTGTTATTTTACATAGAGCTTACGTTAATATATAAATCTGTTATTTTACATAGAGCTTACGTTAATATATAAATCTGTTATTTTACATAGAGCTTACGTTAATATATAAATCTGTTATTTTACATAGAGCTTACGTTAATATATAAATCTGTTATTTTACATAGAGCTTACGTTAATATATAAATCTGTTATTTTACATAGAGCTTACGTTAATATATAAATCTGTTATTTTACATAGAGCTTACGTTAATATATAAATCTGTTATTTTACATAGAGCTTACGTTAATATATAAATCTGTTATTTTACATAGAGCTTACGTTAATATATAAATCTGTTATTTTACATAGAGCTTACGTTAATATATAAATCTGTTATTTTACATAGAGCTTACGTTAATATATAAATCTGTTATTTTACAGTGATCTTATGTTAATATATAAATCTGTTATTTTACAGTGATCTTATGTTAATATATAAATCTGTTATTTTACATAGAGCTTATGTTAATATATAAATCTGTTATTTCACATAGAGCTTACGTTAATATATAAATCTGTTATTTTACAGTGATCTTAAGTCAATATTTAAATATGTCATTTTTACATAGATCGTATGGATATGGACTATTTTTAACTTACCACCATTTGGAGTGGATCCGTAAATATGTATTGCCATCGGTTCACAGGGTGTCGTCGATAAAATGCATATGCATCCACAATGTGCCAATATATTGTCCTTCCCATGCCGTCACGGAAACGCTGTGTGAGCCGGAACCCAGTGTGTATCGTCGTAACATGGTGAAGTTGGCTACGGGAGAAGTAACGTACTTCGTAATTTCAGCGGAGAAAATGTAACAGTAATATTGTAGCGTAACGTAAATCGAATTAAAATTCTGTATTGGTGGACGAAAACGTTGGGTTTTGAACAATAGTTCACCGAGTAGAACCACCGACCTTCCACAAGCCAGCTAGATAACTTCCTCACATGAAATAATTGACACATATAATGGGATCCGAAACTACAGAAGTGCTTTGCACGTGATTAAATGCAACGACCTTATATAATGTATGTTAGTTATAAAACCCAGACAGAAATATGCAAGACCATCAGTGGAGAATGCTGGGAGATTATAAACCGTATGATAAAGTCATTGATAGAACAAGAACAGAACAACATTTTATTATCAGACTTGTACATAGTATATGTATAGGATATAAGCCGAAAACGATCCAATATGTAAACTATTGGACTGTGTGAGGCGCGTAGCGCCGAAGACAGTACCAATATTTTACATATTGGATCCGTTGGGGCTTATGTCTTACTTAAAACACACACTTATACAATACGATCCTACTAATTAAAATTGTTAATTTCGTACATTTACACGTAGTCTTTAATATAATACTCTGGCCTTTTGACACCAGTCCAATATTAATAATAATGGACTGCAAGTACAAAGGTATGACATCACGACAGTTTTTTAAAATCATATATACTAGGCTAGCATATAGTGTCATAAGGCCAGCATGATGGACGTGCAATGTGCGTTTGTGGAAGTCGTGATTGCGCAGTGGGTGCGCGTTCGCTTCATGTTCGAAAGGTTCGGAGTTCGAGTCCCGCTGAAGCCGTTACGATTGTGCCCGTCAATGCATTTAAATTCCACGTTGCCTCTTCTCTCTCCCTCGTGGCGATGGATTCCACCAGGAATGAGGTCTCTGGAGTGATTAATATAAGTTGTAAGAACTTGTTTAACAGTCGAGCTAAAATAAATTTGTATAAAAAAAATAATGTGCGTTTGCACGTATAATATAAAAACAAATTACAAATAGTTCGGTCTATAATGTCTTATTGATATTGTTTTAACTAATACCTGCAGCGCATGGAGGTATCATTGCTTCGTGCAGATGTTCCACTGTACAACCAGATGACGTCACTGTGTATCTTCTCGACTTAAAAAATAAAACAAAACAGTGTTCTTTTCATATACAAATGTGTTAGACATACACCGTATCAACCACCTTACCTTCTATGTATAGCATGTCATTGTCAACATCACCAGCACTGTCTCTGAATGCAAATAAGCAACACTGATATTGTTATGATCAGTTGCTATGATCTATTGTTATGATCTATTGTTAGTTATGATCAATTGTTATGAGCTATTGTTATGATATATTGTTAGTTATGATCAATTGTTATGATCTATTGTTATGATCTATTGTTATGATCTATTGTTATGATCTATTGTTTTGATCTATTGTTAGTTATGATCTATTGTTATGATCTATTGTTAGTTATGATCTATTGTTATGATCTATTGTTATGATCTATTGTTATGATCTATTGTTATGATCTATTGTTAGTTATGATCTATTGTTATGATCTATTGTTATGATCTATTGTTATGATCTATTGTTAGTTATGATCTATTGTTATGATCTATTGTTAGTTATGATCTATTGTTATGATCTATTGTTAGTTATGATCTATTGTTATGATCTATTGTTATGATCTATTGTTATGATATATTGTTAGTTATGATCTATTGTTATGATCTATTGTTAGTTATGATCTATTGTTATGATCTATTGTTAGTTATGATCTATTGTTATGAGGTACTATCGTAACTGGATGATTATTATCCTGTTCGATCAGATGCAGCACTCCTCGGGTGATCTGATTGGATACGCAGACGGGCGAATCAAGACGTTTTTATATGACTATGACATAACATAGAGTAGGGCCTACATTGTGTGTGGTGTGGTGTGGTATCGGTGGAAGCCGCATACGACGCACGGCGCCCGGGTGATCGCTAGCGAATATATAAATGGGACAGACTTACCACTATATGCCTTCGGGTCTATCTTCAGCTCACCTCAATTTCTTCACAGATACAAATCGGGGTATGAACGACCGTACAACTGTGTGGCTAGCGACAGATGGCTGATGCCTTCTCTGATGTTCTGGCAACACTTGTTGGAGAAATAACTTGCAACTACATACCACGACAGACGGGTTATTGCGGCAACTACATACCACGACAGACGGGTTATTGCGGCAACTACATACCACGACAGACGGGTTATTGCGGCAACTACATACCACGACAGACGGGTTATTGCGGCAACTACATACCACGACAGACGGGTTATTGCGGCAACTACATACCACGACAGACGGGTTATTGCGGCAACTACATACTACGACAGACGGGTTATTGCGAAGTTGTTCCGGCTTTGTGCAGTTGGTGGACAGATTGTGGTATGTGATATGGATGTGACACTATTGGTGTATAGAATTAGTCCTTGGATGTGCATCCTAAGTTTGAAAGCCATAACTTCACTTTTGACACATGTTTTGAGAAAATGTTAATGCTTTAGCTTTCTTTTGACGCAAAACTATTTTTGAAATCGGACTATTTTTGGTCACATCGTAACGTTCAAGTCCACTATTGTGGTGGGGACATACTGTTAGTGTAGATAATTAGTGCTTGGATGTATATGCGAAGTTTCAAAGCAATGCTTTTGATACTTTTTGAAAAATGACAATGTTTGAATTTGCTTACGCATAAATAATTTGTTTTACCTGGCAATGTTTGGCCACACTTCAGATTCAAGGTCACTCTTGTGGGACTTGTTATGGTGGTCAGGGAATAACCCCTAGCACAAGAATGCAAGTTATCACAGCATTGTATTTTACGGGTTTTTAGTTACATGCAAATATGTAATTGTTGACTGCTTATTATAATGTTGCCACTACAAAAGTGTGCCATACAATAAAAGCATTATTTTTATTTTTACAGACGGATCAATAGCCCAGTGGTAACACGCTGGACTGGTATCTAGGGATCGCAGGTTCGATCCCCCGTCTGACCCTAATAAAATTAACAGTCTTTCAGATGGGACATTAAACCGAGGTCTCGTGTCGGTGCTTTACACCGTGCACGTAAAATAACCAGAAGAGACTCTGGAATGGGTCTCTCTCTCTCTCTCTCTCTCTCTCTCTCTCTCTCTCTCTCTCTCTCTGTATCATTGCACTATCCTCCAAAATCTAAAATGACTAATATCTTCAGGAGGCGTCGCTCATATGGGCAACCGGTAGCGACGATAAATAAACGTAAAAAAAGAAAAGCATTATTGATGGATCTATAGTCCAGTGGTAACACACTGGACTGGTAATCCAGGGATCGCAGGTTCGATCCCCCGTCTGACCCTAATAAAATTAACAGTCTTTCAGATCACAGGGATTCGGCACGTTTGGGGGTACTAGTATATATAAAATACTTATATATATATACTAGTACCCCCAAACGTGCCGAATCCCTGTGTTTCAGGTGGGACGTTAAACCGAGGTCTCGTGTCGGTGCTTTACAACGTGCACGTAAAAGAACCAGAGGAGACTCTGGAATGGGTCTCTGTCTATATCATTGCACTATCCTCCAAAATCTAAAATGACAAATCTCTTTCGGAGGAGTCGCTCATATGGGCAACGGGTAGCGACGATAAATAAACGTAAAACACACAAGTATAGTATTGTCTTGTTCAACACAATCTATATAACGACTACAGCTTAAACAGGTCCGATAGACAATACTTGTGTTACATGAGTTACACTCACTCAACAACGAACTTACTCCCACTGAATCAATCCAAACCCTCAATGTTTTATATCTACTTGACATTTTGCAGCGTTTAGTCGTTTATTATAATATAAAAAAATGCTGGTTACATGCGTAAAGTTCTTGTACTCTGTATAGTTAGTCCTGGCGCCAGTGTTCGGGTCCAGCTTGTGCCCCTGTATTCTCTCCATCTTCCTCACCGAGTCGTAATCCAACAAGGATGACACCTGACATGAAACATAAAAACTCCCAGATATAAAACAACAATACGCCATATATAAGACCTAAGCGTTCGAGGTAGACGAAAGGCAGTGCACGTGCTAGGGGAGGTGCTCGTATAGAACCGCTCACAAAACTTGTAAAACGTACATCTCAGTATGGAACTTCTATATCAGCTAATAATGACCGAATGGGGAACCATGTGCATAGTTGTGTATGGCTAATATGGACAGGATGGGGAACCATGTGCATAGTGATGTATGGCTAATATGGACAGGATGGGGAACCATGTGCATAGTGATGTATGGCTAATATGGACAGGATGGGGAACCATGTGCATAGTGATGTATGGCTAATATGGACAGGATGGGGAACCATGTGCATAGTGATGTATGGCTAATATGGACAGGATGGGGAACCATGTGCATAGTGATGTATGGCTAATATGGACAGGATGGGGAACCATGTGCATAGTGATGTATGGCTAATATGGACAGGATGGGGAACCATGTGCATAGTGATGTATGGCTAATATGGACAGGATGGGGAACCATGTGCATAGTGATGTATGGCTAATATGGACAGGATGGGGAACCATGTGCATAGTGATGTATGGCTAATATGGACAGGATGGGGAACCATGTGCATAGTGATGTATGGCTAATATGGACAGGATGGGGAACCATGTGCATAGTGATGTATGACTTATATGGACAGGATGGGGGACCTTGTGCATAGTGATGTATGACTTATATGGGCAGGATGGGGAACCTTGTGCATAGTGATGTATGACTTATATGGACAGGATGGGGAACCTTGTGCATAGTGATGTATGACTTATATGGACAGGATGGGGAACCTTGTGCATAGTGATGTATGACTTATATGGACAGGATGGGGAACCTTGTGCATAGTGATGTATGGCTTATATGGACAGGATGGGGAACCTTGTGCATAGTGATGTATGGCTAATATGGACAGGATGGGGAACCATGTGCATAGTGATGTATGGCTTATATGGACAGGATGGGGAACCATATGCATAGTGATGTATGGCTAATATGGACAGGATGGGGAACCATGTGCATAGTGATGAATAGCTAATATGGACAGGATGGGGAACCTTGATGGGGGAACCATGTGCATAGTGATGTATGGCTTATATGGACAGGATGGGGAACCTTGTGCATAGTGATGTATGGCTAATATGGACAGGATGGGGAACCATGTGCATAGTGATGTATGGCTAATATGGACAGGATGGGGAACCATGTGCATAGTGATGTATGGCTAATATGGACAGGATGGGGAACCTTGATGGGGGAACCATGTGCATAGTGATGTATGGCTAATATGGACAGGATGGGAACCTTGTGCATAGTGATGTATGGCTAATATGGACAGGATGGGGAACCTTGTGCATAGTGATGTATGACTTATATGGACAGGATGGAGAACCATGTGCATAGTGATGTATGGCTAATATGGACAGGATGGGAAACCTTGTGCATAGTGATGTATGACTTATATGGACAGGATGGGGAACCTTGTGCATAGTGATGTATGGCTAATATGGACAGGATGGGGAACCTTGATGGGGAACCTTGTGCATAGTGATGTATGGCTAATATGGACAGGATGGGGAACCATGTGCATAGTGATGTATGGCTAATATGGACAGGATGGGGAACCATGTGCATAGTGATGTATGGCTAATATGGACAGGATGGGGAACCATGTGCATAGTGATGTATGGCTAATATGGACAGGATGGGGAACCTTGTGCATAGTGATGTATGGCTAATATGGACAGGATGGGGAACCATGTGCATAGTGATGTATGGCTAATATGGACAGGATGGGGAACCGTGTGCATAGTGATGTATGGCTTATATGGACAGGATGGGGAACCTTGTGCATAGTGATGTATGACTTATATGAACAGGATGGGGAACCTTGTGATTAGTGATGTATGACTTATATGGACAAGATGGGGAACCTTGTGCATAGTGATGTATGACTTATATGGACAGGATGGGGAACCTTGTGCATAGTGATGTATGACTTATATGGACAGGATGGGGAACCTTGTGCATAGTGATGTATGGCTAATATGGACAGGATGGGGAACCTTGATGGGGGAACCATGTGCATAGTGATGTATGGCTTATATGGACAGGATGGGGAACCTTGTGCATAGTGATGTATGGCTAATATGGACAGGATGGGGAACCATGTGCATAGTGATGTATGGCTAATATGGACAGGATGGGGAACCATGTGCATAGTGATGTATGGCTAATATGGATAGGATTGGGAACCATGTGCATAGTGATGTATGGCTAATATGGATAGGATGGGGAACCATGTGCATAGTGATGTATGGCTTATATGGACAGGATGGGGAACCATGTGCATAGTGATGTATGGCTAATATGGACAGGATGGGGAACCTTGATGGGGGAACCATGTGCATAGTGATGTATGGCTAATATGGACAGGATGGGAACCTTGTGCATAGTGATGTATGGCTAATATGGACAGGATGGGGAACCTTGTGCATAGTGATGTATGACTTATATGGACAGGATGGGGAACCATGTGCATAGTGATGTATGACTTATATGGACAGGATGGGGAACCTTGTGCATAGTGATGTATGACTTATATGGACAGGATGGGGAACCTTGTGCATAGTGATGTATGGCTAATATGGACAGGATGGGGAACCTTGATGGGGAACCTTGTGCATAGTGATGTATGGCTAATATGGACAGGATGGGGAACCATGTGCATAGTGATGTATGGCTTATATGGACAGGATGGGGAACCTTGTGCATAGTGATGTATGGCTAATATGGACAGGATGGGGAACCTTGTGCATAGTGATGTATGACTTATATGGACAGGATGGGGAACCATGTGCATAGTGATGTATGGCTAATATGGACAGGATGGGGAACCTTGTGCATAGTGATGTATGACTAATATGGACAGGATGGGGAACCTTGATGGGGAACCTTGTGCATAGTGATGTATGGCTTATATGGACAGGATGGGGAACCATGTGCATAGTGATGTATGGCTTATATGGACAGGATGGGGAACCATGTGCATATTGATGTATGGCTAATATGGACAGGATGGGGAACCATGTGCATAATGATGTATGGCTAATATGGACAGGATGGGGAACCATGTGCATAGTGATGTATGGCTAATATGGACAGGATGGGGAACCATGTGCATAGTGATGTATGACTTATATGGACAGGATGGGGAACCATGTGCATAGTGATGTATGGCTAATATGGACAGGATGGGGAACCATGTGCATAGTGATGTATGGCTAATATGGACAGGATGGGGAACCTTGTGCATAGTGATGTATGGCTAATATGGACAGGATGGGGAACCTTGTGCATAGTGATGTATGGCTTATATGGACAGGATGGGGAACCTTGTGCATAGTGATGTATGACTTATATGGACAGGATGGGGAACCATGTGCATAGTGATGTATGGCTTATATGGACAGGATGGGGAACCTTGTGCATAGTGATGTATGGCTTATATGGACAGGATGGGGAACCTTGTGCATAGTGATGTATGACTAATATGGACAGGATGGGGAACCTTGTGCATAGTGATGTATGACTTATATGGACAGGATGGGGAACCTTGTGCATAGTGATGTATGACTTATATGGACAGGATGGGGAACCTTGTGCATAGTGATGTATGGCTAATATGGACAGGATGGGGAACCTTGTGCATAGTGATGTATGGCTAATATGGACAGGATGGGGAACCTTGATGGGGAACCTTGTGCATAGTGATGTATGACTAATATGGACAGGATGGGGAACCTTGTGCATAGTGATGTATGGCTAATATGGACAGGATGGGGAACCTTGATGGGGAACCTTGTGCATAGTGATGTATGACTAATATGGACAGGATGGGGAACCTTGATGGGGAACCTTGTGCATAGTGATGTATGGCTTATATGGACAGGATGGGGAACCATGTGCATAGTGATGTATGGCTAATATGGACAGGATGGGGAACCATGTGCATAGTGATGTATGGCTAATATGGACAGGATGGGGAACCATGTGCATAGTGATGTATGGCTTATATGGACAGGATGGGGAACCATGTGCATAGTGATGTATGGCTTATATGGACAGGATGGGGAACCTTGATGGGGAACCTTGTGCATAGTGATGTATGGCTTATATGGACAGGATGGGGAACCATGTGCATAGTGATGTATGGCTTATATGGACAGGATGGGGAACCTTGTGCATAGTGATGTATGACTTATATGAACAGGATGGGGAACCTTGTGATTAGTGATGTATGACTTATATGGACAGGATGGGGAACCTTGTGCATAGTGATGTATGACTTATATGGACAGGATGGGGAACCTTGTGCATAGTGATGTATGACTTATATGGACAGGATGGGGAACCTTGTGCATAGTGATGTATGGCTAATATGGACAGGATGGGGAACCTTGATGGGGAACCATGTGCATAGTGATGTATGGCTTATATGGACAGGATGGGGAACCTTGTGCATAGTGATGTATGGCTAATATGGACAGGATGGGGAACCATGTGCATAGTGATGTATGGCTAATATGGACAGGATGGGGAACCATGTGCATAGTGATGTATGGCTAATATGGATAGGATTGGGAACCATGTGCATAGTGATGTATGGCTAATATGGATAGGATGGGGAACCATGTGCATAGTGATGTATGGCTTATATGGACAGGATGGGGAACCATGTGCATAGTGATGTATGGCTAATATGGACAGGATGGGGAACCTTGATGGGGGAACCATGTGCATAGTGATGTATGGCTAATATGGACAGGATGGGAACCTTGTGCATAGTGATGTATGGCTAATATGGACAGGATGGGGAACCTTGTGCATAGTGATGTATGGCTAATATGGACAGGATGGGGAACCTTGTGCATAGTGATGTATGACTTATATGGACAGGATGGGGAACCATGTGCATAGTGATGTATGGCTAATATGGACAGGATGGGGAACCTTGTGCATAGTGATGTATGACTAATATGGACAGGATGGGGAACCTTGATGGGGAACCTTGTGCATAGTGATGTATGGCTTATATGGACAGGATGGGGAACCATGTGCATAGTGATGTATGGCTTATATGGACAGGATGGGGAACCATGTGCATATTGATGTATGGCTAATATGGACAGGATGGGGAACCATGTGCATATTGATGTATGGCTAATATGGACAGGATGGGGAACCATGTGCATAGTGATGTATGGCTAATATGGACAGGATGGGGAACCATGTGCATAGTGATGTATGACTTATATGGACAGGATGGGGAACCATGTGCATAGTGATGTATGGCTAATATGGACAGGATGGGGAACCATGTGCATAGTGATGTATGGCTAATATGGACAGGATGGGGAACCTTGTGCATAGTGATGTATGGCTAATATGGACAGGATGGGGAACCTTGTGCATAGTGATGTATGGCTTATATGGACAGGATGGGGAACCTTGTGCATAGTGATGTATGACTTATATGGACAGGATGGGGAACCATGTGCATAGTGATGTATGGCTTATATGGACAGGATGGGGAACCTTGTGCATAGTGATGTATGGCTTATATGGACAGGATGGGGAACCTTGTGCATAGTGATGTATGACTAATATGGACAGGATGGGGAACCTTGTGCATAGTGATGTATGACTTATATGGACAGGATGGGGAACCTTGTGCATAGTGATGTATGACTTATATGGACAGGATGGGGAACCTTGTGCATAGTGATGTATGGCTAATATGGACAGGATGGGGAACCTTGTGCATAGTGATGTATGGCTAATATGGACAGGATGGGGAACCTTGATGGGGAACCTTGTGCATAGTGATGTATGACTAATATGGACAGGATGGGGAACCTTGTGCATAGTGATGTATGGCTAATATGGACAGGATGGGGAACCTTGATGGGGAACCTTGTGCATAGTGATGTATGGCTTATATGGACAGGATGGGGAACCATGTGCATAGTGATGTATGGCTAATATGGACAGGATGGGGAACCATGTGCATAGTGATGTATGGCTAATATGGACAGGATGGGGAACCATGTGCATAGTGATGTATGGCTTATATGGACAGGATGGGGAACCATGTGCATAGTGATGTATGGCTTATATGGACAGGATGGGGAACCTTGATGGGGAACCTTGTGCATAGTGATGTATGGCTTATATGGACAGGATGGGGAACCATGTGCATAGTGATGTATGGCTTATATGGACAGGATGGGGAACCTTGTGCATAGTGATGTATGACTTATATGAACAGGATGGGGAACCTTGTGATTAGTGATGTATGACTTATATGGACAGGATGGGGAACCTTGTGCATAGTGATGTATGACTTATATGGACAGGATGGGGAACCTTGTGCATAGTGATGTATGACTTATATGGACAGGATGGGGAACCTTGTGCATAGTGATGTATGGCTAATATGGACAGGATGGGGAACCTTGATGGGGAACCATGTGCATAGTGATGTATGGCTTATATGGACAGGATGGGGAACCTTGTGCATAGTGATGTATGGCTAATATGGACAGGATGGGGAACCATGTGCATAGTGATGTATGGCTAATATGGACAGGATGGGGAACCATGTGCATAGTGATGTATGGCTAATATGGATAGGATTGGGAACCATGTGCATAGTGATGTATGGCTAATATGGATAGGATGGGGAACCATGTGCATAGTGATGTATGGCTTATATGGACAGGATGGGGAACCATGTGCATAGTGATGTATGGCTAATATGGACAGGATGGGGAACCTTGATGGGGGAACCATGTGCATAGTGATGTATGGCTAATATGGACAGGATGGGAACCTTGTGCATAGTGATGTATGGCTAATATGGACAGGATGGGGAACCTTGTGCATAGTGATGTATGACTTATATGGACAGGATGGGGAACCATGTGCATAGTGATGTATGACTTATATGGACAGGATGGGGAACCTTGTGCATAGTGATGTATGACTTATATGGACAGGATGGGGAACCTTGTGCATAGTGATGTATGGCTAATATGGACAGGATGGGGAACCTTGATGGGGAACCTTGTGCATAGTGATGTATGGCTAATATGGACAGGATGGGGAACCATGTGCATAGTGATGTATGGCTTATATGGACAGGATGGGGAACCTTGTGCATAGTGATGTATGGCTAATATGGACAGGATGGGGAACCTTGTGCATAGTGATGTATGACTTATATGGACAGGATGGGGAACCATGTGCATAGTGATGTATGGCTAATATGGACAGGATGGGGAACCTTGTGCATAGTGATGTATGACTAATATGGACAGGATGGGGAACCTTGATGGGGAACCTTGTGCATAGTGATGTATGGCTTATATGGACAGGATGGGGAACCATGTGCATAGTGATGTATGGCTTATATGGACAGGATGGGGAACCATGTGCATATTGATGTATGGCTAATATGGACAGGATGGGGAACCATGTGCATAATGATGTATGGCTAATATGGACAGGATGGGGAACCATGTGCATAGTGATGTATGGCTAATATGGACAGGATGGGGAACCATGTGCATAGTGATGTATGACTTATATGGACAGGATGGGGAACCATGTGCATAGTGATGTATGGCTAATATGGACAGGATGGGGAACCATGTGCATAGTGATGTATGGCTAATATGGACAGGATGGGGAACCTTGTGCATAGTGATGTATGGCTAATATGGACAGGATGGGGAACCTTGTGCATAGTGATGTATGGCTTATATGGACAGGATGGGGAACCTTGTGCATAGTGATGTATGACTTATATGGACAGGATGGGGAACCATGTGCATAGTGATGTATGGCTTATATGGACAGGATGGGGAACCTTGTGCATAGTGATGTATGGCTTATATGGACAGGATGGGGAACCTTGTGCATAGTGATGTATGACTAATATGGACAGGATGGGGAACCTTGTGCATAGTGATGTATGACTTATATGGACAGGATGGGGAACCTTGTGCATAGTGATGTATGACTTATATGGACAGGATGGGGAACCTTGTGCATAGTGATGTATGGCTAATATGGACAGGATGGGGAACCTTGTGCATAGTGATGTATGGCTAATATGGACAGGATGGGGAACCATGTGCATAGTGATGTATGGCTAATATGGACAGGATGGGGAACCTTGATGGGGAACCTTGTGCATAGTGATGTATGACTAATATGGACAGGATGGGGAACCTTGTGCATAGTGATGTATGGCTAATATGGACAGGATGGGGAACCTTGATGGGGAACCTTGTGCATAGTGATGTATGACTAATATGGACAGGATGGGGAACCTTGATGGGGAACCTTGTGCATAGTGATGTATGGCTTATATGGACAGGATGGGGAACCATGTGCATAGTGATGTATGGCTAATATGGACAGGATGGGGAACCATGTGCATAGTGATGTATGGCTAATATGGACAGGATGGGGAACCATGTGCATAGTGATGTATGGCTTATATGGACAGGATGGGGAACCATGTGCATAGTGATGTATGGCTTATATGGACAGGATGGGGAACCTTGATGGGGAACCTTGTGCATAGTGATGTATGGCTTATATGGACAGGATGGGGAACCTTGTGCATATTGATGTATGTAAACTCTTTCCAACAACAATAAGGTGACATATTGCCTGGTTGAGGAAGGTAACAGACGCCCATATGAGCTCTTTCCGACGTCAATGGAAACAAAATTCAACGACGTGTAACTATCAATGGAGACAAGAACAGTGAGTGTTTAGTTTATACAAATTTATTTGAGCTCGATTGCGAAACAAGTTATTTCAACTTATATTAATCACTCTCGAGACCTCATTCCTGATTGGAATCCATCGCCATGAAGGAGAGAGAAGAGGCAATGTGGACTTTAAATGCCTTGCCTAAGGGCACAATCGTAACGGCTCCAGCGGGGCTCGAACTCCGGACCTTTCGCACCTGAAGCGAACGCGCATCCACTGCGCTATCACGACTTCCACAGTGAGTGTTTAAGGTGAGACTTGAACATGCTGTGCACCTTCGTTTTTATGAAACGACAACCAGTCATAAATGAAAATAGTTGCACCGCTCTTCAAATAATTGATTAGTTTCTCATCACGTTAACAGTACGCATGCATTTTATGGTAATGGTCTATAGCAAAACAAATAGAGCTGTAGAAAATTCGATTTCTGCTTACATATCCGTCAATTACTTCTGTAATATTTGTTTGCGAGTTCTAAATGAATAAAACCTCTCTTGAATTCACAATCCTCATTGATGGGAATCACATAATTTATGTTAAGATGATCTTAAATCCATTTAGAGATTGCATTGTCTATTCTGGAGAGAACACTATTTAATTTCAAGATAGCTTCTAGAATTCCCTCCCTTATCACATGAAAACAGCACATTCTGTTCCACACTTCAAAGCTTTATATATCAGGTGGTGCAAAGAACATAGCCTGGGAACAGGCGGCGATATATTTTGCCTGGTCAGTCAAATAAATATATTGTAACACCGAGACTATTAATTGGGCCGTATTCTGCTTCTGATCATATCATTTTGCCATAAGTTAAAAAGTGAAAAATCGACAGACTGGAACCCAGGCTACAAAGAACAGACCAATAACCTAATATATTGCTAGTTTACAATTATACATGAATATTAGTATTAGTTCTTGCATCTTATATCTTATTTCCTATTAAAGTTTTACTTGTTACTGTTTACATGTTTCATCATGCTATTTCTTGTTTTAATTTGTTGAGTGCATGGTAAAATAAAATCTTTATTATTATTATTAGTATTATTTAAGATTAAAATTGTTGTGTATCAGCGTATCGAGATGGAAGTATACATGTTATATAAACATACAAACATACGTCTTCTATCGCCGGTATCGTCGCCCCAGTCGGCAAGATGGCCTCTATGCTCATCATGGATCCGGAGAATGTCGGGGTCACGCAGCAAGGTTTCTGTCCAGTCGAACGGGCCACGACGACAGCACAGATCAGCGAAAACACCCTCGTCATTATAAAAATGTTTTGAAAATGTCGGAAATGTCTTGTGAACAAGATAAGAACTCTCCCGTTGTGAACAAGATAAGAACTGTCTGGTTCGTTGCCAGAATTATTATCGTAACTTGCACTAACAAGGTCACTCTCCAGTTGACATGGTACATGCTATATGAGCATGGAATGCCCGTTGTCATACACCACACTGTTGTGCCACACTGGTCATGACAACACATAACTTGTTAAGAACTGGGATAATACAGACCGCGATTACTTCATTTAAGTGTTCGCATAGGATTGGTGATTCCCACGTGGTCGAATTAAAGTTGTTGTACTCAAATAGCCATATCTATTCCCACCTTGCAGCCAATGTTATTCCCACATTCCAGACTTACACAGTCAATGCTATTCCAACCTTCCAGTCCTACAAGAAATGCTATTATCATTCTAGCTATACATTCCAGACAGACGTGCAGCCAATGCTATTTACACATTCCAGACGTGCAGCCAATGCTATTGCCACATTCCAGACTTGCAGCCAATGCTATTGCCACATTCCAGATGTGCAGCCAATGCTATTTACACATTCCAGACATGCAGCCAATGCTATTTACACATTCCAGACATGCAGCCAATGCTATTTACACATTCCAGACGTACAGCCAATGCTATTAACACATTCCAGACGTGCAGCCAATGCTATTTACACATTCCAGACGTGCAGCCAATGCTATTGTCACATTCCAGACAGACGTGCAGCCACTGCTATTTACACATTCCAGACGTGCAGCCAATGCTATTGCCACATTCCAGACAGACGTGCAGCCAATGCTATTTACACATTCCAGACGTGCAGCCAATGCTATTGCCACATTCCAGACGTGCAGCCACTGCTATTTACACATTCCAGACGTGCAGCCAATGCTATTGCCACATTCCAGACAGACGTGCAGCCAATGCTATTTACACATTCCAGACGTGCAGCCAATGCTATTGCCACATTCCAGACGTGCAGCCACTGCTATTTACACATTCCAGACGTGCAGCCAATGCTATTGCCACATTCCAGACGTGCAGCCAATGCTATTAACACATTCCAGACGTGCATCCAATGCTATTAACACATTCCAGGCGTACAACCAATGCTATTGCCCCATTCCAGGCGTGCAGCCAATGCTATTGCCACATTCCAGACGTGCATCCAATGCTATTGCCACACTCCAGACATGCAGCCAATGATATTGACACATTCCAGATGTGCAGCCAATACTATTGCCACACTCCAGACATGCAGCCAATGCTATTGCCACATTCCAGACTTGCAGCCAATGCTATTGCACACATTCCAGACGTGCAGCCAATGCTATTGCACACATTCCAGACGTGCAGCCAATGCTATTGCCACAATCCAGACGTGCAGCCAATGCTATTGCCACATTCCAGACGTGCAGCCAATGCTATTGCCACATTCCAGACGTGCAGCCAATGCTATTGCACACATTCCAGACGTGCAGCCAATGCTATTGCCACATTCCAGACTTGCAGCCAATGCTATTGCACACATTCCAGACGTGCAGCCAATGTTATTGCCACATTCCAGACAGACGTGCAGCCAATGCTATGGCCACATTCCAGACTTGCAGCAAATGCTATTGCCACATTCCAGACTTGCAGCCAATGCTATTGCCACATTCCAGACGTGCAGCCAATGCTATTGCCACATTCCAGACGTGCAGCCACTGCTATTTACACATTCCAGACGTGCAGCCAATGCTATTGCCACATTCCAGACAGACGTGCAGCCAATGCTATTTACACATTCCAGACGTGCAGCCAATGCTATTGCCACATTCCAGACGTGCAGCCACTGCTATTTACACATTCCAGACCGTGCAGCCAATGCTATTGCCACATTCCAGACGTGCAGCCAATGCTATTAACACATTCCAGACGTGCATCCAATGCTATTAACACATTCCAGGCGTACAACCAATGCTATTGCCCCATTCCAGGCGTGCAGCCAATGCTATTGCCACATTCCAGACGTGCATCCAATGCTATTGCCACACTCCAGACATGCAGCCAATGATATTGACACATTCCAGATGTGCAGCCAATACTATTGCCACACTCCAGACATGCAGCCAATGCTATTGCCACATTCCAGACTTGCAGCCAATGCTATTGCACACATTCCAGACGTGCAGCCAATGCTATTGCACACATTCCAGACGTGCAGCCAATGCTATTGCCACAATCCAGACGTGCAGCCAATGCTATTGCCACATTCCAGACGTGCAGCCAATGCTATTGCCACATTCCAGACGTGCAGCCAATGCTATTGCACACATTCCAGACGTGCAGCCAATGCTATTGCCACATTCCAGACTTGCAGCCAATGCTATTGCACACATTCCAGACGTGCAGCCAATGTTATTGCCACATTCCAGACAGACGTGCAGCCAATGCTATGGCCACATTCCAGACTTGCAGCAAATGCTATTGCCACATTCCAGACTTGCAGCCAATGCTATTGCCACATTCCAGACGTGCAGCCAATGCTATTGCCACATTCCAGACTTGCAGCCAATGCTATTGCACACATTCCAGACGTGCAGCCAATGCTATTGCACACATTCCAGACGTGCAGCCAATGCTATTGCCACAATCCAGACGTGCAGCCAATGCTATTGCCACATTCCAGACGTGCAGCCAATGCTATTGCCACATTCCAGACGTGCAGCCAATGCTATTGCACACATTCCAGACGTGCAGCCAATGCTATTGCCACATTCCAGACTTGCAGCCAATGCTATTGCACACATTCCAGACGTGCAGCCAATGTTATTGCCACATTCCAGACAGACGTGCATCCAATGCTATGGCCACATTCCAGACTTGCAGCAAATGCTATTGCCACATTCCAGACTTGCAGCCAATGCTATTGCACACATTCCAGAGGAGCAGCCAATGTTATTGCCACATTCCAGACAGACAAGCAGCCAATGCTATTGCCACATTCCAGACGTGCAGCCAATGCTATTGCCACATTCCAGACGTGCAGCCAATGCTATTGCCACATTCCCGACTTGCAGCCAATGCTATTGCACAAATTCCAGACGTGCAGCCAATGCTATTGCACACATTCCAGACGTGCAGCCAATGCTATTGACACATTCCAGACTTGCAGCCAATGATATTGCCACACTCCAGACTTGCAGCCAATGCTATTGCCACATTCCAGACTTGCAGCCAATGATATTGCCACATTCCAGACGTGCAGCCAATGCTATTGCCACATTCCAAACGTGCAGCCAATGATATTGCCACATTCCAGACTTGCAGCCAATGCTATTGCCACATTCCAGACTTGCAGCCAATGATATTGCCACATTCCAGACGTGCAGCCAATGCTATTGCCACATTCCAGACTTGCAGCCAATGCTATTGCCACATTCCAGACTTGCAGCCAATGCTATTGTCACATTCCAGGCGTGCAACCAATGCTATTGCCACATTCCAGGCGTGCAGCCAATGCTATTGCCACATTCCAGACTTGCAGCCAATGCTATTGCCACATTCCAGGCGTGCAGCCAATGCTATTGCCACATTCCAGGCGTGCAACCAATGCTATTGCCACATTCCAGACATGCAGCCAACACTATTGCCACATTCCAGTCTTGCAGCAAATGCTATTGCCACATTCCAGACTTGCAGCAAATGCTATTGCCACATTCCAGACTTGCAGCAAATGCTATTGCCACATTCCAGCCAATGCTATTGCCACATTCCAGCCAATGCTTTTGCCACATTCCAGACTTGCAGCAAATGCTATTCCAATGATCGATACAATGCTATTCACACGCTCCAGCCAATGATATTTCCATGTTGCAGACTTGCAGTCAATGCTGTCGACACATTGCAGCCGATGCTATGGCCACATTCCAGACTTGCAGCAAATGATATTGCCACATTCCAGACAGACGTGCAACCAATGCTATTCACACGTTCCAACCAATGCTATTTCCCCATAGACTAGACTTGCAACCAATGCTATTCCCTCAATGCTATGTCCACATTCCAGACAATGTTATTCGAATGATCCAGACGTTACTCCCACTTTCCAGCAAATGCTATTTATATGTTTCAGAATTGCAGCCAATGCTACTCTCGTGTTCTGGACATTTAGTTATTTCCACGTTCCAGCCAATTCTATTTCAACCGTACAGCCAATGGCGAATCCCACATTCCTCTCAATGCTATTCCTACGTTCCAGACGATGCTATTCCCTCATCCAGACCAACATGGATTAGCGACAATGCAATCCAGACCAACATGGATTAGCGACAATGCAATCCAGACCAACATGGATTAGCGACAATGCAATCCAGACCAACATGGATTAGCGACAATGCAATCCAGACAAACATGGATTAGCGACAATGCAATCCAGACCAACATGGATTAGCGACAATGCAATCCAGACCAACATGGATTAGTGACAATGCTATTCCCTCATCCAGAACAACATGGATTAGCGACAATGCTATTCCCATATCAACATGGATTAGCGACAATACTATTCCCATATTCCAGAACCACATGGATTAGCGACAATGCTATTCCCATATTCCAGACCAACATGGATTAGCGACAATGCTATTCCCATATTCCAGACCAACATGGATTAGCGACAATGCTATTCCCATATTCCAGACCAACATGGATTAGCGACAATGCTATTCCCATATTCCAGAACAACATGGATGAAGTGATGATAATTTATGGAATTAACACTTTGCATAGTTCTTTCAATGTTTCAAAGATAATTTCTACATTTCTTTTGGTATTATTGTAATATTGAGGTGCTAACATCACATGATTCACGGTTATAGAGAAACAAACATGCGAATTGTTGTACAATTTTCATTTATTTTTCAATAGTCGTTGGCACAGTACACAAAGCATAGCTGTCCTCGGACCTTTAACTATACAGTACAATAGAGAAGAGGCGTTCACAAAGCCATGCTACAACAAACGTACATCTCTGGGCATTCATGCAAGGTACATCATACAGATAAGTCCTCTCCACCTGACCACTACTATGAATTCAGCTATTTGTAAACATGTAAGTGTAGGGCATGGCAAAGACATTGTTCATAGTTTAACCCTTTCCTTCATAGAGATTTAGGTTAATATACTATCATATCTCCATACAAACGACAGCCAGTTAGCTATCATGCAGTGGATAAGTAGTCGCCATATCTATCCCACCTCCATAGATATTACTGGAACTACATGAGATTCTGGTCTTTATTATGAACATTGGTTGTCAATGTATGTTGTATTGGTAATGGCGTCATGAGGCGCTTCTATGAGGGAAAGCATTAAAAGTAACATGCAGAGAGGATACTAATTTCAGGTTCGATCCCACATCTGACCCTAATAAAATTAACAGTCTTTCAGATGGGACGTTAAACCAAGGTCTCGTGTCGGTGCTTTACACTGTGCACGTAAAAGAACCAGAGGAGATTCTGGAATGGGTCTCTGTCTGTATCATTGCACTATCCTCCAAACTGACTAATCTCTTCAGGAGGCGTCGCTCATATGGGCAACCGGTAGCGACACGATAAATAAACGTAAAACACATACCAGATACTAATTTCTTTTATGTTTTCCAATGAATGATTAAGTTTTCTCAGCGAAAGAAAAACTCCATCTTTACATCGCTTTCAAACAGTGAAAGATGGCATAAACTCTGCCACTTCTTGCGTTTTGTATTCCTGCACGTTTAAATGTACTTTTGTATCTTAGCTATTTTCTGACTATCATGAACAGTTAATTATTAGGTAATATATTCTAATGAATTTGCTTTGTCTGTAGTTTTTAATTTTGAGAGCAAACGGAAACTAACAGAAGAGGTTGTACGGTTGTGCATTGGAGTGCAATGAGACTCACGAAAGGGCAGTAAAGTGAATAGAATTGAAAACAAATATTACATTAACCCAAAATCATTGGGAATCATAAACGAAAAAGATGTGTTTATTAGTATAAGATAGGATCTTATTTCATCTTGTGATCACCGAAATATGTATTTCCACAAGTGGCTAGATGGAATAAAATTCTATCTTACACTAATAAACACAAATATCCGCAACATCAAAATGAATTCCAAAGAACTGCTACCATAATTATAAGTTATTTGAAGAGAGAAACATAAATACACCACGCCTTTAGTAATTAATAATACCACCAATGATACTTCACATTGTAATTGCGATATTGGCTGTGCTTGTTCGTATTTTCGCATGCTTGTTTGTATTTTCGCGTGCTTGTTGGTATTTTCAATTTTTAAATAGTCATGAAATTTAAATATAATTTTCGCCAATTTCTACGATGGAATTAAAATGCATACAAGTTTGTTAGTGTTGACATTTGACTCATGAACATAGTTTTATGAGAAAATACATAATAATCTCTTGCAATTTTCGGCTTTGTAATGTAATATTTGCGTAACACATTGATCATGAAACCTTCCCCATATATGGTATTTGACTTGAAATCATTGTCCTTTACCGCTGCAGGTTCGAATCCGACCACGGTGTCAAATTCTCTCATGTGAGGAAGCTATCCAGCTAGATTGCAGGAAGGTCGGTGTTCATACCAGTGTTCCCCGTCTGTTAAAAACAACCCACACTGGAGTCTTCATCCACAAACAACAGCTGGAAAGTTGCAATATGACCGAAACAAAACCATGGTTACTCAAATGGAATCGATTGTTCTAATAGCTATGTAAATATAATTCGACCAAAACAACATCCACTGAGGTTGAAATGAACATTGGCAATGCAACAAACTCGAATACGCAACAAACAAATGTGAACATCTGTTTCTCTCAAAACTTACAACTGCATAAGCCAGCTGTTGATTGAAATTCTGTTTAGTTTCTTGCAAATAAATGGATATTTTGGCAACTTGTTTAGGCTGGCTTGCAAATTTCCGAACATCTGGTTGACTACTCGATGTTTTTTAACCATGCTTAGAACTAGAAAACTCAATGTTACCGTGTACGTTTATCGACAGAAAATTAATTTAACCACTTATTGGGCTTCCATAAATAAACAGTTAGCGCATGCATACACATGTGGGGGTTTCCCCAGTCAATAAATAGTTTAAAACTCAAAGTAAACAATAGACTTCAAGTATGTTTAACTCGTAGATCTTGAACATCTTTGCACAAGGGAGGATGGGAAAATTGGTTGCCACAGAATATATATTGAAATTTAACAAGTAAAAACAATCTGGTGGATAAAATAGCCAGTACTCAATCCAATTGATCATAGGTTATTTAATAGATTGTTGGATAAAATAGCCAGTACTCAATCCAATTGATCATAGGTTATTTAATAGTGTCATAATTGATAAGATCTGGCAAATTACTGTTGTAGATGACTATTACAGCATTACGTTGTGCTACCATGGCATTGATAGAAAATAAGATCACCCTTAAAGGTGTTCTTGTTTCCTGCTTTACAGCGGTAGTCAGAGTGGGATAGTTGGCACCAAAATAAAAATGTAACTTAATATAACGTATGGACAAAATTATCTTCTTTTTTTTTTTTTGGTGTGTTTTTGAATGCCCTATATATAATGAATTTGCACAAATAGTTTAACTGGCTGTAAAAATAAATACATCCAGCTTTTATATATCTAACAAAATAGACAAAAACAAAACATGCCCTACATGGTAATAAAAACATATGTCTGCAAAAATTTCTGATCTTTAATATGTACATATACAAAAATAGATAGCTCTCTAAAGCTGTTCATCAGATATATATATATTTATATATATATACAGGTCTTCAACAAAGCTGTTCATCAGATATATATATATTTATATATATATACAGGTCTTCAACAAAGCTGTTCATCAGATATATATATATTTATATATACAGGTCTTCAACAAAGCTGTTCATCAGATATATATATATATATATATATAAGGTCTTCAACACAGCTGTTCATCAGATATATATATATATATACAGGTCTTCAACAAAGCTGTTCATCAGATACAGATATTTATATATATATACAGGTCTTCAACAAAGCTGTTCATCAGATATATATATATATATATACAGGTCTTCAACACAGCTGTTCATCAGATATATATATATATATACAGGTCTTCAACAAAGCTGATTCAAACTGATAGGAAAAGCTTCTTTTTTTTTTTTAAAGGATCCCCAACAAAAATGGCACCTAATATTATAAATATGTGTTTTAATTATAGAGTTTAAAACAGTTTAGAATAAATAGTTTCACTTTTTACACGTTTGTACAAAAAAAAAGTATCAAATTTGTTAACGTAAAAGGACGGAAAAACAAAGATATAGAAAAAACGGTGGGTGTCCTTAAGGGTTAGCATCATTCATCAGGAATCATTAGTTGAAGGCTATCAGTCTACAATTGAAAGAAATTGTTCCGCAATCGATTTATGTCAGACAAGGCGCTTCCTAAAATCTGCCATCATTTTGCAACACATTTCTTACAATTTTGCAATACACTTAGTATGTTGTATTGGTAAGACCTATTTAATTCTCTACGGAGACTAGTTAATATTATATATAAACTTCTATATTATTATTCCAGAATATTACTTTTAAGAAATTTGCTCCCATCAAAAATTGGTGTCTTATGAATTCCGGATTCTGGTTTGTTTACTGTCTCAAGTACATAAACCAGTAATGGTGATAAATACTCACATGCGAAATGATTCATATAAATTTCAATTGTATTTAAAGCCAAATATTACACAAGATTTAGCTACCTGTACGTGCAGTCCATTATTATTAATATTGGACTGCTGTAAAAAGGCCAGAGTATTATATTATAACAATTTTAATTAGTAAGATCTTGTTATATAAGTGTCTCACACAATCCAATATTTTACATAATTGTTCAAATAATGGATTTTTATTTAGGTAGGTGTTAGAAAATAATCGTACATGATTTATTATTCAATAAAACTTTTAAACCACCCATTTAATGTGTGTGTACATGTGTGTTGCAGTAGCAAGTACAGCTATGAAGTAGTAAAGATAAGAAATAGTATGAGATACTACACAGTATGAGATATGAAAGAAACACCCTGTACAAGGATATAGCAAGGGTCCAACATACACCCTGTACAATTATATAGCAAGGGTCCAACTTACACCCTGTACAAGGATATAGAAAGGGTCCAACTTACACACCATGTACAAGGATATAGCAAGGGTCCAACATACACCCTGTACAAGGATATAGCAAGGGTCCAACTTACACCCTGTACAATTATATAGCAAGGGTCCAACATACACCCTGTACACTTATATAGCAATGGTCCAACATACACCCTGTACAATTATATAGCAAGGGTCCAACATACACCCTGTACACTTATATAGCAAGGGTCCAACATACACCCTGTACACGGATATAGCAAGGGTCCAACTTACACACCCTGTACAAGGATATAGCAAGGGTCCAACATACACCCTGTACACGGATATAGCAAGGGTCCAACTTACACACCCTGTACAAGGATATAGCAAGGGTCCAACATACACCCTGTACAAGGATATAGCAAGGGTCCAACTTACAAACCCTGTACAAGGATATAGCAAGGGTCCACCAACTTACACACCCTGTACAAGGGTATAGCAAGGGTCCAACTTACACACCCTGTACAAGGATATAGCAAGGGTCCACCAACTTACACCCTGTACAAGGGTATAGCAAGGGTCCAACTTACACCCTGTACAAGGATCCAACTTCTCAATTACTTTGATGGGAGAGATTCAATATTAGAATTTACACGAAGCTACCCATTTTAAATGGGCTTATGATGCAAAGTATTTCAGTGGGTCTGTGAACCAAACTTTAATCTGAATTACTGTCTGTATTGACAATGACCGTTGGTGCCTTCATTAAATAAAAACATCCTCACTCGTTTCTGGTGCCCCAACCCCGTTGCCTTCTTCAACTAATAAATCATTCCATTATATATTATTTGAATTTCTTGAAATAAATGATTTTTCCCATTACCTGCGAATTTTCTTCGAAACTAACATTCCTAACAAAACAACAATAAATACATGGCAATGTGCTATTTACAAATAAAATGCATGACATGAACCTAAAACATGACTTGTTCTTGTAACAGTTCATATGGCAATATACAATGATTGTAATGAGTTCCCAATATGAAATGACCGTCCATATACATGTAATGCCATCATATATCATATCGAGTCAGCTACGGCATAGTGATACAACTAAACAGGATAGGGTGCGTGAAATGTGATAGTTTACGACATAAATGAGCAATTTCAACAAAATTGGCCTACTATACAAACTATAAACAAGTTATAAACAATGCTGCCTTTTTTTTCTGTAAAACTCCACCACGTGCTGTATATCCATTTCCGAAAATGCAAAAAAAACAAAAACACAATAAAATTGACTTACTAGTGCTTAAAAACAATGTGAACTAAGGAAAGCACACCTTCGATTGCAGGTTATATTCAGACTCAACCTTAAAGCGACACTATATCGGAATAAAGGATTAATGTCTAAGATACTTAAATATAATTTTTCAATGATTGGGTCTTTAAGAAAATACAAATAATCGCAGAGAAACTGGGGGGGGGGGGGGATCAATATAGCACCGTCATACATGCAAATTGTTTTATCAAGAAACGTATGTAAACAAAGCTTAATGCACATATGTGATGCTCAACAATGAATAACAGTTGTCATAGATGCATTTTCTGATTGCCGATAAAGCGTGATGCGCTCCGAATGTACGCAGGGGGCGTGGCAAACTGAAAATTTTATTATGCACATTATAATGGAAGTATTTCCAATTTTATAATATTTTTATTAAATACGATATAGTGTCCCTTTAAGAACAATACTTGATCAGGTGATATTTCTTCTATTACTAACACAATTTAGCACATAACGCAGTCTGTGAATCAGTATTTATGGGATGTCTGTTTTGTGTAAGGTTTTCTACCCCCTTGGTGATTACTGGAGCTAGCACGTTTCTGGTTCCATGTAGATTGTGACAAGTCTCTGTGATTATTGAAGGGCTGGTTCCCAGGTCCATTCTGAGAATGATTGTTTGTTGCGTTACTAAACGAATGGTCCATAGATGATGAAAGATCCACAGATGACGGCGAAGCTTTCAACCTCGGTGAAACTTTGCTAAAAGTTGGTAATGGAGATGATTTCTTGTAATTGTGATAGTTCTTGCCCGAGTTACCTGGGTGAGAGTTTTGCCTGAGGAAGGAACTGTTTGATTGGTGACCATAGTCAAACACCTGTGGTTTTGAACTGGTAGAGGAGATGCCATTAATGCTACTATTGACACTCAATTGTTCTACACTGGATGCTACACTTGCTGACGATGACGTTGATGGATTTGGCATTGACTTCTGAACTTTACTGATCTGAGCTGAAATAATAAGGCAGTGCATAAATGGTGAATGTAGAAAAAATATACAACTTTATAGCAAAAGCAACAGCAGTCTCGGGTATGGTCATATAGCATGTTACAAATGACATATTAGCTACATGCATGTATGTGGTGGTTTTACGTTTATTTATCGTCGCTACCGGTTGCCCATATGAGCAACGCCTCCTGAAGAGATTAGTCATTTTAGAGTTTTGGAGGATAGTGCAATGATACAGACAGTGGCCCATTCCAGAATCTCCTCTGGTTCTTTTACGTGCATGGTGTAAAGCACCGACACAAGACCTCGGTTTAACATCCCATCTGAAAGACTGTTAATTTTATTAGGGTCAGACGGGGGATCAAACTGCGATCCCTGGATTACCAGTCCAGCGTGTTACAGGTCCGTCTGTAAGCATGTATTAAAACAGCTCTGAATTTGATATAACAGAAGTCACAAAATAGTGCTTCAGAGACATGTTCTGTCACGCAGACATTCATTTTTATCTCCATTGGTAAAATGTCCATTGCTGAAAGAATGTACAATTTTTCTTAATTTAAACATTTTTTCAAATTCTATTTTCTAAAGTGAACTTATTCATGAAAGTACCCTAAAAACGTGACGGAAACTACCTTTAATGGCAGCCAGCTGTGCTGTGAGATCATTCTGTAGCTTCTGTGGATTCTTCACATTCGACAGCAGGTTACACAATGGAGTCTGCAGTGTCGAGGTCAATTGGGGCTTACTGGCAGGTAGGGGCACTACAGTTACTGTTCCTCCGCTGGTCTTTACTGCGCTAGTGGTAGGTAGTGGTGGGGGAACCATTTGGGGCAAGGTGCTAGAAGGTCCAACAGCTGATGTCAACGCTTCACCCGACTTTATCAACGGTGACGGGTAAGTCTTGATGTTCAGAAGCGATGGTACTCCACCTCCATTTGTGACCCTGGATGGTCTCTGGCCCTGGGCTACTGGGGGTGGAGGTGGTGGCGGTGGTGGTGGCGGTACATCTGCTCCATCACCATTACTAGCCGGCCCCGTTGGCTGATCTGAAAAAAGTTACAATTTTAAAACTCAAAATCTCTTTCCCTAAAAGAAATGCATGTATAATGTATATCTGTTTTATTCCCCATTCAACAATTTGTTTGTTGTTTTGTGGAATTGTCATAATTTTAAGCAGTTTTGTTTGTAAAGAATTTAGATATTAAATGAGGCTGTTCGATTAGCACAGTGGTTAGCGCTCTCGCCTCTCACCAATGCAACCCAGGTTCGATCCTCGAAGTATGTGAGATGGTACGGTGGTCGCCAGATCGGACAGGTGGCTTTTCTCCGGGTACTCCGGTTTCCTCCCACACGAATGACCACATATATGCTTTCATCCGCGCCAACGAAAGTGATTAATATAAGTTGTTAGAACTTGCTTCGCAATCGTTGTAAAATAAATAAAGTTTAAACTTTAGATGTTAAATCAAATTATAAAGAAATGTCAGTAATCTACCGAAAATAGGCATGTTGTTAGGAGAAAGATATGGTAAATATAAACTTGATGTAGCGTGATTATTATCATACCTTTATGTAGTAGCAAACTGTTAATATTGTTCATGCCACAATGTATCAGACTGGACGCGACACACTTCACACAAACCCTGGCATCCACTCATTTCATTTGTTTGTGGTCAGAATCAATCATGTGCTGCATAACATTGACCTCTTGTCAGTGTCATACTTACAAATAGGGTTCATTCCAAAGTTTATCATGCCAATTTGGATGTGACCAAACACTAGGACAAACTATTTCTTTTATGGTTTCCAATGAATGATTGAAGTATTCTTGGTGAAAGAAAATGCTATCTTTCATAGTTCTGAAACAGTGGGAGATGGCGCATAACATTGACCTCTTGTCAGTATCATACTTACAAATAGTGGTCATTCCAAAGTTTATCGTGGATATATATTGGATGTGACAAACCAATAGGACAAACTATTTCTTCTATGGTTTCCAATGAATGATTGGAGTTTTCTTGGTGAAAGAAAATGCTATCTTTCACTTTCACAGTTCTGAAACAGTGGGAGATGGCATTTTCTCTGCCACTGGTTGCGTTTCGTATTCCTGGGCACTTGGATGCACTTTGTATTTTAGCTATTATCTGATAATCATAAACAGTTAATTATAAAGTCATATGTTTTATTGAATTTGTTTTTGTCTGTCGGTTTCATCAATTTTGACAGCAGACAGAAACTAAATTGAATATTACACCGGAACTATTTTTTATTGCGAACTTTCACACAAACATATGTGGTTGTGTATTGTTGTGAAATGAGGCTAGTGGCAGGGGCAGTTAGTTTATACAAATTTATTTTAGCTTGATTGCGAAACAAGTTATTTCAACTTATCACTCTCGAGACCTCATTCCTGATGGAATCCATTGCCACGAAGGAGAGAGAAGAGGCAACGAGGAATTTAAATGCCTTGCCTAAGGGCACAATCGTAATGGCTCCAGTGGGGCTCGAACTCCGGACCTTTCGTACCTGAAGCGAACGCGCATCCACTGCGCTATCACGACTTCCAAGGTCAGTTAAAATTGGATAACAACTAAATTAGCAAAAATCATTGGAAATCATAAAAGAAAAAGATTTGTGTTTCTTATGTGTAAGATAGGATTTGATTTCATCGAGTGATAAACGATATAGGGTTTTTCCACTCGTTAACGCCACTCGTGGATATACAAATTTGGGTGATCACTCGATGAAATAAATTCCAATCTTACATTAATAAACACAAATATCCTCTATATATATATATATATATATATATATATATATATATATACTGAGTCAAAAAAGAAACGATACCAAACTAAACATGACGTAAAACGGATAAAACCATAGAAAGGTTTAATATATTATTACGTATCAGTACCGGGTATCTTATTGCAACGTCAGCCAACCATAAACACAGGTAAATAAACACCCGATAATTCTGGAACGCCGAATTTCCGATTTGGACGTGCTCCTCAACAAAGACAACTTCCTGCACATGTACAAATCGGAAAACCGGTTTATTGTACTTGTATTGCATTATCATCGAGGAAAAACACCTTACATACCCATTGTTACCTCTAACAAAATGCCTAGGCTAAACCGCAATCAGAGAATGCGTGCCATTGGTATGATTGACGGCGGTTTACGTCAGCATGACGTCGCAAATCGACTCGGGGTTACGCGGATCACGATAACACGTCTACTTCGACGTTATCGAACATATGGATCGGTGGACGACTGTCCAAGATCTGGTCGACCACGTGTGACGACGCGTGAACAGGACCGTCACATTCGGACGTCACATTTACGTGACCGGTTCCTACCTGCTACGCACACAGCTGCCGTTACTCCTGGGATGACCAACAATCGCATCAGTGCACAAACAGTCAGGAACCGGCTCGGTGAACGTGGCATTCGTGCCTATCGGCCATACGTTGGACCCATCCTGACACGACGTCACCGTGACGTACGGCGGGAATGGACGACGGAACGTGCTCGCTGGACTCGGTTACAGTGGAATTCGGTGATGTTTAGCGATGTATCGCGGTTCTGTTTGCGTCGAGCGGATGGCAGAGAGCGGGTATATCGCAGACGCGGTGAACGTTACGCCGACGCATGTGTACGTCAGGTCGATCTGTTCGGGGGCGGAGGCGTTATGGCGTGGGGCGGTATCACCTTCGGCAGTCGCACTGAACTGTTAGTGGTGGACGGGAACCTAAACGCCCAGCGGTACTGTGATGAGATCCTTGCGCCAGTTGTTGTGTCGTTCTTTAACGCCAACAGAAACGTCACACTGTTCCAACAGGACAACGCCAGGTGTCATACTGCTCGGATTTCCACCACATTATTGGAGCAGAACAATATTGAAACCCTGCCGTGGCCTGCTTTGTCACCAGACTTGTCACCCATAGAACATTTGTGGGATACGTTAGACCGCCGCGTCAGACGACGTCAGCCGGTAACGTTAAACCAACTGAGGGATGTTTTGCGTCAGGAGTGGACAAATATTGACCAGCAAGAGATTCAGACACTCTTCCGTTCGATGCGACGGCGGTGCATTGCAGTGAGAGACGCAAATGGTGCCCATACTCGGTATTGACGTCTGTGTGAAAACTCCATTAGACCCCTGTCCGACGAATTACGTCATCACGCAGCAGACAGTTTCGGAGGCTCATTATGCTTTATGTGCTCCTCTTTCAAACATGTTGGACTATCATCTTATGAATTTTCAAAGAATTTTCTTAATAAATGTTGAAATTATAGACACATAAACACCAGGTATCGTTTCTTTTTTGACTCAGTATATATATATATTACAAACAAGTTACCATTTTTCTGATCAGAATCTGTATCGTTATCAGTACTATCGTCCAGGCCAAATTCTTGTCGTAATCTTTCTGATAAACTCATTGGTTTGCGTACAGGCATCTCTTCCTGCTTCTTGTCACGGTTGTATATTGGAGATAGCAAGTCAGATGAACCTGCACAAAGAAACCACAAATGTGCATTCTATCACAATAGTCTAATAGTCTTGGGCACACCATTAAATATATTAAAGCAGATAGTGTTTATCAGTGATGTGTTGCCACTTTAATGCAGGGCTCAACCTGGCCCAAATTTTTGGGAGAAGTGAGAAAGTGAGCGATTGTGTCATCTAATGGTATTATTTAATAAATTTCAACACAATAGGGTTAAAATACACAATATGACGACCATTAAATACAATATTTTAATACGAGTGCTTTACAATGGCTGGTGTATCTTAATAGGACATGATTTTGTCTGAAAATTGGAAACAAAACACTACTTTGCCCATGTCACCCTCTAGAACGAGTCCTGTTTAATGATGCTATAAAAGATCAATTTTATTTTAAAATCTCTTATACATCTTATGATTACACTGGGGAAAAGGAAGGAAGGATCTTTAAGAAACGTATCATAGTCCCTACCGTAGACCATTTTTCAACGACGAGGCACTATTAACCAGCTATTACAAAAACCATATTTGACTTTGCAAATAGTAATTTACAATGTATATTAAAGCAGCATTATATCGTATGAAATAAGATATTTGAAAAATGCAATGCTGCTACACATTCTAACATTATACTTTGTATGCTATGTTCATTTGGTAAACAGTGTTTATTTGCGATAAAACAAACTCGAAACCGAAAGTAGGACTTTCCGAGTCGATCGGTCACGCACTTGTTTACAACCGGAACGCATCGCCCGCACTTGTTTGCATTCGGAATGCATCGTCCCCATTTGTCCCACGTTATCTTTTTTAATTAAATTACTTCATATGTTGATTCATACCTCTGTTAGCTAAGTCTTTAGGGACATTTCTACATCCCCGCGAGGGGTTCGACATTAGAGGAAGATAGATAGATAGTCTTTCATGTTCAAAATATATACGTTGTTTTCTACACCCTCTGTTGTTTCACGCATGCGCTGTGTGTGTTTACATTTTGTGTGTTGATAAACAAATTCGCGTATACGACGGTTTAAATTTATTGGAATTTTATCGTTTCTGAGCGACTATTTCGATTTTTGTAAACACACACACATTAGTATTTATATTTTACCCAAAACATCCTTTATTACGATATAATGCTGCTTTAAAATCTAAAACTACGTCTTTATAAATTGACGCATTCACATAGTACCAATGTTATAGAGAACTCACTTTTAAATTCCTTCCTATCCGTTTTATCGAACATTGGAAGAGATGGTAGTGATGGGAGAGGATGAAGCTTCTTGTCGAGTTTCTTCAGTGTGATGGGATTGGAGAGTTTGAGAGGAGAGGTTGTTGTTGTACTCGATACCGATGATACTTTGCTAGGTCCAGGTCCAGCTGAGGAACACGATGCTAGTGAAGGTGAAATTGGCGAGGTTATTGTGCTCGGTTTGTCTTTTTTCCTTTTCAAATACTCCTGTAAACTCACCTAAAAATAAAACAAAATGTTACTAAGCAATGGTACTTGACACACATTACAAAGGTTTATAACTAGACTTCGGCTGCTCACTTGGATAAACTTGCTGACCTGTGATCAATCAACTAATTACTGATTAGGCACTTTAACTGTAGGATAAAATTGAAACAAACATCAGGATGCAAGTGCTATCCTAATACATAACCCAATGTTTTTGCTGGACCCTCCCCCACCAATCTCGAGCCCCATGCAGTAAGCAATTGTCACTGTAGTTAAGAACTGCAAAACAATGCTTGAAATATAATAAAAATGCCTGTTGAAAAATAGAATTTTAGGATAATTTTACCGATCTTCAACAGACGAAGTTCATGTTTGTCTTCAATTCTGCAATCAATAATCATATAACTGAGCTTCTAAATATTCATGTAGACCAGAGTTATAACATAATGTGTATTCATGTAGACATATGAAGAGTTATAACATAATCGTATTATGGTACAACAACCATATTATGAATAGTTAAAACAGGTACCTTCCATGGCATAATCAAGTTAATTAACACAAATGAATAGTACCTTTTTCTTCTCTTTTGGTGGTTGTGTTGAATCATTACTGGTACTAGACATTGGCTCCGGGAAGCCAGTCAGCGAGTCGTCATTGCCTCGCCTACAATCTTCATAACCCGCCAAGATACCCGTCTCAGATGCCGAGGTCACATCCATCGAGTCTGAATCATAGCTCACCATTGGTGGCAGGCCTGCAGTGTTCAGCAGACTACTGGCTCCTACAGATGGTATGAACTGAGTGGTTGAATCTACCGTCATATCCGTGCTGTAGTTACTGTCCGTTAAAAACTTCAGATGACGATTTGGCATTGGCACTATATCAGATGAACTATTAGACGAAACTGAAAATGGGTCTGTGAAGCTTGCATTTCCTAAAAGGTTTCGACCCATATTAGATTGAACAGTTTCAAAACCGTAGCTATTGGACACTTCATTATCTACGTTTTGCTGAGTATGAGTACTAGTTTGAATGTTGTTATCCAATAATAAAACACTCGTAGACGAGTTCGACGTAACAGAGGAGTCTAACAGAACAGATCCAGAAACACTGCAGCTCCGTCCCCGCGGCTCATCCGTACTTGAATCTACTTGTGATAATCTATCCACAATATTTCTATTGGAAAAGCTTGCGTCAGGAACACTACTAGTATTAAGCACTAACAATGATGATGATTTCGAAGAAGAGGTGCAGACTATGCTATCTGTCACATGTGATGGTCCGGGTAAATTACTTCTATCCAACACAGAGTTTGATTTCTCACTATTACAACTATCACAGTGAGTGTTTTCTAACAAGGCTTCAAGTTTCAGCTTAGAAACACTGGTCTCTGTGCTGTCCACTTCACTGCCCACATCCGGTGCAACCGGCACAGATCTGCTAGACCCACTGTCACACTCTACCTCCACCTGAACTGCGTCCGTAGCCTGACACACACTATCACTACTATCTGGTTCAGAATTAGCACTTTTATCTTGATCACAGACATCAATTTGTTCACTATGTACCACCGTAGGATCCTCAGTTTCCGAGGACGACTTAACTTCAGTGGTTGAGATCGGAACCTCTGCCACAGCATGGCAAAGTTGTGTACCCATGTTACACGAAACCGAGCAGTCTATTTCTGCACAAGAACTAACACCATTCTTCTCCTCCAGTTCAACTATGACATTTTCCACATCATTGTCAACAACCACTTCTACATTAGTATCAGTGGCAGAATTTGCGTGAACTGTCATATCACTTGGAGAAACGTTGTCAACACTAGCAGCTTCGCATTGACTGTCACCCGTCTCCACTGGCACCTTCTGTAAAGGAAAATGATATTTCAATGGATTAGTCAAGATGGATTTTGATGGATGGTTATAAAGATTTTTTAAGCATATTAAAAGAACCATTGTAAGTAATGGTCTACAAAAATAAATTAAACCAATTGAGCGTAAAAGACAAATTCATACTGTTCCAACTAAGTAATCTTGAACACTATCAGGTGAGTGGCCATTCTTGTCTTGGATTGAGTCTTTGATTTGACTTGTGACAAATGTGTATTTTGGTATAAACAGATTCTTCAACTAGACACATGTCCAAACATGTTTATAATGAATAAAAACATGAATTAAATTGTAATTTTAATTTGAGATACAAAATTAATAGTGTAATTTAGTTATTATACATGTACATTGCATTTGAATGTATGCTTTTTGTATTAATACAGGTGTATTGTTCCTGTAAATATTTATAAATAATCAACTGAATAAATTTACTAGCAAAAAACAAACAAAACGTAATAGTGTTAACTGCCAGAATGCAACACAAAGCTGCCTGCAGGAAGAAGTGCTCCTCAAGGACGATTGGTTGAACTAAGATCTCTACTGGACCGTTATTAATCACAACTCATAAGACTCCAATAGTAGGCCTGAATCTAATTCACTAAATCAAAAATTGAGCTTTAAGCTTTCGATTAAATCCATTTTCATTCTGTATACAATTGATATGTACTGTACATTATGAATGAATAAATATGTTTAAACCAAACATTGAACACGATAGCTTCTGCTCCATTTTAACAAATTTATAAGATTGTTGAATGTCACACCAAAATGAAGGATATTTCTAAACCAGGTTCTGAAGTTATACAGATATTTGTGGCTTTGTGCTTGCCTTGGCTGGCTGGTGCATTACTAATCAATAGTACCGCCCTTACCTCTATCTTTACTTCACTATCTACATCAGAAGGTTTCAACGGAGAGAACAACGTAGTAAACCCATTTTTATTCTTGAAGTTTTCAAATGATTCAGTTAGGCTAGCGAAGTAGCTGCTAGCAACATTGGCCAGTGGTGTAGGGGCAGGCGTCTGCGACTCCATAGCCGATTCCCGAGACAAGGATTCTCTGGCCAGCCGACGTTTCTTCAGAGGCGTTACAAAATCTGAAAGATAAAACACAAATATTGAATTACATGCAGATTATTTAAATATTACAGTGTGTTTTCTAAAACCTCAATAAACGTCAGAAAATGTTACATTGACACCAAGATATATGTCCAAAAACGACATAGTGGAGTAGCAAAAACATATTTATGTCAAGTTTAAGATTAAGACTTGGCAGACGAAATAAAGTGTATCTGAAACATTCATCTACCGCTCTCTAAATAAATAATTTATGCACACAATCTTGATCAGAAATATATCCAAATGTTGCTCTCGCAAAAGGTAAAATGGTCGTTAACATGTACTATTTAAACAAATAAGTTTGTGATGTGATTACAAAATTTCATGTAATTTAATATCCACTGAAAATGTTTTTTAAAAATATTATTATATAACTATAGTCAAAAATATAAAAACCAGAATGTATAAAATGACATTTCCGGATCAAAATATATAGCCACATAAAAGTTCTTATAGCCACATAACTCATAACCATCTCATTCTAGAGGGCGACTTTGGCGAATTTTCATACAAAATGTTGTCCAGTAGGATACACTGGTCCATTATAAAACATTCCTACTATTCAAATGTTTGTATTTAATGGTCATAATGTGTAGTTTAACCCTATTTTGTTGGGTTTTGTTAATATTTATTAAATAACGCCATTCAAGGACACAATCGCGCACTTTCTCACTTCTCTCAAAAATTCTGACCTAGACAGTAAACCTATTGTTCTCTCAGCCACGCTACTGTACGATTTTATGGGTGCAGACTGACAGTGTGAAAAAAAACTATATGCCCCGAAAAAATGTCTTCTTAACTTCATCAAAATCTGCTACAGTTCACTCACTGTATATTGTTGATGCTTAATGAGCATAACATTTGTTGTTGTTTTTTTAAAAACTTTATATATTTTACAACGATTGCGAAGCAAGTCTTAACAACTGATATTAATCACTCTCGTTTGCGCAGATGAAAGCGCAAATGTGGGCATTAGTGTGGGAGGAAACCGGAGTACCCGGAGAAAACCGACCTGTCCGATCTGGCTACCACCGTACCATCTCACATACATTTGTTTTGTTATAGTCACTCTACTAACAATACAGGTAGATGTTTAAAATACTCTTACCAACTGGGGGAGAGCCTCCTGGACTAGGTATGGCAGTCTGTGGGTTGGGACTCATACCCCCTGAGCCAGGTACTGGAGATGACATACCACTGCTCTCTGAAGACCCTTCACCCATAGCCTGCCTTAACCATCGCTGAAACATAGCAACGACGAAACGTCATCTTACAGGTAAAATTACTATTTCATAAGATTGAAAGTATATCTGTTTCTAGTGAAATAAATATCACCAATGCTCACACATACACCCATATCCAACATTTTAGCTTGCTGACCCACCTTTATCAAGGTAATGCTAATATCCAAACTTCCAAACGAATACAGATGCTCAAGTCAAGACTTCACACTCGTCCAAGATTCAATAGTTTTAAAGCAGTTTTAACAAAATTACTTTAGACTGGATAAAAATATTGTAACCCATTCAACACCAAGTAACTGACATGGACTGGTCCATAATATTTTTAGACCAATAAATTAATAAGAAAATTACATTTTGATCAGTTCATTTATCAAAATGGGTAATTTTTTCCCTAAAAATAGTAATATTACTTGCAAAAAGTGCAGATCCTCATTTGGATCTACACTTTTTTGTAAGCCTATTTAGAGGCCTGTGGTGTTGAAAGGGTTAAATAAAGGCATACTTCATGTAATATGTATTGAGAACGTCAAGACAGCTAGAGGTATACATGAGAGAAGTAGTCACCTTAAGCTGCCTCAAGTCTCCCTAGTTTCCAATGAGGGAGAAAGTATTTTCATATAATTTTATATGGAATGCAGAGAATTGATTTGAATTAAAGATCACATAATCGTATACAGACCTTCTTTGCCGAGCCCGCACTGGTCTCTATAAGGAGCGACGATGACCTTTCCCGAACTCCAGCAGAAGCACTGTTGCGTCTGAATCGGTCCATGGAATTGCGAGGACTCGGTAGACAGGTGACAAACATGCTATCCTCTTCCACAGAGACCTCCAGAGGTTCGGCTTTAGTCGATTTTACATCTAAACTCTTTTCACTCAACCACTCATTCATCAAGTGCTGCAAACAAGGACATACAAGATGAACATACAAATACTTGCATGAAAGAGTGCTTTTTAAAACAATTGTCACTGCTCGGTTGTAATGTGCGCGAGATGGTAAGATTGTAAGGTAGTTGCCATATCAGATGTGTTTTGCACTGTACTCTGTGGTTTCTCCAATCAATAAGGGCTACATACCATTTTGGTTAACAAATGATTTGCGTCCATGGATAACAAACAAATACATTTAGTGAATTAATATTACTTGCTGAATAGGGTTAAGTTGATAAATATATATCCATGGTCTCCATTTAAAATGTGACTGTACAACTTTTCAAGAGATATATAAATTGATAAAACTGAATATTTTGTCCAAAAAAAAGAAGCTAAATTGTATTAAATACTGGCATTGCATACTGTGTGTTGATGTGCTGAAATGTGTTCCGTACTTTTTGAGATATTCTTGGTGCTAAAATTGTTATACCATACGTGCACAATTTTTAAAGGGCAATAATTCAGCAATTACTCGACATAAGATTGTGGATCATACACACTGACATAAGATTGTGGATCATACACACTGACATAAGATTGTGGATTATACACACTGACATAAGATTGCAGATCATACACACTGACATAAGATTGTGGATCATACACACTGACATAAGATTGCAGATCATACACACTGATATAAGTGTGTGGATCATACACACTGATATAAGATTGTGGATCATACACACTGATATAAGATTGTGGATCATACACACTGACATAAGATTGTGGATCATACACACTGACATAAGATTGTGGATCATACACACTGACATAAGATTGTGGATCATACACACTGACATAAGATTGTGGATCATACACACTGACATAAGATTGTGGATCATACACACTGACATAAGATTGTGGATCATACACACTGACATAAGTTGTGGTTAGATTGTGGATCATACACACTGACATAAGATTGTGGATCATACACACTGACATAAGATTGTGGATCATACACACTGACATAAGATTGTGGATCATACACACTGACATAAGATTGTGGATCATACACACTGACATAAGATTGTGGATCATACACACTGACATAAGATTGTGGATCATACACACTGACATAAGATTGTGGATCATACACACTGACAAGATTGTGGATCATACACACTGATATAAGAGTGTGGATCATACACACTGACATAAGATTGCAGATCATACACACTGATATAAGTGTGTGGATCATACACACTGACATAAGATTGCAGATCATACACACTGACATAAGATTGTGGATTATACACACTGACATAAGATTGCAGATCATACACACTGATATAAGTGTGTGGATCATACACACTGACATAAGATTGCAGATCATACACACTGATATAAGAGTGTGGATCATACACACTGATATAAGAGTGTGGATCATACACACTGACATAAGATTGTGGATTATACACACTGACATAAGATTGCAGATCATACACACTGACATAAGATTGTGGATCATACACACTGACATAAGATTGTGGATCATACACACTGACATAAGATTGTGGATCATACACACTGACATAAGATTGTGGATCATACACACTGACATAAGATTGTGGATCATACACACTGACATAAGATTGCAGATCATACACACTGATATAAGTGTGTGGATCATACACACTGACATAAGATTGCAGATCATACACACTGATATAAGTGTGTGGATCATACACACTGACATAAGATTGTGGATCATACACACTGACATAAGATTGTGGATCATACACACCGACATAAGATTGTGGATCATACATACTGACATAAGATTGCAGATCATACACACTGATATAAGTGTGTGGATCATACACACTGACATAAGATTGTGGATCATACACACTGACATAAGATTGTGGATCATACACACTGACATAAGATTGCAGATCATACACACTGATATAAGTGTGTGGATCATACACACTGATATAAGATTGTGGATCATACACACTGATATAAGATTGTGGATCATACACACTGACATAAGATTGCAGATCATACACACTGATATAAGTGTGTGGATCATACACACTGACATAAGATTGTGGATCATACACACTGATATAAGATTGTGGATCATACACACTGACATAAGATTGCAGATCATACACACTGATATAAGATTGTGGATCATACACACTGACATAAGATTGCAGATCATACACACTGATATAAGATTGTGGATCATACACACTGATGATATAAGTGTGTGGATCATACACACTGACATAAGATTGCAGATCATACACACTGATATAAGATTGCAGATCATACACACTGATATAAGAGTGTGGATCATACACACTGATATAAGTTTGCAGATCATACACACTGATATAAGATTGTGGATCATACACACTGACATAAGATTGTGGATCATACACACTGATATAAGTTTGTGGATCATACACACTGACATAAGATTGCAGATCATACACACTGACATAAGATTGTGGATCATACACACTGATATAAGATTGCAGATCATACACACTGACATAAGATTGTGGATCATACACACTGACATAAGATTGTGGATCATACACACTGATATAAGATTGCAGATCATACACACTGACATAAGATTGCAGATCATACACACTGACATAAGATTGTGGATCATACACACTGACATAAGATTGTGGATCATACACACTGACATAAGATTGTGGATCATACACACTGACATAAGATTGCAGATCATACACACTGACATAAGATTGTGGATCATACACACTGACATAAGATTGCAGATCATACACACTGATATAAGTGTGTGGATCATACACACTGATATAAGATTGTGGATCATACACACTGATATAAGATTGTGGATCATACACACTGACATAAGATTGTGGATCATACACACTGACATAAGATTGTGGATCATACACACCGACATAAGATTGTGGATCATACACACTGACATAAGATTGTGGATCATACACACTGACATAAGATTGTGGATCATACACACTGACATAAGATTGCAGATCATACACACTGACATAAGATTGCAGATCATACACACTGATATAAGATTGTGGATCATACACACTGACATAAGATTGTGGATCATACACACTGACATAAGATTGTGGATCATACACACTGACATAAGATTGCAGATCATACACACTGACATAAGATTGCAGATCATACACACTGATATAAGATTGTGGATCATACACACTGACATAAGATTGTGGATCATACACACTGACATAAGATTGTGGATCATACACACTGACATAAGATTGCAGATCATACACACTGACATAAGATTGCAGATCATACACACTGATATAAGATTGTGGATCATACACACTGACATAAGATTGTGGATCATACACACTGACATAAGATTGTGGATCATACACACTGACATAAGATTGTGGATCATACACACTGACATAAGATTGTGGATCATACACACTGATATAAGATTGTGGATCATACACACTGACATAAGATTGTGGATCATACACACTGACATAAGATTGTGGATCATACACACTGAAGTGTGTGGATCATACACACTGATATAAGATTGTGGATCATACACACTGACATAAGTGTGTGGATCATACACACTGACATAAGATTGTGGATCATACACACTGCACATCCTCTTGTTGCCCTTAATAGTGAGCTCTAAGCAAGCTTCATGGTAAAGCGAATGGACATGAAAGTGTCGATATGTTATCTAAATTAAAATCTGTGGGAAAATAGATAAGAGAGTAGCTAGCAACAGCTGGAGTTATTCGCATGTTCATTTACCCGTTTCGTTTTCAGGAAGCGGAATGATGGTGGTGTTACATCGACCTCGTTTTGTACGGCCGGGGTGGCGGGGCAGCTGACCACCTGGATTGGAGCACTGTTACTGTTCTCCTCGTTGGACTCGGAAGGCGTCTCTGTACTTATACTGCCAGCACCGCTTGTGTTTCGTACTCGTCTAGTAACAAACATACAATCTTATTACACTATAATAACAAACATGCCAAGAATTACTCTAGTTTCTAAATCTGAAAATGACAAACTCTAATTTTGGTCAGTAAATATTTTGAATAAGAAGCAAAATGCCGGACTGTGTGATAACGTTGAACCTATATTAGGATATTAGAGCAATCTGGAAGATTAGCAGGCAGCCCTTCAGCAAATAAGATAGCTATGTCTGGGTACTATTACCGGAAACGGAAGGCTCTTCTCTCCCCTCATGGCGATGGCTTCCATCAGGAATGAGATCTCATGAGCGATTAAACTTAAGTTGTAAGAATTTGTTTTGTAATCAAGGTAAATGTTCTCGGAACATTCATTGAAGAGAGATTTGTGTAGGCTTTATTAGTGTTGATTAAATAGTAGACATGTTAACTCTTCAAGTAATGCAGTTGTCTGAAAACACTTTCAACAAAACATTAAAGTTGATCGATTCTCGCATAGACGGACCGCCGGTTCGGAATCACCAAATTAGCCGAAAAAATGATCATTCCAAGAGAGCAAACTTTTAATAGAATTGCTATTACATTCATTTACTTGCGCATATCATCCCAGTAACATACATATGGCAACAGATATGCATTTAACATGTTTTCCTCTTCACTTACTGATTGCAAATGCAGATGTTGTGACCAGATGTCCAACAAAATTAAACAGTTACCAACTTACCATATATGAATACTAGTAATAAGTTGCATTAACACGAAATAAGCACATTTAGTATGCAGTATATGTGAACTATTTTAGATTGGGTTGTTGTACATATATGGAAGTGTTGTTGTACATATATGGAAGTGTTGTACATATATGGAAGTGTTGTACATATATGGAAGTGTTGTTGTATATATATGGAAGTGTTGTTGTACATATATGGAAGTGTTGTACATATATGGAAGTGTTGTATATATATGGAAGTGTTGTACATATATGGAAGTGTTGTACATATATGGAAGTGTTGTACATATATGGAAGTGTTGTTGTATATATATGGAAGTGTTGTTGTACATATATGGAAGTGTTGTACATATATGGAAGTGTTGTTGTATATATATGGAAGTGTTGTTGTACATATATGGAAGTGTTGTTGTACATATATGGAAGTGTTGTACATATATGGAAGTGTTGTTGTACATATATGGAAGTGTTGTACATATATGGAAGTGTTGTACATGGAAGTGTTGTTTGTATTAGTAAGCTAAGGTTGTAACTCTATTGGTTTATGGGGGACACTGTATTGGTTTATGGGGGGGGGGCACTGCATTGGTTTATGGGGGGGGGCACTGTATTGGTTTATCGGGGGCACTGTATTGGTTTATGGGGGGCACTGTATTGGTTTATGAATGGCACTGTATTGGTTTATGGGGGGCACTGTATTGGTTTATGGGGGGGCACTGTATTGGTTTATGGGGGGGGGGGCACTGCATTGGATTGCAGGGCACTGTATTGGTTTATATGGGGGGGGGGCACTGTATTGGATTGCAGGGCACTGCATTGGTTAACGGGGCACTGTATTGGTTTATGGGGGGGGCACTGTATTGGATTGCAGGACACTGCATGGTTTATGGGGTACTGTATTGGTTTACGGGGTACTGTATTGGTTTATGGGGCACTATATTGGTTTATGGGGTACTGTATTGGTTTACAGGGCACTGTATTGGTTTACGGGGTACTGTATTGGTTTACAGGGCAGTGTATTGGTTTATGGGGCACTGTATTGGTTTACGGGGTACTGTATTGGTTTATGGGGTACTATATTGGTTTACGGGGTACTGTATTGGTTTACAGGGCACTGTATTGGTTTACGGGGTACTGTATTGGTTTACAGGGCAGTGTATTGGTTTATGGGGCACTGTATTGGTTTACGGGGTACTGTATTGGTTTATGGGGCACTGTATTGGTTTATGGGGCACTGCATTGGTTTACGGGGCACTATATTGGTTACGGGGCACTGTATTGGTTTACGGGGCACTATATTGGTTTACGGGGCAGTGCATTGGTTTACTGGGCACTGTATTGGTTTATGGGGCACTGTATTGGTTTACGGGGCACTGTATTGGTTACGGGGCACTATATTGGTTACGGGGCACTATATTGGTTTACGGGGCACTGTATTGGTTACGGGGTACTGTATTGGTTACGGGGCACTGCATTGGTTACGGGGCACTGTATTGGTTTACGGGGCACTGTATTGGTTTACGGGGTATTGTATTGGTTTACGGGGCACTATATTGGTTACGGGGTACTGTATTGGTTACGGGGCACTGCATTGGTTACGGGGCACTGTATTGGTTTACGGGGCACTGTATTGGTTTACGGGGCACTGTATTGGTTTACGGGGTATTGTATTGGTTTACGGGGCACTATATTGGTTTACGGGGCACTGTATTGGTTACGGGGCACTATATTGGTTACGGGGCACTATATTGGTTTACGGGGCACTGTATTGGTTACAGGGTAGAACCACCAACATCCAACTGTAAAATCTCCCACCCCAGTACGGCTCAAACCCAGTGGTAAGTGGAAAGTAATTTGTCTGTTTGCGACATTAACAACCTGTGGCCATGTACTATTATTGGACAGTCATTAATAGCAAAATAACATAGCAAATCAAAACCTCTTATATATGGTGGTACATTAAAACTCAAGTGATTTACAAGATCAGAGAACATCCGACTTCACAATATAAATGAAATAATTTCTTGCTAAACAAACAACAATAATATATGCAATTAAATGTAGCATTTGTCAAATCTAGCCAATGTAAATAAAACTCAAAGCATTAACATACAAAGTGGTGCTGTAAATAGAGACATATAGGAACCTCATTAAATGCTCACTACTAGGACCAACTAAGCGGTCTCATTTAGAGACATTGTCTGCTGTCTATAGGAAAAGCAATGAACATTTCTTTGTCAAATGTAAACCCATAGTCAGAGTGATTCCTAAAATAGAAACACCGATACATTAATCTGAAATGAAATGCAAAGCCATACAAAGATATTCAACCGCACCTTTCCCCCAAAACATTTTCTCGTATTTGGATGCCAGGTCCCCCCCCATTAATGTCTGATATTACAGTGATAAAATATCTAGAGTGAAAATCTAGCGAACATCGGCAATAAAGTTGATCCATAGTGAGGTTCTAATGTACTGCAATGAAAGATTTCTACATAAGCAGACAAGTAATCCATGAAAGAGAATCAAAACAAAGATATCATAGCCAATGAGAGAGCTAAATACAAATCCGAGATTGAAAATGTTTATGCAATATTCTATTATCAGTCCAGGCCTGGAGGTTATAAAACTTTTCTCCAATCTCAAAACTCAGTCTCAATCGTCTGATTGGTTCAGCTGACAGTAATACTCAGAATCAACCAATCAGATCACTTGAGTTCGAGGTCTGAGAAAAGTTTTATAACCTCAGGCACATGTGATAGTGAAATAAAACTTGCCGGACATCAGCCAGCAGGATGTGAACAAAAAGTATTGATAATGATTGAGCTTATTTACCCTCGTCTCCGGCAAACCATGTGGGCGAGCGAAAATATTGATGTTATGTTGCTGCAATATATATATAATATGTTTCTTGCACAAGTTAAATTGCATACATTATTATTAATTAACCCATTCAGTACTAGGATCATATTTATAAGACTATGTAAAATGAAAAAAAGATTATATCCTTTATTTGATGTGTGCACTTCGTTTTTTCCTTTTTAGTGTGCACTGTGTGTGCGCTGTGAGTGTGTGTGTGTGTGTGTGTGTGGGGGGGGGGGGGGGGGGGCGTTATTTGTTTTTTGTCTTTTTTCTCTTTTGTTGTTCTGTGTGTGTTTATTTTACGCTTATTTATCGTTGCTACCGGTTTGCCCATACCGAGATAACACATCAATCGTGTACAACCGAAAGAGACATGCACTGAGATAACACATCAATCATGCACAACCGAAAGAGACCTGCACTGAGATAACACATCAATCGTGCACAACCGAAAGAGACATGCACCGAGATAACACATCAATCGTGCACAACCGAAAGAGACCTGCACCGAGATAACACATCAATCGTGTACAACCGAAAGAGACCTGCACCGAGATAACACATCAATCGTGCACAACCGAAAGAGACATGCACCGAGATAACACATCAATCGTGCACAGCTGAGAGAGACCTGCACCGAGATAACACATCAATCGTGCACAACCGAAAGAGACATGCACTGAGATAACACATCAATCGTGCACAACCGAAAGAGACATGCACCGAGATAACACATCAATCGTGCACAGCCGAGAGAGACCTGCACCGAGATAACACATCAATCATGCACAACCGAAAGAGACATGCACCGAGATAACACATCAATCGTGCACAACCGAAAGAGACCTGCACTGAGATAACACATCAATCGTGCACAGCCGAAAGAGACCTGCACTGAGAGAACACATCAATCGTGCACAACCGAAAGAGACCTGCACCGAGATAACACATCAATCGTGCACAACCGAAAGAGACCTGCACTGAGATAACACATCAATCATGCACAGCCGAGAGAGAACTGCACCGAGAAAACACATCAATCGTGCACAGCCGAAAAGAGACCTGCACCGAGATAACACATCAATCGTGCACAACCGAAAGAGACCTGCACTGAGATAACACATCAATCATGCACAGCCGAGAGAGACCTGCACCGAGAAAACACATCAATCATGCACAGCCGAGAGAGAACTGCACCGAGAAAACACATCAATCGTGCACAGCCGAAAAGAGACCTGCACCGAGATAACACATCAATCGTGCACAACCGAAAGAGACCTGCACTGAGATAACACATCAATCATGCACAGCCGAGAGAGACCTGCACCGAGAAAACACATCAATCATGCACAACCGATACGTACACAACAAACATGCACCCTCGAGAGAAACGCGCACCTCACTGAGCGTACACAACAACCATGCACCCCCGAGAGAAACACGCACACCACCAAGTGGACACAACAACCATGCACCCTCGAGAGAAACGCGCACCTCACTGAGCGTACACAACAACCATGCACCCCCGAGAGAAACGTGCACACCACAAAGTGTACACAACAACCATGCACCACAAGTACACAACAGTTCATGCTGTATCTAGACACACCAACAGCTTTACCTTTTCTTAGTAGTATAAGACATAACCCACCTTCTGCCACCAGTCTTCTTTGCCCTTTTTCTGTAATCAAAAACACAAAACAAACTTGACATACAACATGATGATGCCGGGTCCTCATTGACAGATGTATCAATTAGGGTTGTAACACTTTGACAAGGCACTTAAATCCACATTGCCTCCTCTCTCTTCTATGGCAATGGTTTCCATCAGGAATGAGATCTCAATCTAACGTTGTAAAAACTTGTTTCACAATTAAGCTAAAATAAATTAGTACAAGCTTAAACTTAAATAGGCTTTTATGTTCTATGGACATTTTCCAGGTCATTTACAACATTTCAAAGCCTTTATAGTTGGTGTATAATATTCTCGGAAATTGGTATACAGTGAAATGTGTCTGGCAACAGCTTGTTTATTTATTGGATATCATGTGGCTCCGTGTCTGCGCCACTTCCGTCGCCAAACAAAAATAACTGGAGCCAATTTGAAAATCATGGAGTCAAATAAAATCCTTATAGTTCACAGATAAATATTTGAAGCCATGTATTTGACAAAATGCAATGTTGTGCAGCAAAAAAAAGGTTGCACCAAATTTAGCGCCAGTATTTGTTTTCCACCAGTAATTGGCGACTGACAGCGGGAACCCTGGTTTAAGGAAGGCTACATGGTAGAACTACTAGCATTCCATAAACGAAGAGCACACAGCCTCCTAACAAAGAAAGAATCTCCAACTTCCACAGTTATAGTAAGCTAAGCAAATGAGAACTATACGCTTACGTTTTTGGTGGAGGAGGCGGTCGTTCCCTCAGGTTTGGTCGGCCACTTTCTTCCTCTTCTTTATCTTCAATTGGTTCTTCTTTGACTTCAGTGGTATCTACGTCCACTTCCATGCTCTCTGGGACTATCTCCTCTTTCATTAGCGTGAACACTTTGTCTGGTATTTCAATGTTTGTTTCAGATGTATCTTCCTCAACAGTTGGTTCTTCTTCAACTTTGACCTCTGGCTCCGGCTGTAGTAAGTTAGAAAAAGTGGAAGTCGTAATAGCGCAGTGGATACGTGTTCGCTTCAGGTGCAAAAGGTCCGGAGTTCGAGCCCCGCTGGAGCCGTTACGATTGTGCCCTTAGGCGAGGCATTTGCCTTTTCTCTCTCCCGCGTGGCGATGGATTCCATCAGGAATGAGCTCGAGAGAGAGTGATTAATATAAGTTGTAAAAACTTGTTTCGCAATCGAGCTAAATAAATTTAGAAACAACCTTTAATAAGATAACAAAAATTAAATTGTTTAGCACAGAAAGGTTACTAGGAACATCGCAGTAACAACAATGTTATTATCAAGTTGCATCTGAAGACATCACAAACAGTTATCATTACTGAATGTACAATATTACTATATTTACATGTTCATCTTTTTCTTTCTTTTTGACAATGGTCTTCTGTTCTGGTTCTTCCTTCTCCTGTACTGGTTCATCTTTAACCCTAGGTTGCTCTTGGCACCCCTTCGTCTTAGTCTGGTCCTGACTCGCTTTTCTAGCAGTTCTCTTTTCCATTTTCTCAAAAGCTCTCATGATGGCCTCCATTTTACGTTCTTCTCGGCTCTGGAAAATTGTTGTACAAAGTAAAGGAAATGTGCTCATCCCTACCACATGCAACAATGTCCCTACCAGGTGCAACAATGTCCCTACCAGGTGCAACTCTGTCCCTACCAGATACAACTATGTCACTACCAGATGCAACTATGTCCCTACCAGATGCAACTCTGTCCCTACCAGATGCAACTCTGTCCCTACCAGGTGCAACTCTGTCCCTACCAGATGCAACAATGTCACTACCAGATGCAACAATGTCACTACCAGATGCAACAATGTCCCTACCACATGCAACAATGTCCCTACCAGGTGCAACTATGTCCCTACCAGATGCAACAATGTCACTACCAGATGCAACAATGTCACTACCAGGTGCAACTCTGTCCCTACCAGGTGCAACTATGTCACTACCAGATGCAACAATGTCCCTACCAGGTGCAACTATGTCACTACCAGATGCAACAATGTCACTACCAGGTGCAACTCTGTCCCTACCAGATGCAACAATGTCACTACCAGATGCAACTATCTTCATACCAGATGCAACAATGTCCCTACCAGGTGCAACTCTGTCCCTACCAGATGCAACTATGTCCCTACCAGATGCAACAATGTCACTACCAGATGCAACAATGTCACTACCAGATGCAACAATGTCACTACCAGGTGCAACCCTGTCCCTACCAGATGCAACTCTGTCCCTACCAGATGCAACTATGTCCCTACCACATGCAACAATGTCACTACCAGATGCAACTATCTTCATACCAGATGCAACTCTGTCCCTACCAGATGCAACAATGTCCCTACCAGGTGCAACTATGTCCCTACCAGATGCAACAATGTCACTACCAGATGCAACTATGTCACTACCAGATGCAACAATGTCACTACCAGGTGCAACTATGTCCCTGCCAGATGCAACTATGTCCCTACCAGATATAACTATGTCCTCATCAGATGCAACTCTGTCCCTACCACATGCAACAATGTCCCTACCAGATGCAACTATGTCCATACCAGGTGCAAATCTGTCCCTACCACATGCAACAATGTCCCTACCACATGCAACAATGTCCCTACCACATGCAACAATGTCCCTACCAGGTGCAACAATGTCCCTATCACATGCAACAATGTCCCTACCAGGTGCAACTATGTCCCTACCAGATGCAACAATGTCTCTACCAGATGCAACTATGTCCATACCAGGTGCAAATCTGTCCCTACCACATGCAACAATGTCCCTACCACATGCAACAATGTCCCTACCACATGCAACAATGTCCCTACCAGGTGCAACTATGTCCCTACCAGATGCAACAATGTCCCTACCAGATGCAACTATATCCAAACCAGGTGCAAATCTGTCCCTACCACATGCAACAATGTCCCTACCAGGTGCAACTCTGTCCATTCCAGGTGCAACTATGTCTCTACCAGATGCAACAATGTCCCTACCAGATGTAACTATGTCCCTACCAGGTGCAAATCTGTCCCTACCACATGCAACAATGTCCCTACCAGATGCAACTATGTCCCTACCAGGTGCAACAATGTCCCTACCAGGTGCTACTCTGTCCCTACCAGGTGCAACTATGTCCCTACCACATGCAACACTGTCCCTACCACATGCAACAATGTCCCTACCAGATGCAACAATGTCCCTACCAGATGCAACAATGTTCCTACCAGGTGCCACTATGTCCCTACCAGATGCAACTATGTCCCTACCAGGTGCAACTATGTCCCTACCCGATGCAACTCTGTCCCTGCCAGGTGCAACAATGTCCCTACCAGATGCAACTCTGTCCCTACCAGGTGCAACTATGTCCCTACCACATGCAGCAATGTCCCTACCACATGCAACAATGTCCCTACCAGATGCAACAATGTCCCTACCAGATGCAACAATGTCCCTACCAGATGCAACTCTGTCCCTACCAGGTGCAACTATGTCCCTATCAAATGCAACTATGTCCCTACCACATGCAACAATGTCACTACCAGATGCAACTATGTCCCTGCCAGGTGCAACAATGTCCCTACCAGATGCAACTCTGTCCCTACCAGGTGCAACTATGTCCCTACCAGATGCAACTATGTCCCTACCAGATGCAACAATGTCCCTACCACATGCAACAATGTCCCTACCACATGCAACAATGTCCCTACCACATGCAACACTGTCCCTACCACATGCAACAATGTCCCTACCAGATGCAACAATGTCCCTACCAGGTGCATCAATGTCCCTACCACATGCAACAATGTCCCTACCAGGTGCAACTATGTCCCTACCAGATGCAACAATGTCTCTACCAGATGCAACTATGTCCATACCAGGTGCAAATCTGTCCCTACCACATGCAACAATGTCCCTACCACATGCAACAATGTCCCTACCACATGCAACAATGTCCCTACCAGGTGCAACTATGTCCCTACCAGATGCAACAATGTCCCTACCAGATGCAACAATGTCCCTACCAGATGCAACAATGTCTCTACCAGATGCAACTATGTCCATACCAGGTGCAAATCTGTCCCTACCACATGCAACAATGTCCCTACCACATGCAACAATGTCCCTACCACATGCAACAATGTCCCTACCAGGTGCAACTATGTCCCTACCAGATGCAACAATGTCCCTACCAGATGCAACAATGTCCCTACCAGATGCAAATCTGTCCCTACCACATGCAACAATGTCCCTACCAGGTGCAACTCTGTCCATTCCAGGTGCAACTATGTCTCTACCAGATGCAACAATGTCCCTACCAGATGTAACTATGTCCCTACCAGATGTAACTATGTCCCTACCAGGTGCAAATCTGTCCCTACCACATGCAACAATGTCCCTACCAGATGCAACTATGTCCCTACCAGGTGCTACTCTGTCCCTACCAGGTGCAACTATGTCCCTACCACATGCAACACTGTCCCTACCACATGCAACAATGTCCCTACCAGATGCAACAATGTCCCTACCAGATGCAACAATGTTCCTACCAGGTGCCACTATGTCCCTACCAGATGCAACTATGTCCCTACCAGGTGCAACTATGTCCCTGCCAGGTGCAACTATGTCTCTGCCAGATGCAACTCTGTCCCTACCCGATGCAACTCTGTCCCTGCCAGGTGCAACAATGTCCCTACCAGATGCAACTCTGTCCCTACCAGGTGCAACTATGTCCCTACCACATGCAGCAATGTCCCTACCACATGCAACAATGTCCCTACCAGATGCAACAATGTCCCTACCAGATGCAACAATGTCCCTACCAGATGCAACTCTGTCCCTACCAGGTGCAACTATGTCCCTATCAGATGCAACTATGTCCCTACCACATGCAACAATGTCACTACCAGATGCAACTATGTCCCTGCCAGGTGCAACAATGTCCCTACCAGATGCAACTCTGTCCCTACCAGGTGCAACTATGTCCCTACCAGATGCAACTATGTCCCTACCAGATGCAACAATGTCCCTACCACATGCAACAATGTCCCTACCACATGCAACACTGTCCCTACCACATGCAACATGTCCCTACCAGATGCAACAATGTCCCTACCAGGTGCATCAATGTCCCTACCACATGCAACAATGTCCCTACCAGGTGCAACTATGTCCCTACCAGATGCAACAATGTCTCTACCAGATGCAACTATGTCCATACCAGGTGCAAATCTGTCCCTACCACATGCAACAATGTCCCTACCACATGCAACAATGTCCCTACCACATGCAACAATGTCCCTACCAGGTGCAACTATGTCCCTACCAGATGCAACAATGTCCCTACCAGATGCAACAATGTCCCTACCAGATGCAACTATGTCCCTACCAGATGCAACAATGTCCCTACCAGATGCAACTATATCCAAACCAGGTGCAAATCTGTCCCTACCACATGCAGCAACAATGTCCCTACCAGGTGCAACTCTGTCCATTCCAGGTGCAACTATGTCTCTACCAGATGCAACAATGTCCCTACCAGATGTAACTATGTCCCTACCAGATGTAACTATGTCCCTACCAGGTGCAAATCTGTCCCTACCACATGCAACAATGTCCCTACCAGATGCAACTATGTCCCTACCAGGTGCAACAATGTCCCTACCACATGCAACACTGTCCCTACCACATGCAACAATGTCCCTACCAGATGCAACAATGTCCCTACCAGATGCAACAATGTCCCTACCAGGTGCCACTATGTCCCTACCAGATGCAACTATGTCCCTACCAGGTGCAACTATGTCCCTGCCAGGTGCAACTATGTCTCTGCCAGATGCAACTCTGTCCCTACCCGATGCAACTATGTCCCTGCCAGGTGCAACAATGTCCCTACCAGATGCAACTCTGTCCCTACCAGGTGCAACTATGTCCCTACCACATGCAACAATGTCCCTACCAGATGCAACAATGTCCCTACCAGATGCAACAATGTCCCTACCAGATGCAACTCTGTCCCTACCAGGTGCAACTATGTCCCTACCAGATGCAACTCTGTCCCTACCAGGTGCAACTATGTCCCTACCAGATGCAACTATGTCCCTGCCAGGTGCAACAATGTCCCTACCAGATGCAACTCTGTCCCTACCAGGTGCAACTATGTCCCTACCAGATGCAACTATGTCCCTACCAGGTGCAACTATGTCCCTACCAGATGCAACAATGTCTCTACCAGATGCAACTATGTCCATACCAGGTGCAAATCTGTCCCTACCACATGCAACAATGTCCCTACCACATGCAACAATGTCCCTACCACATGCAACAATGTCCCTACCAGGTGCAACTATGTCCCTACCAGATGCAACAATGTCTCTACCAGATGTAACTATGTCCCTACCAGGTGCAAATCTGTCCCTACCACATGCAACAATGTCCCTACCAGATGCAACAATGTCCCTACCAGGTGCAACAATGTCCCTACCAGGTGCTACTCTGTCCCTACCAGGTGCAACTATGTCCCTACCACATGCAACACTGTCCCTACCACATGCAACAATGTCCCTACCAGATGCAACAATGTCCCTACCAGATGCAACAATGTCCCTACCAGATGCAACAATGTCCCTACCAGATGCAACAATGTCCCTACCAGGTGCCACTATGTCCCTACCAGGTGCCACTATGTCCCTACCAGATGCAACTATGTCCCTACCAGGTGCAACTATGTCCCTGCCAGGTGCAACTATGTCTCTGCCAGATGCAACTCTGTCCCTACCCGATGCAACTCTGTCCCTGCCAGGTGCAACAATGTCCCTACCAGATGCAACTCTGTCCCTACCAGGTGCAACTATGTCCCTTCCACATGCAACAATGTCCCTACCACATGCAACAATGTCCCTACCAGATGCAACAATGTCCCTACCAGATGCAACAATGTCCTTACCAGATGCAACTATGTCCCTACCAGATGCAACTATGTCCCTATCAGGTGCAACTATGTCCCTACCAGATGCAACTATGTCCCTACCAGATGCAACTATGTCCCTGCCAGGTGCAACAATGTCCCTACCAGATGCAACAATGTCCCTACCAGATGCAACTATGTCCCTGCCAGGTGCAACAATGTCCCTACCAGATGCAACTATGTCCCTGCCAGGTGCAACAATGTCCCTACCAGATGCAACTATGTCCCTACCAGATGCAACTATGTCCCTACCACATGCAACTATGTCCCTACCAGATGCAACTATATCCCTACCAGGTGCAACTATGTCCCTGCCAGATGCAACTCTGTCCTCATCAGATGCATTATTTCATCAGTACAGATTAAACACCTCCAATTTATTAACGAGACTAATCGAAACAAGCAAATGTTTATAAATCCTCATAAATAAGGATGAACTATATTTAACATGTTATAAAAAACATTATATTTTAAAATCATGAATATGCAACATACCAGCTTTTTCTTCTCTTCCGGCTTTGGTGTATCAGACGCGTAGTTTATGTTACTCTTGCTTGAATCACTGACCGCCTCCGGTGAGGTGAGATGATCCGTCTCGGAGAAGCGTAACGACGATGGCTCGGGAATAGTGAGAGGCTCAATCACAGAGTCATCATCCAATGTCTGTCAAATAAAAACGCACACAAATCTTGCACAAACATTGCGGCAATTATAAGACACCTCGCATCACAATATTTGCGTGAACCATAATTTTGTGCTTAACCCTTTCTTTCCCCCATAGAGATGTAGTTTTATTTCATACATTTGGCTGTAATTTACCAATCGTACACAAATGGATCAGCTGTGAACGTGCCTACTCCACCTTCATGGAGGTTACTAGGAATGATTAAGTGTTGTATACACTACGTTGTTCCGATCTATAGTATAGCTTGTTTCACTACTAATGTGTCGATCTATGTATATGCATTGAGGCGCTACTAAGTGGAAAGGGTTAAAATAAGTGAACACTTGATAAAATTAAATTGCACTAATAACACTTAAATACGGTATTTACCTGTGATGGGACTCGTAATGATCTCACTCGACCGCCGGAAGCTTGTGTACTAGCGTTGCTAGAATTCTGTCTCGACACCTGTGATCTACGCACCATCTTGGTCGGGCTAGGCATCGGTGGGCTTACGTGTATTGTTTCTGGTGTCGGTGTGCTCATTTCTATCTTCTCCGGCGTCTTTATCGTCATCTTGAGAGGAGATTTGGTCGGAGATTTAACAATGGTCTTGATGGTTAGCTTTGGTATCTTGTCATGCTTGTGATACTTCTTCCCAGGAGAACTGTACAACACAAACACATCCTTCAAACAGTTATACAGTCAAACCTGTCTTAAGCAGCCAGCCAAGGGAGTCAGAGAAAGTGACTGCTTAGCACAGGTGGCTGTTTATTGCTTAATAGAGGTCAAATATATAATGAAACAACATATTGAGAATCTGCTAACTGGCTGCTTAATACAGGTTGGCTGCTTAATAGAGGTCAAATGTATAATAAAACAACATATTGGGAATCTGGAAACTGGCTGCTTAATACAGGTTGGCTGCTTAATGGAGGTGACCACCAACACAGGGTTGACTGTATATATATATATATATATATATATATATATATTGGCCTGTTAGGAACATATGAAATATCAACTTGAAATGTTTTCATTGGCTGTATTCATGAACAGGTTTCATATCAAACAAACAGATAATATACACAATATTGAGCTATTTAACAGGCAGACAACTTATCTGTTTCAACCCCCTATTCATGGTTTCACAATTTCTAGTATCTCTCAATATATCATGCATACTAAATTTAGAAGTCAAACACAGCAGGATTTAATGTGTAAAAAAGTTTAAACTTTATTTATTTTACGATTGCGAAGCAAGTTCTAACAACTTATATTAATCACTCCCGATGGCGCGGAAAGAAAGAGTATATGTGGTCATTCGTGTGGGAGGAAACCGGAGTACCCGGAGAAAACCCACCTGTCCGATCTGGCGACCACCGTACCATCTCACATACTTTCCGGTCCGAGGATCGAACACGGGCTGTATTTGGGAGAAGCGAGCGCGCTAACCACTGCGCTAATAGGACAGCCAAAGATTATGTTCCACAAGTTCACTTAATGGCCATTTGATTTGTGTTCCCTATATCAATGTGATAAGAGGGATTCAATGAAGATTGAAAACATTTTTATCCGTGGAAAAATTAACTTGCCTTCCATTTTGCTGCAACTTCTGGAACCTGAGTCTACGTTTCTGGAACCTCGATACTGGGCAGTTGTTGCGTAGACATGCACACTCCACACAGTAATTCCTGCAACCAAATAGTTGTAATGGTCAAAACAATCATGTTAGGAATACGCTCGAGTAGATGCCTAATTAAATGTTGATAAAACACAAGTTGGTAGACATCGTCCGATTGTTTGTTTGTTCTGGTTTTACGCCTGCATCAGCACCATTTTGGAATATATCGCAGGCGGGCAGTTTACATAGTAACACCTTTTCTGGGCAGGCTCCAACTTTTTCATATATAAATGAGACACGGCCTGAGCAGAGCCCATGACCATCAGTGATGATAGGTTACAGTGGTATACAAGTCGGCGACCATAACCACTCAACCACGGAGGTGGACTGGGTAGACTGGTCCGAAACAATCATTAAATGGTAGCAGCAATGCTACTCGTAAAAGACAACATCCTAAAGTACATAGAATCTAGAGGAAATCTGTTGAACCATTTCCTTTGTAACAGAACAACGCAATACCAAATATAGAAGTGCTACGTACAAACAAATAGATTACTGTACTGTGAAACAATAACCCAGAAAATATCAAATATGTTCAAATTAATGTTTACCATTTTTTGTAATCATAGTCGAATGGTATTGTAATTTCACAGCTCTCCGGGATCTCCTTGGATGCTACAGCAATGAAATGTGCCTGACCTCCTGCGACAACATGATGAACCTACAACAACATAATCAATTACCTTCAGCTTCAGTTATTCAGTATAAACAGCACATATGTAAATTTATCAATATTTTGTATGCGTTTTCTGTTCATTGTTGTAGAATTGCATCATAGCCAATGTGATCTGGCAACTTTCTTTATCTGGTGCAGGAAAATCATGAGTACATAATAAAGCTCCTGTATGAAATCACGGATCTATCTAAACATAGCTAGATTATAGCACATAGCTTCCTCCCATGAAATAATCTAACTGCAGTGGGGACTCCATCCAGAGTGGTGACAGGCGAGTGATTCCGTACCCTCATCCATAGTGGTGACAGGCGAGTGATTCCGTACCCTCATCCAGGGTGGTGACTGGTGAGTGATCCCGTACCCTCATCCAGAGTGATCCCGTACTCTCATTCAGAGTGGTGACAGGTGAGTGATCCCATACCCTCATCCAGAGTGATCCCGTACTCTCATCCAGAGTGGTGACAGGTGAGTGATCCCATACCCTCATCCAGAGTGATCCCGTACTCTCATCCAGAGTGGTGACAGGTGAGTGATCCCATACCCTCATCCAGAGTGATCCCGTACTCTCATCCAGAGTGGTGACAGGTGAGTGATCCCATACCCTCATCCAGAGTGATCCCGTACTCTCATCCAGAGTGGTGACAGGTGAGTGATCCCATACCCTCATCCAGAGTGATCCCGTACTCTCATCCAGAGTGGTGACAGGTGAGTGATCCCATACCCTCATCCAGAGTGATCCCGTACTCTCATCCAGAGTGGTGACAGGTGAGTGATCCCATACCCTCATCCAGAGTGATCCCGTACTCTCATCCAGAGTGGTGACAGGTGAGTGATCCCATACCCTCATCCAGAGTGGTGACTGGTGAGTGATCCTGTACCCTCATCCAGAGTGGTGACATGTGAGTGATCCCGTACTCTCATCCAGAGTGATCCCATACTCTCATCCAGAGTGGTGACTGGTGAGTGATCCCGTACCCTCATCCAGAGTGGTGACTGGTGAGTGATCCTGTACCCTCATCCAGGGTGGTGACTGGTGAGTGATCCCGTACCCTCATCCAGGGTGGTGACTGGTGAGTGATCCTGTACCCTCATCCAGGGTGGTGACTGGTGAGTGATCCCGTACCCTCATCCAGAGTGGTGACTGGCGAGTGATCCTGTACCCTCATCCAGGGTGGTGACTGGTGAGTGATCCCGTACCCTCATCCAGAGTGGTGACATGTGAGTGATCCCGTACCCTCATACAAATTGGTGACAGGCGAGTGATCCCGTACTCTCATCCAGAGTGGTGACTGGTGAGTGATCCCGTACCCTCATCCAGAGTGGTGACATGTGAGTGATCCCGTACTCTCATCCAGAGTGGTGACAGGCGAGTGATCCCGTACCCTCATCCAGGGTGGTGACTGGTGAGTGATCCCGTACCCTCATCCAGAGTGGTGACAGGCGAGTGATCCCGTACTCTCATCCAGAGTGGTGACAGGCGAGTGATCCCGTACTCTCATCCAGGGTGGTGACTGGTGAGTGATCCTGTACTCTCATCCAGGGTGGTGACTGGCGAGTGATCCTGTACCCTCATCCAGGGTGGTGACTGGTGAGTGATCCTGTACCCTCATCCAGGGTGGTGACTGGTGAGTGATCCCGTACCCTCATCCAGAGTGGTGACATGTGAGTGATCCCGTACCCTCATACAAAGTGGTGACAGGTGAGTGATCCCGTACCCTCATCCAGAGTGATCCTGTACCCTCATCCAGAGTGGTGACTGGTGAGTGATCCCGTACTCTCATACAGAGTGGTGACAGGTGAGTGATCCCGTACTCTCATCCAGAGTGATCCTGTACCCTCATCCAGAGTGGTGACTGGTGAGTGATCCCGTACTCTCATACAGAGTGGTGACAGGCGAGTGATTCCGTACCCTCATCCAGGGTGGTGACTGGTGAGTGATCCCGTACCCTCATCCAGAGTGATCCCGTACTCTCATCCAGAGTGGTGACAGGTGAGTGATCCCATACCCTCATCCAGAGTGATCCCGTACTCTCATCCAGAGTGGTGACAGGTGAGTGATCCCGTACCCTCATCCAGAGTGATCCCGTACTCTCATCCAGAGTGGTGACAGGTGAGTGATCCCGTACCCTCATCCAGAGTGATCCCGTACTCTCATCCAGAGTGGTGACAGGTGAGTGATCCCGTACCCTCATCCAGAGTGATCCCGTACTCTCATCCAGAGTGGTGACAGGTGAGTGATCCCGTACCCTCATCCAGAGTGATCCCGTACTCTCATCCAGAGTGGTGACAGGTGAGTGATTCCGTACTCTCATCCAAAGTGGTGACAGGCGAGTGATGCCGTACTCTCATCCAGAGTGGTGACAGGCGAGTGATCCCGTACTCTCATCCAGAGTGGTGACAGGTGAGTGATTCCGTACTCTCATCCAAAGTGGTGACAGGCGAGTGATCCCGTACTCTCATCCAGAGTGGTGACAGGCGAGTGATCCCGTACCCTCATCCAGGGTGGTGACTGGTGAGTGATCCCGTACCCTCATCCAGAGTGGTGACAGGCGAGTGATCCTGTACTCTCATCCAGAGTGGTGACAGGCGAGTGATCCCGTACTCTCATCCAGGGTGGTGACTGGTGAGTGATCCTGTACCCTCATCCAGGGTGGTGACTGGTGAGTGATCCTGTACCCTCATCCAGGGTGGTGACTGGTGAGTGATCCCGTACCCTCATACAAAGTGGTGACAGGTGAGTGATCCCGTACTCTCATCCAGAGTGATCCTGTACCCTCATCCAGAGTGGTGACTGGTGAGTGATCCCGTACCCTCATCCAGAGTGGTGACATGCGAGTGATCCCGTACCCTCATACAAAGTGGTGACATGTGAGTGATCCCGTACCCTCATACAAAGTGGTGACATGTGAGTGATCCCGTACTCTCATCCAGAGTGATCCTGTACTCTCATCCAGAGTGATCCTGTACCCTCATCCAGAGTGATCCTGTACCCTCATCCAGGGTGATCCTGTACCCTCATCCAGAGTGATCCTGTACCCTCATCCAGAGTGATCCTGTACCCTCATCCAGAGTGATCCTGTACCCTCATCCAGGGTGATCCTGTACCCTCATCCAGAGTGATCCTGTACCCTCATCCAGAGTGATCCTGTACCCTCATCCAGGGTGGTGACTGGTGAGTGATCCTGTACCCTCATCCAGAGTGGTGACATGTGAGTGATCCCGTACTCTCATCCAGAGTGGTGACATGTGAGTGATCCCGTACCCTCATCCAGAGTGGTGACAGGCGAGTGATCCCGTACTCTCATCCAGAGTGGTGACAGGCGAGTGATCCCGTACTCTCATCCAGGGTGGTGACTGGTGAGTGATCCTGTACCCTCATCCAGGGTGGTGACTGGTGAGTGATCCTGTACCCTCATCCAGGGTGGTGACTGGCGAGTGATCCCGTACCCTCATCCAGAGTGATCCCATACTCTCATCCAGAGTGATCCCGTACTCTCATCCAGAGTGGTGACTGGTGAGTGATCCCGTACCCTCATCCAGAGTGATCCTGTACCCTCATCCAGAGTGGTGACATGTGAGTGATCCCGTACCCTCATCCAGAGTGGTGACATGTGAGTGATCCCGTACCCTCATACAAAGTGGTGACAGGTGAGTGATCCCGTACCCTCATCCAGAGTGGCGACAGGTGAGTGATCCCGTACTCTCATACAGAGTGGTGACAGGCGAGTGATTCCGTACCCTCATCCAGGGTGGTGACTGGTGAGTGATCCCGTACCCTCATCCAGAGTGATCCCGTACTCTCATCCAGAGTGGTGACAGGTGAGTGATCCCATACCCTCATCCAGAGTGATCCCGTACTCTCATCCAGAGTGGTGACAGGTGAGTGATCCCGTACCCTCATCCAGAGTGATCCCGTACTCTCATCCAGAGTGGTGACAGGTGAGTGATCCCGTACCCTCATCCAGAGTGATCCCGTACTCTCATCCAGAGTGGTGACAGGTGAGTGATCCCGTACCCTCATCCAGAGTGATCCCGTACTCTCATCCAGAGTGGTGACAGGTGAGTGATCCCGTACCCTCATCCAGAGTGATCCCGTACTCTCATCCAGAGTGGTGACAGGTGAGTGATTCCGTACTCTCATCCAAAGTGGTGACAGGCGAGTGATGCCGTACTCTCATCCAGAGTGGTGACAGGCGAGTGATCCCGTACTCTCATCCAGAGTGGTGACAGGTGAGTGATTCCGTACTCTCATCCAAAGTGGTGACAGGTGAGTGATCCCGTACCCTCATCCAGAGTGGTGACAGGTGAGTGATCCCGTACTCTCATCCAGAGTGATCCCGTACTCTCATCCAGAGTGGTGACTGGTGAGTGATCCTGTACCCTCATCCAGAGTGGTGACATGTGAGTGATCCCGTACTCTCATCCAGAGTGGTGACAGGCGAGTGATCCCGTACTCTCATCCAGAGTGGTGACTGGTGAGTGATCCTGTACCCTCATCCAGAGTGGTGACATGTGAGTGATCCCGTACTCTCATCCAGAGTGGTGACATGTGAGTGATCCCGTACCCTCATCCAGAGTGGTGACATGTGAGTGATCCCGTACCCTCATCCAGAGTGGTGACAGGTGAGTGATCCGTCAGTCAACCACAGTAAGAAATAGGCTGTAAAGAACAACTAAATTACATTCTTCTTTAAATATGGCATTACAGTCTACATACGTTATGTCAGTCGGTTATGTCGAATTCTCCGCCATCTCCAAGTCGGATCAAAGTCCCGTTTCAGACACTATCAATTTACATATAACTAATTGGCTCTGTTTATATATCGAATTTCGTTAAGTCAAACTTCGGTTATGTCGAAGTATTTTGTTCGGTCCGACGGTTGTAGACTATATTTTCATCTAGGTCTGAAAATAAGTATGTTACTCTCGACATTTATATCCATGCCACTTGATGAACATAAAATGTGTATTTATAGAAGACCAATTCTCCACAATCCATTTTTCAAAGACTATTCTCAAACTTATTCAAATTTATATCACATGTCAAAAATGTTCAACTGCAGCAAGAAGATAGAAATCAATTTTTAAAAAACCATTGCAATATAAAACCGACACTTACAGATGCGTTAGGCTGGCAGGATCTTCTGATGAATCTAGCATCGTTACCATAGTCACTAGCATCTATGACAAGATCAAGGTCAAACACCGTACCATAGAAAAACACAAACGGACTCAACCTGAAAATATGATCACGATCAATGTACTTGTATAATGTCTCATCCACAAGTACATACAAACCAAAACAACCAAAAGAAGCTGTGAAGATCGAGATCCATCTCAATAGGTTGCTAATGGCATTGTCAATATTGTGCAAGAACATTATATCCATCATTGTAATTGTATACGAGGTATCAGGTTTTGTATTTAATCGACAATATAAGATTGTTTTACAAAACACATGGTACCATGTAAACCAAGACTGCATTGAAACTACGCTACAAAACTGATGCGTATTTCATCTCGCATTTCCAACAAAAATAACTTCCATATTAGTCATTTAAAATATTTAATTAAACAACAGTGATATAGGCAAGCAGTCTGTTGAATTACCGAGGATGATGACTATTAAATATTACACAAGTTACCGAGGCTGGTGACTACTAAATATATACTTACGTAAATAACACAAATTATACAAAAAGGTGAACATGCGAAAATGGTAAGATATTTTGTGTGCTTTATCCAATCTATAATGTATGTGCAACCAAGAATCAATAGGCAGCAATACAGCTAGGGGGGGGGGGAGGAGGGGGTACAGGGTAATATCATAACGGTATCTGTGCCATATCTTAGTGAAATATTCATTTGAGTAACATTTATTCCATGTTGAACAGTAACTTACTGTCTCTGTCCAAAGTTGTCCTTATCATACTGTTGCCTCGTCATTACTTTACCAATAACCTCGATTACCGGCTGACTGTTGGGGATCGAACACGATGATTCCAAACCCTGAATAAACATAATTACATAGATTACAATGCAGAGTAGGGAGTACAAAGGCTACAAACAAACTTTTCAGATATCTTCTTTACCTAAACACAGATATTGGTTAAAACTTTGTTTGGAATAACATACAAATATGGTCATCATTTCTAACATAGTATCACAACAAATGGTGCATACCTTTCTTTTGTTTTTTAGTGACTTGATTCGACAGCGCTGAACCCGCAGGCCGTCGGTAACAAGATCAGCTATATCATTCTGAAATACAAAGTACTAAATTTTAATCTCATGAACAGACAGATTGACAAACTTTTACGGTCTTCTAATATTTGTTTCCAGTCATTTGAAATGAATGAGGCCAATGAAATAAGGGCATCGAACCAGGGTTGTGTCGCCAACGCATGGTGGACTGTGTGAGTGCTGCTTCAGCAAATATAAAAAATGTCTTTTATGCTCTCCAAGGAAATTTCAAGGTCAATGGTAGGGTGCAGACTTACTGCTGATGCTTAGAACTACAGTCAAACCTGTCGTGGAAGTTGTGATAGCGCAGTGGATGCACGTTCGCTTTAGGAGCGAAAGGTCCGGAGTTTGAGCCCCGCTGGAGCCATTACGATAGGTATTTAAATTCCACATTGCCTCTTCTCTCTCCCTCGTGGCGATGGATTCCATCAGGAATGAGGTCTCGAGAGTGATTAATATAGTTAAAAGAACTTGTTTCGCAATCGAGCTAAAATAAAATTTGTATAAACTAAACCTGTCTTAAGCAGCCAGTCAAGGGAATCACAGAAAGTGGCTGCTTAACACAGGTGGCTGCTTAATAGAGGTCAAATGTATAATACAACAACATATTGGGAATCTGGCTGTTTAATACAGGGTGGTTGCTTAATAGAGGTGACCACTAACACAGGTTTGACTGTAGTCTTAGGATGTTCACGTAAAGTTTGAAAGCAATGTCTTAAATAGTATTTAACCGTTAGCCGTTTCATGCGACAAGCCATACTTTCTCGGGAAAAATATTACACATTTGTTATTTGCTCATTTCGCCTACAGCATGCTAAAGGTTAAGATATGATAATGTCGAGTATATTTTGAAGCATAAATATTCGATAAAGTTGAACATTATTTTGCCAAAATTTAAGTTCACTCTTTGAAGGGGGGGATGTCAGGGACCAACCCCTAGAAACAGTATGCAAGTTATGAAAATGAAAGCATAACATTTGCCGTAGATTCAGGCTATATGCAAATGTGGAATTAATGACAATGTTGTCGCTGGAAAGTAGACGTCTTCGTCTCGCTTTCCACTAAACTGGGAGAGACAAAAATATGGTGAAACTGTGGTAATGTACTACCAGATAACACACACCACAGCCATTCCTATACAAGAGAATCTATGCAATCTAATCTCGCGTTCATTATTACTTAAATCAAGTGTTTTAGTACAGAGTCATCACCCTGGTGGCAATTTGCATTTTTAAAATTCTGTAATAAACTGAAAACCTATTCAACTAACATAGCCGATTACTGTACATTGGGTAAGAATTGGTAGTCATGTGCTTGGATTATTTCACGACTTAACGTGTTCATGAACAAAGGTCATCATGAACAAAGGTCATCCTTATATGAAAACATATATACTGTTTCATGGAAGTCGTAATAACGCAGTGGTAGCTCATTCGCTTCAGGTGCAAAACGCCTGGTTCGAGCCTCCACTGGAGCCGTTACGATTGTGCCGTAGGCAAGGCATTTAAATTCCACATTGCCTCTTCTCTCTCCCTCATGGCGATAAATTACATAAGGAATGATGTCTCGAGAGTGATTAATATAAGTTGAAAGAACTTGTTTCGCAAGCTAAATAAATTTGTATAAACTATAAACATTTAGAGTATGATCCACAATGATTCCAATATAGATGACTGTGAAATTTCATCTAAATTGACAGCATGGTAGAACCATGTTTAACACTGCCGTTCACCATAGGTGCCAACCAACTATTACTGCCCTTCTGAAAACTCTTGTACCAATTCCCGTGTGGCTCCTCAATTAAGTGCAGTCGTAATTGGGCCTACTGTTTCAGGGAATAACATTGCAGCTAGCGGAAGCAATTGTAAATGTAATACTGTTATAGAGTACTCTATGAGCCGCAGGTAACTTACATGATGTCCATTGTTACACGTGGAGTTGAGGTACTCTTGCACATAGGTCGTATACTGGTTGTATCTGGCAACCTCATAACTCTGCTCCCACTCACTGCCAAGCAAAAAGATCACAATTATAATAAAAGCTATATGATGATCAACCTAAAACAATAAATGGAATATTAAAAGGCTATCATTTAAAAATGCTGTGTAAAAAGTTGCTAAATCGATTGCATTTCATTAAATATTGACCACACACGTTATAATTTTACGTTGAAGCTTAAAATAAACGATTAAATGTCTGCCGTGACCCACACATTTTGTGGCAGTCCAAAAAACATTATGGGCAAATATGAGATGTTTCAAAAAATTATTGTTTACTTCTCCATTTGCCTCATTTCTGAAATTTTGGTTCCATTGTGTGGCTTAGGTACATTTAGCTACAACCATTCAGATGCTTGGAAATTACAATTCATACAGGGTTAAAATACAAGCGTCTATTTAATGTGATGAGATCTGATGGCAACAAGAAAATTGCGACGGCTGTGTCTATTTCCAATAGTAAGTAGCGTTGCTTAGATGATAATAAGACGGTCTTATGCTGCTCCCTGATCGATGTCGCCGGAGGCTTGTCAGAAATGGAAGTGTTTCTCTTACTTGAATGAGTTCATATCCCACGGAGTTTGTGCGTTCTCGTCCTGTATCAGCGGGGCAGGGATGGTTTTAATGGTATTGATGATTTTCTCGTCTTCGCGTAGATCGTCGCTACTGAATTTTTCATCTCTCATTTCCTTACTCAGTCGTTCCGCTCGCATCTTCTCAATCTTCTTACTCAACTGAAACATACACAACTGTCACTAGTCATGTGAACACATGCATGTGATGTCCTTACTAACAGAGGGTAAGTAAGTCAGATATGGCTCCTTACAAAATACCTGTGATGGAGTTTATTTCACCACACTGGAATTATTTTAAAATGCTAACACTTTATTTATTATTCCATTACTCAAACGTTTTAATTCATTCATTTTAACAACTTTATTTTCAATTCGTTATACATTGCATTGTTTTGTTTATTATTTTGTTTATTAACTCTTTGCATGCTGGGTACAATAAAGGCTATAAATAGTTCAAATAATTGTTCAGACAACAATTAATTAATGTGTGTTTTTCTTATTTGTAACTGAAGAATCTGGAAATATGTCCTGGAATTTCTTTAGAATTATCTCATTATGTCTATTTTCGCAGCTAGCGTGCAGAGTTAATCCCGTTCGTTTGGCCTCTCACATTCATCCCCTCGCTCTGTCTACCTCACTATATATAGTCCCCAAAACATACATGAGAAACTCATGAAACATATGCTCTAATGTAGGAAACACATGAACTATGGCGGAAAAAGTGATGTAAGTATGATCCCGGCGGCGGACTACATAGCATAACGTGTCAAATGCACCAAACACCCCCCAATCCGACGGAGCACAAACAACACAAAATAGTGATGTAAGTATGATCCCGGCGGCGGACTACATAGCATAACGTGTCAAATGCACCAAACACTCCCCAATCCGACGGAGCACAAACAACACAAAATAGTGATGCAAGTATGATCCCGGCGGCGGACTACATAGCATAACGTGTCAAATGCACCAAACACCCCCCAATCCGACGGAGCACAAACAACACAAAATAGTGATGTAAGTATGATCCCGGCGGCGGACTACATAGCATAACGTGTCAAATGCACCAAACAACACAAAATAGTGATGCAAGTATGATCCCGGCGGCGGACTACATAGCATAACGTGTCAAATGCACCAAACACCCCCCAATCCGACGGAGCACAAACAACACAAAATAGTGATGTAAGTATGATCCCGGCGGCGGACTACATAGCATAACGTGTCAAATGCACCAAACACCCCCCAATCCGACGGAGCACAAACAACACAAAATAGTGATGCAAGTATGATCCCGGCGGCGGACTACATAGCATAACGTGTCAATAGCACCAAACACCCCCCAATCCGACGGAGCACAGACAACACAAAATAGTTGCCACAGCATAATTTGCGACAATACCAGTCATTTTCCTTTCAGTCAAGTTTATATTCACAGAGTATCAATACAACTGTTAATTGGTATAGTAAGCAAACATATTTGTATGTTAATCGATTAATAATTATTTGCACAGATATTTTGGAATTACTGTTAATGAAGAAATCACTTTGGTGTCTTCTAACAGCATACAATCATGTCAACCATGCACAGTCTAGAAGAAAGCCCAATGCTATGGTAAGGTTTCATGACAATTCCTGATATGATAATGAACAATGTCACTTATTGTGATGTAGGACAGATATGTTTGTTAGCATCTCGCACTTAATTTCTCAACAATTCTGAAGGACTCTAAGCCATAAACAGGTTTATAATTAAGAAACTGGCCTAATTTTAACCTTTTCAACACTACAGCCCTCTAAATAGACATACAAAAAGTGTAGATCCAGATGAGCAGTCTCATCAGGATCTGCACTTTTTACCAGTAATATTACTATTTTTAGATAAAATTACCTATTTTGATAAATGAACTGTTCCAAAGGTAATTTTCTTATTAATTTATTGGTCTAAAAATATCATGCACAAGTCCATGTCAGTTACTTGGGGTTGAATGGGTTAATGTCAAATTTCCAAATCATTTCAGTATTGCTTTAGAATAAATGGCTCTAGTAGAAGTCGTGATAGCGCAGTGGATGCGCGTTCGCTTCAGGTGTGAATGGTCCGGAGTTCGAGCCCCACTGGAGCCGTTATGATTGTGCCCTTAGGCAAGGCATTTAAATTCCACATTGCCTCTTCCCTCTCCTTCATGGCGATGGATTCCATCAGGAATGAGGTCTCGAGAGTGATTAATATAAGTTGAAAGAACTTGTTTCGCAATCGAACTAAAATAAATTTGTATAAACTAAATGGCTCTAAAGCAGAAGGTACATTTGTATTATGAGCCGTAACTTCCACGTTTGTTGCATAGAGAAAGACAATGTCCAAGAACAGCAGCTTAACTGTGATCACCATTTCATTTATCAAATGACCTCATCAGGCAATTAAAACTATTCTGCTTTATAGCTTTCCAAAGTAATCGTAAAATATTTTATAGCATAGAATACCTTTTCCCTTTTAACTTGAGCATTCCTGGACGAGAAATCCTTCACTAACAGCTTATTCCTCCTATTTGCCTCGTTACTCGTGTTCTCTTTCTCCATTTTTATTTCCTTGATTTTTATTTTCTTGCCAGTTTTAGAACAGCTTCGTTCTTTTCTCTTCTTCAGTTTCATTTTCTGTTTTTTACTACTATGATCAAGACCATACGCCTTCAATCGGTTATTTACCTCCTCCGGGTCTGTATCCGTGCTCGAGTCGTGGGTTTTTACTGAAAATATATACCATTTTGTAAATTTGTTTTGCTGAGTAAAATTGCAGCTGCCTCATCATTGCGTCAGACACATGCTGGTACTCGTGTAGAACCACCAACCTCTTGTAAGCCAGAGGAAAATGTCCTCACTTGAAATTACACGACTCCAGTATGGCTCATGGTGACAGAAGTTGTAATTTCGGTTTGGAAAGGTTGGTATAATATGTTTTATATTAAATTATAATGTGTTAAATGGTATACATAATTACGTTTTTAGAAAAAAAGCATGCCAACACTGAAAGTTTTTTCAACTTGCACTGGCCAACATGCAATCTGGGCTGTCCGATTAGCGGAGTGGTTAGCGCGCTTGCTTCTCACCGATGCAACCCGGGTTCGATCTTCTGCAGATCGGACAGGTGGGGTTTCTCAGGTTACTTTGGTTTCCTCCCACACGAATGACCACATATACGCTTTCATCCGTGCCAACGAGAGTGATTAATAGAAGTTGTTAAAACTTGCTTCGCAATCGTTATTACGCAGTATAAATGCAATTCATACACAGTCTGGGGTCCATTTTATCAACACGTCTTATATGCGAGTGCATGCCAAAACCAATTTCATAACCAAAAGTAGGGTGGTCTACTTATAGGCGCGATCGCCTTATAGTAGAGTATGGACGGTAAAACTGTCATTTTGGAAATGAAAATCAAGCAGGGCAACTTACTGACGAGTGATTTGAGGAATTCTCGTTTTCTAATTTGGAATTCTCTGGCTCTAACACGATCGACAGAGCGCGGACGACATTCTTCACAGAAGTACACATCTGGTATACTATCACGGTCCAATCCCATACACACTATGTGCTGCCATACACTGAAAATCATAAAGTCATGATTAGTACAACTCCTATTATCACTATATTGATTTTGTTGTGAAGGTGTAGCACGTCCATAAGCAATCATTGATCATCTAATGGTCCGTTTCTATAGTATCGGCCAAGTCTTATGTATGCTGCTTCTCTCTCTCGCTGCGATGGATTCCATCAGGTCTCGAGAGTGATTAATATAATTTGTAAGAACTTGTTTCACAATCGAGCTCAAATAAATTTGTACAAGTCTTATGTATATATACAAGATTATTACATGCTCACATTTATTGAAACTTTCATAGATGCGTCTCTAAATAATGGATCAATTTCCAACAGTCAACAAACTGACAGAAAATTAATTTGTAAAATGAGAAAACTGTCACAGAATATCATAATAACATAATTACATCATAAAAGTCTCTTCCTATTTCTACATACGAGTAGCTTTTCAATTATATAGACCTGGTAACATACAACAACAGGTTATTGCACAATATTAAAAGCAACAAATGTGCGTACTATCTGTTGTTGACAAGAGAAATAATCAAACTTGTTTTACTTGTGGAAAGTGTTGAGGACCCGGGAAGGGCTAGTTCATGTGGACAGACCGGAACCTGGGAAGGGCTAGTTCATGTGGACAGGCTGGGACCTGGGAAGGGCTAGTTCATGTGGACAGACTGGGACCCGGGAATGGCTAGTTCATGTGGACAGACTGGGACCTGGGAAGGGCTAGTTCATGTGGACAGGTTGGGACCCGGGAAGGGCTAGTTCATGTGGACAGGCTGGGACCCAGGAAGGGCTAGTTCATGTGGACAGACTGGGACCCGGGAAGGGCTAGTTAATGTGGACAGACTGGGACCCAGGAAGGGCTAGTTCATGTGAACAGACTGGGACCCGGGAAGGGCTAGTTCATGTGGACAGACTGGGACCCAGGAAGGGCTAGTTCATGTGGACAGACTGGGACCTGGGAAGGGCTAGTTCATGTGGACAGACTGGAACCTGGGAAAGGCTAGTTCATGGGGACAGACTGGAACCTGGGAAGGGCTAGTTCATGTAGACAGACTGGAACCTGGGAAGGGCTAGTTCATGTGGACAGACACTGGAGCATCATGTATAGGCTGGGATTGTGTGTGTTTCATGTGGACATCCGGACTTCGACAGACTGCAATGGACAGAGCGTCACTGGGGCCTCACTACTTCCCTGAAAGGCGATCTTTCATAACCAGGTCTAGCTCCTAGCGTGTGGACGACTGGAATAGGAAGGGCGTCGCAGTGGTACAGAGAACTGAGACGGGACCTAGGGCGTGTTATTGGACTGGAACCCCCACGTTTAAGGGTCCGCCTGCGCACTGTGGACAGACTGGAACTGGGAAGGGCTAGTCTGTTCCCCTACTGGGCCGCTGTTTCCCCCCAGAAGGGACCCGGCCAGACAGTAATGTGGAGTCTACCCGGGGAAGCTAGCTTCACCCTGAACCTGGGAAGGGCTAGTGCCGACAGATGGCTAGAAAGCTACATGTGGACAGACTCTCGACTCACTATAATACTGGCTCCAGCCGTAAGACTTTTAGTTATGTGGACAGACCCAACCCTGGGAAGGGCTAGTTCTCTTTGGGACTTACCTGGAACCGCTGTGTCCACGTGGCACTTCCAGGTTTAGTATGACTCAAGGGCTTAGTCAGTGGACAGACTGGAACCGGGAAGGGTAGTTCATGTGGACAGACTGGGACCTGGGAAGGGCTAGTTCATGTGGACAGACTGGAACCTGGGAAGGGCTAGTTCATGTGGACAGACTGGGACCTGGGAAGGGCTAGTTCATGTGGACAGACTGGAACCTGGGAAGGGCTAGTTCATGTGGACTGGGAAGGGCTAGTTCATGTGGACAGACTGGAACCAGGTAAGGACTAGCTAATGTGGACAGACTGGAACCTGGGAAGGGCTAGTTCATGTGGACAGACTGGAACCTGGGAAGGGCTAGTTCATGTGTACAGACTGGGACCTGGAAAGGGCTAGTTAATGTGGACAGATGGACCTGGGAAGGGCTAGTTAATGTGGACAGACTGGGACCTGGGAAGGGCTAGTTCATGTGGACAGACTGGAACCTGGGAAGGGCTAGTTCATGTGGACAGACTGGAACCTGGGAAGGGCTAGTTCATGTGGACAGACTGGGACCTGGGAAGGGCTAGTTCATGTGGACAGACTGGGACCTGGGAAGGGCTAGTTCATGTGGACAGACTGGAACCTGGGAAGGGCTAGTTCATGTGGACAGACTGGGACCTGGGAAGGGCTAGTTCATGTGGACAGACTGGAACCTGGGAAGGGCTAGTTCATGTGGA